>CM059425.1:145545036-146205036 GCA_030390025.1 Squalus acanthias
CATAACAACACTAGGATAGCCAAAGGCACATGCAAAACAGTCACTAAGGGATTGCACAAGGGTATTAGTTGATTTTTGTTTGTAATATTTGATGCATATATGGATAAAGTTGGATTGGAAAGTTTGCTTTGTGGTGGCTTTTATTTCAGCATTGTGGCCAAGAGGACACTGTGACAGAGGGAAGGTAAGGTGTGGGACAAATGTTGAAAGGGGAATTGGGGTTGTGGTCACTGGTACCACAGGCGGATGATTCCATCCCCGATATCCCGGCCAGAAAGGGGCTGTCTGGGTTGCCCCCTTCCTTCTGCTTCTGCTTCTTCCTCTTCTTCCTCCACATCCCTCTGCGAGCAGTTTATCCCCTTTGCTGCCTCTGCTCCATCTCCATGTCATGCTGCAGCCTAAGGGGGACTGCAACTAGAGGCCCCAGGACTGTCAGCAAATGGTGTTCTCAGAGGCCTTCCTTTAAGAGCCAAAGCCTTGCAAACGTCCAGCAGCTCTCCCTGCAAACTATGCACCAAGCCACTACTCGAATAAATGTAAAGAAACCAGTCCAAAAGCAAAAATCTGAACTTACCTGAAAGTTGTGTGTCTTATTAAGAAGCGCTGGTTCCGTTGTACTGCTGAACGCATGTTCTGCTGTGCGTGGTTTGGAGAGGCATTATTAAGAGCGACGACAATCAAAATCCCAGATTGTGCGTCAATTCAGCGTTGCACGCTGATTGACGTCACAATCTGGATCATTTAAATATGTGAAGGGAGCGCAGGCATCAGCAGCACTGCCGACCTGCCCAAAATGGCGGTCGCCGCATTCTGCACCAGAAGCAAGGCGACCGCCATTTTTTCTTCCAAACTGGCCTTAGTGACTGGCGCAAACAGCTCCAATTTCCTGGCCATCGTCTCTTTCAGTGCAGCTCCCTGCTGGGTGAACTTACCTTGTAGTCTCTGCTTCAATAGCCACTTTTCAAAGCATTTCATGTTCTAATAATCCTCTGTTTGAAAACATTTCTTCCAACCTCCCTCTTTGTACAATGAAGATTCGCCAGAATAAACATTGGCATCCTGTTTAACACTGAACTGAGCTTCCAACTCCATATCCTCTCCATCACCAAGATTATCTCCTTCCACCACTGTAATTTTGTCCACCTCTGCTGCTACCTCAGCCTATCTGCTGCTGAAACACTTAAGCGAGCGTCTAACCACCGCCCCTCGACATTCAACGGCATTACCATCGCCGAATCCCCCACCATCAATATCCTGGGGGTCACCATTGACCAGAAACTTAACTGGACCAGCTACATAAATACTGTGGCAACAAGAGCAGGTCAGAGGCTGGGTATTCTGCGGCGAGTATCTCACCTCCTGACTCCCCAAAGCCTTTCCGCCATCTACAAGGCACAAGTAAGGAGTGTGATGGAATACTCTCCACTTGTCTGGATGAGTGCAGCTCCAACAACACTCAAGAAGCTCGACACCATCCAAGACAAAGCAGCCCGCTTGATTGGCACCCCATCCACCACCTTAAACATTCACTCCCACCACCACCGGCGTACTGTGGCTGCAGTGTGTACCATCTACAAGATGCACTGCAGCAACTCGCCACGGCTTCTTTGGCAACACCTCGCAAACCCGCGACCTCTTCCACCTAGAAGGACAAGGGCAGCAGGCGCATGGGAACACCACCACCTCCAAAGTCCCCTCTACGTCATACACCATCCTGACTTGGAAGTATATCGCCGATCCTTCATCGTCTCTGGGTCGAAATCCTGGAACTCCCTCCCTATCAGCACTGTGGGAGTACCTTCACCACACGGACTGCAGCGGTTCAAGAAGGCAGCTCACCACCACCTTCTCAAGGGCAACTAGGGATGGGCAATAAATGCCGGCCTTGCCAGCGACACCCACATCCCATAAACGAATAAAAAAAACCATGCCTTTGTCACCTTCAGACCGGATTACTCCGATGCTCTTCTGGCCATCATCTCATCCTCTACCCTCCACAAATTTCAGCTCATTAAAAACTCTTCTACACATTTTGTATTCTGGACCAAGTCTTGCACATCCATAACCCCATCCTTGCTTACCTACGTTGACTCCTAGTCTCCCAATCCCTCAAATTTAAAATGATCATCCTTGCTATTTTTGTAACCTCCTCCAGACCTACAATCTCTCCCATACTCTATGGCTGTGAAATTCTGCATCTGATAAGGCCGGTTTTGGAGGAAAACTGGCGGCTGCATCACTTCCGCCCACTTCCAATGGGTTCTGCGGCTGCCGCCATCTTGGGTGATCTGCCTGCCATGGCCATGGTTGAATAGCTGGCAGTGTGTGCAAGGTTTGAGATGTGTGTGTGAGTCTTGCAGCAGTGTGTGAGGGTGAAGTGAAGCAATGTTTGTGAGGTATGAGTGGTGATTGATAGAGATTGTTGCTAGGTGAGTGATGAGGGTGTGGTGCATTGAGCAGTGTGTGAGGCTAGTGGTGCAGTTTGTGGGATATGGCATTTGAAGATGCATTTGAAAACCCCTTAGCAGAGGGGTCAAAAACCAGGGGGCACAGATTTAATGTAATTGGGGGAAGGTTTAGAGGGGATTTGAGGGGAAATTTCTTCACCCAGAGGGTTGTGGGGGTCTGGAACTCACTGCCTGAAAGGGTGGTAGAAGCAGGAACCCTAACCACATTTAAAAAGTACTTGGATGTGCACTTGGGATGCTCTAACCTGCAGGGCTACGGACCAAGAGCTGGGAAGTGGGATTAGGCTGGATAGCTCTTTGTTGGCCGGCGCCGACACGATGGGCCAAAATGGCTTCCTTCTGTGCTGTAACTTTCTATGATTCTATGATTCACTGACCTTGACTACTCGTGTGAGGTCATTGAACTTTTTGTGGCAGTAGATCCATGTCCTGGGGACAATGCTTGTCGCACTGACTGCTTCAGCGATCTCCTCCCACAGCCTTCTGCTGCTCTGCCTTGAAAGCCTCCTGCGCCCCTGTGGGTAGAGGACCTGATGGTGTCTTTGAACCCCCAGGACCGAGGCTTCCCGTGCCGCATCTGAAAATCTCGCCTTTTCTCAGATACCCAGGAATTGCAACCAGCACAGACTGTCCCCGATGTTATGGAGGAGTAGAGTGAAGAAGAAGAAGAGGCACCATCTGATTCGATCTGATACTCCCAGGCACCAGCTCAGAAAATGGCAGTGCGAGTACTTTAGATGGTAGTATAGAGGCGGGATCTGCACGTAGTGAGTCACCTTGCATGAGTGGGCTGCGGCCAGTCCAGAGGGAAAGGGTAGCTCAGGTGCTAGATCCCTGGAGGGCGAGTTCGTGCATGAGTTCTGCTGCCTTCATAAGAAGGGTGATGGGCATGCACATGGAAATGCTAGGTGCAATGGCAAGCCTGCCAGAGAAGAGAGCCTCTTGTCAGTGTCAAGGAGCATGGAGGAGTCCGGCTCCAACATGTCACGGGGTTTTGAGCAGAGCTTGGAGCCCATGATTTCCAGGCTGGAAATGATGAGCAACTCCATGAGAGACCATGTGGACCCAAATATGATACTGGGTGTGATGGGCGATGTTGCAGCTTCCATTGCAGCACAGGCGGAAGCGACCCAACGTCTCAGTGCTGCAGTGGAAGCGCAGACTGTTCTCCTGCAGTCTCAGCTTGCTGCCACGCAAGCTCAGACTGCTGCCATCGTCGCTGGGTTACAAGTATCAAAAGGGGCTTGCAGGTTGTCGCAGCAGTCCAGCAATCTTGTGCTCCAACCGATGGCTAGGAATGCTGAGGCACTGCCCCAGGGTAGTGGCAGTGGTTCTGTGGAGCAAGAACCTGCTATGCTCTCTCAGGATGACAGCATTCTTACTCCCACCACTGCCACTCCGCCAGTGCCCTTGTTGCTGCCTGTCAGCCACCCAGCACAGTCTCCCACACCGAGACCGCGATTTCGCCAACCGAGGCGGGCTAAATGTGGCCGAGGTAGGTGGCGGACGGCGACCCCACTCCATCATGCTCTGTTGAAGTGATATTGCCCTGATTGGGCTTGTTAAGCCCGCCCTGCGAGGTTCCCGGCCAATTAAAAGGAAGCGGGTCTGATGGCATCATTTGCTGACACGTCGTCAGCCAGTTTCCTTAAAGGGACCATGTGCACATTCATTTTGATAGTTGTGCTGTCAGTGTTCTACTGCAAACACTGACAATGAGTGCACAAAGGTGCACAGCTGCACCAGGCTCTCCCATGACGCACTCCATATGCTTATGGAGGAAGTCACAGCACACAGGGAGGTTCTCTTCCATTCCAATGGGCAGAAGAGACCTCCCCAGGAGACCGAACGCAGCCTGGTTGCACATTGAACATGAGGACAGAAGCAGGGATGTCATCAGGAGGACCAGGCTGCAGTGGCGCAAACCTTTCAATGATCTCAGTAGATCACGAAACGTTACTGCAAAGCCACACTCAACCTCATCCTGCTGTGCCACTCATCACATCCCCATCACTCTGCCTTCCCTACCCTACTCCTGCACATCCTTACTCACACCAACTTACCTTGCACCTCCACCCATCCCCCTCTATCTACATTATCACATCCCCATCTCACTAGCCACCCCTCACACTCACCCTCATCCTTGTTGAATCATACCAACTAACAACACACAAGGGTAGGCACTTGGGTCTTTTAGCCAATGTTCATGTAGAGTTTCTGCTAACATGTTGTCAAACATTGAAATCTTTATTTTCAACACTTTGCCTTCCTGGACAGATTTGTGTGCACCTTTGGAAGTGGCTTAGTGAGTTGTAGTGAATGGTGAGACATAAGGGCACCCCCCGCAATGGTCATGAGTGTGAAAGGAATGGCTTGGGCATTGCAGGGATGCATTATGGTGTTGGTGTGGGGTGGTGCCAACCTGGCGCATCATGTGGCAGCCAGGGTGTACAGCGTCAAGTGAAGTAAATCTGGCCATGGTGAGGTCATCCCTGGCCTCCCGGGCAGCAATGTGGTCAGGTGCTGATGCCCTGTGTCCTGTCCAGCATCAGGTGATTGCGGAGAAAGTTGGTGTTGTTGTTGGTGCTGCTGGTGTGCCTGGTATTGTTGGGGCTGATCGTGGTGGGATTCTGAGGACCAAGGTGAGATTTTTTGAAGGGCACCGATGCTGATAGAATAGATGGCAGCTGAAGTTGAGATGACAGAAGCGATCTGTCAGTGGTGAGATAGGTTGTTCCAAGGAGGTGACAATGGATAGAGAGTTTACTCCAAACACTTCCAAACTGCATAAAGCTCAAAAGTGTGCTCCAAATCCTGAAGGCTCCAGCTTCTCAGATTGGAAAGTGAACAGCTGTGAAATGGTAGAGTTTATACCACTTTTGCAGCTGTCAATTATTCAGAGGAATGGAGAGTCATTGACAGCCTGACCTACTTATCTGACATGATCCCCGAGCGCCGGGAACCTTGCGAGAAAGCTGGTAAAACGGTAAGTACATGGTAAAATGGTGTTTAAGTACCTTTTAACAAGCTCTTAAGTATCTGAGTTGGCTCACCTGCCGCTTGGTGTCGGGTCTGTGAAGCACAGACAGACCCGACACTTGGGAAACTGACATGGAGGTGGGTTGACAGTGGGATTCCGACCCGCTGTCAATCTTTGATTTTGACAGCGGACCCGCCTCCGAACCCGCCCTCTGAGTGCCAGCAAAATTCCGGCCTGAAAGTCAGCAGCCTTCCACTGGGGGAGCACTTCGTAGGAACACTATAATAGGAAAAGGCATATCACAGAATCAGAATCACAGAATCCCCACAGTGCAGATAGAGGCCATTTCGGCCCATCGAGCCTGCACCGACACATATCCCACCCTATCCCCGTAACCCCACGTATTTAATCCCCCTAACACTAAGGGTCAATTTATCATAGCCAAATCAACCTAACCCGCACATCTTAGGACTGTGGGAGGAAACCGGAGCACCCGGAGGAAACCCACGCAGACACAGGGAGAATGTGCAAACTCCACACAGACAGTCACCCGAGGCCGGATTCGAACCCGGGTCCCTGGCGCTGTGAGGCAACAGTGCTAACCACTATGCCACCGTGTTGCCCCTGCATATGAATGACAGACACTAAGGGAATGTACAAGGGTGATTAGTTGACTTTGTTCTTTTGATTTGAATTTGATAAATTTATGAATTATGTTTGGAAAGTGTGTTTTCTGGTGGCTCTCATTTCAGCTTTGTGCCCAGGAGGACGCTGTGATGTTACGTGACAGAAGGATGGTATGATGGGGAAGTGGTGAGCAACGGGGATCTGGGGTTTCATTCACTGGAACCGGAGTCTACTGAGGCGCTCACGGAGAGCCCTTCGGGAACGGGGAGGTGCTGCCTGCCTCCTCCTCCTCTTCCTCCTCTCCCTCTTACTCTTCCTCCTCCTCCTTCTGAGGTGGTCATGGAATCTGTGGTGGCAAGGGCTGCGCGTTCACGATGGCTAAGTTGTGGAGTATGCAGCAGACCACCACGAAATGGGACACCCGCTCTGGCGAGTACTGGAGGGCTCCTCCCGAGTGATCAACACAGCGGAACCGTTGCTTGAGCACCCCGATGATCTTATCGATGGCATTCCTCGTGGCAGTATGGCTCTTATTATATGAGTGCTGGCCACAAGTGGTGGGGTTGTAGAGGGGAGTCATCAGCCAGGTGTAGAGCGGATAGTACTTGTCTCCAAGCAGCCACCCTTGGGTTTGACATGGTGGCTGGAAGATTGCTGGCACACCAGACTGGTGCAGGATGAAGGCATCATGATTGCTGCCAGGATAGCAGGTATTTACCATCATGATGTGCTGGGCGTGGTCACACAACAACTTCACATTAAGTGAGTGATAGCCTTTGCGCTTACGGAACATCACAGGATTGGTATACGGTGTCCACAAAGCCACATGTGTATAGGCAATGGCACCCTGCACCATGGGGAAGCCCACTATCCTGGCAAAGCCATATGTGCGCTCGTCCTGCTTCTTACTGTTCAGAGAGAAGACAATGAAGTCCCTTCTCCTGGAGTACAGAGCCTCTGTGACCTCCCAGATGCAGTGATTGACAGCGAACTGGGAGATGTTAGTTATGTTGCCTGCCGTAGGCTGGAAAGATGTGGTGGTGAAAAAATTGAGGGCCATGTTGACCTTAAGGGCCTCTGGGAGACTCGTCGTCACCCTGCTCTGAGGCTGCAGGTCTGGTTCCAGGCGGTGGCAGAGTTCTGTGACCAAGAGTTCCTTGGTGAAGCGCAGCCTCTGAATACACCGCTCCTGGTTTAAGTACAGGTAGGAGAAGTGCTCTCGGAAGACCCTAGGTGGGTAAGGCCTCCTGCTGAGAGCCCTCCTGCCCCTCCTCCTCCTCCATCTGCGAGCACCTTGTCCTCCTGCCTCCGCTCCATCTCCCTATCATATTCGAGCACGAGGGGGACTGCAAGTAGAGCCCCCATGACTGGGAGCAAGTGGTGTGAGCAGAACCCTTTAAATGAGAAGCAAGGCCTCCTCCACTTGCAGCAACACTCCCTGTGACCTCAGCAACTTTAACCTATTCTCGAATGCTCCAAACAGTTGCACAAACATTAGACAGAGCCAATAGAAATGAAAAAGCAAGTTAGCTGCACGCTTGGTCAGCTAGTCATGATTAGGAGAGGGCATTAAATGGAGCGGCAAGGTCCAAAATGGCAAATCGTACGTCAAATCAGTGTTGCACACTCATTGACGTCACGATGTGCCTCATCTAAATATGTGGAGCGAGCGCTGGCAACTGTAGCGCTACCAAACTACCCAAAATGGCAGCCGCCGCAGGACGCGCCGGAAGTGGGCAGAAGCGAGTCAGCCATCATTTTTTCATCAAAACCGGCCTTAATGGCCGGCGCTAAACCCCGAATTTTGCGGCCCTTATCTTGTGTATAGTAATGTTTTGGTTATCTTTGTCAGCAATCAAAATAAGATGTGCAATTTTTCTTAGGAAATTTCTGATGAAGAAGACACTCCAGAAATAAATCTGCTCACTGGTGCTGTTATTACCCCCAGCACATCAACAAGAGAGAGGAGGGTACCATCAGCTAAAGACTTGTCAGCAACAGACTGCACATCACCAAATACGCCATCAGTATTTTCAAGACATGCATCACCGCTGAGACCATTCACAGTTCCAAAAGGTGAATTGTCCATGATGGAAACATTAATACCAAAGGCAATGCCATCTGAGACAGAAACAGCTGTACAGCCAATGCAGGGCTCACTGACACAAATGATAACATTACCCCAGGAAGAGACCTTGGTGGCACAAAGCAATGTTGAACAAAGAACAAAGTCACAAGCAGCAGGCAGTGGATTACCATTAGTAGATTTGTTGAGACCACTGAGCAATGAATCTATAACTAACTCACTTACACCAACAAATATGTCACCTTTGATGGATTCTCAGATTGCATTGAGTGATGGTTCAACAACAGTTGAGCCATTGGCAGAAAGAAGGGATGCATTGCCTGTGGAATTGTTGGCAGCACTGAACAAGATGCCATTGATGACATCAGTTATACCAGTCACAGAGACATTGCCATCAGCAAATGACAAATCAGCAATTGATTCAACCACTCAAGACAACCTAGGACTCAAGACTGGTGTACTTACTCTGCATGATAGTGATACACAAGCTGATGATGACCTCACACAAATAATAGATATTGAACTACACTCACAACCCTCAAGGAAATCTGAATACTTGGAGCAGACAAGTATTGAGGTAAAGATCCACAAGACTTAGTCCCTTTGTCATGATTTTGAGTTACATTTTTATGTCACCATCTAACATTGAAACTGCCTAAAATAAAAACAGAAAATGCTGGAAATACTCAGCAGGTCAGGCAGCATCTATGGAGAGAGAAACAGAGTTAACGTTTCAGGTCGATAACCCTTCGTCAGAACTGGAAAAAGCTGCTCTTACCCCTTCCCCTCCCTCCCGGAACCACGATAGGGTTCCCCTTGTCCTCACCTTTCACCCCACTAGCCTCCACATCATCCTCTGCCATTTCCGCCACCTCCAGCGTGATCCCACCACCAAACACATCTTCCCCTCCCCCCCTCCCCTCCCCTTTCAGCATTCCGAAGGGACCGCTCCCTCCGCGACACCCTGATCCACTCCTCTATCACCCCCAGCACCCCTTCCCCTTCGCCCGGCACCTTCCAGTGCAAGCGCAGGAGATGCAACACATGCCCTTTTACCTCCACCCTTCCCACTGTCCAGGGCCCCAAACACTCCTTCCAGGTGAAACAGCGATTTACTTGTACTTCTTGCAATTTAGTATACTGTATTTGCTGCTCACGATGCGGTCTCCTCTACAGTGGGGAGACCAAACGCAGATTGGGTGACTGCTTTGCGGAACACCTCCATTCAGTCTGTAAGGGTGACCCCGAGCTTCCGGTCGCCTGTCACTTTAATTCTCCGCTTCACTCCCACTCAGACCTCACCGTCCTCGGCCTCTTACACTGTTCCAATGAAGCTCAATGTAAGCTCAAGGAACAGCACCTCATTTTTCGATTAGGCACTTTACAGCCTATATAGAGTTCAACAATTTCAGACCATAACCTCTGCCCTTATCCTTTTTTTTCCATTTATTTTATTTTATTTTTTTCTCTCTCCCACATGGCAGCTGTCTTTCATTCTGCGAGTGCCATTTACACTTCATCTAGAGCCATCTTTTGTTTCTTAACTTGTCCTATTACCATCTCCTTTTGCCTTGCACCATTTCTTAATCTCTCTTAATGTCTCTTAATCTCTCCTGCCTTCCATCCTATCACAGACCTTCCCTTTTGTTCTTTCCTCCCCTCCACCTTTTCCCTGCCCCTGCACTTGCTTAAAAACCTGTTCCATCTCCAGCTTTTTCCAGTTCTGACGAAGGGTCATCGACCTGAAACAGTAGAGTATTTCCAGCATTTTCTGTTTTTATTTCAGATTTCCAGCATCCTCAGTATTTTGCTTTTGTAATTGAAACTGCCTACATCAGTACTTGTAATGGAATTCTGTTTGTCACAGCAAAACCCTCTCTCAACAGGTGAACATTTCGCCAAAGTCCAGGACCATCCTCCAGTGCTATCAAAGCCTGATATCATCCCCAGTGTAGCTAACCCCACTCCCCATACGGAGTAGTGTTAAATACCAGTGCCCAGAAATAATAATCTTTCCGGAGCTAGAATTAGGGCTTAGTTGGTGGAGGCACCAGAATTTGGGGTGGAACCCATGCCCCTTCAGGTTTCTGTCCCTTCAGTTTAGCTACAGCAAATTGAAAAGGGGAGAGAGCAGGTGCTTCTTCTGCCTACTTCTTATGTCCCAACACCAGCTTGGGGACAGAGCGCAGACATCGATGCCATTCTGGGTTGTATGTGGACCCCACCAAGCTAGAATTGAATGGTAAGTGATTCCAGGGCCATTCTGGGCCTGCCAGCATTGGATCACAAGAAAACCATCAACTTTTCCATGTTTTCTTTGACCCTAGATTCCCATGTTGAGTGGCAAGTTGCTGCTTCAAGTTTCTGTTTCCGGACCTGGATGGGTGATGTTACTGGTACTGCTGCCAATATGTTAATGATGCCATCCATGCAATTTGGTACAGGATCCTGGCAGGAGCAAATCAGTAGGCTGAAGACCTGCTGCATTTCTGGTGGCGCAATGGCACCACTGGAATTTTTACCATCAGGTATCTAACTCAAAGTGGTACTGTTGCATCTTGCATATCATCGTGCAGTGTGTTTTCAGCCTTAAAACCCATAAGAGACAAAAATGTAATGCATAATCACAGACAAAGTTATGGAATTAAATCCTCAAAGCACCAATAAAAATCCCAGAATGCTATCTAATAAAAATGGAATTTGACTATTCCGTCACTGTAAATCAATGGCCATGTCAGTATCTCTTACTTGGCATAAAGATCTGTATAAAACAGAGTAACCACCAACTGACCGTGAGCAACTCCATGGGAGATTTGCTAGTATATTAAAAGTATTAGCGGTCGTTGTATTAACTTGCTGGATTTGCACATTAATTGCCCGTTAAACTCACCGCAGAACTGGTAACTAAGAGCGCAAGTCCCTTTTTAACGACGTGATAATTTTTAATGCAGTTCCAATTTCCCTCCCTGGCCCAGAAATTGAACAATTTAAACAGTGGGGTTTCATTCCTTCAGGTGGTAAATTATTCTTAGAGATTTTTAAAATGTCAAATTTTAAATTTTAAAATGTATTTCTTACTTTTCCTTTCTGTCTCTTTTTTCTCCCTCTCATAATCCAATCTTTCTTTCCCTCTCTTTATTTCTTTTTCTGTACCTGATTTGTCTCTAATTCACCCTCCTTCTTCATCGTTCCTCAGTTTCTTAATCCTTAAATCTTACTGGTTAAGGAAATGCACTGTTGATCCCACCACAGGGAAGTGGTACAGAGGTTTAGGGACGGAGTTCCAAAAAATATGATTAAGGGGCTGTGGGCTTTGCCACCAATGGTCGGGTGAGGGAGGACAGAATGTATGGAAGGCCAGAGCCAGAGGAATGAAGCATTCAGATTATAGGGCTGGAGGAGATTACAGTGGTGGAGTGATTTATAGATAAAAGTGGGGATTTAAAATTTAATGTGTTTCACAACAGGGTGCCAGTGTAAGTCAGTGAAGACAAGGGTGATGGGTGAGTGGGACTTAGTGTGGGACAGGTTATAAGTAGCCAAGTCTTGGATAAGTTGTAATTTATGGAGGAGAAGAGCATTAAAGTAGTCATATCTGGAGGTGACAAAGATATGTAAGATTTTCAGCGGGGTGTGACTAAGGTATGGATGGAAGTGGGTAACATTGGAGATATGGAAATAAGCAGTCTTGACGGGTAGGATACAATAAGAATTATTTAAGTCACTGATTCCCTCTATAGGCTATTCAGCTGTTAAAGAAAAGTGAATTCTGGGATAAATTTGTTCTTTTTGTTTATTCTACAGTTTTCAAATGGTAAGAACGAAACTGAAGCAGATACTTCTAAATGTGAGACTATAGACAAGTTAGCAAAAGGGCAAATTCTTGATACAACAGATATATGTTTGACAACTTCTTCGCAGCCAGATAATGTAGCTGGTTCTACCATCCTACGAAAATCTTCTAGGAAAAGAGTTGCTACAACCTCTACCTGTCCCTGCTGTGAGTCTTCTGCTTATGAAAAACAAAACTTTCATTTTAACAAAGAATCAGCAGATAAAAAAAGAAAAGCAATGTCTCCTGACCATGAGGATCTCTCAGACAAACTGCCTGAACACAGTGAAAGAGAAAGAATACTAAGGACGCAAAACTCCGAAACAGTTTTCAAAGATAATTTAAAACCCAGTGGTCTACAAACGACATGCAATGAATTATCACACAGTAAGACAATTGCACCTACTAACAACGTACAGAACCCTAAAATTAGTAATTGCTTTATTATTCAGCCGCCACAAGGTCAAATACAATCCAGACAAATATTGATTCATGTACAGGATTGCTTAAAAGTCAGGAACAGGTGAGTTATACCTGTCATGTTACATGTTGTATAGAAAATATGCCTCCATTAGTTCCCCACTAGTGCTGTTTTCCCTTAAAATGGAGAATTTTTTTACTGCAAAGTACATCTAGTGGCTGAGCTGAGGACAGGGAAAACAAATCCACTGAAACAGTAGTAAAGGCTGGAATTTGAACTTAAGCTGTCTGCGTAGAAGTCTAGTATTTGTCTGATAAAACAAATGGGTACATAATAGACATGTTGATCATTGGGACAGAGGGTAACGTGCTGCACACTGACATTTTTTCTTCTAATCAGCTTAAACTTTGGAAAAGATGGCCACATTTATATATATATATTTTTAAAAATCAGAATTAATTTTTTTCTTTAAATTACTATGATGTGATTAACGTCCTAATCGGAGTCACCACCTTTGCCATATTTCTGAGGCTGGATGCTGAAACATGGTGCATATTTGCTTAACTTTTTTCCAACATTCCTTGTTGCACATTGCTTTCTGTAGACCAGTGCTGTACATTTGGTGGACTACAGTAAGACCAATTGTGCGTATCCTCCCAAGACGCATTAAATCCTGAGGAGCTGTCAGTCAATCACCCCCTGTCAGTTGTAATGAAAACGCCTGTGCTCCCATTTGAATCCCGATGCTATTTTTTGAAAGCTGCTGAGGATGAGAAAAACAAATGCCTAAAGCAGTAACTTAAAATATAATCAAAAATTAAAGTGGACTAGACCTATATTGCACCGGATACAGAAAATAGTTTGCTGCTTGTAGGACTGGTCCTGCAGTTTCATCCTTCTGACTGATTCATGCATCCACAATTTCATGGCATAGTACAAGTGATAGTCCATTGTTACTTATTCCAACCATGCTTGTTAAAATTCTTGAGTTGTGATTGACAACGAGCTGTTACTTTAAATCCTTTTATGGAGATATTTCAGCATAGTTGACGATATGCCTCATGCACAACATCATTATACATTATAAAACAGTGCATGTAATAAAATGGAACTGTATGTTGTGAGGCAAAGATACTGATGCTCATCTGTCAAAAGGCCTGTTGTGTGCTGTGGCAAAGCCAGCGGCCGTGAAATTCGATCATGCCCAAAAATGGGCGCACAGGGAGTGGGGGCACTGTTCACTTGGTCACAGGGACCATAGTAAATTGGAGCCGTCTCCACATTATAATTAGTCAGGCGTGCAGTCAGCGCTACCTGTGCTATTTATTGACTGCATGCCTGTTTGGCTGTGGGGGTTAAATCTGCAGCCAGCACCTCTTAAAGGGGAGATGCACTCTGGCAACAGACAGGATGGAATGCTTGTAAGGAGAGAAATGGTTGCAAGGCCTGCAAATCGTGCCCCCGGATTCTCTAATGCCTCTTTGGAGGCTCTGGTCCAGGCTGTGGACAGGAGGAAGGAGATCCTCATCCTCCCCGTGGGGTGGGGGGGGCAGAAAGCCATCCAAGTAGCACCTCCGCTGCCAGTGGGAGGAATTTGCAGAGAAGGTTAACGTCAGGAGCTTAGCTCCCAGGACATGGCTGCAATGCAGAAAAAAGTTAAATGACCTCACCAGAGTTGTCAAGGTACGAATCTTACCTCTCACCTCAATTACTCTCTCCTCACGCCTCCATCAACTGCAGACTCACTACTCACAATACCTCTCTGCCCAGTTTCCCTTCATTCTCCTACAATCACTGCACCACACTTCACTCCACCTTCTCCTACTCACAAGGGGAGAAATTCGGTATCACCCCATTTGTGGCGCAGTTATCGGCCGGGTGCAAAGTTTAGCGCCTGGTGCAAATTATCACCTCCGACTGCAAACTTGGCTTCTATCGCCCCTGGAGGTGATTGCCGCGCTAAATCAGGCGCTACACACCTGTCTTAAGGTGCAAAGGCCGAGGAGCGAGGCGCTAACTCAGAGCGCTGGTGAAACTCAGGTGATGTCAGTTAGCAATGGAACACAGTCACACTGGCGTCGGCCATTTCTTAAAGGGGAGGGTCGATCTTGCTCTCCAGCCACACCCTGCTCATTGCAGCCTTGAATCTCGGCCTGGACAGACCTCAACCTCAAAGCTGCTGCAAAGAACTATGGAGAGGGCCAGGGAATGAGCTCAGCGCTTCAGCGACCAGGCCTTGGTGGCTCTAGTTGGCACAGTGGAGTGCCGAAGATCAAAACTGTACCCAGAGAGTGGCAGGAGGCCATTGCCCCGCGACTATAGAAGAGTGTGGAGGGAGGTGGCTCAGCACGTCTCTTCCAGGAGCATGGTGCCCAGGACCCACACACAATGTCGGAAAAAGTTCAACGACCTCACTCGGATGCTCAGGGTGAGTGGTTGCTTTTCAATACCTCTCCATCCCTCCATCTCAACCTCACTCTATGGCCAGAGGGTGTAAAAACCCCAATGCCCAACACTCATCCAAGACCTATGGCCATCTGATAAAACACTCATGCACATTTCACACCTTGCATACATTAAGGGCTGTTCAACTATGGGAGGCACATCAGGCAAACACATGGCAGCATACATTAAGGGCTATTCAACTACGGGAGGCACATCAGGCAAGTACATGGCTGCATATTTACTCAGACGCTGTCCTTTTTCTTGCAGGCCAAGCTATCTCATAATAGGCGGCAGCAGCAACGGACGGGTGGAGGGCCGCCTCAGCTGCAAACCCTCAGCGATCTGGAGGCGCGCGTTCACAGGATCGTCACAAGCCAGGTGATCGGTCCCGTCGCCCCTGGAGAGGCCGACCCCCTTCAGGACAGCAATGGTAAGTTCATCAGCTTTCCCTCCTCTCTCATTCCACTTGTCCCTCACAATACCAGCCTTTTACACTTTCAGTCCAACTTACTAAAAGTCTCCAGTCCTTGCTCCCTTACTGCCCCCCTGTCCTGACGCTAAAGCCACTCTTGTACCTCCCTGCTTTCAGATGGTGAACCACCAGCTGAGGAGACGGGCCCTCAACCAGCTAGTGGGAGCGACGCTGCAGGCGAGGAGGAAGAGGAAGCCGGAGCCTCAGCGTCAGCGTCTCCCGAGGGAGCCCATGCCCACACTGGGACCCCGTCTTCCCTGGAGGGGAGCAGGGGGGAAGGGTCTGATGAGGGTGAAGCTCCGGGACCCAGCGGGCTGCAGCAACGCCATAGGGGTAGGGAAGCTCGGGGGCCTTCTCCCTGGAGGGAGAGCAGGCCAGCGAGTCCTGCTGCACTGGACGCAGAGGAGGAGCGGCTCATTGCGGAAATGAACACCCAGGCGGTGAACATGCACACTCAGCTCATGGGTGCAGTGGGAAGGGTGCCCAAAAGCATTGATGGACTGGCAAGGAGTGTGGAGCACTCCGCTGCAGCACAGGCGGACGCAACACAACGCAACTGCTTAGTGCTGCAATTCAGTCACTGGCTGCTGCGATCCAATTTCAGACTGCTCTCATGCAGTCTCAGATTGAGGCCACGCAAACACTGACTGCTGCCATTGTACGCTGGTTTGGCCACATTGCCCCGGGGCTCTCACGGCGCCCCAGCAGGCCAGCAATCTGTGCTCGAGCAGATTGCTCTGGATGCTGAGGTGCTGCTCTGTGGGAGTGCCAGTGTGTCGGTCGAGCAGGGAGGTGCTGTCCTCTCTTAAGAATACAGCATTCCTGCTGCCACCACTGTCACTTCCCCATTGCACTTGCCACCGCCTGTAGCCCAGACTGCTGCCGCCCATGCAGAGTTAGTGCAGTCTGCAGCCGGGGCCTCCAGGCCCAGAGCTGGTCGAGGGCGTCCTTCAAGGGCATCATTAGTCTCAGGATCTGACATTCAGCAGCCTTCCACCAGCCTTGCTGCAGCCACTGGGGCCCCATTACGGAAGAGCAGTAGGGTGGGATGGGGGGAAGTGCGCAAGGGATGGGGATCACCCTCGAAGGGCAAAAAGTAGGAGGTCTCAAGAAATGTTGGGAATGTTTTTATTAAAGGCCGAGGTTCGTCTGATAACTTTTGTTTAGTTTTGGCCATTATCTCCAGCTTGTGAGAACCAGTTCTGTTAATTAATGATTTGTTGTGTTTGTTTCTATTAGTTTGTCCTGAATAAATGACACACACACAGAGTTTGTTAAATAAAAAGTTGTTGTATTCAAAATGTACATGTTTGGCCTTTGGAATCATTGCTGCCTTGGCCGGCTATAGGGGTTGCTGGTTGCTTTCCATCATGATGTTCTCCATGCCAGAAGCCATCTTCTGAGTAGGGGCCTAGAAGCGGCTTGTTATCAGCCGTTGACAGACGGCCCTTGCAGTTTCAACATTGTGGGCCTCCCTCCCGCCTTGGTGCTGCTGCTGATCCTCCTCCTCCTCTTCCTCCTCCTCCTCCTCCGGTGGCGCACCAATCCCTAGTGGCATTGGCTGGGTCCTCAGGATTGCCAGGTTATGAAGCATGCAGCACACAACTATGAAGACGGAGACTCGCTCAGGAGAATACTGCAGGGCTCCTCCTGAGTGGTCCAGACAGCGGAACCAATGCTTGAGCACGCCGATCGTCTGCTCAATTATGTTCCTGGTGGCGCAATGGCTCTCATTATACCGCAGCTCGGCAGGGGTGTTGGGGTTACGAAGCGGTGTCATCAGCCAGGTGCAGAGTGGATAACCCTTGTCCCCGAGGAGCCAACTACTTGGCTGATGCGGTGCCTGGAAAAGGTCTGGCACACCAGTCTGGCGCAGGATAAAAGCATCGTGGCTGCTGCCAGGATAGCGGGCATTGACAGTGAGTATCAGCTGTCTGTGGTCACAGACCAACTGGACATTTAAGGAGTGATAGCCCTTGCGGTTTCGGAAAACCTCTGCATTTTCATGTGGTGCCCGCAATGCCACATGCGTACAGTCAATGGCGCCCTGCACCATGGGGAAGCCCGCTATCCTTGCAAAGCCACATGCGCGTTCATGCGGTTTGGCCCGGGTCATGGGGAAAGAGATGTACTGGCGTCTCCTTTTATAGAGGGCATTTGTGTCCTGCCGGATACAGCAATGGACCATGAACTGGGAGATATTGGCGATGTCCCCAGTAGCTGCTTGAAAGGAGCCGGTGGCATAAAAATTCAGAGCCACTGTCACCTGGGGCAACACGGTGGCATAGTGGTTAGCACTGGTGCTTCACAGCGCCAGGGACCCGGGTTCAAATCTGACCTCGGGTGACTGTCTGTGTGGAGTTTGCACATTCTCCCCGTGTCTGCGTGGGTTTCCTCCGGGTGCTCCGGTTTCCTCCCACAGTCCAAAAATGTGCGGGTTAGGTTGATTTGGCTATGATAAATTGACCCTTAGTGTTAGGGGGGGATTAAATATGTGGGGTTATGGGGATAGGATGGGATATGTTAGGGGGAATTAAATACGTGGGGTTACGGGGGTAGGGTGGGATATGTGTACTGTGGGGATTAAAGCAGGGGACAGGGTACTGGATTTGGATGATCAGCCATGATCGTATTGAATGGTGGAGCAGGCTCGACGGGCCGAATGGCCTACTCCTGCTCCTAGATTCTATGTTTCTATGTTTCACTGCCACCGACAGAGACGTCCTGGTCCTCAGTTGAGGCTGCAGATCTGGTTGCAGCAGGTGACAGAGCTCAGTGACCACCCTCTTAGGGCGCAAACGGGAGGCGCTAATCAACCGAATTTTCCCCCCACACTGCACTTCCTACTCTCACCACTATTGCAACCCTTGTTTCCCCACACCTCACATCTTCCACACAACATATGAACTATTCTACCATGACAGGCACATTCTCAAAACATCTCACTATCGCTGTCACTTCTTTCCTGCAGGAGAATGTTGCGGACAACATGCGGAGGAGGCCATGATCAGAGGAGGCCGAACTCTCCTGCACATCCTGTCCACGGTGGAAGAAAATGTGCTGGCCATTGCAGGCAAGGAGAGAATCGTGGCCTTGGCGAATGGCAACGCTGGATCAATGCACAGGGTTTCTCCAGACCTTATTCTCTTTTTTCCTTATTTCTTTCTTACCCTACATACTCTGTATGACAAACTGTAGCTGCTTTAACCAGCCACTCATCTCTCTCTGCTCTCCCTTCAAACTAAAAGCTAACCCTTGTCCCTTTCTTTCATTTCAGGTGCTGAAAATGTCGATGCCCCTTTGCTGCTTCAGGAAGAGGAGGGCAGACTTCTTGAAGATGCAGCACCACTCGATCTGGCCCTAGTACGCATCAGATCAGAGACTGCACCGCACATACTTTCGAGGGTAGGCTAGTGGAGGGGTCTTTACGTGGTGAATCACTCGCCACGTGTGCAGGAGCTAGGGCAGATGGATAGGTCAGCACAGGAGCCAGCTCTCCGGTTGGCGATGTCACATACTAGCTCTGCTGCAGAGGACTCAGATACAGACGTTGATGGCCCAGGCTACCAAAGAAGGCTGATGACCATACACTAGCAAATGCTAAGTGCACTGGCCTGCCTGCCAGCGAGCTTGCGCACAATGGCTCAGAGAATGGAGGAGTCCAGCTCCAACTTGTCTCAAGACTTTGCACAGAGCATGGAGACCATTCTGTCCAACACGGAGAGGTCAGTTCCATGAATCCAACAATGGCATCCACAATAATGGAGCATCTGCTCTGATAGCTTCCATGTCAGCTTACACTGCTGCTGTGGTAACTCAGATGGGTGCCATCTTGGCTTTGGGCCAGTATTGACAAGGATTTGCAGAGCACTGCTCTTACGCAGAGCCATTGCAGTTCTGAGGCACAGTCCCAGGAGAGTGGCCTTGGCTCTGTGGGAGAGGCTGTCCTCTCTCAGGATGACAGCATGCCTGCTCCCCCGCCACCCACTCCGCCAGTGCCCTTGTTAGTGCCACAAAGCCAGCTGGGCCTACCCTGGCCCACTGCAAGATGCTGCAGTCTGAAGCTGGGCCTTCAAGGCCCAGAGATGCTCGAGATTGCCCACCACTGCCATCTAAATTGTGCTTAATGGAAGCTCTGGAGCCTTCCACGTCCCAAGTTGTAGCCACTGGGGAAACACTTTCTAGGAGTACTAGAATAGGTAAATAAGCACACAAGTTAGGTACTAAGGGGTTGCACAAGGGTGATTCTTAAATATTCCTGTTAATATTGTACACAGATGGAATTCAGCTATTGGATTTTTTTTCAGGATTTGGTGTTGGTATTAATATTTGTAGTGAAGTGAGGACAAGACCCATAAAGCTGGACTGAAGGAAGGCAGTCAGACAGTGGTAGTAAGGATGGTGGTGGTAAGGGTTGCAGGACTGTTGGTGTATTGGGGATGGGAGTGATGGTTCACGTGAAGCAGTCTTGGATGAGTTACTCTGTAAGAGCTCTGGCAGTTAGGGGTACTGGTGGTTAATGTTGCTTCTGCTCTTCCTCCTCTTTGTGCTGCTCTTCCTCCTTCTCTTCCTAGACTTCTTGCTGCCTTAAAGTGGTGGTAAAGGCAGGTCCCTCATTATCACAAAGTTATGCAGCATGCAGCACACGACTACAAACCTGGATACATGTTCAGGGTTGTACTGCAAAGTGCCTCCCGAACGGTCCAGGCAGCGGAAATGTTGTTTGAGCACACCGACAGTCTGCTGAATTATATCGCGTTGAAACACAAGATTCTGAGGGGGGTTGACAGGGTAGATGCTGAGAGATTGTTTCCCCTGGCTGGAGAGTCTAGAACTAGAGGGCATAGTCTCAGGATAAGGGGGTCAGCCATTTAAGACTGAGATGAGGAGGAATTTCTTCACTCAGAGGGTTGTGAATCTTTGGAATTCTCTGCCCCAAAGTGCTGTGGATGTTCAGTCGTTGAGTATATTCAAGGCTGAGATAGATAGATTTTTTGGACTCCAGAGGAATTAAGGGATATGGGGATAGGGCAGGAAAGTGGAGTTGAGGTCGAAGATCAGCCATGATCTTATTAAATGGTGGAGCAGGCTCGAGGGGCCGTATGACCTACTCCTGCTCCAATTCTTATGTTCTTATTTCTAGTGGCAGCATGGCTCTCATTGTAGGCTACCTCTGCATCTGTGCCTGGGTTCCTGACAGGAGTCATGTCTGAAGGGGATAGGACTTGTCACCCAGTAGCCAGCTTGTGATCTGATGGCTGGTTGGAATAAAGGCAGCACAGAGGACTGGAATAGGATGAACGAATCATGACTGCTGCCAGGAAACCAGACACAGACCTGCATGATGTGCTGCCTGTGGTCGCAAACAAGCTGAACATTGAGGGACATCCGTTTCTATTGAGAAAGATGCCAGGATGGTGATGTGGAGCACGCAAGGCAATGTGGGTGCGGTCTGTGGCGTCTTGCAGCCTGGGAAGCCTGCAATATGTGAGAAGCCCAGTGCTCTCTCGTCCTACTTTGTTCTGTCCATTGGGAAAGAGATGTAAGTGTTCCTGCTGGCATAGAGCCTCTGTGATGTCCGTGATACAGCGGTGCACAGCAAACTGGGAGATGTCCCTGATGCCACTTGCTGCAGCCTGAAAGGAGCCTGTTGCATAAAAGTTAAAGGCCACGGTGCCCACAACTCGAAGCTCAAACCCCTGGTTTGAGGCTTGAGTTGTGGCTGCAGCAGGTGACGTAGCTCGATGATAGCCTCCTTGGTGAAGCAAAGGCGCCTGACACATTGCTCCTCAGTGAAGTTCAGGTAGGAGAAGTGCTCCCTGAAGACTCTCTGTGGGTATGGTCTCCTGCATAGTGCTGTCTTCTTCCATCTTCTCCCAGCCACTCCTGCTGTCTCCTGTCATCTTTGCTGCTCCCCTTGTCCTCCAGCCCCAAACCACCAGACCACCCATGACTGCAATAAATATATTTTGAAGGCATGCAAAAGTAGTCCAGCACCAGAAAAAACTTGTTCGCAGAAGTCAGAATTAACTTATAGAAGGCAGAACTGCCCAGAAGTTAACCAGCAGCCTAAAAGGAAAAACCAACAATTAACCTGTATGGAGGGATGAGCCCTTTAAATAGCACTCCTGCAGGGTCCTTGTGGCCTGCTAGTGTCATGATTTGCTGAATCAGTTTATCACATGGAGAGTCAGCGCTGGAGCAGCGCAATTTCACAAAAGACTCCTATAACAAGCGTAGGAACCTTATTTAAAATTATTATGAGCCTTTTACATGTTTCTGGCACGCACCCTGGACACCTACAGAGGAGCCCGATCCATTATGGTGGGCAACGCACTTCTATCGTGGAATGAGCGTGAGCCTGGTACTCACCATATTGGACCATTAAGCGCCCATTTTACGCTTGTATAATAGGCACTGCATAATCGAATGTCAAGGCCAACATATGTACTATATGGTCAGAATTATTTTTTATCACAAATTGCTGATAATTTAAAATAACAATAAGTATAATAAAATGAAGGTATCAGTTTCACATTCATTATGTGAGATTGCATTTTCCTCTTTACTGTGCCTGGGAAATTGGCCTCACCTGCAATGAAGAGGAAAAATGGGTGGAAATTCATTGTCAGGTGTCCACCCCCACTGTGCTGCTCCACGATCTCCTGCGGCTCCTCCAAGGTACTTCACTGGGCCTGCACCTATAGTAGATGCAGACCCAGCATTCCAATGTTATGGAAGCGGGAGGGGAATTCTCCAGCTCTCACCTCACTTTGCTCTTTCCACGTCCTTTGGGTGCCCCAGCAGAGGGACTGACGTAAGAAAACTACTAGGCACTTGGTCTAAGCGTTAAACAAAGCTTTAATCAACTGTTTTACAACATGGAGATCTAGTTGTGTCCTTCACTAGTTCCTGTTAAGAATGTCCCGTGCAAGCTGGGCCCGTGCCCGAGTATTTATACTCTCCCTGGACAGCGCCACCAGCAGGCCGCCCTGTATTATTTCATAAGTCATTTCCACATGAATGACAAGATTCATGTCAGGGACACTTGAAGAAACTTGGCTCAAGGGCCAGTGCCAGGATCCCCATCGGGGTCCTGAGGGCAGGCCGAAGATCAAAGAGCGCAATGAAGTACTGAATGCTTTCCAAGTTTTGAAGCCACAAGATGATCTTCAGGCCTTGGGGTCTATGGCTGCTGCAAAGGCCTCGATGTTAGTATCCAGAAGCGCAGCTGCAAGTCTCTCATGTCTGCAGTTGCACTCCTGTTTCCAGCTCTGCTTTCCGATGCAGGGCTCAGCCAGGCTGCGGGTCTTCCTCAGGACAAGAAAAATGCCTGATCCCCTTTACTGACAGGTGCAGGTATGCTCCACCTCTCAGGCACCCAGCAGGTACTCCTAAAGGAAGATCGGCTTGACCATCTGTTTTGGAAACTATAATAACTTCAAACACTAAAAACCCGTGAATGAGCATAACTATTTATTGTAATCAGGTGTCATTTTTTTGATTCAGGACAACTGTTTTGCTTAGAAAGGATGTTAAGAAAGAAAGGAAAAGTACAGCTAATGCAGAAACTGAGAGTAGACAAAGAGCCTCACAACATAGGACGATATCTGCAATGAATGCACGTCAGAGTTCAAGAGCTGAAAAAGAAAACGGCATGCGCTGTCTTGCCCAATGCCATGGTAGAAGTCATAGGAACGCAGCAAAAACTGGTGAGGATAATTGTACCTAAATACCATCCATAGCATTTGAATTTCCCCCCTCACCGCAGAATTTAGATTCAGTTCCTTTAAAAACAGGTGGATTAACTGTACAGTTTATGAGTTGCTCATAAATCATTTTCAACTCCACTGATTTTTAATTTACTGCTGGTGCTAAATTAAGCAATGCAGTTGAATTTTAGTTGAACTTAATCAAAAATACTGCCTTAATAAGTGCAAATGACTTAGAATTACATTTTCTTACATGGTAAGAAATGGTATTTCACCTGGCCTCCTGCGCAATGCTCTCCTTCTCCCTCTTCTTCCAGCCGCTCCTGCTCGCGCCACTCTTCTTTGCTGTTCCCCCTCCTCCTTCTATTAGACGACCCATGACATGAGCAAATAAGCAAAATGTTATTCTCAGAACTCACAAATCAGTAGTGGAACGGAGTAACTACTCAAAAAAAGGCCCAGAGGTTGATCCTAACAAGACAAACCAGCAACTAACCTGTATGGAGGGCTGAGCCCTTGAAATAGCGCTCCTGCAGGACCATTAGCAGGACTGTTGACTATTAGCGCCATGGTTTGCTTTGTGAGTTTATCATGTGGTGAGTCAGGGGTTGGGGCAGACCAATTTCACAAAAGTGTCCTACAACCAGCATGCGACCCTTATTTTAATATTATAGTGAGGATTTTGAATATTTAAAGTGGCACCCTGGTTGCCTATGGGTGCACCTTATCGAATATGGGACATGTGAGATACAGAGCGAGAGACAGATATAGAGAAAGATAGTGACAGAGAGAGAGGTAAATAGATATCTATAGAGAGAGAAAAGAGAAACAGAAAGATAGACACACAGGTACACCACCCCCACCCAGTGCTTTCAGGTCCACACCCTCCCCTTTCCCTCACTGCTGACTGACACCAGGAATCGTCCAGTGCACCAAATCCCATATTCCACCCCCAGTTCTGTCAAATCCCAAGTTCCCCCTCCACTGTGATGCCAGATCAAAGGACCTCTTATGCAGCCAAACTGCAGTAGCCCCTCTACATGCTGCCAAACTCCAGGACCCCCACCCTAGTTCTGCCAAATCCCTGGACCATCCCCCAGTGCTACCAACACCCAGACCGTCCCCAGTGCTATCATTACAACAGTAACTACACTTCAAAAGTACTCATTGGCTGTAATTCGCTTTAGGACATCCTGAGGTCATGAAATGCGCTATATAAATGCAATCCTTTTTCTTTACCATCCCCAAATGTTACCAAAGCATGGGGCTACTCCCAGTGCAGCCAAGCCCAGTCCCCTTATCCAGCATTGCTAGATATCAGATATATAGCTCCAGCAAGTAGATCTTGCATACTTGCGTATTCTCAGCTTTAAAACTGGTAAGTGCTAATAATTAAATATATAGGTAAAGGAATATATTTGTAAATAAAGGCCGCTCATTTACAGTTTTCAAAGAATAATGGACAGAGTCAAGAAATTGGATCCTGAAAACAATAGCAGAAATCTCGGTACCATTTAATATTTGACTTACTCAGTCACTGTAAATTAGGAATCCTGCTGTTATTCCCTGCCGTGGTATATGTAGGGAATTGTTATAAAACACTATTGGCCCGGAATTTGCGGTCGGGATGATGTCAAACTGGCAGCGTTCGCCCTCATTCCGCCTTTGAAACTAACTGCAACTTCGGGATTTGGCTCATGCGCGGGCACATGTGGAAATCCTGAAGTTGCGGTCTGTCATTCACAGCTCCGACACAGGCTGCACTGTGCCCCCCACAGAACCGGCAATCTGTGCAATCACTCAAATCAGGGAAACTGATGAAAACTTTGGCTCTTCCGCAGTAATTACGCTGTTAAATTCCCCACTAAAAGTTAGACCCAAAGGGATTAGGTTTAACTGGGGTTTTAACAGCGTATTGACTGCTAAACAAATGTTAAGGACATGAAAAACTCATTTTAATTTTGTGCAGTGTGAAATTTGTCCATTTTAATAAAAATATATTTTTTTAAGAAACTATTAAAAATATAATTTTTAACTTTTTAAAAAAGTTTGTCCATCTTTATTTCTCCGTTGATTTGAATTGAATGTTGGAAAACCCGACGTTCTCGACAGAGATCGCGAGATCTTTGTGCGAAGCGTACTTCGGGACCAGCGGCAAACGCCTTCGCTTCATCGCTGACCGCAAATTCCAGGCTAATGTATCTTCTGTCTCACTGTGAGCAATGCCACGGGAAATCAGCAAATATTCTAAATAAAGAAGTTTCAATCCAGTACAATCAGTGTATTAATTTGTTACCAGTATAAAATACTGTCTTTGTTAATAATTTTTTAATTTACCATTTTTATCAGGTGGTGAACATATCCTGACTCGATCTGCTTCTAGCAGTTCTGCTATCTTAAAGTGCCGCAGGAATATGAATAGAAGGAACATTTATGGAGAGACAAAGTTGCACGAAGCTGCATTGAAGGGCAATGTAAACCTGCTTCGGACCCTCATACAAGCAGGAATCAATATAAACCTGCCAGATTATGCAGGTGAGGAGTATTTTTTCACCTTTGAAAGATTAATGCTACAAACATGTTGAAAATTTTGAAACCTATTGAGTGAACTTTTATTAAACCCTTTTAGAGTAATGTCATGTATGGTTTCTGATTTGTTCGGAAGACATCAATGAATCCAATTATTAGCACTATGCCCTTCCAGCGAGGATGGAAGGGAAGAAAGATCAATCAGAAAGATAGAGACTACCGAACTACCTTTCTGGTGTCAATGTAAATCTGCCACATTATACATGTAAGCAGTATTCTTCCAACATGTCAGCTGTCTGCATTTGAGGGCACTCCATTGTTTTGAGGGCACGCCATTTGTCCACATTTGCTGTCAAAAATCAGTACAAACTGCTGCTCCCAACCAGCACTACTCTGGGACTCTTACTTCTTACATAGAAACATAGAAAAATAGGAGCAGGAGTAGGCCATTCGGCCCTTCGAGCCTGTTCCGCCATTCAATATGATCATGGCTGATCCTCTATCTCAATACCATATTCCCGTGCTCACCCCATACCCCTTGATGCCTTTTGTGTCTTGTTGCTGGTGTAAGAGATTGAACACTGCTGGATACTGCGGGTGGGAATTCTTGCAAGATTAGGCATGACACAGGGCGGTGGGGGGTGGTAGTGTCAAAAGTCAAATATGACATGGGGGCAAAGGACTTGCCAGTATTAACTGAAGGGGTGGGAGGAGACGAGTTCTTCTAGTCTCCTTCCACCCCTTCAGTTAATACTGGCAAGTCCTTTGCCCCCATGTCATATGTGACTTTGATTATTGTGAACTGTGATTATTGGAGGGGAAGAAGAGTACCAACTTGAACTGCTGGGGGGCGGGGGTGAGGGGGGGAGAGAAGAGTGGCTGCTAGAACTGGATGAAGGGAGAAGAGGAGTGCCCACTTAAACTGGGGCAGGGGATGGCATGCCAGGTTGAAATGAGGGGCAGTGGAAGAGTGCTAGTATGATGTGGGAGGGTTGGAGTGGGAGAGAGTAGAGCTGTGATCTGGGTGAGGGAAGGACCACAGTGCCTCTGTGAACTGTCCAAGGAGTGTAAAGTGCCTCTGTAAATTGGGAAGGAGGTTGAGAGGATAAAGTGTTTGAACTGTGGGGGGAAGAAATGGAAGGGGGAGAATGCTGCTATGAAAGGGGTAGAGCGACCGTTGAGGGAGTTTTTGAGAAAGCTGGTTGTTGCTGGTTTGTTGAAAAGTCAAATGTCACTTTATTTTTCCTATATTTAGATTCAAAATTAATCAAATGTAAAGTATAATGGGGGGGAAATTCACTATCGCCCTGTTTGGGGCGCTAATTTTTAAAAGTTTGATAAGTTAGCGCCAGGTGCTAACAATTTCAAACTTTTGAAAAATTCGCCGTTTGCGCTCCAAGAAAAGTGGAATGCTAAATCAAGTGCTCCACTTCCTTCCTGGAGCGCAAAAGGCAGCAGGCGGGGCAGAAGTTGTGCAGCGTTGCACAATGGGCCGTGCAGCGCTGCTGCGTTGGAAGGCTCCTTCCCTCCCTTAAAGGGAAGGGTCATCGCTGCAGGCTCTGCAAGAGGGAAACTCACCTCGTCACCAACGGCAGCCGCGATCCGCCCCGATCAGCCCGCTGCACTGCAGCAGAGTGCCAGGCTGATCGATGGTTGGCGAAGAAAGAAAAAGAAACGGAAAGAGCATTTCAGAATTCTTTTCACCTGCCTCGGCCACCTCGTCCCCGAAGTGCCCGGCCTCCCGAGAAAGGATATTGGCTCAGAAAATCAAGATGTAGAATCAGTCTGGGTGGAGCTAAGAAGCACCAAGGGGCAGAAAACATTGGTGGGAGTTGTCTATAGGCCTCCAAACAGGAGTGGTAATGTAGGGGATGGCATCAAACAGGAAATTAGAGATGCATGTAACAAGGGTACTACAGTAATCATGGGTGACTTTAATCTACATATAGACTGGCCAAACCAGATTAGCAATAATACTGTGGAGGATGAATTCCTGGAGTGTGTATGAGATGGTTTTTTAGACCAGTACGTTGAGGAACCAACTAGGGAACAGGCTATCCTAGATTGGGTATTGTGCAATGAGACGGGGTTAATTAATAATCTTGTTCTGCGGGGCCCTTTAGGGAAGAGTGACCATAACATGATGGAATTCTTCATTAAAATGGAAAGTGAAGAAGTCCAATCTGAAACTAGGGTCCTAAATCTAAACAAAGGAAACTACGATGGTATGAGGTGTGAGTTGGCTATGATAGATTGGGGAGCTTCATTAAAAGGCATGACGGTAGATAGGCAATGGCTAACATTTAAGGAATGAATGCATGAATTGCAACAGTTATACATTCCTTTCTGGCGCAAAAACACAAAAGGAAAAGCGGCCCAACCATGGCTAACAAAAGAAATTAAGGATAGTATTAGATCCAAAGAGGAGTCATATAAAGTTGCCAGAAAAAGTAGCAACCCTGAGGATTGGGAGCAGTTTAGAGTTCAGCAAAAAAGGACCAAGAGATTGATTAAGAGGGGAAAAATAGAGTATGAAAGTAAACTTGCAAGGAACATAAAAGCGGATTGTAAAAGCTTCTACAAGTATGTAAAAAGAAAAAGATTAGTGAAGACAAATGTAGGTCCCTTACAGTCAGAAACGGGAGAATTTATAATGGGGAACAAGGAAATGGCAGAGCAATTAAACAAATACTTTGGTTCTGTCTTCACGGAAGAGGACACAAATAACTTCCCAGAAATGCTAGGGAACCAAGGGTCTAGTGAGAAAGAGGAATTAAAGGAAATTAGTATTAGTAAAAAAATAGTGCTGGAGAAATTAATGGGACTGAAAGCTGATAAATCCCTAGGGCCTGATAATCTGCATCCCAGAGTACTAAAAGAGGTAGCCATGGAAATAGTGGATGCATTGGTTGTCATCTTCCAAAATTCTATAGATTATGGAACAGTTCCTGCAGATTGGAGGGTGGCAAATGTAACCCTACTATTTAAAAAAGGAGGGAGAGAGAAAACAGGAAACTACAGACCGGTTAGCCTAACATCAGTAGTAGGGAAAATGCTAGAGTCTATTATAAAGGATGTGATAACAGGACACTTAGAAAATATCAACGGGATTAGACAAAGTCAGCATGGATTTATGAAAGGGAAATCATGTTTGACAAACCTACTGGAGTTTTTTGAGGATGTAACTGGTAGAATAGATAAGGGAGAACCAGTGGATGTGGTGTATTTGGATTTTCAGAAGGCCTTTGATAAAGTCCCACAGAAGAGGTTAGTGTGCAAAATTAAAGCACATGGGATTGGGGGTAATATACTGGCATAGATTGAAAATTGGTTAACAGACAGGAAACAGAGTAAGAATAAATTGGTCTTTTTCGGGGTGGCAGGCAGTGACTAGTGGGGTACCGCAGGGATCAATGCTTGGGCCCCAGCTATTCACAATATATATCAATGATTTGGATGAGGGAACCAAATGTAATATTTCCAAGTTTGCTGACGACACAAAACTAGGTGGGATTGTGAGTTGTGAGGAGGATGCAAAGAGGCTTCAAGGCGATTTAGACAAGTTGAGTGAGTGGGTAAATACATGGCAGATGCAGTATAACGTGGATAACTGTGAAGTTATCCACTTCGGTAGGAAAAGAAGAAAGGCAGAGTATTATTTAAATGGTGATAGATTGGGAAATGCTGATGTACAAAGGGACCTGGGTGTCCTTGTACACCAGTCACTGAAAGCAAACATGCAGGTGCAGCAAGCAGTTAGGAAGGCAAATGGTATGTTGGCCTTCATTGCAAGGGAATTTGAGTACATGAGCAAGGATTTCTTACTACAGTTGTACAGGGCCTTGGTGAGACCACACCTGGAGTACTGTGTGCAGTTTTGGTCTCCTTACCTAAGAAAGGATGTACTTGCCATAGAGGGAGTGCAGCGAAGATTCACCAGACTGATTCCTGGGATGGCAGGACTGTCGTATGAGGAGAGATTGGGTCGACTAGGCCTGTATTCACTAGGGTTTGGAAGAATGAGAGGGGATCTCATTGAAACGTATAAAATTCTGACAGTGCTAGACAGACTGGATGCAGGGAAGATGTTTCCCCTGGCTGAGGGTTCTAGAACGAAGGGTCACAGTCTCAGGATACGGGGTAGGACATTTAGGACTGAGATGAGGAGAAATTTCTTCACTCAGAGGGTAGTGAACCTGTGGAATTCTCTACCACAGAATGCTTTGGAAGCCAAGTCACTGAATATATTTAAGAAGGAGATAGATAGATTTCTAGACACAAAAGGCAATAAGGGGTATGGGAAGAGAGCGGGAATATGGTATTGAGCTAGAGGATCAGCCATGTTAATATTAAATGGCGGAGCAGGCTCAAAGGGCCAAATGGCCTACTCTTGCTCCTATTTTTAATGTTTCTATGTTTCTATACAATGTCGGTGTTTTCGCCCAGCAATGCTGCAGGGGGTGGAAATGAATTTTGGGTCCGGGGCGATGCACAGCCGGATGACGTCACGATCTCCGGGCGCAGGAGATCGTGGCGCTATGGGTTACCACCGCCGCAAACCGCCAGTTGAATTTTGCGGGCGGCGGTAACATCGCTGCGCCCAGGTGGAAAGTCCTTAGCACACCATTATCACGCCCCGGAAGTGCTAATGGGAGGCGCTAAGGTACCGAATTTCTAGCCCAAAGTGTCACATATTAAAATGCTCTGGCAGTGGGGGCATGCTCCCAAATGTCCCTAAAAATACACCTTGCGCCTTCAATATTTGGTCTGTTCATACTTTCATACACCTCCAATATGAATGTAGGCCTGGAATTTGCGATCAGTGGCGAAGTGAAGGCGTTCGCCGCTGGCCCCAAAGTACGCTTCGCACAAGGATCTCACGATCCCTGTGTCGAGAACTTAAGAGTTTTCTGATCTTCAATTCAAATCAAGGGGATTCCCTTGTGCGAACTGCTGTGACGTCAACAGGCTATCTAAGCAGCCAATCAAAACGCAGAATTCTCGCAGACAGCGAACAAGGAAGCGAGTAAGCTCTTAAAATTCTAACTTTTAAAAAAATGTTAGAGGGAACAAAACAAAGATTGGGGCTCTCACATGGGGAAAAGACAAACCTGAAATAACAATGGACAAACTTTTTTTTTAAAATAAACATTTTTTAAAAGCTCCTTAAAAATTGTAATTTTTATTAAAATGGACAAATTTCACACTGCACAAAATTAAAATTAGTTTTCCAGGCCCTTAACATTTGTTTAACAGTAATAACGCTGTTAAAATCCCAGTTACACCTAATCCCTTTGGGTCTAACTTTTAGTGGGGGATTTAACAGCGTAATTACTGCGGAAGATACGAAGTTTTCGTCAGTTTACCTGATTTGGCTGATTACACAGATTGCCAGCTCTGTGAGGTGGTGGGGGGCACAGCGCAGCCTGTTTCGGAGCTGCCAGTGACAGACCACAATTTCAGGATTTCCACCTGCGCATGTACCTAATCCCGAAGTTACAGTCAGTTTCAAAGGCGGAATGACAGCGAACGCTGCCAGTTCGACGTCATCCCAGCTGCAAATTCCGGGCCAAAGATTATTAGGGTCAACTCTCCACCAAGGTCAGCCACCCAATTGACAATCACAAAAGCATTGCCCACTGCCACATTCCTGGGGCCATTTTGCCAGGAATCACAGGATTAGCCCTAGTGGGTTTATCTATAGCTTAAATTACAATTCAATGTCCCTTTGAACCGTCAGTGTAATTACTTGGTTTTGCATATCATACACTTTTTCTCAGGGCTGTTGTAGATTGTCAGCATTTTTTGGGGCTATGTCAGGTTTTTGAAGTTGTTGGTCTGCTTTTGCTCGCTTTCTAGGTTAGCATGTTACCAGCAGAGAGTCATGTTAAACTTTTATTCATTCATGGGATGTCACTGGCAAGGCCAGCATTTATTGCCCATCCCTAATTGCCCTCAAGAAGGTGGTGGTGAGCTACCTTCTTAAATACAGGAAACTCTTTGGTATCCGGCACCGACGGGACCGGGGTGGTGCCGGTTGAATAAAAATTCCGGATGACGGAGAGGGTTATCTACTGAGGCTATTTTTAACAAACAAAAATAAAAAAAATCAAGAAATGTGCAGTATACAGTAATTGGGTACTCACCTACAGAATGTTGTGTTAAATGGATGGTGGAAGATGCTTGATTAAGTACAGAAATGCCAGATGAGGGTAATCCATAACTCTTTAATTACTTAACAGTAAAACAAAACTTATAAACGACTGTATACAGTACTGTAGTTGACTGTACACTTATTCCAAGTCAGCTGGTTCATCAGGAATATCCATGCCAGCTGGGTCATCAGGATCATGCACTTCAACAGATTCTTCAGGCACTTCCGCTGCTTCAACTCTTTTGGAAGCTTTCTTAAACATGTCCCGGATGTCTGCTTGCTTAGTGGACTCTTGCCTTATCTGTAGAAAGGTGGAATGCAGAATATGGAGGTGCATAACTTCTTGGGCAGAGTAGCAAGGCTGCCTTTCAGCAAATTGGAGGATTGAAGCAAATCCTTCTGCAGCTTTAGCCCAAGAAATCTTCTTCTCTTCAGAAATCTCATCCTCTTCACTTTCCATCTCACTTTCCTTTTCTTTCTTTGGATTCAAAACATTCTCAATTATTTCATCATCACTTAGCATATGCACAACACCAACTTCTCTATCTGCATCAACCCACTGCTCGATATCACTTTCACTGAGGTGACGTAGAGGGTTTGCTGGGCCTACACTTTTCACCATGCCAGCCATTTCCATTATTGTACTCTTCTTGGGACGAACATTGAACCCATGAAATTCCTCCTCTGAAGAAGAACCTTCAGCAAACATTACAGAAGGCCACAATTTGCGCCAGGCTTGCCTCAGAGTGTGACATTTCACCAAGTTCCAGGAACATGCAACATTATAGATGGCATCTTTAAGATTGTATTCCTTCTGAAATGCGTGAATATTGTCATCTTGGTTTATCAGTTTACGTAGGAAGTCTTTCTTGTAATGACACTTCAGATTTTGGATAACGCCCGGGTCCATGGGTTGGATGAGAGAAGTTACATTTGGTGGCAAATAAATGGTGAAAATATTTCCCGAAACCAACATGCGGATGGGCTGTACAATTATCAAGCAATAAAATGCATTTGCTATCTTCAGGTTTTCCTATTTTACGGAAATGTTCCCTCACAGATGGAACAAAAATATGATGGAACCAATCGGAGAAGATTTCCTTATCCATCCAAGCATTTTTTTGAGCTTTGTACTCAACAGGTAAGTGCCTCACATTTTTGAATGCACGGGGATTTTTATACTTCCCAATAACAAGAAGTTTAACCCGGTGTGATCCAGCAGCGTTCGCACATGTTAGCACGGTTACACAATCTTTATTTTTCTTGTAACCTGAAGCATTAGCCTCACTAGCCCCAGCAAGCGTTGATTCTGGCAAAAACCTCCAAAATAAGCCAGTTTCATCGGCATTATATATCTGTGCTGGCGACAAATCATGTTGCTGCACAATCCGATTGAAATAATCGCAGTATTCTTCTGCGGCGTCATGATCAGCTGATTTCTTCTCCCCGGAAATATCGAGTCGTTGTATCCCGTGCCGTAACTTGAAGCACGGTAGCCATCCCTCGGAGAAAGCACACTTGTCAGTGAGCTCCATCCTTACGTAGAAATCCTTCGCTTTCTCGATTAGCATGGGTCCGGAAAGTGGAACACCCTCTGAACGCTTAAGAGAAAACCACTCATAAAGCACGGTATCCAGCTCTTCAAGCTTAGGCTTACGAAGCGTACGCCGTTTCTCTACACTCTTAGATGTCTCCAAGCTTGAATAAAACTTGAGCAGCTTATCCTTCTGCGATTTGATGTCATAGATTGTTGACGAACCGATTTTGAATTCATTCATAATGTTGATACGCTTCTCTCCCCTTTCTAGTCGTTGGCATATCTCGATTTTCTGTTTTAAAGTTAACACCACTCTCTTCCTTTTGCTTGGACCAACTTTGGGGAATTCCATATTGCAAGATGGGGGAGATAATTCACGATAAAGATGGAGAGACACACAGAAAAATGGTGGATCGGAAGAGACTACCAGCAGCGCGGGAGAATCAGACTCCTGTTATTGCGGTGTTCAGACTTCCGACAGCGCCAGGAAGCCGAGTAGTAGCACTTTGGAGAACTACCCCCGCTGACTAACTCGGCGTTCGCGGGAGACTCGGACTCGGCAACATTGCCGGTTATTAAGGAGTTGTTTTTGGAGTATGAATTTTGCCGGTTAATAGAGAATTCTGGATATTTAGGTGCCGTTTAAACGAGTTTCCTGTACAACTGAATGGCTTGCTAGGCCATTTCAGAGTCAACCTGTTGTCCTTACCTGGTCTGGAGTCGCATATAGGCCAGACCAGGTAAGGACAACAGATTTCCTTCCCCAAAGGACATTAGTGAACCAGATGGGTTTTTATGACAATCTGATAGTTTCATGGTCACCATTACTGATACTAGCTTTTATAGTCCAGATTTATTTAACTAACTGAATTTAAATTCCCCAGCTGCCATGGGATTTTAACTCATCTCGCTGAATCATTAGTCCAGGCCTCGGGATTAACTAGTCCAGTAACATAACCACTATGCTACTGTACCCCCTCACTCTGAGCAAGTGCCCATGGAACCCTTTTAGATATAGGTGAGAGTTATGCATGGAAACTAAATCCACATATTGTTACTATGACTGTGTAAATAACAGGTAAGGATAAATTTTGCAAGGACCCCCACCAGCGGCATGAAACCTCACTTTCATCAGGCGCAGGTCGGAAAATCGGGCACCCGGCCTGGCACGCCAGAATCTCGAACAGGCAAATCAGGCCCAAATAATGAGGCCATGTTACCAGCATGCACAGCCTCATTTAAATATTACAATCCTTTACTTCTAGTCTCACACTGAATTTTACATCTTCAACCGAGGCTCTGCATAAAAAATAGGTGCATCAGGACTCCTAGGGCCTTGCCTGCTGAAGCAGCTGTATTAGATAGAGAAGGTAAGTTTATTTTTTGGTGGGGGGCTGTGTTTCTATGTTCCCTTTGCTGCATGTTGCTCGATGCATTAGCTTTTGCTGCATGTCCTCTTATTTTATTTTTTGTTCCCCACCAATAATACTTCATTATTCTTAGTTACTACTGACTTTGATGTCACTCCTTATAAAGAGATGAGGATAGACATTCCTTGGTGGGGGGGGGGGGGGGGGGGGCGGGGGGGGTTCTCACTGCGCTGCATAATTGAGATGAGGAAGAGCAGCTTGTGCTGTGGCCACTGAATGCAGCTGCAACCATCCTTTAGATGTTTTGTCACATCCATCACTACCCTAGGACCTGTATCTGAGGAGATCTGTCTTCATAACCTCACTTGACAAGACATTTTTAATTGTGAAACTTAATGTGATTGTTCCAAATGATTCATGTAACATAAATAGTCCCAAACCTAGCTTCATGGTTATTGGTAGCATAGCCCTAGATCCTTACATCTCAGTATTCTCCTTTGCTCTAGGTTGGACAGCTCTGCATGAAGCAAGTAACGAAGGTTTATATGATGCTGTGGTGGTACTGTTATCAGCTGGCGCAGATGTAAACTGTAAGGGGTTGAATGGTGTGACACCTCTGCAGGATGCAGTCAAAAATGGACACTTTCAGGTACAATTGATATACATGGACTACATTATGAAGCTCTGCAAATTATAATTCACGTCCCCTTGAGAGTCAGCCGTGGCTCAGTGGGCAGCACTGTTGCCTTTGAGTCAGAATGTTGTGGGTTCAAGTCCATGCTCCAGAGACCTGAGCACTAAAATCTAGTACTGAGGGAGTGCTGCAGTCGGAGGTGCCGTCTTTCGAATGAGATGTTAAACCAAGGCCCTGTCTGCTCTCTCAGGTGGACGTAAAAGATCCCATGGCACTAATTCAAAGAAGAGCAGGGGAGTTATCCCTGGTGTCCTGGCCAATATTTATCCCTCAATCAATATCACTAAAACAGATTATCTGGTCATTATCACATTGCTGTTTGTGGGATCTTGCTGTATGCAAATTAGCTGCCGTGTTTCCTACATTACAACAGTGACAACACTTCAAAAAAAAAGTATTTCATTTGTGTAAAGTGCTTTGGGACGTCCTGAGGTCGTGAACGGCGCTATATAAATGTAAGTCTTTCTTTCTGACCTGATAATTCATGAGAACCAAAGTTTGATGTATGCGGGGCTAGCTGCAGCAACCGGCCAGCAAGGGCACCTTTTGTCAGTTTGGTGCTGCCTGCTCCTTTACATTATTGTAGTGCATAGTCTAGTGACTAACAAGCTGTGCGCTCAACAAGGGGCCCAAGTTTGCGTCCCTGGAGCGAGACTGCTTTTACTTAAAGCTAGCCTGTTCCTTTCCAAGGCAGTCTGCAGCTTTGAAAGCTGAGCTGCGTTCTGCACATAAAAAATGCTAAAAGTGCTTCAGCACTGACACAAATGGCTCAACAGGCCAGGGAAAGGGCACCCAGGGTCTCGGACGCAGTACTCCAGCTTGTACAGGGGGTCAACATAGGAAGAGAGGTCCTCTACCCACAGGAGGCCAGGCAGCCCTCCAGAAAGATGTATGTGGGACCACCTCACTGAGGCCATTACTGCCTGCAATGTCGCCCCCCCCCAGGACCTAGCTCCAGTGCCCAAAGAAGTTTCATGACCTCAGACAAGTGGTCAAGGTCAGTGACTGCATCTTCAAAAGCCATCTCCTACCAACTGCATTTCTAGCCTCACACACTGCTCAATGCACGACCGCCCCCCATCACTCACCTACCAACAATCTCTACCAAACATGAGACACACGTCACATTCCTAGCTTCACACCTCACCCCCTTGGAGGAGACGGTGCTGGCTATTCTTGGCAGGGGCATTGCTGAGCCCTTGGCCAGCGGCGGAGCTGAAAGAATACAAGATACTGGTATCTTCATATGTTATCCTCCTTCTCACATCCCACTTCCCCCTCATCCCACAATATCTTCTGATTTACAAGGTGCGCATGGTGTAAGCATGCACCTCTTTCTTTACCACCCTCCCCTCACTACAACCCTACCCTTGCACCTCCTCAGTTCAGACACTCAAGAAATCCAGCCTGCCCAGCCAGTGGTTGACCAAGAAGAGGGAGAGGAGAGTGAAGAAGAAGAAACACCGTCACTCGATTTCACACTCCCAGCCACCAGCTCCTCGAGGTCGTCCTGCAAGACCATCTGCAGTGTCTCCCCCACTGAAAGTCATGATGCGGAGATGCCGGTGTTGGACTGGGGTGGACAAAAATGAGAAGTCGCACAACACCAGGTTATAGTCCAACAGATTTATTTAAAATTACAAGCTTTCGGAGCTATCGCCCCTTGTTCAGGTACAGTTACAATGAGTGAATCTACAAAAGTTCACAGAATATAAACACAGGAAATGCAGAGATACAATCTTTCCTTACATCAAAGACACACCAAGAGTCTTGGCTGTGCTCTTGGTGTGTCTTTGATGTAAGGAAAGATCGTATCTCTGCATTTCCTGTGTTTATATTCTGTGAACTTTTGTAGATTCACTCATTGTAACTGTACCTGAAGAAGGGGCGATAGCTCCGAAAGCTTGTAATTTTAAATAAATCTGTTGGACTATAACCTGGTGTTGTGCGACTTCTCATTTTTGTCCCCTGAAAGTCAGCAGCCTTCCACCAGCCATGCTGCAGCCACTGGGGTAGCACTGCATAACATCATTAGGCTAGGCAAAGGCACACGTAAGACAGTCACTAAGGGAATGTACAAGGGTGATTAGTTGATTTTTTGATGTAATATTGTATGCATATATGGATAAAGTTAGATTGTAAAGTTTGCTTTGTGGTGGCATTTATTTCAGCAGTGTGGCCAAGAGGACGCTGTGATGGTCAGTAACAGAGGGAAGGTAAGTTGTGGGACAAATTTTCAACGGGGAATTGATATTGTGGTCACTGGCACTGCAGGCGGTTGATTCCATCCCGGATATCCCGGCCAGAAAGGGGCTGTCTGGGTGGCCTCCTTCCTTCTACTTCCTCCTCTTCTGCTTTTTCCTCTTCTGCTTTGTCCTCTTCTGCTTCCTTCTCTTCTGCGTCCTCCTCTTCTGCTTCCTCCTCTTCTGCTTCTTCCTCCTCCCTCTGCGAGCAGCTTGTCCCCTTTGTTACCTTTGCTTCATCTCCATGTGATGTTGCAGCCCAAGGGGGACTGCAACTAGAGTCCCCAGGACTGGGAGTAAGTGATCTTCTCAGAGTCCTTTCTTTAAGAGCCAAAGCCTTGCAAATGTCCAGCAGCACTCCCTGCACACTTTAACAACTTTTTAAATGTATTGCACCACTGCACGCACATTCTACTGTGCGTGGTTTGGAGAGTATCAGAAGCGGCGACGTCCAAAATCCCAGTCATGCGTCAATTCAGGCGTTGCTCGCCAATTAATGTCATGATCTGCATAATTTACATGTGGTGGCGAGCACAGGCAACGGCAGTACTGCCGACCTCCCCAAAATGGCGGCTGCCGCGTTCCGCGCTGAAAGCGGGCGGAAGCGAGGCGACCGCCATTTTTTCAGCAAAACCGGCCGTACTGGCCGACGCGAAACCTCCCAATTTCACGGCCACTTTCATTAAACATTGAACAGCATTTTGAATCATTCACTTAATTGTTATTGACCGGTGTTTTGTAACTGCTTATGGTTTAACTAATACGGGTGAAAGAATGATGAGACAATTTTGCAGTAGGATTCACCCCAGCTTTCCTACTTGCAGTATCGTTGGTGGAAATCAGAGACTGGTTGCCAGAATTATTAGCCAATCTCCAATTTTAAATGCCAGCAGAGATAAAGACTGGCTTTAAGTGCTTGCTGAACTGTCTTCAGGTGTTTGTTTAGGCATTCGAAGGTTCTCCTTTCCATATTTGATTTTCTAGCTGTGACTAACCCACCAACGGTGCAGTTAGAAACGCTGTATGGATGGTGGAAACTAGTGGTTCTCCTGTGGCTTTGCCTGCAGAAAGTCAGGACGAAATAAATCCCCCCTCCCCCCCGCCAGTGTGTATCAGAGGGAGTGCAACAAAGGTTCACCAGAATGATTCCTAGGATGGGGTGGGGGGAATTGTCCTATGAGGAGAGATTAAAGAGACTAGGCCTATATTCCCTAGAATTTAGAAGAATGAGAGGTGATCTCATTGCAACATATAAAATTTTTACAGGGCTTGACAGGGTAGTTGCTGAAAGGCTGTTTCCCCTGGCTGGAGAGTCTAGAACTAGGGGGCATAGTCTTAGGATAAGGGGTTGGCCATTTAAGACTGAGATGAGGAGGAATTTCTTCACTCAGAGGGTTGTGAATCTTTGGAATTCTCTACCCTAAAGGGTTGTGGATGCCCAGTCATTGAGTATATTCAAGGCTGAGATCAATAGATTTTTGGATATTATGAGAATCGAGGGATATGGGGAAAGGGTGGGAAAGTGGAGTTGAGATAGAAGATCAGCCATGATCTGATTGAATGGTGGAGCAGGCTTGAGGGGCCGTATGACCTACTCTGCTCCTAATTCTTATGTTCTTGTATATTAACTTCATACAGGTAACATAGCAGCATAGTAATGTTTTGGGAGAAAACCCTTGGTTCATGTGTCTACCCTTCTAAACCTGTAATACTAGGACTAATAGCCCTGATTTTTATTAATCAACTGGAAATTCATCCAGTCATTTTTAGAAGGTTTTCTAGTTCTCTAGTTCCTGCTAATAATCTTTTCCACATGTCTCACATCCTTCATTAATTTTTTGATTTTTTTACAAAGCCTGTCTCCACTGCAATACAGTTGGTGTCCAGTTTTATGTTTAAGACATTCATGGAGAGGTGGGAGAATCCCAATACAAATATTTTCTTTTTTGTCAATCTGACTATTTTATGGCCTGATAATGTCACTGTTTTGTTGCTGGCCTAATCAGTACCGAAATCTGGTGGTTACCAGGGAATAGTGGAAAATGGACAACATGATAGATGAAAGAACTAGAAATTTGATTAAGCCGGAAACCGGCCGGTACGACCACGGGCCGAAGTTAACGGCCGCATGCAAATAAGTATTTTGGTGCTACCTGCTGATTTAAATTAGCACAGCGCAAAACCTGCAGTGTAACGCGCTGTTTTGGGCAGTAGTCCCAGCATGAGGCCCAATGTAGCGTGGCTGTAGCGTCCCTGGAGAGAAGCGGCGTTCTCTTAAAACTAGCCTGTCATTTTAGAAAGCAGTGTCGATCCCTTAAAGGGGAGCTGCCTTCTAAAATGAAAAAAATTAAAATCATTTAAAAATAGGCAGTCTTTAGCCCTTAGAGCTCAACTGCCTCTGAAAAAAATAATTAAAAATAATTCCAAAATGGCTGTCTTCAGCTCTTAAAGCTGAACTGCCTTCCACACATAAAAAAAATGGTAAAAGTGCATCAGCACTAACACAAATGGCTCATTAAGCCAGGGAAGGGGCACCCAGGGTCTCGCACGCAGCACTCCAGCTTTGTGCAGGGGGTCAAAACTGCAAGAGAGGTCCTCTACCCACAGGGGCCAGGAGACGCTCCAGAAAGAATGATGTGCGACCAGATCACTGAGGCCGTCACTGCCAGCAGTGTCGCCCCTACGACCTGGCTCCAGTGCCCAAAGAAGCTTCATGACCTCAGACCAGTGGTCAAGGTCAGTGAATGCATCTTCAAAAGCCGTCTCCTACCAACTGCACCACTAGCCTCACACTGCAGCACTAGCCTCACGCACTGCTCATTGTATGACCAACCCTCCATTCTTGGCATGGGCATGGCTGCGCCCTTGGCCAGCGGCAATGCTGAAAGGATACAAGATGCTGGTATCCTCATATGTTATCCTCCTTCTCACATCCCACTTCCCCTTCATCCCACAATATCTTCTGATTTACAAGGTGCGCATGATGTAAGCATGCAGCTCTTGCTTTCCCGGCGTCCCCTTGTGCCTTCCTCATTTCAGACACCCAAGAAATCCATGCTGCCCAGCCAGTGGTTGACCAAGAAGAGGGAGAGGAGAGTGAAGAAGAAGAAGAAGAAACACCGTCACTCGATTTCACACTCCCAGCCACCAGCTCCTCGAGGTCATCCTGCAAGGCCATTTGCAGTGTCCCCCACTGAAAGTCAGCAGCCTTCCACCAGCCATGCTGCAGCCACTAGGGTAGCACTGCGTGACATCATTAGGATAGGCAAAGATACACACAAGACACTCACTAAGGGAATGAACAAGGGTGATTAGTTGATTTTTTAATGTATTATTGGATGGTTGATGTATAAAGTTGGATTGGAAAGTTTGCTTTGTGGTGGCTTTTAATTCAGCATCGTGCCAAGTGGACACTGTGATGGTCAGTAACAGAGTGAACGTAGGTATGGGGCAAATGTTGGAAGAGGAATTGGGGTTGTGATCACTGGTACTGCAGGCGGCTGATTCCATCCCAGATATCCCGGCCAGAAAGGGGCTGTTTGAGTTGTATCCTTACTTCCGCTTCCTCCTCTTCTGCTTCTTCCTCTTCTTCATCTTCATCTTCTGCATCTTCCTCTTCTGTGTCCTCCTCTTCCTTCTGTGAGTGGATGCTGGAAATCTGAAATAAATGCAGAAAATGCTGGAAATACTCAGCAGGTCAGGCAGCATCTCGACCTGAGACATGAACTCTGTTTCTCTCTCCATGGATGCTTCCTGACCTGTGTATTTCCAGCATTTTCTGTCTTCTCAGAGGCTTTCCTTTACCATCCAATGCCTTGCAAGCGTCCAGCAGCACTCCCTGCACTACCTGCTCACTTTAACAACTTTTAACATCTATTGCACAAAGCCACTACTTCAATAAAATATTTTAAAAAGTCCAAAGGCTTAAATCCAAACTTACCTGAAAGATGTGTGTGTCCCTTTAAGAAGCGCTGACAGCGTCTCTGCAGGGCTACTTCACGCACGCTTTTCCATGCGTGCTTAGGACCCAGCGTAATGATGAGCAAAAACATCCAAGTTAGCAGTTGTGGCGTCAAGTCAGGCATTGCATGCTGATTGACGTCACGATCTGCTAATTTACATTTCAGAGGCCAGCGCTGTCAACGCCTGAAGCGGCTGGAAGCAGGACGGCCGCCATTTTTTCAAGAAAACCAGCATTAATGGTCGGCGCTAAGGTAGGCAATATCTAGGCCTTACTATCAGAAGTAACCTAACATCCAAGCATTAAAGTTTTAAATCCCTCTTATACTCTATCACCCATAGGTGGTCCAGTTGCTGATGCAGCATGGAGCTAATCCCTTTGAAAAGAATGATTTTGGGAAATGTGCATTGCAAGAAGCTATGGATAGTCGCATGACGAGACTAATCGAAAGCTGTCAACAAAAAAGAACAGGTATGAACGTACTCTATATTTCGTTGAACATACATGGCTATGATCTCTTGTATGCTGAGTTGCAATTTTCAGCCATACTGCCATAGAGAGCACATAGGCTGATTGTTTCCCACAGGAAAGAAATGTATAATCCAGGGCAAATCATCCCTGGGCCACTTCTACGGGCCAATTTCACATTGGCATGGCTAAAGGCTTAAGATCGGGTTATTTGCTCGCTCTCGGCTTCAGAAGAGTAAGAGTGCGACACAAAGGGAGCTAGTGCCAGGTAGGGAGACTGGTGCAGAAGTCTATGATCGAAAGCTGCTTCCAGTTAAGGGCACTTCCTGCCATTTACCAACTTTGTTTTTGCTTTGAAAACCTGCACATTAGCCCCTGAATAACATGCCGCTCGTTGCTTCTGCTCAAACTGAACTGCCATCTTTCAGCCCTCCTCTCAGCACACTTTTTTCCATGATCCTACCCAACAAGCAGTATCCACACTAAGGGGACTAACATGAATTATGTGCTCTATGCCTTACTGTTTGTTCTACTTGGTAAACTAAGACTTTGCTAAGTGCTCCTAGTCATGTATGGCAGGAGCAACTGTGATGCTAGAGTGCTTTTGTTGGGACTGTCATGGCCTTGAATCTAATAGGTACAGGATCATTAGATGTCCCTGCAACAGCTGGAGCCACGTCGAACAACATAGTGGCTGCCCGGACTTTGGCACTTAGGGGCTTGGACAGATTGGAAGAATCTGCAGATCCTCTGAGAGAGAGAACATTTATTCCTTCCACATCCTCCCTCCGAGTGCTGGGCAACCCATATACAGTAATCAGCCATCTACATGAATGCAGTTAGTAAAATGTCTCTGATATGGATTAAGCCTACTGTCATTGCTCCTTCCAACCAGTCACTGAATTTGTCAAATGTGACAGTAGCAGACTCCTATAAATGTGTGTTCAAGGTCTCAAGGGCAGCAGTCGCAGCACTTTTGAATGAGTTTTTTTCTGCATTTGTTCGATCTATGCCTTGGGACTTCTCTACAACTGACCATGATGATGCCACTTGCTTTGTGGTACTCTGTATTTGAGTAAATCTTTCATGCATGACTGAAGTGATATCAGAAATGTACTGCTACACCATCCACAGGGAGCATATTGAAATAAAAGAAGGGGCTTGCTTCAAAAAATTTGTGCCGATCAGCCCTCCCTGGTACCAGTTTGGGGGTGCCTACACCATGGGTGAGTACAGTCCTGAATGTGCCATTCTTTCAAAACAGGGGCTTATATACCGAACCAAGAATGCACTTGGCATAAGTGCATTTTATATTTATAATCTTCCTGTCTACAAAATCTTACTTCCAGTTGTCATTTTTTTTAAATACTTTTTTGTCAATTATAAATTCCTGTGTCCATATTTGTAATGTAAAACCCCAATGTAACCTGATCATGTTGTAATTGCACAATTTGCCCACTAAATGACCATGCATAGTTTTTGAAAAAATATCAGATTGTTCCTCCCTCCCCTGCCCTCCTAGAAGTGTTAGCTCCTTGTTGGGTACAGTTACATGCACAAGTGGCCACATTTGACAGTGAGTGTGAACAGGCTATTTAATCGCAGGGGGACAGCACAATCAAACTGATTCTGTCCACATGCACACAAACTTATTTGAACAGGAGTCGCTAGATAGTGAGATTTCCCCTTCCCTTATTCATGCTCAATCATACCAATTGTTGCAAACCTACACCTGCCTCAACTGAGATTGAACCTGAGATCTTTTGTGGTCTAGCATGTCTCAGCTACCACCGAGCCACTGGCGAATGCTGCCATTAGCTGTTTTAACATATAATTTTAGGGATTTTTTTTATAGAAGGGACCAGACCACTGACTAAGCTACTTTCACTGTTATGTTGTAACACAATTATTAAAAGCTGCGGGAGATTCTGGTTTAAATTGCAAAAGTAGGTCTTGATCCAAACCTCAATCTTCCTATTACATAGCAGAAAAACTTGAAGCTTGGATTGGAACCAGACTTCAATTTGTAATAGATATGATAGCACTCTCTTTGCTAACAATGGTGCTTATTATAATCAATAATTTGGTTCTGACCGTGGGGTTTTTCTGTTGTTTAGTGTACCATTACTGTAGTCTCTAGCCACTGCATTATGTGGCCAATTCTGTTTTAAAAGAGATCGTGGCATATTTTCCTGTTCCTGTCCCTGAGTGTATTGGATCGCCTGGTCACAAAAGAAATAGAAGAAAATTGGGAGGAAGGTCTGTAAAGGAGCCTTCCTGATTTTCTGTCCAAAGGTGATCCTCCCCACTCAACTTTTCTCTATTCACTGCACCCAGGCAATCCAATACACCAGGCGCAGGAAGAGGAAATTCTGCCTTATTGTAATTGATGCACTTCATTGTTAAAATAGATTTGATTACTGTGCCATAATTACAACAGATGCTGCAGAGGAGGAACCTTATCTAGTTTTATTTGTTATTGTAGCTGGTGTCAAAGTTGGAGGTAACAGCCACATTGCAAGAAGGGCAGATTTTAAAAATACGGTGGTGAATAAGAAGTCTGAGGTAAGTGTGAGCTATATTTGCAGAATCTAGGAAACGCAGTTTGAAGTGGAAAAATTGTGGTAGATTCAGTATAATTGTTGGACAATTTTCACCATTAAACTCCTGATAAAAGGTGCAACACTGGCAATTTTTTTATATTCCCTCTGTTCTATGCAATCTTACTTTAAAATACCTTATGTAATTAAATGTCTTGCATGAAATGTGTCTATAGTGCATCACACTTGTAAAATCCATGCCACTCTTTTCTAACTGGCTCAAAGAAGCATTATCTGTGAGGTTAGCTGTGTTACTCATATATTGACAAGTAAGAAAAGCTAGCAATCAGGGACTGGCAACCCCACAAAATCAACCAATCAAATGTCTCAAACATTCATTTTATAACTTGTTTTAGTGGCCATATTGCTTTTTCTGCCATCAAGCTATAAAAACGTAAAAATAGGTTAAAAACGTCCATTTATGCTGATTTTCCGGTGGTACCGCCAAAGTTACGGCAGGAGATCGGGGGAACTCCACAGGAATTTTCATTGTCCTCCTGTTCATCATCGTAGTTGGTCAGGAGGTAATTAAGTCCTTGTTCTTCCTTCTCCTCCTCCTCTTCCTCCTCCTCCTCATCATCTTCCTCCACCTTTGCCAGCCATCCCCACCCCCGTTGCTGAATCAGCAGGAAAAGAGGGTAGAAATTAAGAATAAGTGAGCCTTGGGGATAAGGAGACAGAGGAGTGGGTGGAAGTTTGTGTCTATGTGGTGCTTCACAGAGATGCAAGGTGACAGTGTAGGTGTTCTGTCATTAACCTGGTACTGACAATACGCTGCCAACCTCGCCATCTCCCACGGCAAGAGCAGAGAATGTAGCACAGTGGTTATGTTACTGCACCATTAATCCAGAGGCCTGGACTAATAATCCCACTATGGTAGTTTGAGAATTTGAATTCAGTCAACTTGGGGTCAAATAGGACGCCGAGGTTACAAAAGCTGGCTTCAACCTGAGACAGTAGCCGCGAAGGGGGATGGAATCGGTGGCGAGGGTATAGAATTTGTGGCGGCGGCTGAAGGTGCTGGCTTTGGTCTTCCCATGTTTAACTGGAAGAAATTGCGACTCATCCAAGACATCCAAGACACAGAGGAAGTAGCGAGATGAGTATAAGAGTAAAGACGTCTTACTGCAATTATATAGGGCCCTGGTGAGACCACACCTGGAGTATTGTGTACAGTTTTGGTCTCCTTACCTGAGGAAGGATATACTTGCCATGGAGGGAGTGCAACGAAGGTTCACCAGACTGGTTCCTGGGATGGGGGGGGGGTTGACCTATGAGGAGAGATTGAGTAGACTCGGCCTATATTCTGTAGAGTTTAGAAAAATGAGAGGTAATCTAATTGAAACATACAAAATTCTTATAGGACTTGACAGGGTAGATGCAGGGAGGATGTTTCCCCTGTCTGGGGAGTCTAGAACCAGGGATCACAGTCTCAGAATAAGAGGTCGGCCATTTAGGACTGAGATGAGGAGAAATTTCTTCACTCAGAGGGTGGTGAATCTTTGGAATTCTCTACCCCAGAAGGCTGTGGATGCTCAGTCGTTGAGTATATTCAAGACAGAGATCGATAGATTTTTGAATATTAAGGGAATCAAGGGATATAGGGACAGTGCAGGAAAGTGGAGATGAGGTAGAAGATCAGTCCTGATCTTATTGAATGGCAGAGCAGGCTCGAAGGGCCAAATGGCCTACTCCTGCTCCTATTTCTTATGTTCTTATGAGATCAAGAGAAGTGGTGGAGAGGTACAGCTGAGTGTCATCAGTGTACATGTGGAACCTGACACCAAATACATTATATTTCATTAATTAAGGAGGAGTAAATTAAAAAAAAACTATTCTTAGCACAACTCACTGAAAACTAGAGACCCTAGCCCCAAATTTGCATGGAGCTGAATGGCACATCCCTGGAGGAAAATTGTTTGGAGTGCGTTGTAATGTCCTACACTAAGTCTGGAACTTGGATACTCTGGATTCCGATGTAAGCGTGCAGTTTCCGGAGGGCCTGTTGGAAATGAAACATCTATCCATCAAAAACATGGCCCTGACATCACATGGTGCTGGGTGAGAGGGAATTCCCAGGCCAACAATTTTCTCGACTTGGTCTCGCTGGAATATTGGTGGCCAATATGCTCAGATGAATGCGGCGTACCAGCCGCTGCAATGGTAGAAGTGAGGCCTACATGAGGAGCCAAGCCTAGGTCTTGGCAATGTACAATGCAGCAGTTATACAAAGATGTCGGACCCCAAAATCTTTTGTCCCTTATTTGAATTTGTTTAATGTATTTTAAACATTTGGGGGGAGAAATTCAGTATCGCCCCATTTGGGGCGCAAATATCGGCCGGGCGCAAAGATTAGCGCCTGGCGCTAATTATCGCCACCGACTGCAAACTTGACTTTTATCGCCCCTGTAGGTGATTGCAGCGCTATATCAGGCGCTTCACACCTGTCTTAAGGCGCAAAAGCCGAGGAGCGAGGCGCTACCTCAGAGCATGGCGAAGCTCATGTAATGTCAGTCAGCAATGGAACACACACACAATGGCACGGGCCAGTTCTTAAAGGGGATGGTTAATCTTGCTTTCCATCCACATCCTGCTCATTGCAGCCTTGAATCTCGGCCTGGAGAGACCTGCACATCAAATGTGCTGGAAAGAACAATGGAGAGTACCAGGCAAAGAGCTCAGAGTGCAGCCCCCACAGTCTCTGCTAAATCGATACAAGGAATGGCAAATCAAAATGAACCTGCAAAATGCTGCTCAGTACCCAAAACTCCTCACACAACGTTGAATCTCTCCAGAAGTCTCTCCCTCTCTCTCTCAGAATGCGTAGCTCAAAAATGGCACCAACAATAAAAGGCAGGAAGCGGTCACCTTTAAATAGCGCTCCCCCTTTCCCTTCATGACTGCAGAACGCTCCCCTCAACCTGTCGTTGCTAGCGTCAGGCGGTAAGGCAGGGGGCGCCACTCAATATCCGCTCCGGGGCGTTGCGCACTCGAGTGACGTCATGATCTGCCATCGCAGGAGATCGTGGCGGTAGTGTTTAGCGCCGCCGCAAAATGTCTAGTTAATTTCGCGAGCGGCGCAAACTTCGCCGCGCCTGGGTGCTGGATGCTTTGCGCCCAATTAGCGCCCTCTTAAGGCGCTAACGGGAGGCGCAACCAACTGAATTTTTCCCCCTTGGTAAATGATTGAGCTTTTTACCCCCACTCTAACTTTTTTTCTGTTTTCCTTTTTTTAATTCATTCATGGGATGTGGGCATCGCTGGCAAGGCCAGCATTTATTGCCTATTCCTAATTGCCCTTGAGAAGGTGGTGGTGAGCCACCTTCTTGAACCGCTGCAGTTCGTGAGGTGAAAGATACTCCCACAGTGCTGTTAGGGAGGGAATTCCAGGAATTTGACCCAACGACGATGAAGGAATGGTAATATATGTCCAAGTCAGGATGGTGTGTGACCAGGAGGGGAACTTGGAGGTGGTGGTGTTCCCATGCGCCTGCTGCTCTTGTCCTTCTAGGTGGAAGAGGTCGTGAGTTTGGGAGGTGCTGTCGAAGAAGCCTTGGCGAGTTGCTGCAGTGCATCTTGTAGTTGGTACACACTGCAGTCACGGTGCGCCGTTGGTGGAGGGAGTGAATGTTTAAGGTGGTGGATAGGGTGCCAATCAAGCGGGCTGCTTTGCCCTGGATGGTGTCGAGCTTCTTGAGTATTATTGGAACTACACTCATCCAGGAAAGTAGAGAGTATTCCATTACACTCCTTACTTGGGCCTTGTAGATGGTGCAAAGGCTTTGGGGAGTCAGGAGGTGAGACACTCGCCGCAGAATACCCAGCCTCTGACCTGCTCTTGTAGCCACAGTATTTATGTGGCTGGTCCAGTTAAGTTTCTGGGTAACGGTGACCCCCCCAAGATGTTCATGGTGGGGGATTCAGCGATGGTAATGCCGTTGAATGTCGAGGGGAGGTGGCTGGACACTCTTGTTGGAGATGGTCTGCCTGGCACTTGTGTGACGCGAATGTTACTTGCCACTTATCAGCCCAAGCCTGAATGTTGTCCAGGTCTTGCTGCATGTGGGCACAGCATGCTCCATTATCTGAGGAATTGCGAATGGAACTGAACACTGTGCAATTATCCGCGAACCCTATGATGGAGGGAAAGTCATTGAGGAAGCAGCTGAAGATGGTTGGGCCTAGGACTGAGCTAATAGGTCTCCAACAACCATAACTATCTTCCTTTGTGCTAAGTCTGACTCCAGCCACTGGAGAGTTTTCCACTGATTCCCATTGACTTCAATTTTACTAGGGCACCTTGATGCCACACTCGGTCAAATGCTGCCTTGGTGTCAAGGGCAGTCACTCTCACCTCACCTCTGGAATTCAGCTCTTTTGTCCATGTTTGGACCAAGGCTGTAATGAGGTCTGGAGCTGAGTGGTCCTGGCGGAACCCAAACAGCATCAGTGAGCAGGTTATTGGTGGGTAAGTGCCGCTTGATAGCACTGTCGACGACACCTTCCACCACTTTGCTGATGATTGAGAGTAGACTGATGGGGTAGTAATTGCCCGGATTGGATTTGTCCTGTTTTTGTGGGCAGGACATACTGGGCAGTTTTCCACATTGTCGGATAGATGCCAGTGTTCTAGCTGTACTGGAATACAAGTCTTCAGCACGACAGCCAGGATGTTGTCGGGGCCCACAGCTTTTGCTGTATCCAGTGCGCTCAGCCATTTCTTGATATCATGTGGAGTGAATCGAATTGGCTGAAGACTGGCTTCTGTGATGGTGGGGATCTCAGGAGGAGGCCGATATGGATCATCCACTCTGCACTTCTGGCTGAAGATGGCTGCAAACGCTTCAACCTTGTCTTTTGCACTCGCGTGCTGGGCTCTGCCATCATCGAGGATGGGGATGTTCATGGAGCCTCCTCCTCCCGTTAGTTGTTTAATTGTCCACTACCATTCATGACTGGATGTGGCAGGACTGCAGAGCTTTGATATGATCTGTTGTGGGATCGCTGAGCTCTTTTACCTTCCTGCTCAGTGTACACTGCTTGGTACCACTCTGTGAAGTGCTTTGAGACATCTTTCTGTCTGTAAGGAGCTGTACAGAAATGTGAAAAGCTGTTACATCAATTATTAAAGTTAATTTTGTTTACTTTCTGCTGCATGCAATTCTAGGTTTGCAGGAATTCTAAAATGGATGCCCTGAGTGGTAATAATTTTGACACAACACCATCCCTTAAGAGAAAAACAGAAAGCACGCATCAAACAAAAAGTGATGTGCAGCCTAATAAAATGACTCAAAATGCTGCAACTACCCACAATATAACTGAAAGTCAGGCCAAGCTTGTAGATGTGGGACAGCCTCAGAGAAGGCCCACTACTCGTTGCATGGTGAAATCACAGACCCAGTTTGCTAGTCATTCAGAGCAGCAGATCACACAATGTAATCCTTTTAACAGTAAACCTCAAACTGCAGACAAAGTTGAAATTCAGACCAAAGCTGCTTCTATAACTGTGAAAGAGACCGAGACTAAGCCTATCAGTTGCAATTTTAGCTCTCAGACTGTTGTAGTTATTGACAGTACAACTGAAGCTCAGACATCACAGAGACGATCCACAAGAATCAGAAATTCAACTTGTGGATTTTCTGACCAAGCTGAGAACAGTTCAGCTACATCCAAACAACCTAGTACTGAAGCTTCCCAGCAAAACATATTAACACTTAAACGCTGTGCTGCTCAGAGTGAAAGTAGCATGATAGCTACTCTGAGCTGTCAAGAAAGGATTGTGAGACTCACAGCAAATCAATTAACTGCTCCAAATGCAGAAGTTAAGTTGACTGACAAATTTTGTGCAGTGAACATATTAAAAAGTGTGAGAAACAAATCTAATGTCAATGATACAACAAATAGTAAATTAGATGCAGTAGAAACGCTGAATGCAAGCAACAATAGTGAACAATCTGCACAGTTGAAAAACTATCCAAAAAGCTCACAACGGTCACCAAATACGCAAGCCAGTGATGATTTTATGAGCAAAAAGCCCACTTGTAATACAAATGTGGAAATGGCTACGAAAACTCACAATCAAAGAGGCACAGGAAACAGTATTAATGAAAACACCATCAATAATACAACTTTACTGCAAAACAGAAAAAATACTTTGCCTGTACTTGTTGACTCCACAGAAGCTGATAAATCAACTGAGCGCATTCCAAGCACTGAATATAGTGGTACTACTGAACTCACTATAATGAGTGATGTATTCCAAAAAGGTGGAATTAGGCAGCATGAACCCACCAAAAACAAAACCCTAGAAGAGAGTTCTGCTTGTAATGTGGAAGCTTCTGTTGTCTTAGAATGCAGATGTAGTCACCCAGTGATTTCTGAACATGAATCTGGACAGAAGCCACTTGCGCCTATGACCTCAGAATATGTTTCCTCACAGCAAGAAGCCAATTGTTCTACAGCATCAGATTCTGAAAGACTTGATATTGTAATCACAGAATATAAATCCAGTAATAATGTGGCCCCTATTGGAGACTCTAGTGAGGCAGTGATACTAGAACCAGTGACCCCAGGAGCAAAACCCAAAGGAACCCAGACTGTGAATGATCAATCTAATAGCAACGTACCCACTTGTGGTACAATCTCAGGTCACAACTTTAATGCTGTTACTACAATATTACATTCGGAACCTCAAACCTGTATGGATGAATCTAATGCCACTACAGCTGGACTACCTCTCAATAATTTAAATGTTGCAGGCCATTTGTCTATGGCAATTATCATGGAAACAGGTAAAGAAGTAAATGTGAATGAAGCCAGAGAAAATATCAAAGACAGCTATGCAAATAACAAATGCAGAGGACCAGCGCAAGACACCAGTAAAAATGGGCCTGTGCGTGCAACTCAAACAGGCGACAATGATAATAACAGGAATACATTGCAAAAGACTGAGGGAACAAGCAATGTACACTCTACAGAAGTAAATACAAATGTGAAATTTGAAAACAAGAAAGGAAAGAGATCCAGCAGGCAACGGACCACCAAAGCTTCAGGTATTTACTAAAGATATGAAACTTTTGTTGCGTTGCAGAGTAAACATGCTTTTAAAAGTTGTAGTGTAAATATTTAATTTCAGACCTAAATTATGTTCTCCTGAATTGTATTCTGCAGTGAGACACTACACCTGCACTCAGTGCTCCATCACTGTTCAAGGTGTTCGGAGGGCTGCTCCAATTGGAGTGTACCATGATCAAGTGTGAGTGGCACAGCTGCCTGATTGTCAGGGGCCTACACCCACAAGTACTACGTTGGACAGTTACCTCAATAAATGGTGAAAATCCCCTTTCTCTTCCCACTTTATTCTTCATTACTGAAGGATTTGAGAGATCTAACCTCGATTTGGCCATTTTCATCTCCAGTCACCCACCTCCATCTAATGTTTTTCACTGAAGCCCAAGCCTCTTTCTGACTCTTAAAATTTCTACTCCAACATCTGATCCAAAGAAACATGTATGTTTTTCTATTCATTCTAATGTTCCTACTGCTTCTCTTGAAGTGCCTAAATTTGATTTACTATATCTAGAAGTACCTCTCCCTCACCTCACTAGGTTGATCTGCTGTCCATTTTACTCTTCTAACTTTGATAGCTTAGAATTTTTCTTGATGGTCTGTGAAAGAGGCCCTTGTTACAGGCACAACAAAGTCCAATTCCTACCCCAATAAGTATAAATGCAGTAGAGATTTTTTGCTTCAGAATAACAGAGAACTGTCACAATTTTGGGGACAAAATTTCAGAGTTATGAACAAACTATTTTTTTCTTGTTTTTAATTGTAACAGGCTCTCCAATGTCTAATGTTGTTATACCAACATCTTGTTCTGCTACTCCAAAATTAAGTGCTCTAAACAAGAGAAATGGCAAAGGAGAGACTCGTCTACATCTTGCTGTGATGAAGAGAGATATATCGTCAGTAAGATCTCTAATTGCAGCTGGAATCCATGTAAACACGAATGATAATGCAGGTTTGTAGCTTTTATAAAGAATTTGCTTTACAGGTTCTTGTATGTGCATTAGGATTAGCTCCTTATATTATTAACAAAGGAAATTTGTACTCATTTACTCAGATATTATCAGTTACTCCTCAGTGTTTCTTGGACTCCTTCCATCACAGACAAATAAAACATCTCTATCATGACCCATTGTGGAATGGAAAACTGCATTACGCGTGACATTGATAGTAAATCCAATATCTTATAACCCCAATCCTCTCGCAGTGCAGTGACTGAATCTCTACATCTTAGTCTCCTCCATGCACTTCAATTGGGAAATGAAAATCTTGTTTCTTTCAGTTCTTCAAAGATGCACTTTCTTTATGTCACTCACAAGCCTAACCAACAGATACTTTTGATGGTTTCATCCTTAATCCTTCTTCATCTAGCAACATTCTTGTGTTTAAATGGAACACCCTCACCTTCTGCATTAATATATCTCAGCTGGGGACCCATGTTCTACAGTTTTCCTATTTCACTGTGTTGCTATTAAAGTCAGAGGTAAATAAAAGGCTCTGTGGGTTCATTTCTCACACAAAGCTTTTCATGAGCCTTGATCTGAAGAGAACTGTGAAGACATTGGAGTTTTTATTATTTGGCACAGACAATGTAAAGTTAAATAAAATGATAGTATCTATCTAATTTGTTGACTTTATCTTGCCTCTGTTTAATCTTACTTTTTTATAAACACAACTGAGCAGTTTTAGTCTGAGCTAGTAGTCTGTCAATGTGGTGTTTTCCATCAGGGGGAGATTACATGAGCATGAAGGTAGATGTTTGTCTTTTCCACCTGGGCGAAATGGAGCTGTCTGATTTTCCTTCCATTAATTCAAATAGAATGAAAATGGGGTGGGCTCTGTTATAGGTATGTGATCCTTTCCACCCAATTTTCCCCTTTGCACTCCACTGAAGCATTGCTTAACCCTAGACAGTAAGGATGAAAATATACCCCTGTACTATTTCCAGTGCTTAACTCAACAGTAGAAGGATTCGGCGTACTCCCAGAGGCCCAGTATCCTAGATAGGAACATAGGGCGCGATTTTACGAACCTTGGCGGGTCTGTGGCGGGCGTCGTCGGTGGCGGGTCCCGACCCTGCTGCTGTCTCCATCCCGGCCTCTGAAATGAATTTCCCAAGATTGGACTTAAGCCCGCCCAGCGCGTTTGCCGGCCAATTAGAGGAAGCGAGTCTGGTGACGTCATTTGATGATGCGTCATCAGCCGGTTTCCTTAAAGGGACTATGCCCAAATTGAGTTTGACATTTGTGCTGTCAGTGTTCTACAACATTGAGGTGCTGCAAACACTGACAAGCACTGCACAGAGGTGCACGACTGCACCCAGGTTCTCCCATGACACCCTCCATATGCTTATGGAGGGAGTCACAGCACGGAGGGAGGTCCTCTTCCCTTCCCATGGGCGGAAGAGACCTCCCCAGGAGATCAACACAGGCTACTTGCACATTGCAGAGGAGGGCACAAGCAGGGATGTGGTCAGGAGGACCTGGGTGCAGTGCCGCAAATGTTTCAATGATCTCAGTAGATCACGAAACGTTAGTACAAAGCTACACTCAACCTCATCCTGCTGTGCCTCTCATCACATCCCCATTACTCTGCCTTCCCTACCCTTATCCAGCACATCCTTACTCACACCAACTTACCTTCCACCTCCACCCATCCCTCTGTATCTACATTATCACTTCCCCATCTCACTAGCAACCCCTCACACTCACCCTCTTGGGTATTTTAGCCAATGTTCATGTAAAGTTTCTGTTAATGTGGTGTCAAACATTGAAACCTTTATTTTCAACACTTTGCATTCTTGGACAGATTTGTGTGCACCTTTGGAAGTGGCTTACTGAGTTGCAGTGAATTGTGAGACATAACGGTAGCCCCCCCCCCCGCAATGTTGATGAGTGTGAAAGGAATGGCTTGGGCATTGTAGGGATGCTTTATAGTGTTGGTGTGGGGTGGTGCCAACCTGGCGCATTATGTGGCAGCCAGGGTGTACAGCGTCAAGTAAAGTAAATCTGGCCATGGTGAGGCCATCCCTGGCCTCCCAGGCAGCAATGTGGTCGGGTGCTGATGCCCTTTGTCCTGTGTAGCACCAGCTGATTGCGGAGAAGGTTGGTGGTGGTGTTGTTTTATTGCTGCTGGTGTGCCTGGTGCTGCTGGTGTTGGGGCTGATCGTGGTAGGATTCTGAGGGCCAAGGTGAGAGAGTATAAAGGCCACCCATGCTGATGGAATAGATGGCAGGTGAAGTAGAGATGACAGAAGCGATCTGTCAATGGTGAGAGAGGTAATGAGGTCAGACTGGATGGAGACTTGTGTAAAGACTTGCAGCATGATGAATCTGTTGTGGAAATGCAGTGAGGAAGAGTTTGTGGCTGAGGGAATATATCTCTGTAAGGTGGGAGCTTTTACTGTACATTTGAAGCTGTCAAATCAACAGCTGATTCAATGGTGACTGAACATCGCCTCAGCTTGACAGACGTGGTCCACGACCAGCATGGACCCCTTGGGCGAGCTGTCAAATGCAGAAGGTGAGCTCAAATTAATTCTTCAGTGGCTCTAAACAAGCCACTAATGACCTGAATTGGGTCCCCCGCTGTGAACCCGCCGCTGCGTGTTGGGTCTGGTCAGCGCTGACAGACCCGACATCGGGGAAAGGCGCGTGGTGGTGAGTTCACAGCAGGGTCCCGACCCGCTGGGGAAAGAAACCACTTTCCCACCCAACCCGCCACCTATCGTGCCTACTGCCCCCCCCCCCGGCAAAATCCAGCCCATAGGAACAGGAGTAGGCCATTCAGCTCCTTGAGCCTGTTCTGCCATTCAGTGTAGTATAATGCAGGGAAATGTGAAATTATCCACTTTGGTAAGGAAGAATAGAAAAGCAGAACATTTTTTAAAAGTTGAGAGACTAGTAATATTGGTATTCAGAGGGATTTGGCTGTCCTTGTACATGAATCATGGAAGGTTAACATGCTGGTACGGCAAGCAATTAGGAAAGACAATGGTATGTTAGCCTTTGTTGCAAGGGGGTTGGAGTATAAGAGTAAGGAATTCTTACTGCAATTATATAGGGCTTTGGTGAGACCACAACTGGAGTACTGCGTACAGTTTTGGTCTCCTTACCTATGGAGGGCTTTACTTGCCTTGGAGGGGGTATAACGAAGATTCACTAGATTGATTCCTAGAATGAGAGGGCTGCCCTATGAGGAGAGCTTGAGTAGAATTGACCTATATTCTCTGGAGTTTAGATGAGAGATGATCTCATTGAAACATATAAAATTCTTAGAGGGCTTGATAAGGTAGATGCTGAGAGGCTGTTTCCCTGGGCTGGAGCGTCTAGAACTAGGGGGCATAGTCTCAGGATAAGAGGTCGGCCATTTAGGACTGAGAGGAGGAGAAATTTCTTCACTCAGAAGGTTGTGAATCTTTGGAATTCTCTTCTGGAGAGGGTTGTGGATGCTCAGTCGTTGAGTATATTCAAAACTGAGATCAGTAGATTTTTGGGAAATCCACCAAGGGAATCAAGGGATATGGGGACAGGCCGGGAAAATGGAGTTGATGTAGAAGTTCAGCCATGATCTTATTGAATGGCGGAGCAGGCTCGAGAGGCCGTATAGTCTACTCCTGCTTCTAATTCTTATGCTCTTACGTTCTTATGTTCAATGAGATCATGGCTGATCTGTATCCTAACTCCATCCACCCGCCTTGGCTCCATAACCTTGGCTAGCAAAAATCTAACAATCTCAGATTTAAAATTATTATTATCCTTTGTGCACAAGTTTCCCGGTTTGTTTCATAGGTTATGTTTGCTTGACTCGGGACACTGATGTTCACATTGAGCACAAATAAGTATCTGGAGAGAGCCTAAATCATAACAATTGAAGATTTGAGCTGATGGTACTTTTGTACCCCAGCAGATAACAGATTCAATAGGCACATAAAAACCAAGTCCTTCATTGAGTAGATATTTGGGGTGCTAAATCAAATGCTGCAGATGCTTGGACTAGTTGGGGGAGGGTGGTATATGATATGCTCCATAGTAGGTTATAACAGAATGCTACACAATAACGCCATGAAAAAATATAGCACTATAAACCTTGATAAGGTACAGCAGCAAGGCATGGAGGATCGGGATGATGATGGTAGCAGTACGCACCAGCAGCAGTCCAGCCATTGCACCAGGGAGACAAGTGAGAATATTTAATTTTCTGGTTCTTCCAGTGATAGCACTGACTGTCGCCAAACTTTTCTTGTGTCGGTAGCACAGTTTTAACATTGCCATCAAGTTTTCAATTTTTTTCCTCAGCTCCAAGGATACTGATACCTACCATGAGAGTTTGGGGAAAGAAAATGCAAATCAGTAATGGAGTCACAATCACATGTCTTTTTGCATGTATTTTTATTTTATCTTTCACTTCCTCTTAGGTTCTCTCCCTGTCTGAGCAGGTGGACAGGCAATCAGTTTTCAGAAGTCTGCAGTTGCAGACAGCAAAAAATAACTGAGTTGACTGAGTCAACGTTTTAAAAGAAAAAATAATCACTTAAAATGGAAGAAGAAAACCTGCGGCAGGTCAATCTCCACCCTCCCCCCCCCCCCCCCCCCCCTAAATTTAGGCAGGCACCATATTTTTTGGCTGCATGGGGCAGGCAGGCACCTGAGATGCGCACATAGTGCACAGATGCATGCTGGGCCTATGCAAATTAGGTGCCCTCCTGCTAACCTCGTAAAATACAGCAGAGTCAGTGCTGAAGGGCACAGGCTGGTGCAATCCTGGGGTAACCGCCATGATCACGACCCGTGCATTTTCAGGGCCTTTGGCCCGCTGTGTATCTGCCTGCTGAATGATGTCTGGCCAGGGATGGGAAGTCAGACCCTGTGAGTTTAAATTGCTGAAGTCAGCATAGGTATGCACTATAGCTTTAGCGGTGTCTTATTTTGTATATTCCGCAATTTTCTTCCAAGGTTGGACAGCGCTTCATGAAGCTTGCAACAGAGGCTTTACTGATGTGATACAGGAATTACTGAAAGCGGGTGCTGATGCCAACTGCCGAGGAATGAATGGGGTGTTACCATTGCAAGATGCTGTGAGCGGGTCTCATTATGAGGTATTGTGCCTCTTTATAACAGCGACTGCCACCAAACGTTTTGTTTTTTGAAAAAGAAATTTAAAATGTTCCTGTGGAGCCAGGAGGAACAGGAGTGTTCCCGACTCCACAGTACTCGTGATTTCCCGTCCCCTCCCCATGCCGCTGCAACCCTTGAGGCAAATGGGCCAAAATTCATCTTTTTAAAATGGGCAAGCTGCCTGCGGAGCCATGGTGGGTGACGGCAGCTCGCCCAAATATGGTTAATGAAGCCTGAGGCACATTGTGTGCGGCACCCATTCAAGGCCTAAAAACGGGCCTGAAGGAAATTCCACCCCTATGATTCCAGTGTTCCAAATGCTCACAATACCTGTTAAAATATTAATGTAATAACTAATAAATTATGAAGTTCATCAGATAGAGAATATAGGGCAGAATTTCACTCACTTGAACCGAGAGGCCCAAGGCCAGTCGAAAATTGGGTCTTAGGCCTCATTAGCATTTTATGTGCACACTGCCGCTGCCTGTTGCGCCTCCACAGACAGCTCAGGCATAGCAGTTCACGAATGTTGGGCCATTTTCCAGGCAACAATTGGGGGCGCGATTATGCCGAATGTGGAGTCGGGGACGCACTTCTTTAGTTGGCGGCCACAGGGATCGCTGAAGAATCCTGAGTGAAGTCTGATCCTGAGTGTCTAATGACTCTCCAATAATACTAGAATACACAAAAATGAAACCATGGTATTAAGCTATTTTGCATGTATATCTATACAAGTATCCGAGTTGCTGTATAACATATGATTTGTGCATTTGAATATTTAAGTAACGCATTAAAATATTATTATTATTTGAAGGAGAGTAATCCTGCAGGGAAAATGCTTTCATTGTACCCTGTTGTGCTAGTTTGTAGCTTTTAAATGAACGTAACTGTTGAGAATAATCATTTTTGAAGAGCTTTCCCCATATAATGTGGCATTTCATGGAAACACGTAATTCACTGATGTCATGGGACACTGGCACCAGTACTGGGACAGGAAGCAGCTGTACCGGGGTGGGGCCAAGGTCCTAGCTGAAAGAATAAATAGGTGCTGTAGAAAGGAATTTAAACCAATAAAGGGGGGGGGGATGGTTCGGCTACAAATAATGCTAAAACTGATAACCTAAAGATGAGAAAAAGAAGGTATGAGAGTGCAAAACGAGATATCAATAATCCAAGTTCAGATAATAGTATAGGAATTAATAATATACCTCATGGCCCAGAAATTCACCTCTCCGGCTTGCCGCGGGGGTAAGGATCGCGCGCGCACTTACCTACCGCGTCTGCTGTTCTGCTTCTGGCCCATGGGGACTTCAGCTCCTGGGCCTGCTCCAAGTGCCGGCGCGCAGTGCTTGCGTGTCCCAGGGGCGTAGTTAGTGCGATGCGTCCCCTGGGATCACGTGGGCCATGGAGAGCCAATGGCAGCAGACCATCTTTCATTCATAGATTTGACAGGAAGACCTGTCAAATCTATGAATTGAAATCGGCCCCAAAACGACAGCTAAACTTCAAATAAATTTTAAAAAAAACCATCACATTTTTAAAATAACTATAAGTTAAATAAATTAACTACTTTAAACAAAAATTTAATTTTTTGAAAAAATTAAAATACATTTTAACAGTGCTAAAAATAAACTTACCTTTCTTTAAAGTATCTAAAAAAGATAAACCTGTTGAAAAAATGTTTTAATTATAATTAATTAACCACTTACCTTGTTGAAAACGGGTCTTGCGCCTCCTTTTTAAAAGCACAGCTTCTTCAATACTTACCCTCCCGGAGAAACCTGAAAAAAAACCTAAGTTTGCTGCGTGCGCGCAGCCTCTACCGCGCACGTGGTTCACCTCTGAACCGCTCCCTTCACGAGACCGGAAGTTCCGGTTTCCCGCGCATGCGCAGTGCATGCAGGAAACCGGCACTTCAGGAGGCCTTACGGGTGAGTACACAGTGCGTACTCACCCGGCAAGTGCCGAATTTTTGGCCCAATATAAATAAAACAGGACTGTTGAAAAATAAGAAAAAGTGTGATAAGTTAAAAACTGCGAGAAAAACAGCTACAGCAAATATGGGCAGGATGGGGACTGTTAATCAAATCAGAGTTCTTTACATAAATGCACATAAGGAATAAAACAAGACAATTAGAAGCACAAATTCAACTCAAAGGGTACGACGTATTAGCTATTACAGAGACCTGGCTACAAGCTGGGCATGACCGGGAGCTTAATATTCCAATCTATGGGGGGGAAAAACTCGGTGGCACCCCCTTTGGGACGCTAACTTCACAGGGGTGCTACTTTTAGCTCCCCGAAAAAGTTAGCGCCCCTGTGGCGTAAATTCAGTGGTAGCGCCCCAAGCAGGAGGCGGGGCACTACTGAAAGCGCTCCCCCTCCTGCCTGAGGCGCTACCACTGAATATCACGGCGCTACGTACAACAGCGCCATGCATGTCTGCACATAGCGCCGCGGTATTGCATGCCTCCCTCCCCTGATTAAAGGGGAGGGGCTTAGCGCTGCGTGTACTGGGGACCTGCTGGACCACCGGGGAGCGGGGTGCCGGGAAAGCAGCCCGGTACTCAAGAGGGCATCTAATTTGCATGGCGCCACTGTAGGTGCAGCTCCAATGGCCACCTGCCCTGTGCAGCTGGAATATGCAACACCTGCCAACCATTGGGGGTAATTCTCTACCCCTCTCCCTGCCCGCTGAGACTCCAGTCATCTCTCCCTGGAGCCAATCCAATAAATATTTAATAAATCACTGACCATTTTTGAGGGGTCCTTGCCTGACGCCCACCACCCCTCTCCAACTGGGGATAACGTCCCCATCTGGAGGCCAATATATCATATGATTGCTTGCTATACCAGACTCCAGTCCTGTGCTAAATCCCGACTGAGTTAGTGAAGTGGGAAGTTCCAGCAGAGGAAGTCCCCGTCCCTGGGCTGCGCCCTTACATAATTGGTAAGAAGAAATTCTGTCCCTTACGAGGTTGACCAAAAAATCCCAAAATGGGCACCCAGAACAACCAAGTTTGCTGCCATTTTCCAATGGGTTCCACCAAACTTCTGCCAGAGTCTGCGGGATGTCCAGCGGCACCCCTGAGGAAATTTGGTGCCCTGATCCTGCTAGACTTCCAGACAAGAGACACATGGGGGCCATTTTAGCCTGGAGCAGTGCGTGGGTTTAGGTGCGGGTGGGGGGTTAAAGTGGCCGAAAATGCATTCGCATCCGGAAGCCGGCTCCAACACACCAAATTCTGGGCTTAACTCGGCCGCATTCAACTGGTTGCACGTAAACCCCTCCGGAGAGACGGATTAGCAATTTAAATATGTTAATCACTCAATTCTAGCACTATTTCAACCTACTTTCAAATTTAACACCGCATCCATGGTTTTCCTGGGCTTCCTGAAACTCGCCATTGAAACCAAGGCGAGAACACAACAGCAATTCATGGGGCTCATTAAAAGTCACGCAAATACAGCAATAAATAGTCAGAGCTCACAGCTGTTTTCTTGCCTACCACTGGGAAAGAGTTTATTCAGAGTACTTGTGGTGAAAGGTTAATTTCTGCACTTTGGAAGTATTGAGACTCAGATCAGGATGGATGGCACCTTGGCTGCCTTACATTAGATCTCGTACGAGGAGCAAGTGACCATCAGCAGCAACAACAGCGTGCTATGGAGGGACCTGCAGGTGGTCAGCAGAGAGACCTGCAGGTGGTGAGCTGAGAGAGGAGCAGCAGGGAGGTTGAGCTCACAGGAGGCACTACCTACGTAACAGGGTGTACAGGCAGAGGCTTAGGCCGAGATTTTATTAATGGAGGCGAGTTGAGGGCGGGCCCGCTGCTCGGCAGCTTTTGGACCCGCTCCCGGATGCCGCCACCCAGCAGTTACCATTTTACCTTGATTGGCCGCGTTACAGCCGACGTGTGGGTCCCTCCAGGCAATTGCTTGGAGCATGTCAGATTCTCGCCTCTGATGACGCGTTGTTTGAGTAAAAATTTAAAGGGGCCATGTCCCCTTTGCAAAAGCATTAGGTTTTTTCTCTTAAAGGTGCTGACTGCTACAGGAATGGCAGCCCCAAAAACTAAGGCTGCACCCAGGTTCAATGAGGGCTCCCTCCATGCTCTTGTGGAGGGAGTTAGAGGACGTCAGGAGGTCCTCTTCCCTGGAAACGGAAGGAGGAGGCCTCCTCAGCAAACCAAGACAGCTTGGCTGCAAATTGCTGAGGAGGTGAGTTCAAGGTCTGGGTGCAGACGCACATGGGTTCATTGTCGAAAAAGGTTTAATAATCTGCTGAGATCACCTAAAGTGTGGCCTCTGTGTTCTGGGAAATGGAAGTTCAAGAGTGAGAGCTCAGGGCGAATTCCATGGAGAATGTTGGTGGTGACATTGAGCGCAAACCATTGTTTATTGGACAGATGATGCCTGGGGTTTTGAGAATGTCGGATTATATTCATCTCCATGTGCCAGCCACCTGTGGTTGAAGCGTAAGCTTACGCGAATGTGGCATGGATGAGTCCATCCCTTGCGTGACAGCCAGCAATGTGGTCGCCTGCTGTTGAATTGGCCACATCCGGCCCCGCAAGGCATCGCTCCCCATCCTCCTCCTCGTTCTCCTCGTCCTCATCCTCGTCTTCTTCCTCGTTCTCTTGCTCTTCCTCCAAGGAGGCTGTGTACTGAGCCACTTGTTCATGCGGCAGCACTAAGCCGAGCTGCTGTGCGAATGTGTGCAGGGCACAGCAGACCACGACGTTTCTGGACACCCTGGCTGGTGCATACTGCAGGGCTCCTCCAGATCTGTCTGGGCATCGGAAGCACATTTTGAGCAAGCCGATGGTTTACTCGATAATGCTTCTGGTGGCTATGTGACTCACATTGTACCGCTCCTCAGCATCATTTGATGACCTCCTCATCAGTGTCGTAAGCCACTTTTTCAGGGGATAGTCTTTGTCGCCAAGAAGCCATCCGGAAAGTTGGTTTGGCGGACGGAAGAGCTGAGGCACAGTAGACTGGCGCAGGATGAAGGAGTCATGGCAACTGCCAGGGTACTTTGCGCAAACATGCATGATGATCTTCCTGTTGTTACACTGGACGTTCAGGGAGTGCAATCCCTTGCGGTTGACAAATACAGCTGGGTTGTGATAGGCAGCCCTAGTGGCTACATGTGTGCAGTCTATGACGCCCTGCACCATTGGCAAGCCTGCCATATTGGCAAAGCCAACCGCACGCTGTCACACTTGGGCCATCCGTGGAGAAGTGGATGTAATTGTGCGCTTTTGCAAAAAGGGCATTGGTGACCTGCGTGATGCAGGTGTGTGCGGCCGACTGGGAGATGCCGCTGATGTCTGCAGCTGATCCCTGGAAGGAGCTCGAAGCAAAGAAGTTGAGTGTGGTGGTGACTTTGACAGCAACTGGTAAGGAGTGTCCACACGCTCCTCTGGGCTCCAGGTGTTGGTGCAGCATTGCGCAGATGTCAGCGACTATGTCTCTCGAAAGTCTCAGCTTCCTTTGGCACTGCTGCTCAGTCATGCTGAGGAAGCTGATCCTCTGCCTGTAAACCCTGTGTTGGGGTATCTCCTGCGGCAAGGTGCAGCCCTGTGCTGAGGCCCTCCGCCCTGTGCATCATCAGGTGGGTGAGGAGGAGGTTGGTGCTGGTGCTGCTGTTGTGGCTGGTTGTGGTGCTGCTGCGGCTGCTCTTCCTCCGAATCTGACGACCAGGATGAGAGGATATAAATGGTTCCCATCCCGTTGCTATAGATTTCATTTGAGGCAAGAAGCTTGCAAGCGCACAGTCGAAGTGGCCTAAAATTATTCCAATCAGGTCACGCTGCAGATGGCTGTCAGCTTGAACAGTCACAAGATCAGTAGATTTGCAAAATCTTATCCCAAACCTCCAACAACAAAGTTGCTGCATTTGAATGTCAGCCATGTTACAGGAGCACTTTTAAAGTGCTGCACCAATGACTACAAATCATGTCCTCCAGCAACTCGTCTCCTTGCAGCTGGCCTGTTTCTGACAAGACGGGAAACAGGAGCCAGAAGCACGAAAATGGGAAACCACTATCAAAATAGGATTAGCAAGGCAAGTTAACAGGCTGTTAACTGCCTTAACTACCTGTCCCACCGGTTCCAGTTGGGTCATTTTGGGAGCAGCTGACCCGACACGAAAATCGCGTGGGGGCGGGATGGAGGCAGCTTGGCAGTTTGAAGCCATTTTTCCCGATTTTTGCTGCCCACATGCCTCCTCAGGGCTATTAAAATCGAGCCCATAGACTCCTTGACCTCTCAGAAGATCTGTGCATCTGGAGGCTCAGATTGTCGTGTGTCAGGTGGTTACAGACATCTGCAACCTCCTAGAAGAAGACCTGCTCCCTGCTGGACTTGGTGGCCACCAATGTTCCCGCTAATTTTTTTTTCGGTTGCGCGGCCCATTCAATTTATCACGCATGCACGGTTTTTGCCATTTAAAAGCCGGCAAGTGGCCTGCGCGGAAGCTCCAGACTGCTGTGTGGCCGCCCAGCCGTGCAGCTCAATGGAAACATTGGTGGCCACGCATTACCAGTGGCTGTGAAAGTGACCACCGCTCTCAACTTTTCTGCCTCCCGATTCTTCCAGGGCTCTACCGGAGACATATCCAGGATCTCACAAATGCATAAGGCAAATCACTGATGTGTTGTTAGCCAGGGCCAGCAATTATGTCAACTTCGCCTGTGATGACAATAGTCAGAATAAGCGGGCGCTCAGGGTTGCGTCTCTAGCTGGCTTCCCACAGGTGCAGGCAGCCATCGACTGCACACACATGGCAATCCACCCCCCCCCCCCCCAGATTAACCAGGAGTATTCATGATCTGCGAGGGATTCCACTCCATCAACGTTCAGCTGGTTTGCAACCACAAGAAAATATTCCCAGGGAGCTGCCATGATGCTTTCATCCTACAGTAATCCAAGCTCCCTGATCTCTTTGAACCTGCAAGCAGACTTAAGGGGTGGCTAGGAGACAAAGGCTACCTCCTTCAAACTTGGCTGATGACACCTGTGAGAAACCCAACCAGTGAAGCCCAAGTCTGGTACAGTGAATGCCTGTACAATAAAAACTGGAAAAAGAAGATGTGTCATTCAGCAAGCAATCAGCATGCTCAAGATGCGCTTCAAGTGCCTGGACAGATCTGGAGGTGCCCTTTAGTACTAACCAGCCAGGGTCTCCAGAATGATCGTGGTGTTCTGTGCTCTGCACAACATTGCGCAGCAGCGAGGATGAGAGCTGCAGGAGGAATGAGGCGCTGAGCACACATCGTCTGCGGTTGAATCCGAGGAGGTGGAGGAGGAGGATGAGGAGGAGGAAGATGGCGACCCTAAAGCAGCACCAGCCGCTCACATTGCTGCCTAGGATGCCGGGGATTCCCTTATAGCTGTAAGGTTCAGTTAGTTGCCACCACTGGACCCATGTAACAACCACATTCAATGGCCACTTTCACCCCCCATTCCCTCAATCCCACTGACCAAAGCAGTCCAACCAACCAACCACCCATTGCACATCCTCCAATTGGTCCCCATCAATTCATGTCTCCCCATTCATCAACAAGCAACTGAAAAGACGAGTTGCCACCCAGCAAACAAGAATGGGCGACATGGGAAAGTGGTGCAAAGTAATACATTTTATGTTATTCTACTAAAGAATGGAAACTTAACAACATAACAGTTTGTCAAACACCCATGTGTATACCCTTGTGCAACTACAAAACTTTACCAATCCTTTCCCTACCGCTGCTACATGGTGCAATCCGTGAGGCTTCAGCAGAGGTAGAGGCAGGCTGCTCAGAACCCTGGTCTGACTGCTGAGATGCTCTTGTCCGACGACCTCTGGGATTTGGAGCCCGTGAGGGTCCTGCCAAAGACTGCTCCACCTGCAACTGTGCCATCAGGAGAGGAGGCAGCATGTCGGTTACTGACTGAGGGGAGAGCAACGGGTGAGATGTGGGAACGCTTTGAGTGGAGACCCCACTTCCATGTCCAATTTCGCTTTCATCACTCTGATGAGCCAGCTGCACTTCACTACGATTGCTGTTTCTGTACAAAACCTCCCAACTCCTCCAAATTCCATCTTTGGATTGGGCCTTTAAATACAGGAGTTGAGATTGCGTCATGCGGGCCCACACCACACCCTCTGCTGCGCAATCGATGCCAAACCCGGAAGTAAAATTAAAATGAGGTGGCTGCATTAAAATGCCACAGACAGACATTCCTGAAATTCCTTGCAGTTTTCCCACATGATATCTGACCCCCACACCGAACACGCCTCAAAGATAATATCGGGACCATTGTGGCTGCTTCTTTGTGGATATTATTCTCAACCATCAATGTGATGATCCATCACCGTGTAATAGATTTAAGTGCTTCAAGAAAAAGCTTGTATAAAATTAACCAAATTAATGAGTGTCTACTTTTAAAATAATAGAATTATCGATCATTACATTCTGTGATGAGTGCCTCCTGTTGCAGAAGCAGAAGAATTGTAGATCATTAGTTTCTGAGAAATCAGTGATTAGAGGAGTCCAAAAGTCATTTATTTTGTTGATGTTAAAGTAAAGTGGGTGTGCTCCATTAACATAGACGTTCAACCCTTCCAAAGTATTGTAGGACGTGTGGAATTACCCCTCGCCTCGTCCAACAGGTTATCGAGTTCAGACTTGAGACTTTTGAGAAATTACACCAGACACACGGGTTCTGCCTTTAACCTTTTATTGTTCCTAAGACAGATTCAAAACCCCAACCATTATTCGAGCTGTACACCAATAATGTTACAAGAAATCATACATACAGCCACCCGCTGATGATCGGTCCAGCGTTGATTGTAGGCCACGTCCTTCCGACTGCAGCTCTCCACCTTTCGACTGCAGCTCTCCGCCTTTCGACTGCAGCTCTCCGCCTTTCGACTGCAGTTCTCCGCCTTTCGACTGCAGCTCTCCGCCTTTCGACTGCAGCTCTTCACCCTCCGACTGCAGCTCTTCACCTTTCGACAAGTGAGCATCAGCAGATGGTGGAGACAGGGACAGCAGTGGAGAGTCCTTGTCGGAGGCCGCAGGGCGCTCCCAGCTCTGCTCAGCTGCATGTGGACCCTGTGCCTCCGGGTCCATCCAGAAGGAGAGCGGTGCTGGAACTCCAGGAACAGGTGCAGGAGTCTCTGGCAGGTTTTGTCTCCAGGGCCACTGCGAGTGTGGAGCGGATGGAGGAGTCCAACGCTAACATGAGCAGAGCCTTTGTGGAGGCATTGGCGAATGAACACATCACTGCAGAAAGGATGGCAACCTCCGTGGAAAGGATGGCTACCTCCGTGGAAAGGATGGCTACGGTAGAGGAGAGGATGGCTACGGCCATGGAGGAGCTAAGTTGCCAGAGTGTGGAAAACATGGTGAATGTTCAGAATAGACTGACATCTCTGGAGGAGCGATGGACAGCTATTGATCAGAGAAACCAGACCTTCATGGCAGTCCTCTGGAGTAGGACTGCCAGTGCAGAAACGGGTCCTCATGGCCCCCCTAATGTGCAGCAAGATGCTGTCAAGCCACTTGCTAGCTCTGAAGTGGGCTGACCTATGAGAGGGATGTTGGTGGCAGAGAACAAGGAAGTGGGGGCTCCTCTCCAAGCGCTCACACTCCCATGCCACTGCGGCGTCCTCGGTCAGAGCCCCACCAAAGTCCTCACCCAACTGAGATGGGCATCTCAGCCCCTGCACAGCCGCAGGAGGAGCAGACTGTTGGCGAGCCCTCACAGGCTCGCAACCCTAGAGGATGCCCGCCAAAGGTGTCGAAGCAGGAGCAGCATGAGCGTGAGCAAGGGGCCTCCACATCTGCTGAAGCCACAGGGGAAGCACCACGTAGGAGCACGCGTAAGAGGAAGATAAAGCACAAGTAGTCACAAGGGTAGTCACTTGGGTGTTCTGTTGTGTTTAATTGTTAAAAGCCATCCTTTAGTCAATGTATTAAAATGAAGTGATGGCAAACTGTTGAAGTTCTGGACTTTGTCATTTCGGAAATGGAAATTCCATATTGAGGGCTCAGGGCGAATTGTATTTGTCATGATGGTGGTCAGAGTGATAGGAAGCCACAGGTTCTTGTCCATTGTCTATGGTGTGGTAAGAAAGTGCCAGGCACATGTGTTTAAATTGGCAACTTAAGCAAATCTGGCCAAGATGAGTGCATCCCTTGCATCCCGGGCAGTAATGTGTTCGCGTGCTGCTGCAGCTGGTTGATGCGCATCCGCAAGGTCTTCGTTCTCGTTCTCCTCCTCATCATCCTCCTCCTCATCTGAGGAGGCTATGCACTGAGCCACTTGTTCCTCAGGCAGCTGCAAGCCACGATGCTGTGCAATGTTGTGCAGTGCACAGTAGACCACGACGATTCTGGAGACCCTGGCTGCTGAGTACTGCAGGGCTCCACCGGATCTGTCAAGGCATCTGAATCGCATCTTCAGCAAGCCGATGGTTTGCTTTATGATGGATCTGGTCGAAATGTGGCTGGAGTTGTAGCGCTCCTCAGCTTCGTTGGATGGCCTCCTGAACAGTGTCAGCCACATCTTCAGGGGATAGCTCTTGTCTCCAAGTAGCCATCCGCAAAGTTGGTTTGGCGGACTGAAGAGCAGAGGCACACTAGACTGCCGCAGGATGATCGAGTCATGGTAACTGCCAGGGTACTTGGCGCAAACATGCAAAATGTCCTTCTTGTGGTTACACACCAGCTGCACGTTGAGGGAGTGGAAGCCCTTGCGGTTGACAAAAAGAGCTGGGTTGTGATGGGGTGCCTTAAGGGCCACATGTGTGCAGTCTACGACGCCCTGCACCCTTGGCAAGCCTGCCATATTTGCAAAGCCAACCGCACGTGCGGCTATACTTGCATGATCCGTGGAGAAATGTATGTAATTGTGCGCCTTTGCAAAGATGGCATCGGTAACCTGCGTGATGCAAGTGTGTGCGGCCGACTGGGAGATGCCGCTGATGTCTGCTGATGATCCCTGGAAGGAGCAGGAAACAAAAAAGTTGAGTGCGGTGGTGGCTTTGACAGCCATTGGTAAGGGGTGTCCACCCGCTCTCTGGGCTCCAGGTGTTGGTGCAGTATTGCGCAGATGTCACCGACTACCTCTCATGAAAGTCTCAGCCTCCTTTGGCACTGCTGCTCAGTCATGTTGAGGAAGCTCATCCTGTATACCCTGTTTTGGGAGTATCTCCTGCGGCGACGTGCTTCCCTGCGCTGGCGCCTTCTGCCCTCTGCACCATCAGGTGGGTGAGCAGCAGGTTGGCATTCCTGTTGTTGCTGCTGTTGGTGCTGCTGTTGTAGCTGGTTCTGCTGCTGCCACGGCTGCTCGTCCTTCGAATCTGAGGACCAGGATGAAAGGAAATAAATGGTTCCCATGCTGCTGGTAGATATCTCCATTGAGGAAGCGCTCAGTCAATGTGGGGAGAGGGTTTTCCCAGGAGGTCACAGTGGAGATGGATTTCAGCTTCACCACTTCCAAGATCAGTGGACCTGCAAAAAGTTCTCCGAGACCTGAAAAAACAAATTTCTGCCACCTGCAACTGATCCTTGTTGAGAGCTCTGTTTTTATGGTGGAGCTGCAGCTGTTAGGAAGCCAGCCACTTGTCAACCCGATAGGATTAGCTGGCGTGTTTCAGGAGAGATGTGCAGCACGCTGGAAATGTGGCAAAATTTGAAAGGCCTCTCAAAATGGGATTATAGAGGTACTCAAGTGGTAGTTAAGTGCCTTAAGGGCCTATCCCGCAGCCTAGAGGCGCGACCGAAACGGACTCTGCAAGCCCGCCTCTGGCAAAGTTGCGTGGAGGTGGATTGATGGCGGGATTGGAACCCGCTGTCATTTTTTCAAATTTTCCCATCAGTCCCGTCTCTAAACCCGTCACCTCAGGGCTGGTAAAATCCAGCCCGAAGTCTGCAAATCTAAGGGGGTTTGTTTAGCTCTGTTGTCTATGACTACCCCCTGCAGTCACAACCATTTGTTCTGTCAGTATCTGCTTATCCAAAACACAACTCTTGAAATATCTCCATCACAAAGCAGCTTCCAAATCCAAGTTTCTTGTGAAAGCTCACCAAATGTTTGCTGCCTTTATCAAAGCACATTCCATGTCCACTTATCAGTGAAAGACAGTCTGTTACATTCACGAACTTTATTTCACTTCGAAAAACCTTTTGGCCTGGCAAAGCATTTCAATATATATCAAAATTAAAAATTAAGGGCCTGTGTATACCTACAGTATATGGGGTGGGTGAGGAAAATATTTGATCGACTGCTAGAAAACCACTAGCAAGCATTTAGATGTTCCTATATATGGTCACAGCAGATGCAAAATAACAATCACATATAGAAACAGATTTACCACAAACACGAACGCACTCCTGTCTGTGCAGAGTAAAACCCAGGACTAGGATCATAACTTCATAGTTTCAAGGTTGGAATTTGGCTCTATAAATGAAGAAAATAGGTTGTTATAAAATGATCTTACCCAAAATTTTGGCATTTTAGCTGGAAGAATTCTCATGATGACGTATCTTTTTAGGCTGTGAAACTCCTACTACAGTACGGAGCTGATCCTAAGCAGAAGAGAGCAGATGGAAAGAGTGCTTTTGATGAAATTGCTGATGATAAGATTAAAGATCTACTTGAGGCCCACTGCAATAGTGAGGTGACTGTTTATGAACAACCACAGCCAATTATAGGTTAGTTCTTCAGTGGCTCAATCAATAATTAAATGGATGTTTCGAAAGGTTATACTGAGATTATGAAATATTCTTGTAGTGGAATTTCCTCATAATGAGTCGCAAATTATTTCTTGACAAAAAGAAAGACAACTCCCAGGACAAGTCCTGATGTCTGGGAATGGTTGGCTACCTGGCCCAAGCTAGCCCACAGCACATTGAAGTAACGGTAGGGTCGCCAACCCTCTTGCATTGTCCTGGAGTCTCCAGGAATTAAAGATTAATCTCCTGGACAATGCTGCGAGCAACCTGGGAGTAAATTCATGGGGGCATTCAAAAAAAATTGTGTATGTATTTTTTTTCATTTTCTTTCAACATTTTTGTTTATTGGTTATACAAATATTGGAGATATGGGGAAAAAAGGCTGTTTGACTGGGTGGGGCAGTTGGAAGTGTGAGGTCTGACGAAAGGTCTTCGACCTGAAACGTTAACTCTGTTTCTTTCTCCACGGATGCTGCCTGGTCTGCTGAGTTTTTCCAGCGTTTTCTGTTGTTATTTTGGAAGTGTGAGGTCATGTCATCAAACATCCAGGAATACGTCCAACCAGAGTTGCCAACCCTAGGTAACGGCGCTGGATTTTGCAGGGTCAGCTTATTTAAATAATTAGCATAAGGTCTCAGCATAGCTTTTTGTCTTGTGCCAGCAGCTAGCCAACCCTAAGGCTGTGACCAACCCAGGAGATTTTCTGACAATCTGCCCATTGCATTTCAGGAAAGGTCAATTTGGAGGGGGAGGGCGAACAGCCAGCTGTCGTGGTGCACATAGGCACCAACGATATAGGTAAAAAAGGGGATGAGGTCCTAAAAGCAGAATATAGGGAGTTAGGAGGTAAATTAAAAAATAGGACCTCAAAGGTAGTAATCTCAGGATTGCTACCAGTGCCACATGCTAGTCAGAGTAGAAATAGGAGGATATTTCAAATGAATACGTGGCTAGAGGAATGGTGCAAGGGGGAGGGATTCAAATTCCTGGGACATTGGAACCGGTTCTGGGGGAGGTGGGACCAGTACAAACCGGACGGTCTGCACCTGGGCAGGGCCGGGACCGCTGTCCTCGGGGGAGTGTTTGCTAGTGCTGTTGGGGAGGATTTAAACTAATGTGGCAGGGGGTTGGGAACCCTAGCAGGGAGACAGAGGAAAGCATGTCAGGAAGGGACAGAAGGTATGGAGTAAAAGGTAAAGTGTTAAATAAGGAAAAAGCAGGAAGTAAGTGTCGCAAAACACATTTGAAAGTTCTTTATCTGAATGCACGTAGCATTCGTAACAAAATTGACGAGTTAACGGCACAAATAACTATATGGGTATGATCTTGTGGCCATTACAGAAACATGGCTGCAGGGTGACAACGTCTGGGAATTAAATATGCCAGGATATTTAACAATCAGGAAGGACAGGCAGGAAGGAAGGGGAGGGGGGGGGGTGGCTATGTTAATAAAGGAAGGAATCACTGTAATACAGAGAAATGATATTGGGTCAAAAGATCAGGATAATGAAACAGTTTGGGTAGAGATAAGGAATAATAAGGGGAAAAAAACACTGGTGGGCGTAGTATATAGGTCTCCTAATAGTTGCAACTCTGTTGGAAGAAGTATTAATCAGGGAATAGTTGGGGCATGTAATAAGGGAACAGCTATAATTATAGGGGATTTTAACTATCATATTAACTGGACAAATCAAATTGGGCAGGGCAGCCTTGAGGAAGAGTTTATTGAGTGTCTTAGGGATGGATTGCTTGAGCAGTATGTAACTGATCCTACAAGGGGGCAAGCAACCTTGGACCTGGTACTGTGTAATGAGTCAAGATTAATTAATAATGTCCTAGTTAAGGATCTCCTTGGAATGAGTGACCATAACATGGTTGAATTCCATATCCAATTAGAGGGTGAGAAAGTTGGTTCTCAAACAAGCATACTGAGCTTGAATAAAGGAGACTATGATGGCATGAGAGCAGAATTGATTAAAGTGGACTGGGAAAATAGATTAAAGGGTAAGACGGTACATGAGCAGTGGTGTTCATTCAAGGAGTTATTTTACAACTTTCAAAATAAATATATTCCACTGAGGAAAAAAGGGTGTAAAAGAAATGACAGCCATCCATGGCTAAGTAAAGAAATTAAAGAAAGTATCCAACTAAAAACAAGGACATATAAGGTAGCCAAAGTTAGTGGGAGGATAGAAGATTGGGAAGTCTTCAAAAGACAACAAAAAGTAACTAAAGGATTGATTAAGAAAGGGAAAATAGACTATGAAAATAAATTAGCAAAAAATATAAAAACAGATAGCAAGAGTTTCTATAGTTATATAAAAAGAAAAAGGGTGGTTAAGGCAAACGTAGGTCCCTTAGAGGATGAGACCGGGAAATTAATGGTGGGAAACATGGAGATAGCAAAAATGCTGAACAAATATTTTGTTTCCGTCTTTACGGTAGAGGACACTAAGAATATCCCAACACTGGACAAACAGGGGGCTCTAGTGGGGGAGGAGCTAAATACGATTAAAATCACTAAGGAATTGGTACTCAGTAAAATAATGGGACTCAAGGCGGATAAATCCCCTGGACCTGATGGCTTACATCCTAGGGTCTTGAGGGAAGTGGCAGTAGGAATTGTGGATGCTTTGGTAATAATTTTCCAAAACTCCCTGAACTCAGCAAAGGTCCCGGCAGATTGGAAAACTGCTAATGTAACACCCTTATTCAAAAAGGGTTGTAGGCAGAAGGCTGGAAATTATAGACCAGTTAGCCTAACATCTGTGGTGGGTAAAATTTTGGAGTCTATTATTAAGGAGACAGTAACGGAACATTTAGATAAACATAATTTAATAGGACAAAGTCAGCATGGCTTTATGAAGGGGAAGTCATGTCTGACAAATTTGCTCGAGTTCTTTGAGGACATAACGTACAGGGTGGATAAAGGGGAACCAGTGGATGTAGTGTATTTAGACTTCCAGAAGGCATTCGACAAGGTGCCACATAAAAGATTATTACTCAAGATAAAAAATCACTGGATTGGGGGGAATATTCTGGCATGGGTGGAGGATTGGTTATCTAACAGGAAGCAGAGAGTTGGGATAAATGGTTCATTCTCGGACTGGCAACCAGTAGCCAGTGGTGTTCCGCAGGGGTCGGTGCTGGGTCCCCAACTCTTTACAATCTATATTAACGATTTGGAGGAGGGGACCGAGTGTAACATATCAAAGTTTGCAGATGATACAAAGATGGGAGGGAAAGTAGAGAGTGAGGAGGACATTAAAAACCTACAAGGGGATATAGACAGGCTGGGTGAGTGGGCAGAGATTTGGCAGATGCAATACAATATTGGAAAATGTGAGGTTATGCACTTTGGCAGGAAAAATCAGAGAGCAAGTTATTATCTTAATGGCGAGAAACTGGAAAGTACTGCAGTACAAAGGGATCTGGGGGTCTTGGTGCAAGAAAATCAAAAAGTTAGTATGCAGGTGCAGCAGGTGATCAAGAAAGCCAATGGAATGTTGGCTTTTATTGCTAGGGGGATAGAATATAAAAACAGGGAGGTATTGCTGCAGTTGTATAGGGTATTGGTGAGACCGCACCTGGAGTACTGCATACAGTTTTGGTGTCCATACTTAAGAAAAGACATACTTGCTCTCGAGGCAGTACAAAGAAGGTTCACTCGGTTAATTCCGGGGATGAGGGGGTGGACATACGAGGAGAGGTTGAGTAGATTGGGACTCTACTCATTGGAGTTCAGAAGAATGAGAGGCGATCTTATTGAAACATATAAGATTGTGAAGGGGCTTGATCGGGTGGACGCAGTGAGGATGTTCCCAATGATGGGTGAAACTAGAACTAGGGGACATAATCTTAGAATAAGGGGCTCCTCTTTCAAAACTGAGATGAGGAGAAACTTTTTCACTCAGAGGGTAGTGGGTCTGTGGAATTTGCTACCCCAGGAAGCTGTGGAAGCTACTTCATTAAATAAATTTAAAACAGAAATAGACCGTTTCCTAGAAGTAAAGGGAATCAGGGGTTACGGGGAGCGGGCTGGAAATTGGACATGAGTTTGAGTTCGGATCGGTCAAGGCCCTGTGGGTGGCGGAGCGGGCCCAGGGGCCTGGTCCTGCTCCTACTTCTTGTGTTCTTTAGAGTTGAGGTTGGATAAGATCAGCCATGATCTCATTGAATGGCGGAGCAGGCTCGAGGGGCCGATTGGTCTACTCCTGCTCCTATTTCTTATGTAAAATGAGTGTGTGGACTATACTGAAATTGAAGACTGCCACAGGGCTGAGGATTTTTTTCAATTTTTTTTCCTTTATCTCTATTCTGCAAATTGGTTGTGCTTGTTGGCCCAGCCAACTCAAGGGTTTAATTAAAATTAAAATGGAGCTCTCTTTAAGTTCACACGTCCTTGCCTGACAGGTCCTTATGCCCATGCACCACCCCGTAGCAGGTAGGATTCTTCATGAGTGCACAAAACAAAGTTTAGTCGCTGCACAAAGCTACTTTACAGGTAGTGACTTTTCTTTGTCGCTCTGCACTGTGGATCTCCATGCCCTCTGTAGACTTGAGATTGCATGTTTAGGTGTTAGACTCCCGTTGTAGAGCACCAAATGTGAAAAGCAGCAAGACTCAGTGCTTATTTTCCCCGTCCCATAAGATTATAAAGTATACCTCTAGTTATGCCCCTGGTTGGTAATTACCAATAAGTAAGGAGTTAAAAAACAGAATAATCAAATCACTCTTCTTTATAATCAGCCCTGAACTGGCAAGTATCTGGAAATGACTGATCATTGCCTACAGGAAGTCATGTGATGTAACCTCCTGGAATACATCCAAGCAGATTTGGCAACCCACTTAACTATAATCGCTCACACAACTTTTAATATTTGTCAACCGTCGCCAAGCCTGAGGGAATGAAAGGAATCCAATATGGAAGCATTTGTTTTTTATTCGTTTATGGGATGTGGGCGTCGCTGGCAAGACCAGCATTTATTGTCCATCCCTAATTGCCTTGAGAAGGTGGTGGTGAGCCGCCTTCTCGAACCGCTGCAGTCTGTGTGGTGAAGGTACTCCCACAGTGCTGTTAGGGAGGGAGTTCCAGGACTTTGACCCAGCGACGATAAAGGAACGGCAATATACTTCCAAGTCAGGATGGTGTGTGTCTTAGAAGGGAACGTGGAGGTGGTGGTGTTCCCATGCACCTGCTTCCCTTGTCCTTCTAGGTGCAAGGGGTCGCGGGTTTGTGAGGTGCTGCTGAAGAATCCTTGGTGAGTTGCTGCAGTGCATCTGAGTCTGTGTACGTGTTGGAACAGGGCACGCGCCCAAATCCCTGTTGGAGGGTTGGCAAAGCGATCACACTGCTGTATGAGGTGGGTGTGAAGATTCCCCTCTTTGGCACTTCAGGACATTCCCTGTGGAGGACAGCAGTGCACCTTGCCTGTCAGGAGATGGAAGCCAGGCACAAGGGTCTGTACAGTAACTGGGTGCCATTTACTATCAGGCCTTGGCACCTGGGAAAGGTTCTGAGCTCTGTCGAGCTGACGTCTTCTTTTCTCATGGAAAGTGATTAATGTGCTGTCCTTTGCAAACTCGGCATTTGCCATTTGCTTGGTGAATTTGTGGACAGCCAACTGACTGATTTGTTACCAGCGGTGGCTTGGAAGGATCTGGTGGCATAAATGTTTAATGCATCCTGCATTCAATATTAGAATCATAGATTGGTTACAGCACAGAAGGAGACCATTTGGCCCATCGAGCCCGTGCCGGCTCTCTGCAAGAGCACTTCAGCTAGTCCCACTCCCCCGCCCTTTTCTCGTAGCCCTGCAAATACTTTTCCTTCAGGTACTTATCCAATTCCCTTTTGAAAGCCACAATTGAATCTGCCTCCACCATCCTTTCAAGCAGTGCATTCCAGATCCTAACCACTCGCTGCGTAAAAAAGTTTTTTCTTATGTCGCCTTTTGTTCTTTTGCCAATCACCTTAAATCTGTGTCCTCTGGTTCTCGACCCCTCTGGCAATGGGAACAGTTTCTCTCTATCTACTCTGTCTAGACCCCTCATGATTTTGAACACCTTTATCAAATCTCCTCTCAATCTTCTCTGCTCTAAGGAGTACAATCCCAGCTTCTCCAGTCTATCCACGTAACTGAAGTCTCTCATCCTGAAATCATTCTCGTAAATCTTTTCTGCGCCCTATCTAAGGCCTTCACATCCTCCCTAAAGTGCGGTGCCCAGAATTGAACACAATACTCCAGTTGAGGCCGAACCAGTGTTTTATATTGCTGCAGTTATATAAGGTATTGGTGAGACCGCACCTGGAATACTGCATACAGTTTTGGTGTCCATACTTAAGAAAAGACATACTTGCTCTCGAGGCAGTACAAAGAAGGTTCACTCGGTTAATCCCGGGGATGAGGGGGTGGACATATGAGGAGAGGTTGAGTAGATTGGGACTCTACTCATTGGAGTTCAGAAGAATGAGAGGCGATCTTATTGAAACATATAAGATTGTGAAGGGGCTTGATTGGGTGGATGCGGTAAGGATGTTCCCAAGGATGGGTGAAACTAGAACTAGGGGGCATAATCTTAGAATAAGGGGCTGCTCTTTCAAAACTGAGATGAGGAGAAACTTCTTCACTCAGAGGGTAGTATGTCTGTGGAATTTGCTGCCCCAGGAAGCTGTGGAAGCTACATCATTAAATAAATTTAGAAGTAAAGGGAATTAGGGGTTACGGGGAGCGGGCAGGAAATTGGACATGAGGCTGAGTTCGGATCGGTCAAGGCCCTGTGGGTGGCGGAGCGGGCCCAGGGGCTGAGTGGCCGGGTCCTGCTCCTACTTCTTGTGTTCTTTAGATTTGAGGTTAGGATCAGATCAGCCATGATCTTATTGAATGGCGGAGCAGGCTCGAAGGGCCGATTGGCCTACTCCTGCTCCTATTTCTTATGTTCTTATATTCATCATAATGATTTGTGCACATATACCTCCAGGTCTCTCTGTTCATGCACCCCCCTTTAGGATTGTACCCTTTAGTTTATATTTCCTCTCCTCATTCTTTCTACCAAAATGTATCACTTCGCATTTTTCTGCGTTAAATTTCATCTGCCACGTTTCTGCCCATTCCATCAGCCTGTCTTATGTCCTCTTGAAGTCTATCACTATCTTCCTCACTGTTCACTATACTTCCAAGTTTTGTGTCATATGCAAACCTTGGAATTGTGCCCTGTACACCCACATCCAAGTCATTAATATATATCAAGAAAAGCAGTGGTCCTAGAACCGACCCCTGGGGAACACCACTGTATACCTTCCTCCAGTCTGAAAAACAACCATTCACCACTATTCTCTGTTTCCTGTCACTTAGCCAATTTCGTATCCATGCAGCTACTGTCCCTTTTATTCCATGGGCTTCAACTTTGCTGGTAAGCCTATTATGTGGCACTTTGTCAAATGCCTTTTGGAAATCTGTGTACACCATGTCAACCGCATTGACCTCATCAACGCTCTCTGTTACCTCATCAAAAAACTCGATCAAGTTGGTTAAACACGATTTGCCTTTAATAAATCCATGCTGGCTTTCCTTAATGAATCCATACTTGTCCAAGTGACTGTTAATTTTGTCCCTGATTATTGTTTCTAAAAGCTTCCCCACTACTGAGGTTAAACTGACTGGCCTGTAGTTTCTGGGTTCATCTTTACACCCTTTTTTGAACAAGGGTGTAACATTAACAATTGGCATAGCTATGTGGCAACTTCTGTGTGAAGTAGAGGTGCGAAAACAGGGGTCCTCTGATGTGAAACATTTTTACCAAGGGGTATTATTTGATTTTGTTTTCTTCTGTCATGTGAGTTTAATAAAAATGCTGCATTGTAAAAGGTGCTGCAGCCAAATCAGGTCAGATCGCAGCAGAAAATCCAGCCCCTTCTGTCAAGAAAACAAAGACCACTGATTGGTAAATCTAGTACTGCTATCTCTCCACATAGACACTCGATATGTATTTTGCAGGTTCTTCAGATGATAACTGTGCCTCTTGTGCTGGTGAGCAAACACCACCAACTTTACCAAATGATAAGGACTCAGAAAGACCACATTATGTAAGTGCCACAGAAAGTACACGGAATGTTTTAGAAGTCTGAAATATGTTATTGAATTGGTCTGGTAAACAGTGCAAGTCTTATGTATTCTATATGCTACTGAACAAAGCTACTCATTTGTCATTTCAGTATATTTTACAGCATGAGACGATTACAATAATGTTGAATGAAATGGAAACAAAGCAAGAAAGAATGATGAAATGTAAACTCAAGGAGCCTGAAAATGCAGGTCAGTAAACTAGAATCTGCAGGTAGTAAGGTTTGTGAAAGGCGCTATATAATCGAGGATGGTGTGATCAATCATGTGAAAGGCTACAGAAAAGTCGAGTCAGACAAGGATCGATAATGCACCATAGTTACAGAGAATGTGGTTCGTGGCCTTGGGTAGGGTCGTTTTGGGGCTGTGGAAGGGGCAGACAACACAAAAACTTTGGAGAGGAAAGGGAGGTTTGAGTTGGAGCAGTAGTTTGCAAGGACCAAGGAATCAAGGATGGGGTTTTTAAGGAAGCGGGTGATGATAACAGTTTTGAAAGGGAGGGGGACTGTGCTTGAGAAGAGGGAACCCTTTACAATGTCAGCCAGCATGACAGCCAGGAAGGGAAGGTAGTCTAGTGGGAATGGGGTTAAAGGAGCTTGAATAAGATGAACTTGGAGAGGGCATGGGGGAGAATCTAGAGAGAGATGTGTGTTCAGGGCTAGCTTAGAGGGTCCTGGGGTAAGGTTTGGCTTGGTGTGGAAGAGGGGAAACCAGCAGAAGCAGCAGCATATACAGTCTCTATCTTGGTGACAAAGAATTCCATGAACCTCACACTTGTTGTTAGAGGTGAGGGTGAAGGGGGTAGGGGAGAGGTGTGCAAGGAGATTCTTGATAATGAAGAAAAGAAGCTGGGGGTTTGCTTTGCTCTCCAGGATGATCCTTGAGTAGTGGGTGACTATGGCAGAGGAGAGTGAGGTCCAGAAGAGCTTGATGTGTTCCAACAGATCTGGTGATGGATGGCTAAACCCATTGTGTGCCAGATATGCTCAAGTCTGCACCTCTTAGATTTATGGGAGTGAAGATGGGGGCTGTACTGGGGGAGTAAACCATGATGGGAGACAAGGGAATCTAGGGTGAAGGTGAGAGTGTGGTTGAGCAAATCAACAGCTTTAGTATCATGATGAATGGAGGGCCAAAGGCTAGGCAGGTGGGAGTTTGAAGGTGCAGTTGTAAGCAACTTGGGTGAGAGATTTTTCCAGGGACAGATGTAGAAAGAAGAGGAATTGGAATGTGTAAGCAGATTTGGGTGGTAAGGGATAGAAGAAAGTGATCATCAGTGATCAAGACTACGGGAGTAGAGAGATAATGTTAGATGGCAAGGTCGAGCCGGTGGTGATGAATAAGGATGGGAGAATTTATATGGAGAAAGAAGTTTAGGAAGAACAAGAGTGTAACAAAAAGAAGAAAGTGCAAGGGAAGCTGAGATGGAGGTAGAAATCACCGAGGATAAGAAGTTGCTCAGCACAGATGCTGAGGGAAGAAAGAAGGGAGGATATCTCAGGGAGAAACATGGGGGTTGGTCGACAATGAGGATTTTAAAGGAGAGGCGAGAGGGGTGGAACAGGTTAAGGTGCTTGAAGAAGGAGAAGATGCCAGAGGAGTAGGCGAGAGATCACAGTGTGACTTGGCGTTCAGAGGCATGACATCACTGTGGTGGTTTAGACAGGGTAGGTGGTGGAAAGTATAGCCAGGCGGAGGGGCTTCAGAAAGGGGCTTGTGCTCCACCCTTCAGGCCTCCTCTAACTCTGGCCTTTTGTTCATCCCCAATCCCCTTCGCCTCACCATTGGTGGCAGAGCCTGCAGCCACCTCAGCCCTACTCTTGGAATTCCCTCCCTAAAACCCTCCATTTCACCACTTCTCCCTTCACTTTAAAAAACCTTCTCAAACCCTTTCTTTTCAACCACTCTTTCAGTCACCTTTCCCAACTCTCCCATCATGGTTTTTTTCTCTTCCCTCTTTGTAAAGTGCTTTGGGACATTTTCTACCTTAAAGGTGCTATATAAATGCAGATTGTTGCTGTTGTTGTTGAATTTAAACCACTGCATAATAGCACAGTGCACTGATAGGCTTCCCACTATTTGTCCAAGTTGTGATACTAATATGGAATGTTTTTCAATTAAGATTTATCCACTAATGAGGCACAACAACTAAGAAATTGCTTTTCCAATCCACCAGGCCCACAAAATTCAAAAAGGACAAATGAGCAACTAAGAAGTAAGCACAAATACAACTGAGTTGCCTGGGCTTTTTGGGCGAGATGCCAGGGTTTACAGTTCCATAGGCTGTAATTTGGTTACCCCTGCATTAGGGCATTGGCTTTTGTTTTAATGGCGCCTTGATGATTTGCCATCAGTGGCCCTGCATGGTACTTCCACCATTAGTGGCACCTATCAATATAAAGAACTCCATGCTTCTGACAGAATCCAGGCCACAAAATGTCATGGCTTCTGAAAGTTGACATCGGAGGCAGTACAACACAGAAGCATCCATCCCAATTGGTCTAACTGAGACTGGTGGCATACTGCAAGCAAAAACAGGCAGAGCAGTACTTGTAGGTTTTGAATCTTCAATTGAGCATTGCACTACCCCCCACCACCCCCCCCTGCCCTCCCCTACCCCCCTCCCTCTCCCCCCACCCCCCCAGCACCCTAACCAGCAACATAAAAGTGGCTCAAGAAATTTGCCAAGTTTTTCAAGGTCAGATGCTGTAGGTAACACAGTGTAATACTATTTGTAATGTTTACGGTGGCGGTAAAAGCACTTACTGGTTAATTATTGAATTGAATACTATGCAAGCTGGAGCTGGATTTATGTCCCTTTGCTTGAGATGATTTGCAGGAATTTGTAGTTGTGCTTCCTGATTTTGTACTTAAAAAGCGATAGCATTCTTTAAACTAGAGAGAAAAATAACTGGAAAGATTTTGTGGGATACAAAGTATGTGGCACCATTACATCGGCAGAAGTGCAGGGGGTTGGAACTTCCATCAGCTACTTTAACCTGCCAGTGACCCCATCCTAATTCCTGGGGACAGGGTCATTTAAATAATAGGGTCAAGTTCCAGCACCTGTAGTTACACAACAGGGCCACCTGACCCACGGAGGCATTGCAATTTTGGAGCAGTACATGTTGCTCTGTGAGGGGGAGCCAGAGGTTGGATCAGTCTGGAGACAGAGGTCAGCAGAAATTCTTTTAAATTTCTCCTCAGAACTGCTACTCTGCAATGGTAATTGATTCCTTTGGGAACGGTATCTGATCCCTGTGGACAGCTTACTTTTGGGGACATCCTACGACTCAGAATGAGCCCCAGTAGACTTAAATCTCACCTTGCCTATCAGGTGTTTCTGTCAGAATTCCCAGGGTAGTACATGACACCTGAAGCTCAGCCCCAAAGTGTCCCCTCCCCGAGCACAATTGAGCTGGTTAGTGCAAAGGGAGTGAAAAACCCGTGGATCCAAATTTCATTCCCCCTCCTCCCCACCAGAATTACTCTAGAGTTGCGCTCTAGGATCACAGAATTTCTGGACTCCTGTGTATACTATTTGACATTAAATTTTTAAAACTTTCCCAAGATCACAAGGCAGGTTTAAATGAACGAGACTTTCAGCTCTGTTGATCTTATCTTCCAAGAATACCACTCCAGCTCCCTGCCCAGCTAGCTATTTTAAAATAAATCCAGTGTCAGCCACCTTTTCTGATAACCCGTTTCAGCTGTCAATCATCCTTTGTTTCAAGAACTATTCCTGGTATTTATCCTAAGCTTGATCTTCATCACCCTGAACATATGCCGTCTTGCTGTCTTGGTGTATCTGAAAGTATCTGGGTGATTTTAGTCTCCCAGTGCCAAAAGAAATTTAATGATCTCACTAGACATGCCAAGGTAAGGCTCTTCTTCACAGTTGGTTAAGGATCCTACTTTTGCCTCAGCACTATCAATCGTTCCCTTCCTTGCTTGCCATCGCTCTCCATAGGTCAGCAGGGACCTCCGTGCTGCTTACACTCACATCATCAAAAGAGGTTTCTGTGCACCAGCAATTGCTGAAAGCATTGGACTGCATGCCAGGGAGCTTCCAAAACATGTTGGACAGTATGGTAGAGTTCACTTGTGTGGAGTTGTCATGCACCTGCAATCAACACAGAGCATGTGGTCATCTCAGTGACTGCTGCAGCTGAGCTTCCACCTCCCCACAGGCATCTGTAAAACTAGTAACAACATTTCTCAGAGACGTTCATACTGCAGCTTCCCTTGGCTCAGTGATCTCCTAGCGTCTGCTCCCCCACAGATCAGTAGAAGTGTTGAACTGCAGCACAATATGAGTGGCAGTCATGCAATGGGAATGGAAAATGATGCCATCTCTCATGATAACACCTCTGTGCCCTCGCGATCAGCTGAACCAATGCTTGCCCCGCTGCCAGAAAGCCAATTTTGTATCAGACTCCCTTGGCAGGCACTGAGTTGTTACAGTCTACAGCTGGACTCACTTGAGGTCTCCAACAACAAGGCATTGGGACCAGTTCTGGGGGAGGTGGGGCCTACACAAACCGGATGGGTTGCACCTCAACAGGGCCGGAACCAATATCCTCGTGAGGTGTGGTGGGGGAATTGCTAGTCGGGGAGGGTTTAAATTAGCTTGGCAGGGGAATGGGAACCTGAGCGTAGATTCAGACGGGAGAGAAGCAAAGCTGGAGATGGAAGGCAAAAAATTAGTAATCGAGTTTGGAAGGCAGAGGAAACAAAGGTTAGAAAATAGACAACAAAGCTGTTTGGCAGTGCTTATTGGTATATAGTTGAATGCAAGGAGTCCAGTGAATAAGGCAGATAAGCTGAGGGCACAGATAGACACGTGGAAGTATGATATAGCTATTACTGAAACATGACTTAAAGTAGGGCTCAACATTCCTGGTTACAGGGTTTTCAGACGAGATAGAGAGGGGGATAAAAAAGGAGGGGGGGTCGCAATATTGGTTAAAGAAACAATTACAGCTGTGAGGAGGGATATGTTAGAAGGATCATCAAATGAGGCCATATGGGTTGAACTGAAGAACTAAGAAGGGGCAATCACACTCCTGGGAGTGTACTATATACCCCCAAAGAATCAGAGGGAGATAAAAGAGCAAATAAGTAGGCAAATTTCTGAGACGTGCAAAAACAATAGTGCTCTAATAGTAGGGGAATTCAACTAACCTAATGTTAACTGGGATAGCATCAGTATAAAAGGTATAGAGGGCACAGAATTCTTAAAATACATTCAGGAGAACTTTTTTGACCAGTACATAGCAAGTCCAACAAGAGAGGGGGCGGTTCTGGACTTAGTTTTAGGGAATGAATTGCATATAAGCTCTGCATACTCATGGGGACCTTCCATGCGTATATGTATCAAAGTAATAACGACAGTAATGGTCAACACAAATTGAACAACTAAGAAAGCATAAGAGAGCATACGAGACCAGACGGATTGCCCCACATTATACACCGCGTCCCACCATTTGTGGTCTCCTAAGGTTTTGATTCCTTTCTCAATATCTTTATTATCCTGTTGCATACGAACCAAATGTTCTTGCTGAAGGATTGACTTCAGTCTAAGAGAAGGTGGGAGGGGGAATCAGGTGGCCGATATGGACCATGAACCTTAGAGCTTCCTCCTGAAGGGGCAGCTCCAACTGTATTTCTGTAACCTTGTGCAGGTGAACTGGTAATAACATTTTACTTCCGACTTTGACCGGTCCAATTGGGAAGAGACAGAACATAGGGGTATTAATCGGGCAAAGGGTTTCCCCATAATGTAGGTGTGAGGCACTGGTTGTAACGCAGTACCTTCCCCACATAAGCAGTTCTCGCCTGGCTGTGCAGTTTAGAGAATGCTCGTCCAATGTGAACCCACACGCAGGTGTAGTGTGCTGGTACACATCACACCTACACACCCACTCGTTTCCAATTTGTCGGCAACACTCGTCTGGGGCTAACCATGTGCCCTTTTTGTTAATCAACCATCGATGATGGTCCCGAAATTCCTTAAAGATGGTATCGTCATTGGAATGTTCAATGACTCCTATGGAATCTACATTATACAACCGCATGGGAGGGGCTTTGGAGTTCATGATTATCGGGGCTGCCAACATCACTGCCCTGAAAGTGGGCCTGAGGGGCGAAAAAGGCCAGGCCATGCTGCCTGATGCGTTTATATTCTTCTTCCATCTTATTGATCCCTAACCAGGTGGCCAAGTGGTGATTCTTGACAAAGGCAGGAATATGATTAAATTCGATGTCGAACAATCCTTTTTGTAGTAAGGTAAGCGCAAAGTTTCCATATATACTACAGGTGACTACTTCGGAGATGTTCTGCTGCGCGTACTCCTGGTTGTTTTCCTCAATAATCTCATTGACCTTATCCGAGATGGACTACATGGCCGCCACTATCTCTTGCATGGATAACAGAATTTTACCTTGTTCGTGGATTAGGTCCCCGCTTTGGTCATTTAATTTGGTCAAAAACCCCTTCAGTTGTCTCCGCATCACTTTGTCACGTTCCCACATAGATTCGACATCTATACGATTCAGGCTGGCCATGCCGAAGGTGGCTCCTATCCCCACCCATTCGGCTAGACCTCTTTGTTTGCGTCGGGTATTCAGGCCTTCACCCATGTCTGGATCAGGGCTCCTCCAATCCGTCCTTTGGTTGCTCGCTTGCGAGTCCCCTACCAATTCCATCAACATGAGGCGAAACAAATTAAGAAAGCTACTATGGCACAATCGTCAGGCATATGCAGAGAGGTGAAATTAAAAACAAACGGAACAATTTCAAAGCGCACATCATTATATAACAAATCTCCTGATTCCATCACTTCTAACCCATTTGTTTATTAGGGAGTAACATGGGAAAAGGGGGACCCGCATTGCGGCAGCGTTTTTACCTGGTTTCCCGATGGCCACTAACCTCACATGAGAGCTGCCATAGGCACTGCCGTCACTCGGTTCGCAACGTACGTTACCACTGTGCCTATTCCAGAACTGGGCCAGTGTAACATTTGAATTAGTGCCAGGCCATTCTTTCCATCAGGTTGTCAGGATATTTTCCCTGTATAGAGCACCCCACATCCCCTACAGGAGGGGAAAACATGCCAAATTGGTCTTGAAACCTCCGCCACTGGATCCCCACCACTGTTCCATTCCCGTTACAAATGCATTTTACCCGAATCCCCCACCCTTCCTTTACGTGCGCGCCAGTAGTTCGATTCCCATACAACATTTCTTCCATGTAACCAGGGCTTGCCACCTCCCAGCGGCAGTTCCACCGTCGACTCAGTCATTCCGCGATTTCTCTCACCCGTTCTTCTCTGGTCTGATTATATTTATACCGTTCATCTTGAGGGTCATGCCGGCTTCAACCATTAATCACAACACATTTGAAACATGCCCAACTCGATTATTATATGCATCCACACAACGATTCTTACCATACCTGGGAAGTGATCAAACACAGTATCTGGTTACTTATCAGTTTGTTTGTTGTTTCTTCTGGCCTCACCTCCTGTCCTGTTTTGGGCAGTGCGAGGTCCCACTCTTTCCCTGAATCAGTGAGGGCTTTCACTAACTGATTTTTAAGGGTTCAGTTCATTCATTCCACTATTTCTGCTGCTTGGGGATTATACGGGATACAGGACGGGGCCGCAGCTTCCTGTCGGTAATGATACTTGATTCATCATGCAGCCACCATTCATCGGCATTATCCAGCATGATAATCTTTAAACTGTCTACTTGTCTCTTAGGTGCTGGGCCTTTATACGGTTTCAGCTGGTTAACATTTTTCTGCTTGGATCCTTGACAGTGTATTTTGTACACTTGTGGACTTAATTTGTCAATGATCGGGTAAGGACCCTTGAACTTTGGGTTCCATTTCCCCTCTTGACGATTGACCCGGGCCATCACCTGGTCTCCCACCTCATAACCTTCAGAATCAGCTGACGAACACCCAGGGGACCCTATACTGGCCATACCCAAGTTACGGGCTGCGGACAGCTGCATCAGTTCCAAATGGTTTTGAAGCAATTGCATTCTTTGATCCATGCGGACTCCTTCCACCTGGGGGCCAGACAAGCAACCAGCCACCCACACTTCTGGCAACCGCATTCTCCACCCACTCGTAATTTCATAGGGGCTAAGCCCCGTACTCTTGGAGGGAGTTTTCCTAATAGCCATTAGAAGGAGGGGTAGCAGGCTGTCCCACTCCTTCCCTGAATCAGTGAGGGCTTTCACTAACTGATTTTTAAGGGTTCAGTTCATTCGTTCCACTATTCCTGCTGCTTGGGGATTATACGGGTTATGAAAGCGTGATTTAATCCCCAACAATTTAAGAGTTTCTTAAACTGTTGGGGATTAAATGTAAAATGGGAATCTTGATCAGATTCGATATTTTCTGGCAGACTCCACTGGGTGAAAACATGTTCAATCAGGATCCTTGCAGTTTGATTTGCAGTAGCCTAGGAGACTGGGAAAACTTCTACCCATTTTGAAAAACAATCTACTACCACCAGGACCAACCCTTTGCCTCTAGAGGTATGAGGCAGGGGTCCAATATAGTCAATTTGGAGGGCTTTCCATGGACCACTTGTTGCTTTTATGTGGGCCGGTGGGACTTTGATTTTCGGGCCTGGATCGTACTGGGCACAGACAATACACTAATCCACTACTTTGTCCAACATTTGTCGAATGTTAGGCCACCAAATATTTTGGCATAATCTCTGTGTTAGACTCTCTCCCTTCTGATGTTCACTGGACACGTGTGTCCATTGCACAATTTCGGCCTGTAGAGAGTCGGGATTATCACCCGGTTTTGGAACCGTAGTAATTGATCTGGTTCCCATGTGATGTCCTCCCTGTTTTTGGGACACCCTGGGGTCCATGGCATGGTGTCCTTCATGGCTTGCCCGATTGCTTCAGTCCAAGGGTCCTGGCTCTGCACGTCCACCAACATCGAGCTATTCTGACGGGTGAACTGCAGCGGAGCCATGGGGCCTTAGTCGGGGCTGCCCATTCATCCTCACTCTCCCAGAAGCTTCTGGCCAATTCATCAGCCTTTCGGTTCTCATCTGCCCAGGGGGTATTTTTAGAATGTACTTTAACCTTCATTATAGCCACGGGATGTTGCTGCTCCGTTGCTTGGCTAAGTACATATTGCAGTAATCCAGCCATAGGGAGTGGTTTGCCATCCGTGGAGGCAAAACCTCTCTTTTCCCAGATGGATAGATAATTGCTCAGAGATAGGCAGGTAAAGTGACTATCAGAGAAGATAGTTAAAGGCTTTTCCCCTACTGCCATTAGGAGGACTTAGGCTACTACCACCAGTTCAGCTTGCTGTGCCGATCGTCCTCCCAATTAAACCGATTTTCCTATGCCCTCCTTGGGTACATAAACTCCAAATCCTGACACAGGTCCCTCTGGTGTAAGGATGTTGGACCCGTCCACAAAGACATGCAGCGAGTCAGGTATAGGGTGGGTCCCAAACGGGCCTTCACCCAGTTCTGGTATCACCAAAGTGCACTTGTGCGGTTTTCCTGGTATCAGAAGACCGGCCGCTAAATACAAGGGGGTGACATATGTTTGACTATTGGGTTGCGTTCCTGCAAACCTAACGTCCATCACGCAATCCTGTTACTGGATACCATTCTGTCCTCAAACAACCCAGCCAGTAACAGTTCAGTGGGAGTATGAGCAGTGAGGAGGACCACCTCTTCCAAACCAGTAATGAATGCAAACTTATTAGTGGCCCAGTACACAGCCAGCAGGTGTCGCTCACATGTTATATGTCTGTTCCACAGGCGAAAGGCCGTGGGATGCGTATGCCTCAGGAACCAGTGTCTCATGTCTTTCCTGCAAAAGGACCGCTGACAGGGATACATTATTTGTAGCTACCTCCATGGAGCAGGATTTCCCTGCCTCTGGAGTTTTTAATGCTGGCGCACCAGCGATGGCCTGTTTAACCTGTACCACTGCTTATTCCTGCAAGGGCCCCCACTCCCAGGGAGTGCCTTTCCTAAGTAGTGCATACAAGGGGGCCATTCGGCCGGGAAGTCCTCAATAAACATCCTATGGTATCCAAGCAACCTGAGGAATCGTCGCAACGATGGGACATTGAGCGGTATCGGGGTACCCTTTACGGCGTCTATCTTATCCTCAGCAATTTTTCTACACCCTTGCGATAGGATAATGCCCAGATAGGCTACATTGAGTTGCCTTTTTGGGGTTTAATTTCAGCCCACTCTGGGTGATCAATGTCAACAATGGAGCAGTTCCACATGGTCCTGCACGGAGTCCGTGTGGAGTGGGATATCGTCCACATATTGGACCAGGGCCTCTCTCTGCAAAAAGTGCGGCAATTGCTCTTGTAACATTTGTGAAAGATGGACGGGGAGTTGTGGAAGCCCTGTCGTAGGCATGTCCATGTGTACTGTTGGCCCTGCAGGGTAAATGCGAATTTATACTGACACGGTTCAGTGAAGGGTCAGACCAAAAGCCATTTGAGATATCCAGTACCGTGAAGACCTTTGATGTGGCTGAGGTACTCATTTGAGCCTCCGGGGAAGAGGCGAACATTGGCGCCATGGCTGGGGAATGACGATTGACTTCTCTGTAATCAATCGTCAACCACCAGGACCCATCCGGTTTCCGGACTGGCCAGACGGGGGTATTACAGGCATTGGCAGTCTTGCCAAGGACTCAACGACCTGTGCCACTGGTCACTCTGCTTCCTTCGAGAACTGGTACTGTCTAGCGGGCTGGATGTGATCTGGGCCTTGTATATCAACTTTCCGGTTCAGTCTCCCACACTTGTTCTTATGTCTGGCTCAACATGTAGCCTGTTTGATCACCCCCTCAATCTCAGGCAAGTTGTACCTGAGAAGTTGGTCGAGACGGTATTCAACCTGCACTCCTATGGACCAAATTTTCCCTTCAGGTTGAACTACTACATTCCCTCCCGTGTCCATATTCCCCTGCCACAGACATTGATTAATCATGTCTAACACAATATCATGTTTCCAGAGCCAATCCTCCCCTAATGTGCCATCTGACTCCTCGCTGTGTCCCTTTGTCCAAATCACTGGGTGACTGGTGATCAAGGTGCCCACGGTCAGGCTGGTTTCTACTAACTGACCGTGGTCCAGCCCTCCCCCAAAGCCTCTCAATTCTATCACCCCTTTATAGGCGAATGTCTGGGGAATATCTCTCCACACGCATGTGTGGGTCGCCCTGGCATCAACCGACAACATTCGGGAAATACCCTCCACACTTGGGGTTACATGGGGCCTGCCGTAGTGGTCCAGATGCAACTCACTCACAGACCCCCGTACTGGGCTGGCCGCCGATCGTCATAGTGGACTTGGGGCATTACTCGGCCCGGGTCCTGTGGCGTACACCCGCTCCACATTTTAATTACTCAATCTCTTTCCGCAAACAGTCCACCACATCGGTCCCTCTTCCTATCGGGCCCTTCTCGTGGGGCCAGCTAGATCCCCCTTTTGGACATTGCTTGGAAAAATGGCCCCTTTGCCCACAGTTCCAAAACCCTGGAACTGACCAGGTTTTAGGAGAGTGCTGGACGTGGGCCCATACTGTGGGTGCCCCTCGTTCCTCCATGAGGAGGGGTGGGTCAGTGGGACGTTCACCCGGGGGCTGGATCACATGGATCTTTGCCTTTTGGGATTTTACTTGTTTCCACTTCCGGTTCATCCACCCTCTTACCCACTCCTCGTTGTGGTTTTCATTGGAGAGATCGTAAATATCATTAATTGCCTTATATCTTTCATGCACGGCTCCAATCAGGTATTGAATCCACTGCTTTACCTTGAACCAATCGTCACTATCACGATCGCTCCTGGGAAAGGCTGCCTGATAGTGATTCTATAATCGGTCTGCAAACACATCCGGGGGCTCACTGGCCTCCTGCTTGCATTTCAGCAGGCCTTTTAGGGCATAGCAATCGGACGCCGACCTATGACCAGTGGCTCTTTCACCACTCTCCAGGACCCAGTGCCTTTCTTAACTGAGGTTGGAAAAGTCTTATACACATCTGGATGACACACGTGAAGTACCAATTTCACCCTTTCCCCCTCATCGCAATTTTGTAGGTCAGCTACTTGTTCTATTGCAATTATACTGGGACTCGGGTCCTCCCTAGGCTTAATCTGTGGGATATTCTGGGCTATCTCTTAATTGAAGAGCAGCAAACGGTACCGTGGTGGTTCCCACATTCTCCCCTCTTGCGTCTTTCTTTATTACCTTATGTGGCATCATCACCCCTTTTCTCTCTAAGCTCATGCCTCCACTGCCCTCATCCAGGTTGCCCTGCTCTTTCCTTCTATGTTCATATTCCCACGCAGCCCATGCGATATTGTTGCACTCTATTTCTCCTGCTGAACCTTCCTGTTCCCCAACCCGTCGCCCCGATACAGCAAACATAAGACCCCATTGTTGCTTCAACGGATCTTTCAATTCCCGAATCTGTTTTTGACACACCTCATGATTGTCTCCCTTTCCAGTAATTTTCTGGTCCTCCACTTGTTGCTTAAGAACACCCCTTAGGGCGGCACCCAGTTCATCAGTTTTCCTTTGGTATTGTTCTACCAGCCCTTCTGTTTTCTCTCAGCTCTGCCTCACGCTGCATCAATTTTCTGATCTTATCACTAATCTCAATCCGTAAATAAGATAGTGATCCGGACAGAGACTCGCAACACTGTTTTTTGTGCTTTAACTGCTTCGCAACCTCGCTCAACCTACTCTTATTCATCTCTGCTACTTCTTTTTGTCCTTCTAATTCTTCTTTTAATTTGGTTATTTTCTGTATTTGCCACAGCATAATTATGGCTTTCCAATCACGCCATTTAATTTTCTTTTCCTTCCGTAACCTTTTGTGTAATTCCGAAATCTGTCCCAGACTGTCTATCTCAGACATTAATAATTTGCATGCTCCTAGCTTCTTGTCCACATATTTCTGAATAATACTAACTAACTCTTCTGCCATGGCGCCTACCTCCTGTACTCAACTTGTGACCGAGAGACCGTCCACTAATTTATTTCACTTAGTCGCAAACCGTATCCCTCCCGTCGGAACCGTGTCTAGCAATCTAACTTACATTTTTTCCCCCAACACTTTAACTCGAGCTCACCCAGGGACGCCAATATGTAAGGAAATCCCTTTAAACTCAATTAAATGATTCCTCGTGGTTCAGGCTTGAGTGTATTCTCTAAATACAAGTTTATTACTCGGACACCAATAGTATAATAACTGTTATGGTTATACAATAGACTTATACAACCTGGTTTCCTGCAAACCCAAAGTCTCTAGTGGTTGGAGTCATACCTGGTTTCCTGCAGACCCAAGGTCTCCAGTGGCTGGAGTCATACCTGGTTTCCTGCAGACCCAAGGTCTCCAGTGGCTGGAGTCATACCTGGTTTCCTGCAGACCCAAGGGGGTAAAAATTCACTTGGTTGCGCCTCCCGTTAGCGCCTTAAGAGGGCGCTAATGGGGCGCAAAGCCGCTAACGCCCGGGCGCAGCGATGTTTGCGCCGCTCGAGAACTTAACTTGAGATTGTGCGGCGGCGCTAAAACTTACCGCTGCGACCACCTGCGCGCGCAGATTGTGACGTCATTCCATGGTGCAACGTCCTTGTGGCGCCCCGTAGCGGAAATTGAGTGGCGCCCCCTGCCTTACCGCCTGGCGCTTCCAACGACCAGAAGACTGGAACGCTATCAATCGCTGTGGGGCTGGGGGGGGCGCTATTTAAAGGGGGCCTCTTCCTGTCTTTTATTGTTGGTGGCATTTTTGAACTACGCATTCTGAGAGAGAGAGGGAGAGACTTCTGGAGAGATTCAACGTTGTGTGAAGGAGTTTTGGGTACTGAGCAGCACTTTGCAGGTTCATTTTGATTTGCCATTCCTTGTATCGATTTAGCAGAGACTGTGGGAGCTGCACTCTGAGCTCTTTGCCTGGTACTCTCCATTGTTCTTTCCAGCACATTTGATGTGCAAGTCTCTCCAGGCCGAGATTCAAGGCAGCAATGAACAGGATGTGGATGGAAAGCAAGATTAACCATCCCCTTTAAGAACTGGCCCGTGCCATTGTGTGTGTGTTCCATTGCTGACTGACATTACATGAGCTTCGCCAGCGCTCCGAGTTAGCGCCTCACTGCTCGGCCTTTGCGCCTTAAGAGAGGTGTGCAGCGCCTGCTTTAGCGCTCCACTCACCTCCCGGGGCGGTAAAAGTGAAGTTTCCTGTCAGTGCCGATAATTAGCGCCAGGCGATAATATTTGCGTCCGGACGATATTTGCGCCCCAAATGGGGCGCGACCTAATTTCTACCCCAAGGTCTCCAGTGGCTGGAGTCATACCTAGCACAAAGGAAGATGGTTGTGGTTGTCAGAGGCCAATCATCTCAGCCCCAGGACATCGCTGCAGGAGTTCCTCAGGACAGTGTCCTTGGCCCAACCATCTTCAGCTGCTTCATCAATGACCTTCCCTCCAACATAAGGTTAGAAGTGGGGCTCTTTGATGATGATTGCACAACGTTCAGCTCTATTCGCAATTCATAGAAACTAGGAGCAGGAGTAGGCCATTCGGCCCGTCGAGCCTGCTCCACCATTCAATACGATCATGGCTGATCATCCAAATCCAGTACCCTGTCCCTGCTTTCTCACACAGAATCCCCATCGAGCCTGCACCGACACATATCCCACCCTATCCCCGTAACCCCACGTATTTAATTCCCCCTAACATATCCCATCCTATCCCCGTAACCCCACATATTTAATCCCCCCCTAACACTAAGGGTCAATTTATCATAGCCAAATCAACCTAACCCGCACATTTTTGGACTGTGGGAGGAAACCGGAGCACCCGGAGGAAACCCACGCAGACACTGGGAGAATGTGCAAACTCCACACAGACAGTCACCCGAGGCCAGATTCGAACCCGGGTCCCTGGCGCTGTGAGGCACCAGTGCTAACCACTATGCCACCGTGTTGCCCTCAGGTAATGAAGCAGTCCATGCCCGCATGCAGCAAGACCTGAACAACATCCAGGCTTGGGCTAATAAATGACAGGTAACATTCGTGCCACACAAGCGCCAGGCAATGACCATCTCCAACAAGAGAAAGTTAACCGCCTACCCATGACATTTAATGGCATTACCATTGCCAAATCCAACACCATCAACACCCTGGGGGTCTCTATTGACCGGAAACTCAACTGGACCAGCCACATAAGCCAGCCATTTTTGTTAGGTAAGGATATCAAGGGATATGGAGCAAAGGCACGTAAATGTAGTGGAGGTCAGCCATGATCTAACTGAATGGTGTAGCAGGCTCCAGGGGTTGAATGGTCTACTCCTGTTCCTAATGTTCCTATGTGAGGCACATGTGACCTCAGTGCTTCCCTTTTTTGAATGTGTGATGCATGTCATCTACTACTTGACCTAGTGGTCGCACGTGCCTCTTGGGACAGAAATAGTACATTAGCTTCTTGTGCTGATTCATGAGAGGGCCCTGTAACTTCTGGTGCCATTGTTTCAGTGGCTGGTTGTGCATGCAGTCTGGTGCATTGCAAATCATTTGAGCTAATGGCTGCGTAGGACTGATATGGTGCCCCTCTGATAAACAGTCCCTCAGCGTGTTCATTGATCTGTGGAAGCACATTGCTGGACAGATTACCAACATTTGCGCTGCTTTTCTTTTTACCTGCTTTTAAATATTCCTAATGGCATTTGATATTAGATTTTATTGGGTCAGAATTATGAAAAGCTTACAAATCCAGCATAGTGGATTTTGATAATACATCAAAATAAGTTAATAAGGCTGTATACTTTTTATGGGGTTCCTGTCACAGTGACATAGAATAGGTAAATGCCAGCAAAGTATAATAGATTTCATTACATTGAATAATATAATCTGCTTTGTTTGTTTGAACAGCTCAGTTTGAACGGGAGTTGTCACAGGTGCAGAGTATGTTAAATGAAGTACTTACTAAACATAAAGCTGAAAAGGAGGATCTTGTTAAAAAATTTAGGTAAGATTCAAACTATAGAACTAAATATGTAATGGTAGATTTTACGAAGCACATATCAGCGAATCTGTCGTGGACACCAGTGCGCCTTACCTGATTTTCTGTCCATTGATTTTAATAAACATAAAAATGGGTGGGCGTGCTGACTGTGCGTGGATTCCTGATACATGCTCTTGTCCTGCGAAGCTCTGCACCAGAAATGCTAATTTGTAAAATCTACTACATAATCTTGTGGAATTTAATTCAAGGCTGATAGCCAACAAAAGAAAAATGAGTTAGTATGAATGAAAAAAATATATTTATTGGTGGGTAGGATGGAAAGGAGGGAGTTCACCACACATGGGATTATGATCAGCGTTAAACTGTCCAATATTCACATGCCTTGTTGTTTGTTACTGTGATTAAATTTTAAATTTGTTATCTTGTGCATGAAAAGATACTATTACACGCTGCTAATGCACTGGAAAGGAAAAATGGGTGAATAGCTGCAAGAAAAAGCACTTAGAGGGAGCAAATAAAATTTAAAATGAACATTCCGAATGAGCATACTGGGGCTTTTACACTGAATTAGGAGCCAATTGCATCATTGCTATTCTTTTGCCAGTGATCTAATAAACATTTTGCACCTTCCCTGTGTAGAATTAAATTCTTCTACGCTACTACTTTATAAATGGGTATTTTCAGTAACCTTTTCTTTGTGCTGATAGCTCTCAGATCTGTCAGTATGCTTAAGTTTTGCAATACAAACTGTAAACAACAGCACAAGAGACTGACAATGAAAGGAATTATAATAGTATAACTACAGACTGAAATGTGAGCCTGTTTCCAAATAGCACATTGTGCACATACCATAGAATATAATTTACACCCGAGGGAGCTTACAATTTCACCAAATGCTTGCCTTCTATTATTTACCGTCTAAAATGGGTAGAATGCTCAGTATAGAAAGTGATGAATCACGTATATATTTCCTACTGTGATATGAACTGAAGCAGTCTTTGCCACTCAGTGTCTAAGGTGAAGGGGCACAGTAAAAAGCTCACATGAGAAGCGATTGCTGCTTGCCCATACCTGTAAACACTCTGATCACTGAATGCCTACTGGCACCTGGGTGACATTTCATTTCCTTTTTTATTTGTTCTTGGAAAATTTGGGGATACTGGCAAGGCCGTATTTATTACCCATCCCAAGTTACCCTGAGGGCATTAGTAATCAACCACATAGCGTGGGACTGGAATTACATGTAGGCCAGACTCGGTAGGGATGGGAGGTCCCCTTCCCTGAAGGACATTAGTGAATCAGTGGGTTTTTACAACTGTCCGCAGCCTGGCAGCTTTCATGGTCATTTTTCTGGTGCCAGCCCACAAACTTCCATCCAAGTATAAGCCTTTCTCTCTGTGAACTCTCTTTATAAAGGAAAAGGTTGCCCATAACTAGTGGCTAAGATCAGCCACTGGGAGAGGACCACCAACCCACCCACCCACCACCTGCCGTGGAAAATGTGACCACTCACCGCCTAAGTAGAGGAAGCCCTTGGGGTAGTGGTTACGTCACTGGACTAGTTTCCGTTGTTTAAAAAGGGAGAAAGCGATAGACCGAATAATTACAGCCCAGTCAGCCTAACTTCGGTGGTAGGCAAATTAATGGAAAAAATTCTGAGTGACAGTATTAATCATCATAGAATCATAGAAATTTACAGCACAGAAGGAGGCCATTTGGCCCATCTTGTCCGTGCCGGCCGACAAAGAGCTATCCACCCAAATCCCACTTTTCAGCACTTGGTCCTTAGCCTTATATAGTGCCTCATATAGAAAGGCACAGATTAATCAAGGACAGTGAGCATGGATTTGTTAAGAGAAGGACGTGTCTGACTAACTTGATTGAATTTTTTGAGGAGGCAACAAGGAGGGTCGATGAGGGTAACATCTTTGATGTAGTCCACATGGATTTTAGCAAGGCTTTTGACAAGGTCCCACATGGCAGACTGGTCAGAAAGGTAAAAGCCCATGGGATCCAAGGGAAAGTGACAAGTTGGATCCAAAATTGGCTCAGTGGCAGGAAGCAAAGGGTAATGGTTGATGGGTATTTTTGTGACTGGAAGATTGTTTCCAGTGGGGTTTCGCAGGGCTCAGTACTAAGTCCCTTGCTTTTTGTGGTATATATCAATGATTTAGGCTTCAATGTAGGAGGCATGATTAAGAAGTTTGCAGCTGATACAAAAATTGGCTGTGTGGTTGATAGTGAGGAAGAAAGCTGTAGACTGCAGGAAGATATCAATGGACTGGTCAGGTGGACAGAAAAGTGGCAAATGGAATTCAATCCGGAGAAGTGTGAGGTAATGCATTTGGGGAGGGCTAACAAGGTAAGGGAATACACAATAAATGGTAGGATACTAAGAAGTGTAGAGGAACAGAGGGACCTTGGCATGCATGTCCACAGATTCCTGAAGGTAGCAGGACAGGTAGATAAGGTGATTAAGAAGGCATACGGGCTACTTTCCTTTATTAGCTGAGGCATAGAATATAAGAACAGGAAAGTTATGTTTGAACTGTATAAAACACTAGTTAGGCTACAGCTAGAGTATTGCGTACAGTTCTGGTCACCGCATTACAGGAAAGATGTGATTGCACTAGAGAGGGTACAGAAGAGATTTACGAGTATGTTGCCAGGACTGAATAATTTTAGCTATGAAGAAACATTGGATAGGCTGGGGTTGTTTTCTTTGGAACAAAGGAGGCTGAGGGGAGACTTAATTGAGGTGTATAAAATTATGAAGGGCCTAGATAGAGTGGATAGGAAGGACCTATTTCCCTTAGCAGAGAGGTCAATAACCAGTGGGCATAGATTTAAAGTAATTGGTAGAAGGATTAGAGGGGAGTTGAGGTAAAAAAAATTTCACCCAGAGTGTGGTGGGGGTCTGGAACTCACTGCCTGAAAGGGTGGTAGAGGCAGAAACCCTCATCACATTTAAAAAGTACTTGGATGTACACTTGAAGTGCTGTAACCTACAAGGCTACGGACCAAGAGCTGGAAAGTGGGATTAGGCTGGATAGTTGTTTTTCACCCGGCACAGACACGATGGGCCGAATGGCCTCGTTCTGTGCCGTAAATTTCTATGATTCTAGTAATCTAGAGGTATGGTCTAACAATTCAGAGAATGAGAGTTCAAATTCTTGGAAATGCCAAAGCCAAATGGAAAAGAGTGACATGGAAACAGTGAAAGGAAATTTAATGCCCAGCACCACCCCGTGTTTAATGGCTGATGAAGTGGATGTGAGTTCATTGTGAGGAGGCTGGCCCTATTTGCCACTCCGTGGTATCGTCCCATAGGTCTGCATTGCAGAAAGCCTGGAAGGCGATGAAGGCAAGCTTGGGGTCATAGCTGACCGTTACTGTCACTGCCTGTACCAGCACTATGCCCCATGATAGCTGCAGCTGGCCTAGCAGCAGATGGCATAGCTCTCTGACGACAGTTCACCACCATTGTTGGTCAGGTAGGCACAATAGTGCCTGCAGATACAGTTGTCGGTATCTTGGTTCATACAGAAAACCTGGTTACAGTATTGATTACCCAGGAATTCCTTCTTTCATGCAGCACCTCTGAAAGTATGACATATTATGATTGGAGTGCTTCATCCAGCATTACAGTTAGTCAGGTACTCATGTATTTTATTTGTGCCATTCCATCGACTGTCTAGCTTCCTTTGGGCATAGGAACCTCTGCATGCACTGATCCTCTGCTAAAGCGAGGTATGTGCATTGTTGTCTAGATGCTGGATGAGGGTTCCACTGGGTGGGAACAGGACACCTCTAGCATAGCCTTACCTTCCTTTCTCTCTTCCTCCAAAAAGCTGAGATGGAAAATGTCATTGGTGGCATTAATGAAACTGGAAGAAAAAAAAGTAGTAGATACCAAAATCAGACCTTAACAGTGCTGAATACCTTTCCCATTATCCAGACTCTCTAATTTTATTTATTGTGGCAGTTGAGATCCTAGCAGCTTTAAGATAGATCTCAGCTGTTAAAAGAAAGAAAAATGTAAAATCTAGACTAGTATTTTAATTAACCAGAAGTGGGAAGCAAACTGTTAGGAATTGTAGCCATGCCTGACTCCCTCCAAGTTTTGAAATTAACTGGACTACTTTCAATATTGATGCTTGGATTAAACATAATCCTGTATCAAGACTACATTTTATGTTCATCCCAGTGTCTTTCTAATTTGGTAACTGATTTGCATATTAGTCTTATGATTAAATTATATTTTATTGATCTTGTTTTTTTTAGATAAGGTTGCCTGGTGTGGTCACCTGTTACTCCATTTGTGCTATTTTGGGTTCCTGACTAGACTCAAAGGGCTCGATTTTTATTTCCGAGGCGGGTTGGAGTCGGTTGCGTGGTGGGCGGGTTCCGGAGCCGCTTCCGGCGGGATTAGCTGCTGATGTCCAAATTTGATTTAATGAGCTTATTGATTTCAATGGGGCGCGCTGGCCGGTCCAATGAGTGAGATTGGGTCGGCTGGCCGCCTCTGATGACGTCATCATAGCAGCTGGTTTTAAAGCTGCCATTCAGCCTAAGCCTTTCTCTTGTGGATTCTGATACTCAGTGAGATTGATCTATCCACAATGACTTCTTCCAGAGGCAAGGCAGCTCCTCGATTTAATGATGAGTCTTTCCATGTTCTTGTCGAAGCTGTCAGAGGGCGCAGGGAGATTCTCTTCCCTCCTGATGGCCGGAGGAAGCCTCCTCAGCAGACCAAGGCAGCCTGGCTGTGCATTGCTCAGGAGGTGAGCGCAAGGTCCATTTATGCACGTTCATGGATCCAGTGCTGAAAAAGGTTTAATGATCTTGTGCGAACATCAAAAGTGAGTATCCCCTCACACTTACCTTCAATCTGCTTCCCATCTCTTCTCATCATCAGCACTCTGCGTTGTAAGCCTGCTCCTCCACATACCACCTTACTCTTACTTCCCTTGCACCCTTACCTATCCATCTCTGTCTCTGCACTGAATCACTTCAGCATCCTGCCTATGCACCCCTTAGACTCGCTCTCACTGTTATGCAGTGACAACAACAAACAATGCACAGGGAGCTAGCTTCCTCTTGGCACCTTACCCCATCTTCGTCTCCCTCAAAGCTTCTATGGTAGGGATTATTCACACTCACTCCATCACTGTGGCTGAAACACTGCTTGTGTCCCTCCTTGCAGGAAAAGATAGCCCACAATAAGAGGGAGAGAGCAATGACTGGGGGAGGAACACCTACCCTAACAACATTGACCAGTGCTGAGGAGGCTGCATACGAAATTGTTGGAGGTGGCGAGGACCTGGAAGTGGGCGATGGAGAGACGGGCACACTAGAGGAAGCTGGTGACATAATAGAGTTTCATCCCTCTCATTGACATTTAGTGATTGACTGCAATGGAATATGATGTTCATAGAGAATTGCGTTGTATCATCTGCTCAAAAGGATGTGTCTGCTACATCAATATCAGATGTCTAAATCATGCCTTTACTCTCCCACAGGACCATTGAGCGCCCCCCTCCCCACGATGCAGGACGAAGAGCCAGGACAACTCCTCAGAGGAACCTGAAGCCTCTGAGGGAGCAGCGTCACCAGGACTCAGCGCACCCAGCACCAGCACAGCAACGCACACCTCGTTGGGGCCCTCTGCGAGTTAGAGTAGTGTTGCCACCTGGTCTATCACAGCGCACAAGTGAGCATCAGCAGATGGTGGAGACAGCGGCAGCAGTGGAGAGTCCTCGGTGGAGATCGCAGCAATCTCCTAGCTCTGCTGAGCTGCATGCAGACGCTGTGCCTCTGGGGCCATCCAGAAAAAGTGCATCTCGGGAAATACAGGAACAAGTGCAGGGTTGCCTCCAGGGTTAGTGCGAGTGTGAAGAGAATGGAGGAGTCCATCTCTAACATCAGCACTGTCATGGTGGAGGCAATGGCACATGAACGCACCACCATGGATAGGATGGCAACCTCCATGGATAGGATGGCAACCTTCGTGGAAAGGCTAGCTACTGCCGTGGAGGAAATAAGTCGCCAGAGTCAGGAAACCATGGTGACTGTTCAAAATAGAGGGCCAGAAATTCGGGTCTCCACGGGTGAGTAAGCGCTGTGTACTCACCCGTAGACCCAACGAAAGTGCTGGTTTCGCGCATGCACTGCGCATGCACTGGAAACCGAACTTCCGTTCCCTTGAAGGAAGGGGTTCGGAGGTCAAACGCGTGCGCCGGAGAGGCAGCGCGTACGCCTGGAACTTCCGTTTTTTTTTCAGGTTTCTCCGTGAGGGTAAGTCCCTAGCTGATGCGCGTTGAAAAAGCAGGTACAAGGCCTGCTTTTAACAAGGTAAGTGGTGAATTAAGTAAAATCTAAACATTTTTTTCCACAGGTTTATCTTTTTTGATACTTTAAAGAAAGGTAAGTTTATTTTTAGCCCCGTTAAAAACTGTAAGTAATTTTTTCAAAAATTTAAATTTTTGTTTAAAATAGTTAATTTATGTAATTTATAGTTATTTTAAAAATGTGATTTTAAAAAAAAATTATTTGAAGTTTTAGTTAGGTTTTGGGGCCGATCTCTATTCATAGATTTGACAGGTCTTCCTGTCAAATCTATGAATGGAGATTCCTTGCTCCGATTGGCTCTCCATGGCCCACGTGATCCCAGGGGACGCTGTGAACTAGCTTCGCCGCTGGGATACGCAAGCACTGCACACCGGCAGCTGGAGGATGCCCAGGATCGGAATCCCACGCGGGCCCACAGCACAACGGCAGGCGCACTAGGTAAGTGCAGGTCGGGGGCTTGCACACGCGGGAAGCCTCCAACCCGAATTTCTGGCCTATTATGTCATCTCTGGAGGAGAGATGGGCAACTATTGAGCAGAGAGACCAGAGCTTCATGGACGTCCTTGTGATGAGGACTGCCAGTGCAGATACGGGTCCTCATGGTCCCCCTGATGTGCAGCAAGGTGCTCTCCAGCCACTTGCCAGCACTGAGGTGCGGCTGACCCATGAGAGGGATGTTGTTGGCAGGACACAAGGAAGTGTGGGCTCCTCTCAAAGCACTCACACGACCATGCCATTGCGGAGCCCTCGGTCAGAGACCCACTTTGCGGAGACAACGGAGATGGCCGTTTCAGCCCCTGCACAGCCACAGGAAGAGCAGACAGTTGAAGTGCCCTCCGAGGCTCCCAAACCCAGAGGACACCCGCCAAAGGCATCTAAGTAGGCGCAGCATCCTAGTCAGCAAGGTGCCTCTACATCTGCTGAAGCCACAGGGGAAGCACCACGTAGAAGCACGCGTAAGAGAAAGATTAAGCACAATGGGACTCACGTGGGTGTTTTGTCTTTTTTTTCTGACTGTTGTTGGTTTATGATCCTTTTGTCATGTGTAAAAGAAAAATTATGGCAAACAGTTGATTGTGTGGCCTCTGTGTTCTGGGAAATGGCAAAAGCGCAATGAGGGCCCAGGGTGACTTGCTTTTGAAATGCTGATGGTGAAAGTGATAGGAAATAACAGGGTATAGCAGAGATGATGTATGACGTTGGACAAATGTCGCCGACAATTACAGAGCCATATGGTAGCCACCTATGGTTGAAGAGTAAGCTTATACGAATGTGGCATGGCAGTGTGCATACCCTGCTTGACGGGCAGCAGTGAACTGGAGGGATGCTGCATTGGTCACAACAGGGCATGAAAGGCGCCCCTTGTCCTCCTCCTCCTCTTCTGAGGAAGATCTGCGCTGAGCCATGCGGCTGCTGCTCCTCCGATTATGAGGACCAGGATGAGAAGACATAAATCTTTCCCATCCCCTTGCTATAGATTTCATTTGAGGCAACAAGCTTGCAAGCGCACAGTCGAAGTGGCCTGAAATGATTCCATTCAGGTCACACTGCAGGTGGGTGTTAGCTTGAACAGTCACAAGGTCAGTAGATGTGCAAAATCTTATCCCATACCTACTACAGCAAATTTGTTGCATTTGAATGTCAGCCATGTTTCAGGGGCGCTTTTAAAGCCCTCCACCAATGAATACAAATCATGTCCTCCAGCAACTCGTCTCCTTAAACCTGGCCTGTTTCTGACATGTCGGGAAACAGGAGCCAGAAGCACGAGAATGGGAAACCACTATCAAAATAGGATTAGCAAGGAGGAAGCCGCAGAGGAGGAATCAGACGGAAGGATGCATCCAAAGCAGCCCCTTTGTGGCCGGGATATCCGGGATAGAATCATCCGCCTCCGGTCCCAGTGACCACAACCCCAATGCCCCTTTCAACATTAGTCCCACACCTTACCTTCCATCTGTTACTGACCATCACAAAGTCCTCTTGGCCACGATGCTGAAATAAAAGCCATCACAAAGCTAACTTTAAAATCCACCTATATACGTCTATCCATCAATGTGACATCAAGAAATCAACTCATCACCCGTATACATTCTCTTAGTGAATGTCTTGTGTGTGCCTTTGCCTATCCTACTGATGTCTCGCAGTGCTACCCAGTGGCTGCAGCATGGCTGGTGGAAGGCTGCCGACTTTCAGTGGGGGACACTGCAAATGTCTTTGCTGGTTGACCTTGAGGAGCTGGTGGCTGGGAGTATCAAAGCAAATCTTCTGTTCTTGTTCTTCTTCACTCTCCTCTCCCTCTTCTTGGTCAGCCAGTGGCTGGGCAGGCTGCATTTCTTGAGTGTGTGAAATGAGGAAGGCACAAGGGTGGAGTTGTGGTGACGGGAGGGCACGAAAGCAAGAGGTGCATGCCAGAAGGAGGCTAATGTATGAGGATACCAGCATCTTGTATCCTTTCAGCCCCGCCGCTGGCCAAGGGCTCAGCCATGCCACTGCCAAGAATGGCCAGCAGCGTCTCCTTCAAGGGGGTGAGGTGAGGCTAGGAATGGGAGATGTGCCTCGTGATTGGTGCAGATTGTTGGTATGTGAATGGTTGGGGGTGGGGGCCGTGCATTGAGCAGTCTGTGAGGCTAGTGGTGCAGTTGGTAGGAAACGGCTTTTGAAGATGCATTCACTAACCTTGACCAGTGGTCTGAGGTCATGAAGCTTCTTTGGGCACTGGAGCCAGATAGTGGAGGGCAGCACTGCTGGCAATGACGGCCTCGGTGATCTGGTCCCACATCTTTCTTTCTGGAGGGCCTCCTGGCCCTTGTGGGTAGAGGGTCTGTCTTGCAGTGTTGACCCCCTGGAGTGCTGCGTGCGAGACCCTGGGTGCCCCTTCCCTGGCTTGCTGAGCCATTTGTGTTAGTGCTGAGACAATTTTCCCCATTTGTTTTGAATTTAGGAAGGTTTAAGAGCTGAATATTCACATTTGGGACTTCTTTTAATGTTAAATATTTTTTTAAAGACAGAAAGGGCTCAAAACTGCATTGTTTCACTTCAATTTAATTTGTATTGCTTCAGTGTGCGTAGTCCCTTTAACTCTCAGGCCTCTTGATTACCCATAATTCCTTGCAAGCTCCACAGCCTCAATTCCAGAGGCTGTGGGAAGCTGCAATGCTGCACCTGGACAGAATCTTCGTCTCAGATGCCTCCAGCAACGCCACCAGGACGGCGTTGCACGGAAGGTAAGCGCTGTGCCACCAATCTCCATGCCCCCCAGACCAATTTTGCTTCGTTAGCGTTGCAGCAATTTTCAGCGGCCGTTAACTCTTGCTGGCGAACACGAATTTCTCCCCCCTTTGAGTTTATTTGTAATGACACCTGTACCTGTTATCTGTCATGGGGCTGTGGTAATCAAAAAAAGAAATAAAAGTAACATGTACATAACAATAGAACAATAGTAAATGCAACTTCAGTAATCTGTTCTAAAACATATGCCGCCATTTGCCAACAACTACATGCTGTATATAACAAGTATCAGGTTTTTCTCATTATTTATTTTACAGGGTCTCTCCAGGATCATTCAGACAGGGCACGCTACAGAAACAAGTAACTGCTCTGGCCTCTCGGCAAAGGAGATTTCTACATCTGCTACAGAAACGGAAAGCATTAGATCAGAAGTTGCAAGATTACAAATTAAAACTGCGACAAATCCAGCAAAATAATTCAGTAAACCCGGCTAAAAGTTTGACTTGTGCTATTGAGAGCAGCATCAGGACAGACACCAGTTCAAGTGAAGCACAGCTTTCCAATCAGAATGAAGAACTCAGTGCTAGTTCTGTCAATGAGACCTCTGGTAAAAGATGCATAACCTGTCCAGCTCATGAACCAGAATGTATACAAAAGCAAAGTTGTTTGAGTCAGGGAGAGACAGGTATTGCTGCCAATCAGGATACGAATAGAACAGCTGCTCTTCAGGACTATACAGCTGGATGTAGCAATGAAAGATCTGTTACAACTTGTGTCCTTGATGGGACAAGTAGAGACAGTAATATATGTACAGTAAGTACTTCTAAATCTGTCTCAAGCAAAGGAGAAGCAAATTCTTTACAGCCACATTCTCTAGAACCATCACATGTTCAAATGGAAACATTAAACACAAGCCAAACTGACTATGTAGATTCAACAGCATGCAGTAGCTCTGGCCAGAATATTCTTTTGAATACCGCACAGTCAATCAATAATACAGAAAAGAATTCTGAAATTAATAGTAATTATACACTGCTGAACACTGAAAATTCCAGTGCTAATCACAAGGAAGTCATGGACACAAGTCTAATGCAAACCAGTTCTAACAATCAAAACAGTCGTTTTCCACCAGCTGTCAGACAACCTGTAATAACATTTCTGCCAAATAATTCAGTGCAGAGCTATCATATTGGCCAACCCAAAATATTACAACTGAAGGCCAGTCATCAGTTCATTGTCTTGCCAAGTACATCACAGAGGGGTGGGAATCAACAACAAGTTTTACAGTTTAACACTGCAGAACCGAGTGGCAAATTCCAGAATATTAGAATATTAAATGCTGTTCAGCCAAACAACCAGTGCACAATGCCGGTAAATGCCACACAGGTTACCAGCAACAATCAAGATAACAGCCTGGTGAGTGCTTCATCTCCGTCTGGGAGGCAGCATGATTCAGAATCTCTACCAGAGGATAAAGGAAATGGACAGAGAAAACTGCGACACTTAACAGATCTAATCACACATGGATTGATTCAGCCAGGAGAAGATGTTCTGGAACTCAAACTGCAGGTAAATCATTAAAGGGAAACAATATTATGGCAAAAAGTGTATTCAGTGTAAAGTTCTCTTCCCATATATAGTTTGCATAAGAAATTGTTGATTCTCCTAGTTGTTGGGATACTGTGATTTATCAGTAGTGGAAATCTGGAATTGTCTACACCAAAAACTCAATAGATTTTTGTTAGGTAAGGATATTAATGGATATGGAACAAAGGCGAGTAAATGGGGTTAAGATACAGATCAGCCATGATCTAACTGAATGGTAGAACAAGCACAAGGCGCTGAATGGCCTACCCCTGTTGCTATGTTCCTTCTTAGTGTGTCAATCTACAGCAGCAGGCTGAAAACCTGCCATCTGGGGTCTCTCAGCTGGAAGAAAACCTTTGGGCTGCTGTATGCAGTGGGTCCATTTGCAAGAATTTTTTTTTAAAGATCATGGATCAACTCCCTCCCAGTTCTGGATACTGATCCTAAAGCTCAAAGGCCGGGAAATTCCTTGGAGCTGCTCTCCCTCTGCCAGTGTTACTTCCATTTATGCCAGCAAAGTGGGTGCAGCTCTGAGGAATTTCCCAGCCACAACCGTCGGATATTATTTATGTATAAGAAAAGGTATAATTAAATGAGTAAATAGCTTTTATTGGCAATCATTTCCCCATCCTAAATTTAAACTCACATGAACTGTATTACTTTCTGCCTAACATGCTGAGTCTATACAATGCAGCAATTGTGGGTATTATAAATTGCTTCAGTTGTTACTTACACTGATTTCACAGAAGTGGATAGAATCTTTACAAAAATGAACATGGTGGGACAAGGAGAAAGCTCATCACCACCTTCTCAGGGCAACTAAGGATAGACAATAAATGCTTAGTATTACTTAGAAATTAGAACATAGGTACAAGCCGTTTGGCCCAACCAGTTGGTGTTTATCGTCCACATGAGCAGTACTTCTAATCCCATATACCTGCACTCTTTCCATACTACGGGTATGATAGCATAGTGGTTATGTTACTGGACTAGTAATCCAGAGATGGGAGTTCAAATCCCACCACGGCAGCTGGGGGAATTTAAATTCAATTCATTAAATAAATCTGGAATTTTAAAAAAAAGCTAGTATCTCAGTAATGACCATGAAACTATGATTGTCGGAAAAACCCAACTGGTTCACTAATGCCATCTGGCCTATATGTGATTCCAGACCCACAGCAATGTGGTTGACTTTTAACTACCCTCTGAAATGGCCTAGCAAGCCACTCGGTTGTGCCAAAACCACTACAACAAAGTCAGCACTGTGGGAAAACCTTCACCACGCGGACTGCAGCGGTTCAAGAAGGTGGCTCACCACCACCTTCTCAAGGGCAATTCGGGATGGGCAATAAATACTAGCCTTGCCAGCGACGTCCACATCCTACGAATACATTTTAAAAAATCCCTTTATCATCCTTTCCTTCAACTACCTATCTAACCTATTCTTAAATGTTGGCATAGTGTCTGCTTCAATCACTAACTCCAGTAATGCGTTTTACAGCCTCATAACCCTCTGTGTAAATAAATATTTCCTGCTCTCTGTTCTAAATCTATTACATTTAATTTCATATCTATGTCACCTCATTTTAGATCCCACATTGCCTACATTCTGAGAACAAATAAAAACCATTCTGCTCAAAACCATTATGAAAACATTTCCCCTCTACTTTTGCCAATTATTTTAAATCTATGACCTCTGGTTACCGAGCCACCTGCCAGAGTAAACAGGTTCTCCCTACTTGCTCTATCAAAACCCCTCATAATTGTGAATACCTCTATTAGGACTCCCCTTAACCTTCTCTGCTCTAAAGAGGACAATCCCAGCTTCCCCAATCTCTCCACATAACTGAAGTCCCTCATCCCTGGTATCATCCTGGTAAATCTTCTCTGTACCCTCACCAGGGCTTTGACAATTATTTTAAATCTATGACCTCTGGTTACCGAGCCACCTGCCAGAGTAAATAGGTTCTCCCTACTTGCTCTATCAAAACTTTTTATTTGTTCTCAGAATGTAGGCAATGTGGGATCTAAAATGAGGTGACATAGATATGAAATTAAATGTAATAGATTTAGAACAGAGAGCAGGAAAATTTTGGACAGGTTGGGTGATTGGGCAGAAGCATGGCAGATGCAATATAACGTGGATAAATGCGAGGTTATCCACTTTGGTGTCAAAAACAGGAAGGCAGATTATTATCTGAATGGCAATAGATTGGGAGAAGGGGAAGTGCAACGAGACCTGGGTGTCCTTGTGCACCAGTCGCTGAAGGTAAGCATGCAGGTGCAGCAGGCGGTTAAGAAGGCAAATGGTATGTTGGCCTTCGTAGCGAGAGGGTTTGAGTACAGGGACAAGGATGTCTTGCTGCAGTTGTACAGGGCCTTGGTGAGACCACATCTTGAGTATTGTGTGCAGTTTTGGTCGCCTTATCTGAGGAAGGAGGTTCTTGCCATGGAAGGAGTTCAGCGAAGATTCACCAGGCTGATACCTGGGATGGCAGGAATGACGTATGAAGAGAGATTGGGTCGATTAGGCTTATACTCGCTGGAGTTTAGAAGAATGAGAGGGGATCTCATTGAAACTTATAAAATTCTGACAGGACTGGACAGACTAGATGCAGAAAGGATGTTCCCGATGGTCGGGGAGTCCAGAACCAGGGGTCACAGTCTAAGGATAAGGGGTAAGCCATTTAGGACAGAAATGAGGAGGAATTTCTTCACCCAGAGGGTGGTGAACCTGTGGAATTCTCTAACACAGAAGGCAGTAGAGGCCAATTCATTAAATATATTCAAGAAGGAGTTGGATATATTTCTTAAGGCTAAAGGGATCAAGGGATATGGGGAGAAAGCAGGGACAGGGTTCTGAATTTGGATGATCAGCCATGATCGCATTGAATGGCGGAGCAGGCTAGAGGGGCCGAATGGCCTACTCCTGCTCCTATCTTCTATGTTTTCTATGACATCCTTCCTAAACTGTGGCTCCCAGAATTGTACACAATACTCCAGCTGAGGCCTAACCGGTGATTTGTAAAGCTTTATCATAACTTCCTTGTTTTTGTATTCAGTGCCTCCATTTACAAAGCCAAGTATCCCATACACTTTCTTAACCACCTTATCAACTTGCCATGCCACCTTCAAGGATTTGTGAATATGCACCACCAGATCCCTCTGCTCTTGCAACCCCCTCATTTAGATTATGTGAGATTATTCTGCCTCTCCATGTTATTCCTCCCAAAGTGCATCACTTCACATTTATCTGCATTAAATTGCATCTGCCATGTGTCTGCCCAGTGAAAAGCAACAGTCCTAATACCCTGGGGACTCCCACTGCAGACTTCTCTCCAGCAGAAAAACACCCGTTCACCACTTCTTTCCAAAAGAGTAAAATACATCCCATATGCTTTATTTGACTACCTATCATGCATTTATGAAAAAGTACTGGATTTGTATATTCTACATTTATGATCAGTGAATAAATGGTGGATCAATATATTTGTGTTTACATTTGTTTTAATAGAAAATCCAGATAATAAGAAAAGTTGGTTTCTTGTCCTTAGGGAGCTTGTTATAAAGCTGATCTACTGGCTTGTGGTGTAATTAGAAGTAAAGATGGAGCCATCTATCATAATCCCGTCCATTGGATAAAAGCACTTCTAAGAGACAAAATACCAGTCAGTTGGAAGTTTGCATGGAGCAAGGTACTAGGTTTAAAAACTACAGTGAGCAAAATTACTGTACTAATTTGCTGAACTGTAGTTAAATATTCTCTAATATATAAAAAAAATTGCAGTTGCAAAACTCAGAATACAACACATTTCAAAGTCAAGGGCTTGCTTAGATTGCTGCCAAAAGATCAAAGTAAAATGCTGAGGTCGATTTTAACCCAACTTGCCTGGCAGAAACTGGGCGGGCGGGCAGTTAAAAATGAGGATCTTGTGTACCCACTCAGATCCTGACCAATGTTCCCACTAAGGGAGCTGCGTGTTCTGCAACCAATCGCGGTGCTTGTGGTGTGGAACCTGAGTCGGCCAATCAGTTCCTATTATGAGTTCCCCCGCGTGGGACCTCGCGATCGCTGCGCGGCCGCGTACCTTAGGGGGAACATTGATCCTGACCATTTCCGATTTTAACCTGCAGGGTTTTCCAGGCGGATGAGATGTTCACCTCAATTAGGCGGGAGCCGCATAGATTTGTACACACCCCCACCACTCACCTGGATGCCAACAGGGGGCTAAATGGCCACCCACCTGCCCGCTTTGTACCCTCTTCACCCCAGGCAGGAAATGGACTGGCGACATTTAAATGAGGCCCAGGAATTCAAATACCCCGAGCCTGAAATTTAGGCCAGCGAGTGTGTTTCACATGCCCTGCCGCCGCCCGTCCAAAAGCCGCACCTGGTTAAAATCGATTCCGCTGTTTCCATGTCTTGGTCAGCGAAACGGGCTTTCCCAGATCTTTGTTGTGCCATTTTTCAAACCTTTTGCATTCTCCCTAGGCTGAATGAATGACTTACTGATCATTTGTAATGATTAAACAGCAATGTAACTGCTGAAGAACTTTGAAAGGATTAATGTTACAGATGCGTTATGATTGGCCAGTTTTCTTTCATGATTTCCATTGAATTGGCATTGCTTGGATCCTCAGAAAAAATATGTATACCCACCATCATGAGTTTTCTGTTGCTAAGTTACAAAAATATGGACATTTAACCTTTTTTTGTATCGCAGTCAATTTTTAAAAAACTTTTTGGTGAATTTTGTGCACTTTTTAGGTTACATACAGAGATAAAGAACTTTTAAAATACAATTCCATGACTAAATCATCATCGAAGCGCCAGAGACTCAGCCTATTTCACAGTCAACCACATTAACAGATAAGACATCGTCAATATCCCCACACTGCAGAATTTTCACAGGTGTGTTTATATGAATGCTACAGCAACCAGCAAACAATTTCTATACCATTTATTTTGCTTTACCTTCAAGTTGATATGTTTCAATTGTAATTTTTTACTTAATATGTTAAAAAACCTTTTGTTCCCTTTCTTCGCTCTTTTTGTCACTAAACTCCTGTCTTGAAATAAGCTGACTGTGATAAAACTTTCTTTCCAAGATAATTAAGCATTCCTGCTGTGGACAGAAAAGTTCATAGTGATCCAAGCAAGAGTGCATTTTCTTGCAAGTACAATTTAAAATTGTCTAACTATGCGTTCATATTTGTGGCTGCAACAATTCACATATCTATTTCAAATTCTGGATATGCACAGTCTTTATTTTAAAACAATTACCTATATTTATATACCACCTTTAGCATTGCTTCACAGAGACAAATATAGACACAGAGCAATATTCGGAGAAGAATTTTGGGAGGTGACTGATGGCATTGTCGAAGAGGTAGCTTTTGAGGAGGCTTTTGGAGCTGGGGAGGGAGATAGCAAGGTGGAGGGGGTTAGGTAAAGATATCTAGAGTGTGGGGCAAGATGGCTGATGGTTCTGCCCAGAGTTGGAAGAGTGAATAAACTCAATGGACTCCTGTGTTTTAACATTTTATATTTATAGGTGGAAATATATGGTCTTGGTGGTGAATGGGATATGGGGATTGAAGTTCAGTTCAGGGTCATGCAGGACACCGAGGATAACATTCAAAAGCGAAAGACAGGAAAAAGAACAATGTGCCTGTCCCATCCTGGCATGGTGAAACTTACACACACAATTAATTCCCTCCCCTCCCCCAAACACATTCTGTAGTCTCTTGGAAGAGGCAAACAAACAGAGGAAAGGTTGTGCACCATCAGATTCTGCCTGAGCAAGTAGCCAGGGAGGGGGCTGGAATCAGAGGCTCGGGGAAGATTATCTTTTGGGGAGGAAACAGGATAGCTTTGGTCTTGCCACTGTTAAGCTGGAGCAAGTTCTGGCTCATCCATGACTTTGTATTGAACAAGCTCAGTGATAGACATGGAATCAAGGGTGGTGATGGATTGGTAGAGCTAGGGTTGCATGCTGCTCCTGATTTCACTGAGGTCTACCCAACTCAGTTCTTGAAATAGACAGCCAGTGCTCCTGCCCAAAACAGGTGGGAGCTTTATTAAAATATTTAAATTGGGGACCTACACTGGTTGTAAGACACCAATGCAATTTTCAGATACCAATTGCCCCCTCCCCCCACCACTCCTTTCAGCCTACACTTCCGGCTTGGCTCCGTGGAGGAGCAGCCAGATTTCCTGCCCACTTCCTTCACCATCAATCAGTGAGTTGAGTATGGCAGCTCACCAGTATTATTCAGATGAAGTCTAAACATGAAAATGGTTCGGACCTCCTGCTGGTGCCATCGGGTGGGCTTAGCACATGTCCCACCCATTGCCCGCCCAATTCGCACCACAGTTGAAAATCACCCCATGCTCTCTTTGCAGCATGTTACTCTGGCCTGGATTCCAAGAGTGGATCCTAGTATGGCACACCCCACTTGGATCAGTGGTCTCTACTGGTATGCCAGGAGTCTTCCCCCCGCACAGCTGACCCTTTCTCCCGCTTTAAGAATTCTCGTTCTACCTGGACCCCTCCCTCTGCCCTCTTAACCGCTCTAGATCTTTTCATTGCAAACTGCCGGCGTGACATCGGCCGTCTCAATTTCTCTGCTCCCCTCACCCACTCCAACCTACCTCCCTCTGAACTTGCAGCACTCCGCTCTCTCAGATCCAACCCCAACATTGTCATTAAACCTGCTGACAAGGGTGGTGCTGTTGTTGTTTGTTGAACCGACCTCTACCTAGCGGAGGCTGAACGACACCTCCTCCTACCTCTGCCTGGACCATGACCCCAGAACCGAACATCAAGCCACCATTTCCAAGACCGTCACTGACCTCATCTCCTCTGCAGATCTTCCCTCCAAGGCCACCAACCTCATAGTTCCCCAACCTCGCACAGCCCACTTCTACCTCCTTCCCAAGATCCACAAACAGGACTGCCCTGGTAGACCCATCGTTTCAGCCTGTTCTTGCCCCATGGAACTTATCTCTTCCTATTTCGACTTTTTTTTCTCCCCTTAGCCAGTCTCTTCCCACCTACATCCGTGACTCTTCCGACGCCCTCCACCACTTTAACAGTTTCCAGTTTCCTGGCCCCAACCGTCTCCTTTTCACTATGGACGTCCAATCCCTCTACACCTCCATCCCCCACCAGGATGGCTCCGCTTCTTCCTTGAACAGAGGCCCAACCAGTCCCCATCCACTACCACCCTCCTCCGCCTGGCTGCTCTTGTTCTCACATTGAAAAACTTCTCCTTTGACTCCACTCACTTCCTCCAAATTAAAGGTGTTGCTATGAGAACCTGCATGGGTCCTAGCTATGCCTGCCTTTTCGTGGGATATGTGGAACATTCTTTGTTCCAGTCCTACTCAGGTCCCCTCCCTCACCTCTTTTTACGGTACATTGATGACTGTATCGGTGCTGTTTCCTGCTCTTGCCCTGAACTAGAAAATTTCATTCACTTTGCTTCCAATTTCCACCCTTCCCTCACCTTCACATGGTCCATCTCCGACTCTTCCCTTCCCTTCCTCGACTTCTCTGTCTCCATCTCTGGGGGTAGGCTATTGACAAACATTCACTACAAGCCCACTGACTCCCACAGCTACCTGGACTACACTTCCTCCCACCCCGCTTCCTGTAAGGACTCTATTCCATTCTCCCAGTTTCTCCGTCTCCGCCGCATCTGCTCTGACGATGCCACCTTCCATATCAGTGCTTCCGACATGTCTTCCTTTTTCTTCCACCGAGGATTCCCTTCTACTGTGTTTGACACGGCCCTTGACCGTGTCTGTTCTATCTCCCGCACTTCTGCCCTCACCCCTGCCCCTCCCTCCCGGAACCACGATAGCGTTCCCCTTGTCCTCACCTTTCACCACCAGCCTCCACATTCAACGGATCATCCTCTGCCATTTCCGCCACCTCCAGCATGATCCCACCACCAAACACATCTTCCCCTCCCCTTTCAGCATTCCGAAGGGACCGCTTCCTCTGCGACACCCTGGTCCACTCCTCTATCACTCCCAACACCCCTTCCCCTTTACCCGGCACCTTCCCGTGCAAGCGCAGGAGATGCAACACATGCCCTTTTACCTCCTCCCTTCCCACTGTCCAGGGCCCCAAACACTCCTTCCACGTGAAACAACGATTTAGTTGTACTTCTTGCAATTTAGTATACTGTATTCGCTGCTCACGATGCGGTCTCCTCTACATTGGGGAGACCAAACGCAGATTGGGTGACCGATTTGTGGAACACCTCCGTTCAGTCCGTAAGAGTGACCCCGAGCTTCCGGTCGTCTGTCACTTTAATTCTCCGCTTCACTCCCACTCAGACCTCACCGTCCTCGGCCTCTTACACTGTTCCAATGAAGCTCAATGTAAGCTCGAGGAACAGCACCTCATCTTTCGATTAGGCACATTACAGCCTTCTAGACTCAACATAGAGTTCAACAATTTCAGACCATAACCTCTGCCACTATCTTTTTTCCCTTTTTTACCCCTCTCTCCCACATGGCAGCTGTCTTTCATTCTGCCAGTGCCATTTACACTTCTCTCGAGCCATCTTTTGTTTCTTAACTTGTCCCATTACCATCTCCTTTTGCCTTGCACCATCATCCCTTTTGTCTCTGCCTTCCATCCTATCACAAACCTTCCCTTTTGTTCTTTCCTCCCCTCCCCCCTTTCCCTGCCTCTGCACTTGCTTAAAAACCTGTTCCATCTCCAGCTTTTTCCAGTTCTGACGAAGGGTCATCGACCTGAAACGTTAACTCTGTTTCTCTCTCCACAGATGCTGCCTGACCTGCTGAGTATTTCCAGCATTTTCTGTTTTTATGCCAGATCCCTGTCCAGCTTAAGGAGCAAGAATTTCTGGTGTAGGGAATCCCTGCCCCTGGCTCTTCCCTCTGTCCATCATTTGCTGCTCTGCCCCTTAGAAAACAACCAGGTAACTCCCAGAAAAGGCTGAGACTTAGTACAGTCTCCAATAGAGCCCCAAGAAATTTTCGAGCCTTTATCATTTAACATTAATCTGGCATTAGGGCCTTATTTTGTTTCCATACTATAAACAGCAATGGTAGTGGCCCGTTAGCACTACAGGTCTAGAACTGGTACGTCCGATGCTGATGTTGATTATGTCTCTTTATCTGTCGGTTGAAGAATCAGCTATTTCTCTAAGTGATTCCTACACCTTTATCATTTTTTGCCTTTCAAACCAGAGTGTTTATACAAATGTATTATTTTTAAACCCTGTACAGAAACCTCTCCCACGACTCAGAAAGAGAAATCCAGCAGCAGCTTTATGCAGGTTCACGAGATTCTCCTTATAAGAAATGAAGAATTCCTGCCATGTCACATCATGGATCAGCATTGGAAGTTCTACACAGAGTGTGATGAGTGGAATTTCTAAAGTTACTCTTAAGACAAATGCGTGTCGCAATGATAAATCAGGAACATTGTCCACTTTTTAAAAATTGTGTTTCATAGATACTACCAAACCATTGTTGTAAAAACAGGATGTTGTTGTTCTAAATCAGTGTTATTTGTCTTCTTTCACAATGCTGATTTTTAAAAACTTCCTCAGTATCAGCTGCAACAGAAGTTAATATTTAGCTAATGTTTTACCTATTTGGTTTGGTTTGGATATTTTCCCATTGTAAGTTTGGTAGTAATTTCAAAACTGAGCTTTTGTGAAATAGTTGCACCAGCATCATACATTTGTCATTATTGTTCCATTGTTAAAAAAAATCTTCTGTTGAAACCACCCACTTACCTTTGTGAAAAGGGGAAATTAAATGATTATTATTCAGTGAAAGGTTAACAAGAACTGTGGAAAAAAATGTGAGTGCATTTCTGAAAAACACAATTTGCAGAAACTACTGCACTAGCATGTTTCAGCTTTAGTTCAATCGTATTTAATTATACAAGTTGAAAGACAGTATTTGGCTGGTTATGGAAGTGTCCAGATATTTATATTTAGTGTGATGTATTTCAGCTTAAGAGTTTGTCATTTGGTCTTTCTGGTTTGCTTTACCAAAATGGTTTGCATATTACAATGTAATTCAATTAAAATTGTTGCATATAAAAAGAAGAAAGAAAGACTTGCATTTATATAGCGCCTTTCACGACCACCGGACGTCCCAAAGCGCTTTACAGCCGATGATGTACTTTTTTGGAATGTAGTCTCTGTTGTAATGTGGGAAACGTGGCAACCAATTTGCGCACAGTCAAGCTCCCACAAACAGCAATGTGATAATGACCAGATAATCTGTTTTTTTGTTATGTTGATTGAGGGATAAATATTGGCCAGGACACCGGGGATAACTCCCCTGCTCTTCTTCGAAATAGTGCTATGGGATCTTTTACGTCCACCTGAGAGAGCAGACGGGGCCTCGGTTTAACGTCTCATCCGAAATATAACACTTAATGGGTTTGTTATTCCCGCACTGTATGTTTTAGCAGAATGAATGGGATATTGAATTATTTGTGAAGAAAATGTGCTTCACTGCAGATTGACCTTTTTATGTTCCATTTTAACACAACTACTCCATTTACACTGAAGTGCAAGGTGCATTTTGAAAGTTTAGGGATCACTATTTTAAAGCAGTTAAGGCTTAGTACAGAAGCTGGAAGATAAAGAACACAAATTCAATATAATGCACATTTTAACTGCAGTAGGTAAATTATGTATGTTATTTAACAACAACTTGCATTTATATAGCGCCTTTAATGTATTAAAACATTCCAAAGCGCTTCACAGGAGCGTAATCAGACAAAAATTGGCACCGAGCCAATGAAGGAGATATTAAAACGGGCGACTAACATCTTGGTCAAAGTGGTAGGTTTTAAGGAGCGTCTTAAAGGAGGAAAGACTGTTGGAGAGACGGAGAGGTTTATGGAGGAAATTCCAGAGTTTAGGGCCTAAACGGCTGAAGGCACGGCCGCCAATGGTGGGACGAAGGGAGTGGGGGACGCACAAGAGGCCAGAATTGGAGGAATGCAGAGTTCTTGGAGAGTTATAGTTCTGGAGAAGGTTACAGAGATAGGGAGGAATCTCGGACAGAAGAGCATTGGATTAGTAAAGTCTAGAGGTAATAAAAGCATGAATGAGGGTTTTGTAACTGATGGGCTGAGGCAGGGGCTGAGATGGTTGATATTACAAAGGTGGACAGTGCACTACAGTCACAGAGCCCGTCATTTGTGACTTTGATTAGGGCCATTCCAGTGCTGCAATAGGGGCAGAAACTTGATAGGAGAGGTTCAAACATGGAGTCGTGGGAAAAATAGGCACAGATTTGGGAGGCAACAACACGTTCAAAGACTTTGGAGAGGAAATGGAGGTTGAAAATAATAAAAGTGCACTTCATATTGGAGTTTCATAGAAACTTATCTTGAAAACATTAGAGATTTTCATATGGTTAATTATTAATGCTATAGGCTTTCTTTATGTTTTGTCTAGCAACAGAGGATAATTCTGGCCTCTTGTGTATATCATCCTGCCTTTGCCCCATCATTGGCAACCGTACCTTCAACAATTTAGGCTCCACACTCTGGAATTCCCTTCCTAAACCATTCCACCTCTCCACTTCCCTATCCTCTTTAAGACCACCCATAGAACCCAGCTCTTTGACCTAGCTTTTGGTAACCCCTCTTAATATTCCTGGCTCTATTTTTTCCTTATGTCTTTGTGACACAGCTTGAGATGTTTTTCTATGTTAAAGGCACTTTTTTGTTGTTGATCTGGCTGCAGTAAGCAGATCTGAATAAAATTCACGTGGTGAATGAGAGAGTGGATGTTTAACCTCTCCTTTCACTAATGTTTGCCTTGAATGTTTAACTTTGAAAAGGCCAGTATAGTTTGGAAGTGGCATTGAAACAGCCAGCTGCACTCAGACTTGTAATGCACCTTAAACTTAACAGCTGCTGGTACAATTACTCTTCCATACAAACCACATTGTTACAATAGCTGAAGCTTTCTGATAAAATAAACAAAGCAATAGATTATAAATATTACTTGCCTTTATGACGATTATCGGTTTGACTGGCTTTTTTTAAGTAAAAGGATCACACCTGAATCTTAACATATCTCTTTCTCTTATGCTGATTCACTTGCATATTTTTAGCCTTCCATATCAGTTTTACAGTATTTGTTTTTCTTTCTAATCACTACTGGTTTTTTAGCACCGTGGAATGTTCCAACCCGCTTTACTGTGGAGCTCTAGGAGATCAGCCCACTTTCAGGACTTCAACTCCCAGGCATATTTGTGTCCTTTTTTGCTTCTCATGGCTACCTAACTGGAAAGGTAACTGCCTGCAACATAACCTTCTGCTTTGAGCAGCAGCAAGTGCTCTGTGCAATAGTTGCATAATTTCCCAACAACCATAGCATTGTGACTACGACCATTCTAGTTTTAGCTACAGCAACGGTAGCTGTTTCTTGCTGCTCTTATACACACTTTCTGGTACCTGACTCTTGACCATTGCAAAGAAGTGCACCAAGCTAACGTAAATGGGTGGCTGAAGAGCAAGAACAGTGGGCTAGAAATTTGATCGCATCCGAAAAGTGGCCCTCAACTCGTTCCTCCCGAATGGTCCAGGCAGCAGAAGCGTTGCTTGAGCACACTGACTGCTCTTAACGTTTCTGGTGGCAGCATGGCCCTCGTTGTAGGCCACCTCTGCAAGTGTGCCCGGGTTCCTAACAGGAGTCATGAGCCGTATTTGAAGGGGCTACCCTTTGTCGCCCAGTAGCCAGCCTGTGACCCGACGGCCTGGTTAGAATAAAGGCGGCACCGAGGACTGCCGCAGAATGAATGAATCATGACTGCTGCAAGGAAACCAGCACAGACCTGCCTGATGTGCTACCTGTGGTCACAATTAAGCTGGACATTGAGGAAGTGGAAACCCTTTCTATTTAAAAAGGTGCCAAGATGGTGAAATTTCCATGGGTCCACCAGCACCAGAACCACAGAGCATGTTTGTGCTTATCCTTATCATTTTTAATCCTATTCCTAATTAGATGCTTATTCAGCCCTTTGCAAGGAAGCTAATCAATGAATATACTATTGATGGAAGTATATTCCACATATCTATTACTCTGCTGAAAAACATTCTAACCTCTAGTGTTTCTTGAATTTGTACTCATGTCTTCTAGTTCTTTAATCACAGTTAAGTAACCATGCTATTTAGTATTTTAATGATGTGGATCGTAGGATTGATTTCCTGATTTTTGCACTGCCAGCAGAGAGTGCATCTCCAAAATTCAGTTTGAACGGTTATTTTAAATAGTAGGATGATTGCAGGCAGTGCGTGTTTGAATTTCCAATATGCACAATTCCCCACCAGCAGCACAAAGTTGGAAAATACCCCTCATATTATGGGACTAATTGGATAGCTCTTTCAAAGAGCTGGCACAGACATGATGGGCTGGATTTTGTCTTGGGGTCGTGTTACCCGCATTTTGTGTTGCCCCCCCGACTCCAGATAAATGTGGATGAATGATGCAATTTTCACTTAATTGGGCAATTGAGTTCCAGCATGTGGGAACCCATGACCCAATTAGTGGTTTCAGTCTGAAAGTCGCCTCTGATGATGTCATCATTGCAGGTCAGAGACTGCCTGGTCTCAGAGACTGCCTGGCTTTTGGTGTGAGAGGACCTGGATGCAAAATGAGGAGAGAGAGAGCCTGCAGCTGATAGTCAGCTATCCACTTGTGCTCCCGCCAGGTTTCACTGGAGTGTTTCACATCAGGCGTACTTCACGTCGGAAAAGGGTTAAACTAGCTAAAATGTTTCAAAATGGCATTACAGAGCCAATTTAGGGCTTGTTAAGGGCTTTAATGGCCTCTCCCGCCTCTTGGAGGCGGGACGGAGTCGGGAACCCCGTAACCGATTGTCGTAAGAATGAGCCTTACACGTGGTGAACTTAAAGTAAGCTTTAATCAACTAAAAAGGTGCTACATACAAAAGAGGTCTTACTCTATGCCTCTCCAGGATCCAACTGCTCAGTCCAGTATTTATCCTGGACTAATCACAGGAAGTGATGCAATAAAGTTCGAGTCACAGGAAGCTGTATTGTGTTACCACATTCTCCCCCCCCCAAAAGATTAGGAGGCCGGGATGCTCCCTCCATTTCGTAGCCGCCGGACGAGGGAGAGCCGCACCCGTTTGGGTTCTCGTAGCGGTAGAGGGCCCCTAGCCCGTTTACCCGCCGCGGGCCGTGGACCAGAGTCCGAGTGATCCAGCCCGCTCTGTGAGGGGTCAGGACGATCCTGACTGTGTACTGGTGCCCGAACGGGTGTCGGGCAGGGCTGTGGCAGATCCGTTTCCGAGCGTATGGTACGGGGTGGATCGTGGCTGCGCGTGCGAGCCCCGACGGGCTCATAGTCAGTCTGCCCCAGGTCGGCACGCTGGAGTGAGGTACCAGCCGGCGTCAGATCCAGATCATGATGAGAGGCACCTGGCGAGCCCAGAGATGTGCCTGGTACAATATCATCCCCTGGTGTCCCTCTATGTTTCGGCGGGCAGGGAGCCAGATCCCGCAATGACACGGTAGATTCCCGACCGTCAGGATACCGAATATAGGCGTAGGTAGGGTTGACGTCAGTGAGCTCAACCTCATCTACCAGGGGGTCATTCTTAGACGCCCGGACATATCTTCGGAGTAGCACTGGTCCCGGTGCAGTCAGCCACGACGGGAGAGATATCCCATAGGATGAGCGACGCTGAAATCGGAAGAACCGTTCATGAGGCGTCGTATTTGTGGCGGTCGAAAGGAGGGACCGTGTGGAGTGTAATGCGTCTGGAAGTACTGCTTCCCATTGCTGGTTGGGTAGGCCCCGAGATCTCAAAGTCAGACGTACCGCATTCCAGATGATAGCGTTAAAACGCTCGACTTGCCCATTCCCGACCGGATGATAAGGCGTCGTTCTGCTGGCAGCAATACCCCGTTCCGAGAGATAGGCCTTGAGTTCTCCTGACATAAAAGAAGGGCCCCGATCCGAATGAACATAGGATGCCATGCCACAGAAAGCAAATACCTGCTCAAGGCAGCTGATAACCGTGGTCGTCAGCATATTGGGGCAGGGAAAGGCAAACGGAAAACGGGAATACTCATCGACCATGGTCAATAGATAAGTGTTGCGAGTTGAAGAGGGCAACGGCCCCTTAAAATCGATGCTAAGCCGTTGCATTGGCTGGGTCGCATGTATGAGTATACCACCCGAGGGGCGGAAAAACTGAGGTTTCAATTCCGCACAGACTCTGCAGTCCGAGCACATCTTCTTTACATCCCCGGTAGAGAATGGGAGATTTCGGGACCGCACGAAGTGTAGCATGCGAGTAACGCCCGGATGACACAACCCATCATGGATGTCTACGAGCGTAGAGGGTGCCATGGCGGAGCAGAATGCTCGTGTGAGGGTATCCGGAGCCACATTCTCCTTGCCAGGTCGATAGTGGATGGTGTAACCAAAAGAGGCCAATTCCAGCCACCAAAGCTGAATTTTATTATTTTTAATTTTGGTCCGTTTTCGATTATCGAGCATGAAGGCGACCGATCGCTGGTCCGTGATTAAGGTAAAGTGCTGGCGAGCTAGGAGATGAGTCCACTTCCGTACTGCCTCTATGATGGCTGTAGCTTCTTTCTCGACTGGAGGATAATGTAGCTCAGCCCCTTGAAAAGTCCTGGACAAAAATGCCACCGGACGACCTTCCTGATTCAGAGTGGCCGAGATCGCCACCTCCGAGGCATCACACTCAACAACAAAAGGAAGACCCTCATCGATGGAGTGAAGAGCCGCTTTCTCCAACTGTTTTTTCAGAAGGTTAAAGGCTGCAACAGCCGCTGTGTCTAGTGGGAATGTGCTGGCCTTCAGTAGAGGTTGGATTCGGTCCGAGAAGTTAGGAATCCATTTAGCATAGTATGCAAACAGGCCGAGGGCCCGGCGCAAGGAGGCCGGATTCTTAGGTGGCAGGAGCTCTTGGAGTGGGCGAAGCCTTTCAGGGTCAGGTTTAATGATGCCATTGCCCACACAATAGCCAAGGATGTTGATGGTTGGTTGTGACTCAATGGATTTAGCCGCATTTAATGTCAAATTACGGTGCTGGAGTGCATCCCAAAATCGTTGGAGATTGGCGTCATGTTCCCGCTGATTGCGACCTGCGACAGTAATATTGTCCAGATAAGGAAACGTATCCTTCAAGTCTTCCTGTTTGACCAGGTCATCCATTGCTCGCTGGAAGACAGCCACTCCATTAGTGACCCCAAAGGGGAGGCGATGAAATTGATACAGCCGTCCATTGGCTTCAAAGGCCGTATACTGCTTGTCTGAGACCTTCAAGGGTACCTGATGATAGGCACTTTTCAGATCATATGTTGAGAACACCGTGTACTCAGCCAGTTTATTAACCATATCATCGATGCGCGGCAATGGGTATGCGTCCAAGTCCGTATATTGATTGATGGTCTGTGAATAGTCAATGCACAGCCGTTTCTTGTGAGGTTGTAGAGGGTTCTTAACAATAACGACCTGGGCGCGCCATGGCGACGAACAAGGCTCGATGATATCCTCTGCTAAAAGCCGAGAAATCTCAGCCGCAATAAAAGACTGGTCTTCCTGACTGAAACGTCGTGACTTTGTTATAATCGGTTTGCATCGAGGAGGGATACTGGTAAACAGTGAGGGTTCATCCAGTGAAGCTGCTGACAATGCACAGAACGGTAATCGAGGTCGTATATTAGAAATAGTGAGTTCAGGTTTGGATCCGCCGAACTCAATGGTGAGCTTCTTATGCTGCTTTTGAAAATCCAGCCCTAAGATAAGATCACTACATAAGTCCTTGAGCACCGAAAGCCGGGTGGAGGGATACCTGTGACCATTAAGTGTTATTTCAACCATACAAAAGCCAGAAATTCTGGTATTAAGTGATGACTGAGCCATCGCAATTGCCTGGTCAGATGGGAAAACATGTAGCTTTAACTCTGCAACAATCTGTTCCCTAATGAAACTATCAGTGCTACCTGAGTCAATTAAGGCATCTAAAGTATGTCCATTAATTGATGCTTTTGTAGCTGCATGGAATAGGTTCTGAGGACAAGCAGCTGTAATTGGTGTCGTTGCACAAAGAGTGGCTGAAACTCTAGGTGTGTTTCTTCGAGAGAAAACCCGAGAGGAAGCACGATAGATTTTAGCCGGAACATCTTGATAGGCCCTTACCGGGGCAGTTCGGTAGGACTTAGCTTGATAAGCCCTCGTAGAGGCTCTTGATAGGCAAACCTTTGCAAAATGACCCTTTTTGTTGCAATGACTGCAAAACGCATTGCGAGCAGGGCAGAATTTCCGAGGGTGAAACTCATCACCACAAAAGAAGCATTTCTTAGATTGCCAAGAGGCTGCCACAGTGGGGTCATCATCCTCTTCATCAGTGAAGTCATCAGATTGATCGTCAGGGATAAAGTCCTCCCTAATAGAGTTCACCTGTGGCCTCTTAAATTGCCTGACTGTAGTTAAGGCAGCAGACCGAGGTCTGGGCACTGTATAAAGGTCTGCATTTCTTTTTGCCAGATCTAGAGAGCAAGCCATGTCATAAGCTCTCTGAAGCTCAAGTGTCTTACTTTCCAGTAGACGCTGGCGTATAAATGGGGAGGCAAGCCCGCAGATGAAAGCATCACGGATCATTTCTTCACGGTACAGCTCAGCTGAGGCCGCCTGAAAGTTACAGTCCATACTAAGTCTGCGAAGCTCTTGGAGGAATTTATCAATGGATTCCTCCGGCCCTTGTTGGGCTGTAGCTAGTAGATGTCTGGCATAGACCTCATTCGGTGTCTTAGTATATAGTCTTTTAAGCGTCCGAATTGCCTCCTCGTAACTGCCCCATTCCTCAACATACTGAAATACATTCGGAGTGACACAGTTGATGAGTATCCGCAACTTTGTGTCATCATCAGCCTTGCAATATTCGAGAAAATTGTCAAACGTGCGATACCAGTGTTTCCACACCTTACCGGCTGCTGGGGTGTTTGGGTCCAAGTCAAGACGCGATGGTTTAAGGATGTTTTCCATGATGGGTGATTCCCTGGATCCTTAGTTCCGAGTTCGTCCAAAAAGTTTGAGTGCGAAGTTTTTCAAAGTTGATTAAATTGTCGTAAGAATGAGCCTTACACGTGGTGAACTTAAAGTAAGCTTTAATCAACTAAAAAGGTGCTACATACAAAAGAGGTCTTACTCTATGCCTCTCCAGGATCCAACTGCTCAGTCCAGTATTTATCCTGGACTAATCACAGGAAGTGATGCAATAAAGTTCGAGTCACAGGAAGCTGTATTGTGTTACCACACCGATTTTGTCAAAATTACGTGGAGTCGGGATGGGGGCGGGACCCCCGACCCCGCAACTTTAACCCCCCCCCCCCCCACGCCTCCAAACCCGACTCCACGGGTCATTGAAAATCCAGCCCGATGGGTTCAATGGCCTCCTGTGCTGTATGATTCTGTATACCTTCCAAATCTTTTTTTGAAACCAAATTCAATTTTGTGAGTCTTTCCTGTCTTCGAGCCCTAGGTTTTGGAATCTTCCAAGTTACTGCATCGACATCATTTTGAATATAGGGTTCCCAGAACTGAACATAGTATTCTAGATCTGGTCTTATTAACGAGGCACATAGGGTTAAAATAATCTAGTTTGATGTAGTTGATGTCTCCTGAGATGCATCCCAATATTTGATTAGCCTTATATATAACAGCTTCAGAAGTACAACCTACTGTGGAGTATAGGTCAATACAACAAGGAGGTTGTTTTAGGGGATCTTGAGCTTAATTCTTCCTCCACAGAGTTGGATTGGTTACAGTTTAATCTGGTTGGTTCTTGCTGGTTCTATATTAACCAGGATACAAATACCAAATTAGAAAGCCTCAAACAAGACTACAGATTAGAAGATTTGTTTTCTCCCTCGATTAGTAGAGATACCCAGGTTGAAACGCTCCAATCAGGTTTCCGCCCCTGCCACAGTACCAAAATAGTTCTTAACAAAATCACAAATGACATCCTTTGTGACTGTGACAACGGTAAACTATCCCTTTTTGCCCTTCTTGACTTGTCTGCAGCCTTTGACACAGTTGACCACACCATCCTTCTCCAATGCCTCTCCTCCGTCGTCCAGCTGGGTGGGACTGCACTCACCTGGTTCCATTCTTATCTATCCAGTCGTAGCCAGAGGATCACCTGCAACGGCTTCTCTTCCCGCTCCTGCACCATTACCTCTGGTGTGTCCCAAGGATCTATCCTTGGCCCCTCCTATTTCTCATCTACATGCTGCCCCTCGGTGACATTATCTGAAAATACAACGTCAGGTTCCACATGCATGCTGACAACACCGAGCTCTACCTCACCACCACCTCTCCCAATCCCTCCACTGTCTCTAAGTTCTCAGACTGCTTGTCCGACATCCAGTACTGGATGAGCAGAAATTTCCTCCAACTCAATATTGGGAAGACTGAAGTAATTGTCTTTGGTCCCAGCCACAAACTCCGTTTCCTAGCCACTGACTCCATCCCTCTCCCTGGCAACTGTCTGAGGCTGAACCAGAATGTTGCTCAACCTTGGTGTCATATTTGAGCCCGAAATGAGCTTCCAAACACATATCCGGGCCATCACTAAGACTGCCTATTTTCACCTCCAGAACATCACTCGACTCCGCCCCGCCTTAGCTCATCTGCTCCTGAAACCCTCGTCAATGCCCCTGTTACCTCTAGAATTGACTATTCCAATGCACTCCTGGCCAGCCTTCATTGTTCCACCCTCCATAAACTTAAGCTCATCCAAAACTCTGCTGCCCGTGTCCTGACTTGCACCAAGTCCCATTCATCCATTGCCCCTGTGCTCGCTGACCTACATTGGCTCCCAGTTAAGCAACGCCTCGATTTTAAAATTCTCATCCTTGTTTTCAAATCCCTCAATGGCCTCGCCCCTCCCTAGTTCTATAACCTCCAGCCCTACAACCCTCTAGGATATCTGCGCTCCTCTAATTCTGGCCTCTTGAGCATCCCCGATTTTAATTGCTCCACCATTGGTGGACGTGCCTTCAGCTGCTGAGGCCCTAAGCTCTGGAATTCCCTCCCTAATCCTCTCTACCTCTCTTTCCTCCTTTAAGACGCTCCTTAAATCCTACCTCTTTGATCAAGCTTTTGGTCATCTGCCCTAATATCTCCTTCTGTGGCTTGGTGTCAAATTTTGTTTGATAACGTTCCTGTGAAGCGCTTTGGGATGTTTTACTACGTTAAAGGCATTATACAAGTGTAAGTTGTTGAAATAGAGCATAATCAAATTATCAAAAATTTCATAGAATGCAATAATGCCTGTGCTGCTGGAACCACAAAACTCATCTGTGGAATACAACTGGTCACGGTTGAGTAGTGGAGATGTGGGGTCAAAATTTGCTTGATTGTGATTATGGTCAAGGAAGTATTATGCAGAATGTTCCCTTAGGAGACTGAATGGCTGCGAAATTGGGAGGATTAGCACCGGCCATAAAGGCCGCTTTTGCTGAAAAATGGCGCTGCCTCGCTTCCGCCACAATTTTGGGTAGGTCAGCAGCACTACTGTTGCCTGCGCTCGCCACCCACATTTAAATTATGCAGATCGTGACATCAATTAGCATGCAACGCCTGAATTAACGCACGATCTGTAATTTTCGACATCGCAGCACTTGATATCGCCCTCTCCAAATGACGCAGTATAACAAAGACGCTGCTAGTGCTTCTTAAAGTGACACGCACATCTTTCAGGTAAGTTTAGATTTTTGCTTTTGGACTTTTTTTTAACATTTTCTTGGAATAGTGGCTTGGTGCAATACATTTAAAAAGTTGTTAAAATGTGCAGGGAGAGCAGCGAGTGCTGCTGGACATTTGCATAGCTTTGACTGTTAAGAAGGTCTCTGAGAACACCACTTGTTCACAGTCCTGGGGGCTCTAGTTGCAGTCCCCCTTGGACTGCATCACATGGAGATGCAGAAGAGGCAGCAAAGGGGACAAGCTGCTCACGGAGGGAGGAGGAAGCAGAAGAGGAAAAAGCAGAAGAGGAGGAAGCGGAAGGAAGGAGGCAACCAAGGCAGCCCCTTTCCGGCCAGGATATCCGGGATCGAATCATCTGCCTGCAGTACCAGTGAACACAACCCCAATTCCCCTTTCAACGTTTGTCCCACACCTTCCCTTCCCTCTGTTACTGACCATTACAGCGTCCTCTTGGCCACAATGCTGAAATAAAACCCACCACAAAGTAAATTTTACAATCCAACTTTATTCATATAAGCATCCAATATTACATCAAAAAATCAACTAATCACCCTTGTGCCTGCACTTAGTGACTGTCTTGCGTGTGCTTTTGCCTCTCCTAGTGATGTTACACAGTCCTACCCCAGTGGCTGCAGCAAGCCTGCTGGAAGGCTGCAGACTTTCAGTGGAGGACACTGTAGATGGCCTTGCAGGACAACCTCGAGGAGTTGGTGGCTGGGAGTGTGAAATCGAGTGACGGTGTTTCTTCTTCTGCTTCACTCTCTTCTTCTTGGTCAACCACTGGCCGGGCAGGCTGGATTTCTTGGGTGTCTGAAATGAGGAAGGCACAAGGATAGGGTTATGGTGAGGGGAGGGAGGTAAAGCAAGAGGGAGGTAAAGCAAGAGGTGCATGCTTACACCACGTGCAGTTTGTAAATCGGAAGATATTGTGGGATGTGAGAAGGAGGATAACGTATGAGGATACCGGCATCTTGTATTCGTTCAGTCCTGCCACTGGCCAAGGGCTCAGCCATGCCCCTGCCAAGAATGGACAGCACCGTCTCCTCCAAGGGGGTGAGGTGAAGCTGGGAATGTGAGGTGTGCCTCCTGTTTCATAGAGATTGTTGGTAGGTGAGTGATGGGGGGGGGCGGGGGTGAGGGGGATCATGCATTGAGCAGTGTGTGAGGCTAATGGTGCAGTTGGTAGGAGACGGCTTTTAAAGATGCATTCACTAACCTTGACCACTTGTCTGAGGTCAGGAATCTTCTTTGGGCACTGGACCCAGGTCCTGGGGCGATGCTGGTGGCAGTAACGGCCTCGGCAATCTGGTCCCACATCTTTCTTTCTGGTGGGCCTGGCCCCTTGTGGGTAGAGGACCTCTCTTCCAGTGTTGACCCTCTGCACAAAGCTGGAGTACTGCATCCAAGACCCTGGGTGCCCTTTCCCTGGCCTGTTGAGCCATTTGTGTTTGTACTGAAGCACTTTTACTATTTTTTAAGTGCAGAAGGCAGTTCAGCTTTAAGAGCTGCAGACTGCCTTTAAGAGGAGCAGGCTAGCTTTATCTAAAGCCAGCATTGCTCCAGCGACACGAACCTGGGCCCCATGCTGAGCGCACAGCCTGTCAGCAGCGCGTTAGTCATAAGGTTGTGCACTGCAATCATGTTAATCAGCAGGCAGCACCAAATTGACGTGCTGCCTGTGCTTTCTAAATGGGTGCGGGCATATCTCGCATCGTGGTGCCTGTGCCCGTTTTTGGGCCTTATCGAATTTCACCCCCAATAAGTGGCATGGAGTGCATTATATATCATACATAATTTGTGAAAGAAGTGGGCTTGGTGGGTGAATATCATTTTCTCTTTCTATAATTTCTTTGGGGGTGAAATTGGATAAAGCCTAAAAATGGGCATGGGCAGCACAAAATGTGCCCGCGCCCGTTCAAAGGGGTGCAGGCAGCACACAAAATTCATGCTGCCTGCTCAGTATAATGATCTCAGCGCTAAGCACGCTGCTTGTTGGCTTAGCGTGGACCAGGGGGGCCAATATTGGGTGCCATCCAAGGCCAATAAAGTTTGGCCAAGGCTCTTTGCACTACTTAAAGGGGAGGTGCTTTTTTGCAGAAGCACCTCATTGTCAGTGTGGATAAAGTCATAGCCCCACAGGCAAGAAAGAGGCTGAGGAGGTTTTCTGATGCGGCACTGGTGGCCATGGTCCTGGGGATTCTCAAACGACGTGAGGCAGAATGCCAGATGGATGTGGGAGGAAATAGCTCAAGCTGTCAGTGCCATGGTGTTGTCCTCAGGACCTGGGATCCAGTGCCACAAGAAGTTTAATGACCTCACACGAGTGGTCAAGGTGAGTGAATGCATCTTCAAATACCAAATCCCACCAATTGCACCACTAGCCTCACACACTGCTCAATGCACCACACCCCCATCACTTATCGACGAACAATCTCTAGCAATCACCACTCATACCTCACAATCTTAGCTTCACCTCACCCTCACACACTTACCACTACTGCAGTCCTCACATCCACATCTCACACCTTGCACACACTGCCAGCTATTCAAACAGGGCAGGCATATCACCCAAACACATTGCACCACATTCACTGACACACTTCCCTTTCTCTTGCAGGCCAAGGTGGCTCATAACCGACGGGAGCAGCAGCAGATGGGCAGAGGGAAGCCCAACTGCAGAACCTCATGGAGCTGGAGGACACAGTGCTGGAGATAATTGGAGGAGCCGTCACTGAGTCTGTGGCGAGTGGCGAAGTTGAAAGCTTTGCTGATAATGACGGTATGCTCATAACTAATCCTTCCTCTCACATCCCACTACCCCTCATCCCACAATCTCTTCTCTATTACAAGCTGCTGATGGTGTAAGCATGCACATCTTGCTTTCCCCTCCTCCCCTCATCACAGCCTGACCCTTGTCAACACGGTGGCATAGTGGTTAGCACTGGTGCCTCACAGCGCCAGAGACCCGGGTTCGAATCTGACCTCGGGTGACTGTCTGTGTGGAGTTTGCACATTCTCCCCGTGTCTGCGTGGGTTTCCTCCGGGTGCTCCGGTTTCCTCCCACAGTCCAAAAATGTGTGGGTTAGGTTGATTTGGCTATGATAAATTGACCCTTAGTGTTAGGGGGGATTAAATATGTGGGGTTATGGGGATAGGATGGGATATGTTAGGGGAATTAAATACGTGGGGTTACGAGGGTAGGGTGGGATATGTGTACTGTGGGGATTAAAGCAGGGACAGGGTACTGGATTTGGATGATCAGCCATGATCGTATTGAATGGCGGAGCAGGCTCGACGGGCCGAATGGCCTACTCCTGCTCCTAGATTCTATGTTTCTATGTTTCTATGTTTGTGCCTTTCTCCTTTCAGATACCCAAGAAGTCCCACCAGCCTAGCCTGTCCCCGAAGTTATGGAGGAGAGTGAAGGAGAAGAAGAGGCACCGTCACTCGATCTGACAATCCCAGGCACCAGCTCAGAAAATGGCACTGTGCGGACTTTAGAGGGTAGTATGGAGGCGGGATGTGCACGAGGTGGGTCACTGGGCATGAGTGGGCTTCAACCAGGCCAGGGGGAAAGGGTAGCTCGATTGCCAGCTCCCCGGTTTTTAAAGGAGGTTCTTCAGTGTAATCTCCAGACAACTTGACTAGGAAAGAAATATACAGCAACCCTAGGAGCAGTAATCTGGGCTTTCTCAGCAACATCAGCAAGAGGAAGGACATAGTAAGTCACTTCTCATCAATGTGAAAAATGCTGCAATTCATCAGGCACATGCCCAGCTGAATTGCTTCGGGCTTCCAACCTCATGTGGGCAGCTATGAAACAGAATACTTTGTGAGCACAAGTCACTTGCCTTGTTGCAGAACACGCTGCAAATTAGGGTTTGCTACATTTATAGATTCTAAAGAAGAAATAAAAGAAAAAGAAAGACTTGCATTTATATAGCACCTTTCACATCCTCGGGACATCCCAAATCACTTTACAGCAAATTAAGTACTTTGGAAGTGTAGTCACTTGTAATGTGGGAAATGTGGCAGCATTTTGCACACAGCAAGGTCCCATAAACAGCAATGAAATAAATCACCAGATAATCTACTTTAGGTGTTGATTGAGGGATAAATGTTGTCCAGGACACTGGGAGAACTGCTCTTCTTCGAATACTGCCATGGGCATCTTTTACGTTCAGCTGTGATGGCAGATGTCTCATTGGTTTAACATCTCATCCAAAGGACGGCACCTCCAACAGTGCAGCACTCCCTCAGTACTGCACTGAATTGCCAGCTTAGATTATGTGCTCAAGTCTCATGGAGTTGGACTTGAACCCACAACCTTCATGACTCAGAGGGGAAGAGTGCTTTCTTTGAACTATGGCTGACACTAGTAGCATTTGCAGACTGTGAGGAAGCTATAATTGATGTGCTGTGGACAGCATCAGTGCCCACAGTAAGGGAGACCTCAGGTATATAGGTGGCAAGCAGAGTTGACGCATCTCTCAGTAACACATCCACTGATGATGTTGAGGCATTGAGGTCTCATAACTCCATATGATAACCACCAGCATGAGGACAAACGGCATAGAACCATGCTTGAGATATTCAGAGACCAAATGTCAGTGCAATATTCTGCCTCAAATAGAGCACTGGTTGATGCAATGACTTCATCTCCAGCCATTCGAAGCACATGTGAGTGGTTCGCAAGTTGCTGCTGGTCCCTTCTTTGCAGATGCTTCTTGACAAGTGACAGTAAAAGCACCAAAAACCTTGGAACAGGACAGCTATTTCTGATGCACAGAGTGGTCTGGGACTATTATGTGTCAAGTAAGTGGTCAACAGAATCACAAGCAAGTCTGCAGTTGACCTCTCAAGGCGCCTCCACAATTAAACCTTCCAGTGGTACATTATGTAAAAAGTAGTAGGGCTAAAAATGTAGTTGTGTAGCGCCCGTTGTTAGGGTGCTATGGGTGCCAAATTGGCTTGAAAATAGCATCCGAGCAGCACGCCCACACTTCTGGTGCGGGCCGCGCCGGACGCAATTTTGGTGAGGACGTTAGTGTTGGCGCTGGGAGCATGTGCCAGACATATGCAGAGTAGGCAGATTGTGACGTCAATCAGCGTGTAACGCTGATTTGACGCCAGCGCTGCCATTTTTGACCTCAAAGCTGGATCTAATGCCCTCTCTTAACCTCGCACAGCGCTATTTAAAGGGATCATCAACTACTTACAGGCTAGTTGCTGATTGATTTCTATTAGCAGTTGCTGAATTTGTACAACTGTTTGGTGCTTTCTAGACTTCTTTAAAGTTGCCTAAAGTCTACAAGGCATGGTGTGGCACGTACTCAATGACTTGATACTGACTTGCAAGGGGTCTGCTCAGACTAGTTGCTCCGAGACAGGGGTGCAGTAGTTTGTATCCCCCTTGGCCTGCAGCATGACAGGGAGAATGAGCAGAGGCGACACAGAGCAGGACAAGCTGCTGACAGAGGGAGGAGGAGGAGGGGGCGAAGGGCTCTCAGCAGGAAGTCGTATCCACCCAGGGTCTTCAGGGAGCAATTCTCCTACCTCAACCCCAGCAACAAACAGTGTGTGCGACGGCTCTGTTTTATTAAGGAGGTGCTCACAGAAATCTGCCACCTCAGTCCAGGGCAAGGACGGCATTGCCAGTGGCTGCAAAGGTGACTGTGGCCTTGAACTTCTTCACGTCCAGGCTGGAGCAGGCAACATCTGTAACATCTCACAGTCCAGTCCTGGATAAGGGAGGTGAGTGAGGCTCTGTATACAAAGAGAGCTGAATACATTTCATTCTGTCTTGCCAGGGAGAAGCAGGTGGAGCGAGCACGTGGCTTCGGCAGGATAGCAGGCTTCCCCATGGTGCAGGGCGCCATTGGCTGCACACACGTCGCTTTGCGGGTGCTGCATCTCAATTCGGAGAGGTAAAGCAACTGCCTCAATGTCCAGCTGGTGTGCGACCATACTTAGCGTGTCATGCAAGTCAGTGCTCGGTATTTTGCCAGTAGTCATGATGCCTTTATTCTGCGGCAGTCCGCTGTACCATCAGCATTTGAGCCACCACGACAAACCAGAGGGTGGCTAGTGGGCAACAAGGGCTATCCGCTGAGGCGCCTTTTGTTCTTCTGCCAAGAACATTAAATCTGTGTCCTCTGGTTCTCGACCTTTCCACCAATGGGAACAGTTTCTCTCTATCTACTCTGTCTCAACCCCTCATGATTTTGAACACCTTTATCAAATCTCCTCTCAACCTTCTCTGCTCTAAGGAAAACAACCCCAACTTCTCCAGTCTATCCACATAACTGAAGTCTCTCATCCCTGGAACCATTCTCGTAAATCTTTTCTGCACCCTCTCTAAGGCCTTCACATCCTCCCTAAAGTGCGGTGCCCAGAATTTGACACAATACTTCAGTTGAGGCCAAACCAGTGTTTTATAAAGGTTCATCATAACTTCCTTGCTTTTGTACTCTATGGGGGAAAAATTTGGTTGCTTTGCGCCTCCCGTTAGCGCCCTAAGAGGGCGTTAATGGGTCACAAAGCAACTAGCGCCCGGGCGCAGCAATGTTTGTGCTGCTCGTGAAATTGACTAGACATTTTGCGGTGGCGCTAAACACTACCGCCACGATCTCCTGCGTCCGCAAATCGCGACGTCAGTCGAGCGTGCAACGCCCCGGTAGCACCCCGGACCGGATATTGAGTGGTGCCCCCTGCCTTACCGCCTGCCGCTAGCAACAACAGGTTGAGGGGAGCGTTTTGCTGTCGGGAAGGGACTGGGGGAGCACTATTTAAAGGCGACCACTTCCTGCCTTTTTTTGTCTGTGACATTTTTGCACCACGCATTCTGAGAGAGAGCAAGAGACTTCTGGTGAGATTCAACGCTGTGTGAAGGAGTTTTGGGTACTGAGCAGCACTTTGCAGGTTCATTTTGATTTGACCTTCCTTGCATCGATTTAGATGAGACTTTGGGGGCTGCACTCTGAGCACTTTCCCATGGCCTCTCCATTGTTCTTTCCAGCAGATTTGATGTACAGGTCTCTCCAGGCCGAGATTCAAGGCTGCAATGAACAGGGTGTGGATGGAGAGCAAGATTGACCCTCCCCTTTAAGAACTGGCCGGTGCCAGTGTGTCTATGTTCCATTGCTGACTGACATCACATGAGCTTCGCCAGCGCTCTGAGGTAGCGCCTCGCTCCTCGGCGTTAGCGCCTTAAGAGAGGTGTGTAGCACCTGATTTAGTGCTCCAATCACCTCCAGGGGCGATAGAAGCCAAGTTTGCAGTCAGAGGCAATAATTAGCGGCAGGCGCTAAACTTTGTGCCCGGCCGATAATTGCGCCCCAAACAGGCGATACCGAATTTCTCCCCCTTGGAGTTTAATTTAAAATGCGGTCTTCCCTGATAAGAATGTTTTTTTTTTAATTAATAATGATTATACTAAAGATTCCTGCTGTTTTTATGCATTTTTAATTCCTAAGGAAGTTTTGAAGCTACAAAGGGTGAAAAATTCACTATTGCCCCGTTTGGGGTGCTAATTTTAAAAGTTTGATAAGTTAGCGCCAGGCTAACCAAAATGTATCACTTCACACTTTTCTGCGTTAAATTTCATCTGCCACGTGTCCGCCCATTCCACCAGCCTGTCTATGTCTTCTTGAAGTCTATCACTATCCTCCTCACTGTTCACTATACTTCCAAGTTTAGTGTCATCTGCAAATATTGAAATTGTGCCCTGGACACCCAAGTCTAATTCATTAATACATATCAAGAAAAGCAGTGGTGCTAGTACCGACCCCTGGGGAACACCACTGTATACCTTCCTCCAGTCCGAAAAACAATCGTTCACCACTACTCTCTGTTTCCTGTCACTTAGCCAATTTCGTATCCATGCTGCCACTGTCCCTTTTATTCCATGGGCTTCAACTTTGCTGGCAAACCTATTATGTGGCACTTTATCAAATGCCTTTTGGAAGTCCATGTACATCACATCAACCACATTGCCCTCATCACCCCTCTCTGTTACCTCATCAAAAAACTCCATCAAGTTAGTTAAACACGACTTGCCTTCAACAAATCCGTGCTGGCTTTCCTTAATTAATCCATACTTGTCCAAGTGACTGTTAATTTTGTCCCGGATTATCGTTTCTAAAAGCTTCCCCACTACCGAGGTTAAACTGACTGGCCTGTAGTTGCTGGGTTTATCCTTACACCCTTTTTTGAATAAGGGTGTAACATTTGCAATTCTCCAGTCTTCTGGCACCAGCCCCATATCCAAGGAGGATTGGAAGATTATGGCCAGTACCTCCGCAATTTCCACCTTTACTTCTCTCAGCATTCTAAGATGCAACCCATCCGGTCCTGGTGACTTATCAACTTTAAGTACAGCCAGCCTTTCTAGTACCTCCTCCTTATCAATTTTTATCCCATCCAGTATCTTGACTACCTCCTCTTTCACTATGACTTCGGCAGCATCTTCTTCCTTGGTAAAGACAGATGCAAAGTATTCATTTAGTACCTCAGCCATGCCCTCTGCCTCCATGCGTAGGTCTCCATTTTGGTCCATAATTGGCCCCACCCCTCCTTTTACTCCTCTTTTACTATTTATATGCCTATAGAAGACTTTTGGATTCCCTTTTATGTTAGCTGCCAATCTATACTCTCTCTTTGCCCCTCTTATTTCCTTTTTCACTTCCCCTCTGAACTTTCTATATTCATGTGAGAAGTCGCACAACACCAGGTTATAGTCCAAAAGCTTTATTTGAAATCACCTGGTGTTGTGCGACTTCTCACATTTGTCCACCCCAGTCCAACACCGGCATCTCCACATCATTTCTATATTCAGCCTGGTTCTCACTTGTATTCTCAACCTGACATCTGTCATACGCCCCCTTTTTCTGCTTCATCTTACTCTCTATCTCTTTCATCATCCAGGGAGCTCTGGCTTTGGTTGCCCTACCTTTCCCCCTTGTGGGAATGTACCTCGACTGTACCCGAACCATCTCCTCTCTAAAGGCAGCCCATTGTTCGATTACAGTTTTGCCTGTAATTACATCAAAACGCCAACGAATCACCCTTGTGCATTTCCTTCGGGCCTGTCTTCAGTGCACCTTTGCCTGTCCTAGTGCTCCTATGCAGTGCAACCTCAATGGCTACAGCTTGGCTGGTGGCAGGCTGCTGACTTTCAGTGGTGGAGACTGTAGATGGCCTTGCAGGATGACCTCAAGCAACTCTGGGCCAATAGGCCTGGCTTCGGCTTGCACCACCTCGGCAAGGGCGGCAGCAGTCTGGGCTGGCTGGCTGACAGACAAAGACACTGGCGGAGTGGCAGTGGTGGGAGGACGAATGCCTGAGAAATGTCCTGCGGGAGGACAGCAGGTTTTTGCTCCACGGAGCTGCTGCCACTCCCCCGGGCCGACGCCTCAGCAATCCTAGTAATCTGTTGGAGGACCGATTCCTGGACTGCTGTGACACCCTGCAATCCCCTTTCAACACTGGTAAACACAGCCATGACGGCAGTAGTCTGTGTATGTGTGGCAGCAAGCTGAGCTTGTATGACTTCAGTTTGAGCTTCCATTGCAGCATTCAGACATTGGGTGGTGTTAGAAACTAGGGGTGCCTAAAAATACTGTGTTTAAATGATAAGTTTCGTTTTCCTGGAAAGCTTGCATTAGAATTTGAGACAGTCTTTTTAATCAGTTAGATTAGGTGAAACATAAACATTCCACACGGGGGCCCATAGGATGGTCCTGCCAGGCTAGTTATCTGTTGTTTGTAAGTTAGGGTTTTGACTTTGTTAATGTATCTTTAATTTGGCCAGTAAAGGCCCAACCTATGTTTCTTCCATTATCACTAATAATCTCCACGGATTTGTTAGATGAAGGTGAGATAGCCCAAGCAGCTGCAAGTTGCTATGTATTTTTGAAAGGAAAGAAAAAGTATAAAGCAACAGCTATTGAACACTGAAAGCAGCGCGAAACCATAATTCATGGGAATGTAAAAGTTCTGAGAGAAAAGTTCACAGCAGAAAAAGGGAGTAAATCATAGACCTTACTTGTGAAGGTCAGAACGGTGGGACAGCGACTGGTTAATGTGCGACAGCTCTGACTGGGGCCTTGTATTTGCTGGGTTAAGGGGGAGAGAGTAAAAAGAGATAAGATGGATTCCGAAGGAGGAACCTTCAAAATGTAAAAACAAGAAAGATAAATTGGATGAAGTAATGAGACCCTCTTGGGGAGGGCTTTCATCCAAGCACCAAGACAAAGAACTAAGCTGTCATTGGTTGATGACGTTTTGGAGGAACCTCTATAGGTTAAATGGTCTTGTCAATAACTTGGCCTCAGGCCCACCCCTAAAAAGAGAATAAAAAGGTGACACCCCAAGGGCTTGCACACAGACGGTGGAGGGGAGAGCCAAACAGAAGTTAAAGAGAGAAGTTGGGCTGGTCGAACGCTCTTTTGAGAGTGATCCCATGCTCACCATCGAAGGCCCGAGAGAGAGAGAGAGAGAGGCCAGGGAACTGTTCACGCATGCCAGCCGTCTGTCTGATCGGGTCCGGTACAAGCTGCTTGTTATGGTCGTATGTTTTTGCTGTATTACTAGTGTGTTATATTCTGTCCTAAACTCTGATTAAACACAATATACCCACCATATTGGTTTGCACTCGATCCTGTTTACCAGAGATACGTGAATCTCTACAAATTGGCGAGCTGAGCCAGGAGTGCAACAGGGTTGTTGTGGTCGAAACGAGTTGAGGACAGGTTCAGTCTATAATGTTACTAGGCATTCTTATCAGGTTGTAAAGTAAAAACGAAATGGCAGATGCGTATTTTAGAGAAAAGGTTACGAACAGTCTTTCGGATAAGTTAGGGGTTCCGGGGGCCCGAGCAGTAATCGGAATAGTGCAGGGAGATGAGAAGAGTGAGAAGAGTTACTCTGAGATTTGGGGCGAGATAGCATCCCAGGTGGGTGCGAAGAAATGCAAAGTTAAGGAAGCCAGAAATAGGCTGGCTTACGCGGCCCACTTGTGTGCTGTTCGCTTGGGAGGCGAAGTTGTACTCCTGAAAGAGAGAAATGCACAACTTGAAAGAGACTTACAGGACTGGCAAGGCCGACATGCCACAGTCTGTATACTTCTCCATCAAGAACAAGCCTTGGCAGATGAGGCACGACTTGCCTCAAGACGCCACCATCAGGTGTTTGAGGATAACAAGGCTTTAAAAATAAAAAATTAATCCCTGATCTCACAACTTGAGGACGCCAGGGGAGCCTTGAGAGAATTACTTGAAAAACCCCCTCTGGTTAGCACTGACCAAAGTCACTGCGAATTAAAAATTATGGAATTGAAGGGAAAGCTGGGGAGACAAACAGCTGCTGTTGCGGCCGTTACTCGCCTTAAACCAGGGGATCCTGGTATTAACTGGGATGATCTAACAAGAAAAGCCCAGTGCAATAATAACCCCATCTGCCAAAATAACCCCTCACCCTCTGCGCCTCCACCTCCCTATCCAGGACAAACTGCCCCGGTAGAAACCAAGCAGGTTAATATAGTCACTACTACCACCCAATTTGGTGACCCTACACCCCCGGTTGATGAATTCGATAATGATACCTCTTCTGTAGTCTACAACTTGCCCCCAAATGAGGAAGTAACTACTACTACCAGTAGAAGTTTGACCCCGGCAGAGTGCAAAGCCTCTAAGCTACCTTGTAAAGTCGGCGCAGTGCCAGTATCTGAGCTGGTGGGTGGCTGCGACTGTCAGATCAAATGATGGTGTTTCTTCTTCATCATCACTTTCCTCTTTCTCCTGCACCACTGCCTGGCCAGCTTGGATTTCTTGGGTCTCTGAAATGAGAACGTCACAAGGGTAGGGTTGTGGTGAGGAGACATGGGAGGGAAAGCAAGAGGTGTATGTTTACACCATCTTCAGCTTGTAAGTCAGAAGAGATTGTGGGATGATGGGGAAGTGGGATGTGAGAAGGAGGATTACTTATGAGCATACCGTCATGTTCAATGGTTTCAGTGCGCCGCTGACCACGGTCTCAGTCACAGCCACTCCAATTATGTCGAGCACCGTCTCCTCGAGCGGGGTCAGGATATGAAGGTGTGCCTGTTGCCCTCCGGTTAGCTGCACTGCCTCCGGTATAGCTGGCAGCGTGTGCAAGCTGTGAGATGTGGGTGTGAAGCTTGCAGCAGTGGTAAGTGTGTGAAAGTGAGATGGCACATATGAATGTGAGGTATGAGTCATGATTGATAGAGATTGTTGGTAGGTGAGAGATACAATGTGGTGAATTGAGTAGTGTGTGAGGCGAGTGGTGCAGTTTGTGGGATATGGTATTTGAAGATGAATTCACTGACCTTGACCACTCGTGTGAGGTCATTGAACTTCTTCCGGCACTGGATCCAAGTCCTCGGGGCAACACTGTTAGCATTGACCTCCATGGCTATCTGCTCCCACTGCCTTCGCAGTGTCTCCTGTCCCCCTTTGGAAACAGGACCTCTCTCCTCCTCTCCATCTCTTGTACTAAGGCACCAGTGCTGCGTCTGAGAACCTTGGAGTCCATTCTCTGGCCTGTTGTCGAATTCCTGTATGTTTCACAGGTGCAATTACTTCCAGCACCTGGTGTTGTCAAACTGCACTTCCCCTTTAAGAAGTGGAGACTGGCTTTAATTGGTGCTAGCACCCCTTGCACGAACTTGGGCCCCCTACTGAGCGTGCAGCCACTCAACAGCGCTTTTAGTGCTGGGCTACACGCCACAATCATTTTAATTAGCAAGCAGCACAAAGTTTGCGTGCTGCCTGCATTACTTTGAACGGGCATGGGTTAATTGCGCATCGCTACAGTTAAACATGCTACAGTTTCACTATTATATAATTTCAATAAAAACACAACAGATTGCCTTAAACTTTGCAGCAACTGCCCACATTTGAAATGAGTGACTTCCAAATAAACCACACTACTGAGGAATTGTTTTTAAAGCAGCCCAGTACAGTAGAAAGCCAGACCTCAAGCGAAAGAACAGCTCAATTTAAGCCTGGCAAACCCATCCTGCTTCCTGCTGTGGTTGTTGAGTTTCTGCCAGCTTCTCATCATTATCTCCTCCTGTGCCATAAAAAAGAAAGACTTACATTTTCATAGCGCCTTTCACGATTACCGGACGTCTCAAAGCGCTTTATAGCCAATTAAGTACTTTTGGAGTGTAGTCACTCTTGTAATGTGGGAAATGCGGCAGCCAATTTGCACACAGCAAGCTCCCACAAACAGCAATGTGATAATGACCAGATAATCTGTTTTTGTTATGTTGATTGTGGCTGCTAATCTTCTGGAAAAATGTATATACTGTATCGTTTTCTCTAGCTATATTGTGCAGCATGTAAAACACTACTACCATTCAGTCATATCTTCCCACAGTGCGGTCCAAACATTGGGAACCCTTGTTTGAGCATGGTAAATGACTGATTAATCATAGAATCATAGAATCATAGAAAGTTACAGCACGGAAGGAGGCCATTTCGGCCCATCGTGTCCGTGCCGGCCAACAAAGAGCTATCCAGCCTAATCCCACTTCCCAGCTCTTGGTCCATAGCCCTGCAGGTTAGAGCATCCCAAGTGCACATCCAAGTACTTTTAAAATGTGGTTAGGGTTCCTGCCTCTACCACCCTTTCAGGCAGTGAGTTCCAGACCCCCACAGCCCTCTGGGTGAAGAAATTTCCCCTCAAATCCCCTCTAAACCTTCCACCAATTACTTTAAATCTGTGCCCCCTAGTTTTTGACCCCTCTGCTAAGGGAAATAGGTCCTTTCTATCCACTTTATCTATGCCCCTCATAATTTTATACACCTCAATAAGGTCTCCCCTCAGCCTCCTCTGTTTCAAGGAAAACAGACCCAGCCTATCCAGTCTTTCCTCATAGCTAAGGTTCTCTACTCCCGGCAACATCCTTGTAAATCTCCTCTGTACCCTCTCTAGTGCAATCACATCTTTCCTGTAATGTGGTGACCAGAACTGCACGCAGTACTCTAGCTGAGGCCTAACTAGTGTTTTATACAGTTGAAGCATAACCCCCCCTGCTCTTGTATTCTATGCCACGGCTAATAAAGGCAAGCATTCCGTATGCCTTCTTAACCACCTTATCTACCTGGCCTGCTACCTTCAGGGATCTGTGGACATGCACTCCAAGGTCCCTTTTTCCCTCTACACTACTCAATGTCCCACCATTTAATGTGTATTCCCTTTCATTGTTAGCCCTCCCCAAATGCATTACCTCACACTTCTCCGGATTGAATTCCATTTGCCACTGTTCTGCCCACCTGACCAATTTATTGATATCTTCCTGCAGTCTACAGCTTCCTTCTTCCGTATCAACCACACAGCCGATTTTAGTATCATCTGCAAACTTCAAGTCTAGATCATTGATATATACCACAAAAAGTAAGGGGCCTAGTACTGAGCCTGCGGAATCTCACTGGAAACAGCCTTCCAGTCACAAAAACACCCATCAACCATTACCCTCTGCTTCCTGCCTCCTAGCCAGTTTTGAATCCAACTTGACACTTTGCCCTGGATCCCATGGGCTTTTAACTTCGTGACCAGTCTGCCATGTTGAACCTTATCAAAAGCCTTGCTAAAGTCCATATACACTACATCAAATGCACTACCCTCATCTACCCTCCTTGTTACCTCCTCAGAAAATTCAATCAGGTTTGTCAGACACGACCTTCCCTTAACAAATCCGTGCTGACTATCCTTGATTAATCCATGTCTTTCTAAATGAAGATTTATCCTGTCCTTCAGAATTCTTTCCAATAATTTTCCCACCACCGAGGTTAGGCTGACTGGCCTGTAATTACTTGGTCTATCCTTTTCTCCCTTTTTAAACAAGGGTACCACATTAGCAGTCCTCCGGCACCACACCTGAAGCCAGAGAGCATTGAAAAATGATGGTCAGGGTCTCTGCTATTTCCTCTTTTGCTTAATGGTGTACCTGAGTTGTACACGCCTCTCGGGGACACAAAGGATCTGTAGTACTGTCTTAGTTTTTTTTAACATATGAACAATATCTCAATTGTCTTCACCCTAGGGTAAATGGGGAATCCATAATTCCATTAAGATAGAAGCACTATGTGAACTCCTTTGCAAATGTACATTCAACAACAACAATTTTCACATATATAGTGCCTTTAACGTAGGAAAACATCCCAAGGCGCTTCACAGGAGTATAAGACAAAAATTGATACCGTGCCAAAGAAGTAGATATCAGGACAGTGAAATTTGGCACTTTAGCGCTGGCTGATGAGACTGGTTTTGGAGAAAAAAAGCAGCCATCTTGCTTCTGCTGGATCCTGTGGCAGCCGCCATTTTGGGCAGGTCGGCAGCGCGGCCATTTCCTGTGCTCACTAGCAGAATGGTAATGAGGCAGATCGTGACATCGATCAGCGTGAAAAGCAGATTTGACGCATGACTTGCCATCTTCGACGTCGCCGCTCCATTCAACACCCTCTCCAAATTATGAACATCTGAACACATGTTCAGCAGCAAGAAGGACCCCCACCAGCGCTATTTAAAGGGATCAGCAACAACTTGCAGTTAACTTGTTTTTTGATTTCTACTGGCTCTGTCTAAGTTTGTGTAACTGTTTGGAGCGTTCTACAGTTATTTAAAATTGGTGAGGTGACAGGGAGTGTTGCTGCAAGTGGAGAAGGCCTTGCTTCTGATTTAAAGGGTTCTGCTCAGACCACTTGCTCCCAGTCAGGGGGGCTCTACTTGCAGTCTCCCTCGCGCTCAAGTATGACAGGGAGATGGAGTGGAGGCAGCAAAAAAGAGGACAAGCTGCTCGCAGAGGGAGGAGGAAGTGGGGCAGGAGGGCTCTCAGCAGGAGGCCTTACCCACCTAGGATCTTCCAAGAGCACTTCTCCTTCCTGCATTTAAGCCAGAAGCAGTGAATTAGGAGGCTCCACTTCACCCAAGAGGTGGTCACAGAACTCTGCCACCTCCTGGAACCAGACCTGCAGCCTCAGAGCAGGGCGACAACAGCGCTGCCAGTGGCCCTCAAGGTCACCATGGCCCTCAATTTTTCGCCACCGGATCCTTCCAGTCTGGAGCAGGAGACATAAGTAACATCGCCCAGTTCACCGCCCATTGCTGCATCCAGGAGATCACAGAGGCTCTGTACTCTGTACTCATTGTCTTCTCTCTGAACAGAGAAGCAGGGGGAACGTGCATGTGGCTTTGCCAAGATATTGGGCTTCGCCATCGTGCCGTCAACTGCACACACGTGGCTTTGCAGGCGCCGCATATCAATCCTGAGATGTACCGCAACCGCAAAGGGTACCACTCACTTAATGTGCAGTTGGTGTGTGACCACATCCAGCACCTCATGATGGTGAATGCCCGGTATGCTGGCAGCAGTCATGATGCCATCATCCTGCGCCAGTCCGGTGTGCCAGCAATCTTCCAGCCACCACGTCAAACCCGAGGGTGACTGCTTGGAGACAAAGGCTATCTTTTTTTTATTAGCTTGTGGGATGTGGGCGTCGCTGGCAAGGCCAGCATTTATTGCCCATCCCTAATTGCCTTTGAGAAGGTGGTGGTGAGCCACCTTCTTGAACCGCTGCAGTCCGTGTGGTGAAGGTACTCCCACAGTGCTGTTAAGGAGGGAGTTCCAGGATTTTGACCCAGTGACGATGAAGGAATGGCGATATACTTCCAAGTCAGGATGGTGTATGACTTGGAGGTGAACTTACAGTCAGAGTCATAACGGCACAGAAGGAGGCCATTCGGTCCATCTAGTCCGTGCCGGCTCTTCGTAGAGCAATCCAGTCAGTCCCATTCCCCCGCTCTATCCCCGTAGCCCTGCAAGTTTATTTCCCTCAAGTGCCTATCCAGTCTCCCCTTGAAAACATTGAGTGTCTCCACTTCCACCACTTCCGTCAGCAGCGAGTTCCAGGTCCTCACCACTCGCTGCGTAAAATTTTTTTCCTCACATCCTCCTGTATCTCTTGCCCAAAACCTTAAATCTGTGTCCCCTAGTCCTTGTACCATCAACTAGTGGGAACAGCCTTTCCCCGTCTAGCCTATCCAAACCTGTCATAATCTTGTACACCTCTATCAAATCACCCCTCAACCTCCTTTGCTCTAATGAAAACAAATCCAGCTTCTCCAACCTGTCCTTGTAGCTAAGATCCCCCATCCCCGGAACCATTCTGGTAAATCTCCTCTGCACCCTCTCAAGTGCCTTCACATCCTTCCTAAAGTGTGGTGACCAGAACTGGATGCAATACTCCAGTTGTGGCCTAACCAGCGCTTTATAAAGGTTCAGCATAACTTCTCTACTTTTGTACTCAATACCTCTATTTATGAAGCCCAAGATCCCATATGCTTTGCTAACCACTCTCTCAATATGTCCTGCCACCTTCAGGGACCTATGCACATTAACTCCCAGGTCCCTCTAACCCTGTACACTCTTTAAAACTGTGCCATTAAGTGTATATTGCCTCTTGATATCACGTGGAATGAATTGAATTGGCTTTTTAGCATGCATGTAGTCCTGTGTTGCAGCTTCCCCAGGTTGGCCTGTCATTTTTAGGTACGCCTGGTGCTGCTCCTGACATGCTCTTCTACACTCCTTATTGAACCAGGGTTGGTCCCCTGACTTGATGGTAATGGTAGAGTGAGGGATATGCCGGGCCATGAGGTTACAGATTGTGGTGGAATACAATTCTGCTGCTGCCCCACAGCGCTTAATGGATGCCCAGTTTTGAGCTACTAGATCTGTTCTAAATCTATCCCATTTAGCATGGTGGTAGTGCCACACAACACGATGGAGGGTGCCCTCAGTGTGAAGATGTGTCTTCGTCTCCACAATGACTGTGCGGTGGTCACTCCTACCAATACTGTCATGGACACATGCATCAGTGACAGGTAGATTGGTGAGGACGAGGTTTTTCCCTCGTGTTGGTTCTCTCACCACCTGTCACAGGCCCAGACTCGTAGTTATGTCCTTCAGGACTCGGCCAGCTCTGGTGCTACCGAGCCACTCTTGGTGATGGACATTGAAGTCCCCCACCCAGAGTACATTCTGTGCCCTTGCTACTCTCAGTGCTTCTTCCAAGTGGTGTTCAACATGGAGGAGTACTGATTCATCAGCTGAGGGAGGGTGGTAGGTGGTAATCAGCAGGAGGTTTCCTTGCCCATGCTTGACCTGAAATCATGAGACTTCATGGGGCCTGGAGTCAATGTTGAGGACTCCCAGGGCCACTCCTTCCCAACTGTATACCCACTGTGCCACCACCCCTGGTGGGTCTGTCCTGCCGGTGGGACAGGACATACCCAGGGATGGTGATGGAGGAGTTTGGGACATTGGCTGAAAGCTTGACTAGTCTGTGGGATAGCTCTCCCAATTTTGGCACAAGTCCGCAGATGCTGGTGAGGAGGACTTTGCAGGGTTGACTGGGCTGTGTGTGCCATCACCGTGCCCGTAGCCAGTGCCGAGGTCGATGCCAGGTGGTCCGTCCGGTTTCATTCTTATTATTGTGTTTCGTAGCGATTAGTTACAACTGAGTGGCTTGTTAGGCCATTTAAGAGTCAACCACATTGCTGTGGGTCTGGAGTCACATAAAGGCCAGACCAGGTAAGGACAGCAGATTTCCTTCCCTAAATCCGATAGTTTCATGGTTACCATTACTGATACTAGCTTTTTATTCCAGATTTATTTAATTAACTGAATTTAAATTCCCCAGCTGCCGTGGTGGGATTTGAACTCACGTCTCATGGATGATTAGTCTAAGCCTCGGGATTACTGGCCCAGTGACATTACCACTATGCTACCGTTCCCTAATGCTTTAGCCCTGGCTGATGACTCCCCTCCGCAACCCCAGTCGTGGCCGGCGCTCATATGATAAGAGCCATGCTGCTAAGAGGAACCTCATCGAGCAGACCATCGGGATTCTGAAGCAATGGTTCTGCTGCCTTGAACGCTTTGGAGGAGCCCTCCAGTAGACACCAGAGCGGGTGTCCCATTCCGTGGTGCTCTGCTGTATCCTCCACAACGTGGCCATCATGAGGGCGCAGCCCTTGCCACCATGGGTTCCGCGACCACCTCAAGAGGAGGAGGAGGAGGAAGAGTAGGAGAAGAGGAAGAGGAAGGGAGGAGGCAGGCAGCAGATCCCCGTTCTGGATGGGCTGTCTGTGAGCACCCCATCAGAATCCGGTTCCCCTGAATGAAACCCCAGATTCCCATTGCTCACCATGTCCCCACCTTATCATCCCTCTGTCACAGAACATCACAGCGTCCTCTTGTGCACAAAGCTGAAATGAGAGCCACCACAAAACAAACATTCCAAGCATAATTTATAAATTAATAAATGCAAAACTACACAACAACATCAACTAATCACCCTTGTGCATTCCCTTAGTGTCTGTCTTTCGTGTGCCTTTTCCTACTCTAGTGTTCCTATGAAGTGCTCTCCCAGTGGCTGCATCATGGCTGGTGGAAGGCTGCTGACTTTCAGTGGGGGACAATACAGATGGCCTTGCAGGATGACCTCAAGCAGCTCTGGGCCTAGAAGGCCCGGCTGTAGACTGCAGCACCTCGGCGTGGGCGGCAGCAGTCTGGGCTGGCTGGCTCACAGGCAACAGCAAGGGCACTGGTGGAGTGGCAGTGGTGGGAGCATGAATACTGTCATCCTGAGAGAGGACAGCAGGTTAGTGCTCCATGGAGCCACTGCCACATCCCCGGGGCGGCACCTCATTAATCCTAGTAATTTGTTGGAGCACAGATTGCTGGACTGCTGTGACACCGTGCAAGCCGCTTTCCACACTGGTAAACACAGCCACGATGGCAGCAGTCTGAGCCTTCATGAGAGCAGTCAGAGCTTCCAGTGCAGCACTCAGATGTTGGGTCGCTTCCGCTTGTGCTGCAATGGAAGCTGCGACATTGCCCATCACATCCAGCATCATGGTTGGGTCCACAAGTGCTCTCATGGAGTTTGCCATCACTTCCATCCTGAAAATCATGGGCTCCAAGCTCTGTGCAAAGCCCTGTGCAATGTTGGAGTCGGACTCCTCCATGCGCCTTGACACTGACAAGAGGCTCTCTGGCAGGCTTCCATTGCACCAAGCTTTTCTGTGTGCATGCCCATCACCCTTCTTCTGAAGGCCGCCCCATCAAAGTCATCATCTGAGTCCTGTGCAGCGGAACTCAAGTGCAAACTCACCCTCCGGGGACCTGGCACCCGAGCTACCCTTTTCCACTGCATTCGCTGCAGCCCACTTGTGCCCGGTGACTCACCATGTGCAGATCCTGCCTCTATACTACCCTCTAAAGTACGCGCAGTGCCATTTTCTGAGCTGGTGCCTCGGAGTGTCAGATCGAGTGACGGTGCCTCTTCTCCTTCAAGCTCCTCCTCCACAACGTCGGGGAAAGGCTGGGCTGAAGGCAGTTCTTGGGTATCTCAAAGGAGAAAGGCACAACGGTCGGGTTGTGGTGAGGGTAGGAGGGGAAAGCAAGCTGTGCATGCGTACATCATCAGCAGCTTGTAAGTGAGAAGAGATTGTGCCATGAGTAGGAAATGGGATGTGCGATGAAGGATTGAGTATGAGCATACTGTCATCAGCAATGCTTTCAACCTCGCCACTCGCCACGGCCTCAGTGATGGCTCCTCCAGCACTGTATCCTCCAGCTCAGTGAGGTTCTGAAGTCAGGCTTCCCCTCCGCCAGTCTGCTGCTGCTCACGCTGGTTGTGTGTCACCTTGGCCTGCAAGAGAAAGGGAAATGTGTCAGTGAATGTGGTGCAATGTGTTTGGGTGATGTGCCTGCCATGGTTGAATAACTAGCGGTGTGTGCAAGGTGTGAGATGTGGGTGTGAGGATTGTAGCAGTGGTAAGTGTGTGAAGGTGAGGTGAAGCTATGATTGTGAGGTATGAGTGGTGATTGCTAGAGATTGTTGGTAGGTGAGTGATGGGGGTGTGGTGCATTGAGCAGTGTGTGAGGCTAGTGGTGCAAATGGTGGGATATGGTAATTGAAGATGCATTCACTCACCTTGACCACTCGTGTGAGGTCATTAAACTTCTTGCGGCTCAGTATCCAGGTCCTAGGGGCAACACATGTGGCACTGACAACTTGTGCTATCTCCTCCCACTGCCTTCTGGCTTGCTGCCTGAAAGGCCTCCTGTCCCCCTGTGGGTAGAGGACATGACATCTTCAGTGTACCCGTAGGACCAAGGCCTCCAGTGCTGCATCTGAGGACCTCTTTTCCCGCTTTCTTCCGAATTGAACCCTGGCTTCAGAGTGACAATGAGGTGCTTCTGCAACAAAGCACCTCCCCTTTAAGTAGTGCAGAGAGCCTAGGCCAAATGTTATTGGTCAGTAGACTGCACCTGATATGGCCCCTCTGTTCAGCGCTAAGCCAATCAGCAGCGTGTTTAGCGCTGAGATCAGCGCTCCAATCATTATACTGAACAGGTAGCATGATTTTTGCGTGCTGCTTGCACCATATTGAACAGGCACGGGTAGATCATCCTTCACACTCCCCACGTCCGTTTTTCAGCTTAATCTAATTCCCCCCCGCCCAGGACAGGTTGGTCAAAGAGGTAGGTTTTAAGGAGGGTCTTAAAGGAGAAGAGAGAGGTGGAGAGACAGAGAGGTTTAGGGCACCGGCATAATGATTGGGCAGTGATTACAAACTGTATGAATGTTCACAGTTGGTCTCCTTTACTGTTGATGAAAACCATGGGATCTTACACATATGTTGAATGGCCACATGGGTGCAGTTCATATGGTACTGTATCCTATAAATGCCACATGATCTGAAAAAGTCTCTCATGCTGCCTCTGCATGCCGGCACTGATTTTAATGTATTCATTAACATTTTGAAGCAGGGCAATTGTGATGAGCGAGATAGAGTGTGAGTCACAAACTGACTGATCCTTGCCAAGTTTCCTACAGCAGACAAATTAAGTGCCATAATCATTCACCAGTATTGCTTCTTGGTTGCTGCTCTAGTTACAAAATATTTACAGCACAGAAACAGGCCATTTGGGCCAACAGGCCTATGCCGATGTTTGTGCCCCACATGAGCCTCCTCCTACCCCTCTTCATCTAATCCCATCAACACAGGCACTGGAGAAGCTGGGGTTGTTTTCCTTAGAGCAGAGAAGGTTAAGAGAAGATTTGATAGGGTTGTTTAAATTCATGAATGGTTTTGATAGAGTAAATAAAGAGAAACTGCTTCCACTAGCAGAAGAGTTGGCAACTGTAGGACACAGATTTAAGATGACTGGCAAAAGGCGACATGAGGAAACATTTTGTACACAGCGAGTTGTTGTGGTCTGGAATGCACTGCCTGAAAGGCTGGTGGAAGCAGATTCAATAGCAACTTTCAAAAGAGAATTGGATAAATACTTGAAGGGAAAAAATTTCAAGGCTATCGGGAGAGAGCGGGGCAGTGTGATTAATTGGATAGCTCTACCAAAGAGCCGGCACAGGCAAGATGAGCAAATGGCCTCCTTCTGTGCTGTGTCATTCTATGATTCGATGATATCCTTCTATTCCTTTCTCCCTCATGTACTTCTCTAGCTTCCCCTTGAATGCATCTATGGTATTCACCTCAACTAGACCCTGTGGTAGCAAGTTCCACATTCTAACCACTCTCTGGGTTAAGAAGTTTCTCCTGAATTCCCTATAGGATTTATTAGTGACTATCTTATATTTATGGTCCCTAGTTCTGGTCTCGCCCACAAGTGGAAACATCTTCTCTCTGTCTATCCTATCAAACCCTTTCATAATCTTAAAGACCTCTATCAAGTCATTCATCAGTCTTCTCTTTTCTAGTGAAAAGAGCCCAGCCTGTTTAATTCTTCCTGGTAGGTATAACCTCTCAGTTCTGGTCTCATTCTAGTAAATCTTTTTTGCACCTTCTCCAGTGCCTCTATATCCTTTTTATAATATGGACACCAGAACTGTTTACAGTACTCCAAGTGTGATCTAACCAAGGTTCTATAACTTCTCTGCTTTTCAATTCTATCCCTCTAGAAATGAACCCCAGTAATGGTACAAACCGGACGGTCTACACCTGGGCAGGGCCGGGACCGATGTCCTAGGGGGAGTGTTTGCTAGTGCTCTGGGGGAGGGTTTAAACTAAAATGGCAGGGGGTTGGGAACCTGAGCAGGGAGACGGAGGAAAGGGAAACAAGGATAAAAGCAAAAGATAGGAAGGAGAAAAACAAAAGTGGCAGTCAGAGAAAACAATGGTTTAAATCAAACATGGCCACAGTAAATACTAATTCTAATAGGTCTAAGAGCGTTAAAAAAACAAGCCTGAAGGCTTTGTGTCTTAATGCAAGGAGCATTCGGAACAAGGTGGATGAATTAGCTGTGCAAATAGAGGTAAACGAATATGATTTGATTGGGATTACCGAAACATGGCTCCAGGGTGGCCAAGGCTGGGAACTCAACATCCAGGGGTACTCAATATTCAGGAAAGATAGGCAAAAAGGAAAGGGAGGTGGGGTAGCATTGCTGGTTAAAGAGGGGATTAACACAATTGAAAGGAAGGATATTAGCTCTGATGATGTGGAATCTGTATGGGTTGAACTGAGAAATAACAAGGGGCAGAAACGTTAGTGGGAGTGATATATAGACCTCCAAACAGTAATGCGGAGGTTGGGGATGACATTAAAAGGGAAATTAGAGAAGCGTGCAATAAGGGCACAGCAGTCATCATGGGTGACTTTAATCTGCATATAGATTGGGCTAACCAAATTAGTAACAATACTATGGAGGAGGAATTCCTGGAGTGTTTACGGGATGGTTTCCTGGACCAATATGTCGAGGAACCAACCAGAGATCAGGCCATCTTAGACTGGGTGTTATGCAATGAGAAAGGATTAATTAGCAATCTTGTTGTGCGAGGCCCCTTGGGTCAGAGCGATCATAATATGATAGAATTCTTCATTCGGATGGAGAGTGAAGTAGTTGACTCAGAGACTAGGGTCCTGAATTTAAATAAAGGAAACTACGATGGTATGAGGTGCGAGTTGGGTAGGATTGATTGGGCAATGTCACTCAAAGGGTTGACGGTGGATAGGCAATGGCAAACATTCAAAGACCGCATGGACGAACTACAGAATTTGTTCATCCCAGTTTGGCATAAGAATAAAACAAAAAGGGTGACTCAACCGTGGCTAACAAGGGAAATTAGGGATAGCATAAGATCCAAGGAGAGGGCATATAAATTGGCCAGAAAAAGCAGTAACCCTGAGGATTGGGAACAGTTTAAGATTCAACAAAGGAGGACAAAGGGATTAATTAAGAAGGGGAAAATAGAATACGAGAGTAAGCTTTCAGGGAACATAAAAACTGACTGTAAAAGCTTTTATAGATATGTGAAGAGAAAAAGATTAGTGAAATCAAATGTAGGTCCCTTGCAGTCAGAATCAGGGAAGTTATAATGGGGAACAAAGAAATGTCAGATCAATTAAATACATATTTTGGTTCTGTCTTCACAAAGGAGGACACAAATAACCTCCCAGAGATGTTGGGGAACATAGGGTCTGATGAAAGGGAGGAACTGAATGAAATCAGTATTTGTAGGGAAATGGTGTTAGGGAAATTGAAGGGATTGAACGCCAATAAATCCCCAGGGCCTGATAATCTACATCCTAGGGTACTTAAGGAAGTGGCCCTAGAAATAGTAGATGCATTGCTGATCATCTTCCAACATTCGATGGAATCTGCAACAGTACCCATGGATTGGAGGGTAGCTAATGTTACCCCACTATTCAAAAAAGGTGGTAGAGAGAAAACGGGGAATTACAGACCGGTAAGCCTGACATCGGTAGTGGGGAAAATGCTAGAGTCCATTATAAAAGATGTAATAGCAGAGCACTTGGAAAACAGTGACGGGATCGGACAAAGTCAACATGGATTTACAAAAGGTAAATCATGCTTGACTAATCTACTGGAATTTTTTGAGGATGTAATTGGTAAAATAGATAAGGGAGAACCAGTGGATGTAGTGTATTTGGACTTCCAAAAGGCTTTTGATAATGTCCTGCATAAGAGATTAGCGTGTAAAGTTAAGGCAGTGGGATTGGGGGCAAGGTATTGACTTGGATAGAGAACTGGTTGGCAGACAGAAAGCAAAGAGTTGGAATAAACGGGTCTTTTTCTGAGTGGCAGGCAGTGACTAGTGGGGTACCGCAGGGATCGGTCCTTGGACCCCAGCTATTCACAATATATATTAATGATCTAGACAAGGGAACTAGATGTAATATCTCCAAGTTTGCAGACGACACAAAACTGGGTGGGCGTGTGTGCTGCGAGGAGGATGCCGAGAAACTCCAGGATGATTTGGACAGGTTGGGTGATTGGACAGAAGCGTGGCAGATGCAATATAACGTGGATAAATGCGAGGTTATCCACTTTGGTGTCAAAAACAGAAAGGCAGATTATTATCTGAATGGCAATAGATTGGGAGAAGGGGAAGTGCAACGAGACCTGGGTGTCCTTGTGCACCAGTCGCTGAAGGTAAGCATGCAGGTGCAGCAGGCGGTTAAGAAGGCAAATGGTATGTTGGCCTTCATAGCGAGAGGGTTTGAGTACAGGAACAAGGATGTCTTGCTGCAGTTGTACAGGGCCTTGGTGAGACCACACCTTGAGTATTGTGCAGTTTTGGTCGCCTTATCTGAGGAAGGATGTTCTTGCCATGGAAGGAGTTCAGCGAAGATTCACAAGGCTGGTACCTGGGATGGCAGGAATGACGTATGAAGAGAGATTGGGTTGATTGGGCTTATACTCGCTGGAGTTTAGAAGAATGAGAGGGGATCTCATTGAAACTTATAAAATTCTGACAGGACAGGACAAACTAGATGCAGGAAGGATGTTCCCGATGATCGGGGAGTCCAGAACCAGGGGTCACAGTCTAAGGATAAGGGGTAAGCCATTTAGGACAGAAATGAGGAGGAATTTCTTCACCCAGAGAGTGGTGAACCTGTGGAATTCTCTGCCACAGAAGGCAGTTGAGGCCAATTCATTAAATAGATTCAAGAAGGAGTTGGATATATTTCTTAAGGCTATAGGGATCAAGGGATATGGGGAGAAAGCAGGGACAGGGTACTGAATTTGGATGATCAGCCATGATCGCATTGAATGGCGGAGCAGGCTAGAGGGTGTAAGGAGTTTCGGTTCAGGGTGCTTGTACAGGGTTAGGCCTTCGTTGCCTAATACTATTGCTTGCTCTGGTCTCCGGCCAGCCTTGTTGCAATAAGCACCTGTGAGTGGTTCGACCCACTCGCCCTTACGGTTCTAACACTGGACTTAGGTGCGAGAGCAGTAATGCAGAGAAAACTCAAATAGACCCGGTTGAATAGTACGAAATGGAAATCTTTATTGCATAATGTCCAAAATCATGAAGTACATGTCATAGGCACAAATTAATGACAGTACAAGTATATATACATTCATAAAACTTGGTCTAGGGTAATGAGGAACGCACGGCACATCGTAAAAAGGGGAACACATTATATTTATCCTTAATAAAACAACCCTCCCCTATCAATACCTACACTAATCTAGATTTGTAGGATCGGGAAACATGCTCACCACTCGTGATACTTCGGAGAATTTTAAAGTAAGGCACTCGGCTCGTTTCGCTGCAGTTCTTTCTTGTATTTTCGGGCGCGGTCGGGGTTTACTGACCGTGGCGGTACGTGGATTCTTCTTCTCTTCTTCTCGTCTCGTCTCGTCTCGTAGTCAACAGAGTCCAGAGAAAAACAGAAGGCTGCTCATCCAGCAGAGCGATACCCGAGGATCAGAATAGGAGAATAAAAGTTCAGCAGTCATCAGCGAGATAAAACAGTCAAGAGTTCAGCCCGAGTCAAGAGTCAGCAGAGATATGAGTCGAATCCAGAGAATAAGAGACCGATGGACATTTGTTCACTATAGTTATAGTGCTGTGTTCCCTTATCTCCCGCTCAAATCTTAATGTTTGTCCTTTGTGTAATACTGGTGCACAAAACTCCCAGCATGGGGCGATTCTTTCCTTTAATGGGGTTCGGTAGCACCTTAAACTGGCCAACTACCCGTTAATGTTTTCCCCATTGTCGAACCGGCTAGGAGTCTCCCTGACTGGTTTTGGGGCCTCCTCGAATACTGACTTAATCACCCGTGAATGGCTCTCTCATTGTAGAGCCGTGGGGGTAGTTGTGGATTGATATATCTGGATGGGCCCTTGATTGCTCAGTACAATAGCCCTCGTTTGTGTATGGAAAACCGATTCCAGCACTTATATTTCTTGCTTAGGTGTCAAAAATGCAAAACGATCGCGTCTTGTCTTATATCAATATATGCTGAGCATTGTCCGATCTTGCTGAAATGTTTATTGGAACGCCATCTTGTCTGCCTACTGAAAGTCTAGAAACTTCTGCCACGAGGTGTGGTGGCCATTTTACAGGCTTCTTGTGTCCGTTTTGAAACCTGACAGCATTTTGCTGAAATAAAACTGTTTTAACGAATCTGTGTCTCTTTTTCTCGTTATTTCGAAAATCGCGATAATTTGCGAATTTTACAAGGGGCCGAATAGCCTACTCCTGCTCCTATCTTCTATGATTCTATGGATCTTGATGATCTTCCACCAATGACCTTGGACCTTCCTTGCCCTTCTCTCTGCTCCTCCTCCTCCTCCACTACCAACATGTTCAACAAAGTAAGGTTTGCTCATGTACCCATGCTGCTGTGTGGGTGAAACAATGTATTCTGCTCTGTTCTGTCTTGAACCTCTGCTGACCTTTTCTCTGCCTTAATGACATGTTTCACAGTGGGCATCATTAACAAGCTGTAGATGAGAAGGTCAGTATGAGTAAATTTGCATGAATAAAAAATGGCAGTTTCCAGCGGTCCCTTTAAAGGTTTCCCTGCTTTTCACCTGAGAAAACTGACTGTCAGTTGGGAACCAATTTCACAAAATGGCCTGAAATAGGCGCTAACCCCCCGATTTACATAGACAATAGGCTGAATACCATTTTCAGGCAGGTGCGATTACAGGGTGCCCTAACTAATATGACGTGCGGCTCATTCCTTGCACAGAATGAGCGCGCGCGCACACCGCACGCTGTATTAGACCCTTTAGCGCCCGTTTTACTCTTGGAAAAATGGGTGCTATGTGCCCCAATTTCTAGCCCCACAAAGCACACTCCAGATGCCACACTTCAAACTGTCAGCTTTTGTTACTAGTACAAAATAATCTTTTAAAATTGATCCCAGGAGTTTACAAGGAGATACGAGTACTTGGATTTGCGTAGTTAGACTACTTTGCCACAAGGAGTTCTAGGCAACTGTCCAAGTTTAACACATTTCCGTCCAGTAGCAAATCAATACTTGAGTCTACCTGTAATGTCACAGGAGATATATTTGTATAGATAAAAGTCTTGCACCTAGCATGCATCCATCACACTTCAGATGTCATGTCAAAAGTGTAAAGACATAGAAAGCCAGTCATTTCCTGCTGGTTTTTATGACCTTCATAAACTGGCCTCTCCTCAAAAGCAGCTGGTAAGCCAGAAAAATTAGTCTCAAATTGACGTCAGGATGTGCCTATTTATATTACTTCATTGCAGCAAGTACCTGGGCAGTAGTGCTAGAGGTACAGTCCATGTTAATCACCACTCCATATCAGCAGCTAAACATCGCATTCATGCTCTCTAACCCAGACTGCCTGCCAGCAACACATAGCTAGTAAATGAATAAGCTGAGCATACTGCAAGACATAATGTTAGGAGACTGACATGGAGATAAAAATTAGAACTACATTAAGAAATCATAGGGGCGATTTTTCTGTCTGTGCATTCCCAGCACAGAGTCTCACCCATCAAGGGTGCATATTAAGCAATCATGCCAATGCAGCCAGGAGCATGCAAGCAGAAAATTTATTCTATTATGTCTAATGACTTTTATGGTTTTTGTGCTGGTGGCAGCTGTCAATTGAGATGCCAGTTGGCAACGTGTTTCATTGACCAATTAATTAGTTTTGGTTGAGGGATCAATGTTAGCCAGGGCAACTTCCTCCAATAGTGCCATTTCCAATTTTACACCTGAACAGGCATCCAGCGCCTCAGTTTAACATCTTATCTGAAAGGCGGCACCTCCAAAATTAGAGCACTCTCCTCGGTACTACACAGAAGCGACACCCTAAATGATGGGCTCGTATCCTGGAATGGGGCTTGAACCCAAAACTTTCTATCTCCGAGGCAAGAGTGCTACTACTGAGCCAATAAGTGATGATATTCATACTGCAAGATCCATGAATACGACACATTTAAATGCTGATTTATCAAGATATAGGGGGTCATTTTTACCAGTGTGTGCTCCTAGCTCAGAGGCTCCCCTGTCAGGGTGCATATTGTCAATTTAGATGTACAGTTGCCACAGTTTTCCATGCATTCATTTTAATGAGCAGAAAATCATGGGTGGGGAACATGGGCTTGAAATCGCGATATGTGCTCCCAGTGGTGAGGCTCCACACTGGGAATACCAACTCATAAAATTAACAATATAATTTACAGTCCCGTGGAAACCAGCAAGTTCTGCAGCCAGTAAATATAAGTATAATAAAAGGACAGTAGCTGTTTGGCCCGCCTTAGCTCATCCAATCAGAAAAAGGAAAAACTTATTTCCCCCCACCAAGTCACCTAACTGCCTCTTGAATGAATCTGTGGGCTGGAGTTTCCTCTACTATCCTGCCCATAACCAGTATAAAATGGGGCAATATTGGGAAGTCACTACATTCCCACTCTGACCTCAAGTTCCTTTCTCCCCCCACCCTCACCCCACTGACCCAGCTCGTCACTGCCCTCCAAATGTGAATGCCAGTGGGGAGGCGGGGCCTGGCAAAACACCCCATTTCCTTGTGACCGCAGCTGTCTATTCCCATGCCAGGGACTACCAGGAAAAGGTGGCGGTAGGCCCTGGCAAAAGTGGTAGGCTCCTGAGTCAGTGCATAGAAGAGCGGCATTGCATTTTTAGTGCTTGACTCAGTCAAGGCCTGAAATAAATGTTCTTTTCCTCAATGGGGCTCTTCTGCTTTTCTTTCAGGTGCTGCAGTTGCAATCCCACTGCAACACTGCCAGGAATCTCCGGACTTGCAGTGGCAAGCTCTCTCTTGATGGTAGGGTTCCTGCCAGAGCCTGCCCAGCAAACCAAATGGTTGTGGTGGTTGAAGGTCAATCATCACAGCCCCAGGACATCGCTGCAGGAGTTCCTCAGGGCAGTGTCCTAGGCCCAACCATCTTTACCTGCTTCATCAATGACCTTCCCTCCAACATAAGGTCAGAAATGGGGATGGTCACTGATGACTGCACAGTGTTCAGCACTATTCTATTCTGAACAATGACCATGTTTTCAAGACCCTGGCAACTAAGCTCCTCCATGCCCGTAGCCATCCTCTCCTCTACCATAGCCATCCTCTCCTCTACGGTAGCCAGCCTTACCATGGAGGTAACCATCCTTTCCACGGAGGTTGCCATCCTCTCCTCTACTGTAACCATCCTTTCCACGGAGGTTGCCATCCTTTCCGCGGTGATGCGTTCATGCGCCAATGCCTCCACAAAGGCTCTGCTCATGTTCGCGATGGACTCCTCCATTCGCTCCACACTCAGAGCGACCCTGGAGACAAAACCTGTCAGAGACTCCTGCATCTGTTCCTGGAGTTCCAGCACCGCTCTCCTTCTGGATGGACCCGGAGGCACAGGGTCGACATGCAGCTGAGCCGAGCTGGCAGAGTCCTGTGCCCTCCGACGAGGACTCTCCACTGCTGTCCCTCTCTCCACCATCTGCTGATGCTCACTTGTGAGCTGTGATACACCAGGTGACAACACTACTCTATCTCGCAAAGGTCCCACCGATGTGTGAGTGTCTGCATTGGTGCTGGGTGCGCTTAATTCTGCTAACGCTGCGCCCTCAGAGGTTGCAGTTTCCTCTGAGGAGTCTGGAGGTTCAGGCTGTTCCTCCTGGACAGTGGGGACGGGGGATTTCGATGGTCCTGTGGGGGAGTAAAGGAAAGAGTTAGAGGTGTGAGGTCAAGGTTACATGCACATTGAATAGTGCAGATGATCATAAATCAATCTGTTAGAGCATCAGAATCATTATCAGTCACTCATGCAATGTCACCAGCTTGCTGTGATGCGCCTGTCTGTCCGTCCCCCACTTGGGAATCGTCGTCGATCCCGGCGATTTCCAGGGCCGCCTCCTCCCAGGTGGCGAGCTGGGCTGTTGAGGGTGGCCCTCCTCCTGTCATGGCTCTTTCCCTCTTATTGTGGGCTCTCTTTTCCTACAATGAGGGACACAAGTGGAGTTTGAGTGAGAATGAAGGAGTGAGTGTAGAGAATCCATAGCATAGATGCTTAGAAGGAGACAAAGGGCCCTCCCTGTGTGTTGTAAGTTGTTGTCGTTGCATCACAGTGATAGGGAGTGTGAGGGCTGCATGGTCGAATAGTTAAGTGAATGTGACCATAGAGAGAGAGGGAATGGGTAAGGGTGCAGGGATGTAAGTGTCAAGTGGGATGAGGAGGAAGAGGTTGGCAAAGCGGAGTGCTGGTGAGGAGAGTTGATGGGGATCAGATTGAGGGTGATGGGAAAGTCATACTCACTTGTCCTGTGCAGAGAAGGTCATGAAACCTCTTCCTGCATTGCAGCCAGGTTCTGCGGCTCATCGAGATGGAGTTGACCTCCTGGGCCACTTGCATCCACACAGCTTTAGTCTGCTGGGGTGGCTTTTTTCTCCCTGAGGAAGGGAAGAGCACCTCCTTATTGGATCTTGCTCCCTCCACCAGAGCTTAGAGGGAGGGCTCGTCGAAGTGTGGAGCACACTTTGGCCTACTGCTGGACATAGTCGATCAATGAAGTGCTTACTACAATGGCCATAAAGTTTGCAGTCTCCAGACGAAGCAAGGCTGCTTGCAGGCCTTAAATCCAGCAGCATTGATGACGTCATCGGAGGCGACTTTCTGTATGAAAAGACTCATTGGGCCAGGGGTTCCCACACGCTGGAAATCAAGTGCCCAATTAGGGGAAAATCGCACTTTTTCCCCACTTCACATCGGAGTCGGGGTCCTGACACGAATGCCACCTGACACGCCCCAGCCCGCCCACAATGGCAAAATCCAGCCCTTTTTGTCTGCTAAAATACTGCCAAATGTTAGCCAAGCTTTAGATTAGTGATTTACCATCATACTTCAGAAAAAACAAATGTGTAGGACAAGAAGCAGCCATTGCATTCCAGCTAGCCTCTGCCAATGTTCAAACAATACCGTATATTATACTCATTTATTAGCCCCGGTTTTAACTTGGAGTGTGAGTGCAGTGTGTGGGGGCTGGGACGAGCGGTAAGCTCACTTCACGGCATTGCGTGGGTCTTGGAGTGATTTTGACTCCCGGACCTTTTTCCATTGTTCGAGGTCAGACTCCCGCCTCAACCTGGTGGGAATCACTAAGTGACTGGCAGATGGGAGTGGGATATCAGGCGGCAAGAGTCTGCCGCCAGGGGCCTGAGGCAACGGTCCCTGACACTAGGGTAAGTGGTTGAGGGATGATCAGGGAGCGATTGCGGTCGGGGTAGGAGTGAAAGCCCAGGGCAGGGGAGGCCAAAGATTTCCCTGTGTAACCTGGAGGAGCACTCCTGCTCCTACTGGAACACAGAAAAATAATATTTTAAAAAATGAAACGAAACCGTCCTGCTTCTTGCTTGATGCCAGGTTTTTCTGGCGGGTCTGGCACCTGCTGTGACATGTGCGACCCAGATTTAAAATTCACGTCGGGTCCTAATTATGTCTTAGGACCCTGACTTTTCCATATTTATGAGGCCCTCGCCTGCCTGCAGAGGGCGCCTCTGACATCTTGCAAAACTCGGGAGTTAAAATGGCGGCAGGCGGAAGCGCTGCTTGAATTTGGAGATGAATACTCTGCCCCGAGTTTAACCACCCGCCCTGTTCTGGTCGGGTGCAGTGCTGGGGGGTTCGGGGGGCGGGGGTGGGGTGCAAGTTAAAGTAAGACTATCATCAGTCTAAAATTAATTTTCCATTATGAAAAGGTTTTGTTCTCAGCATGAGAGAAAAGTTGTTCGGGTTGCTATGTGCAGTGATAGCATAAACACTTTTTATTTATGCATTTACAATGTCGCTGAAATAGATGACCAGAGCAATTCCTTCCCTGACTTGTCTTATTAACACTGACAGTAAGCACATTTTTTTAAAAGCCTGAAGTATTTCAAACTCAACTTAAAGAAAAGTCTAGGATGAAATTTACAAATGGCTTTGAGGTTTTTTTAAGTAAGCATTACTTCTTTTCAAAATATGTAATTCAACTTATTTACTGGTGATAATTAGATTTTCTTCTAAAAATGTGAGTAATTTAACTATATTTGGCCTTCTAATCAGTCGCCATTTTTGGTTCATTACAAGCTTGTATAGAGGCTGGAGCTCTACACCATGCTAACTCAGCAATTACTTTAACTCCCAGGATCCCGGGATCCTGACTGTAAGGATTCAGTGGAGAATCTCTAAGCCATGTTGAAATACTATCAGCATTTAAACCTTTTTATATCTTGCTGTAGGTTCAGCTAGTGGTGTACAAGACATATGTCCAATTAGTTCTCATTCATGTTTCCTAACTTCATGCATTCAATGGAAGGACTTCCTCTGGTCCATCTGTAAGATCTCATGATCAAGCTGTGAGGTGGATTTGTGATAAAAAAAGGAAGCAGCTACCAAGAGGGAGGGTTCCAGCCTGCACTGATATATTCACTGAGTACACTGGGGGAGAAATTCGGTATCGCCCCGTTTGGGGCGCAATTATCGGCCGGGCGCAAAGTTTAGCGCCTGGTGCTAATTATCGCCTCCGTCTGCAAACTTGGCTCCTATCGCCCCTGGAAGTAATTGGAGCGCTAAATTAGGAGCCACACACCTCTCTTAAGGCACTAACGCCTGAGGAGCGAGGCGCTACCTCAGAGCGCTGGCGAAGTTCATGTGATGTCAGTTAGCAATGGAACACAGACACACTGGCGCCAGTTCTTAAAGGGGAGGGTCGATCTTGCTCTCCATCCACACCCTGCTCATTGCAGCCTTGAATCTCGGCCTGAAGAGACCTGTACATCAATTCTGCTGGAAAGAACAATGGAGAGACCCAGGGAAAGAGCTCAGAGTGCAGCCCCCAAGTCTCTTCTAAATCGATGCAAGGAAGGTCAAATCAAAATGAACCTGCAGTACCCAAAGCTCCTTCACACAGCGTTGAATCTCTCCAGAAGTCTCTCTCTCTCACTCAGAATGCGTGGTGCAAAAATGTCACCGACAAAAAAAGGCAGGAAGCGGCCGCCTTTAAATAGAGCTCCCCCAGTCCCTTCCCGACTGCAAAACGCTCCCCTCAACCTGTCGTTGCTAACAGCAGGCGGAAAAGCAGGGGGCACCCAGGGTCCGGGGCGCTACCGGGGCATTGCATGCTCGACTGACATCACGATCTGCGGGCACAGGAGATCATGGTGGTAGTGTTTAGCGCCGCCGCAAAATGTCTGGTCAATTTCGTGAGCGGGGCAAACATCGGCGGGCCCGGGCGCTAGTTGCTTTGCTCCCCATTAACGCCCTTAGGGTGCTAACGGGAGGCGCAAAGCAACCGAATTTTCCCCCCACTGAGCTGGAGGTTAGCCTTACATTAGCACGACACTTTGCTAAAGCCTCCTGAGGACCTGGAATAAGCAATTCTTGTTGAATAAGCCTGGTATGCAGTATTGGATTAGGACATCTAGAAGGTGGCTGGACGACACTAGTTGTCTGCCATAGGTCTTTCCTCCATGCTGAAAGCAAATACCCATTGTATTGCCAATGAGGAAACTCTGAGAATTGAGACAATTGCTGCTGGAAAACAGTTCCTTGATTTCAAGTATGAGAACACATGCAATGCATGCTGCTGAAGTTCTCCAACAATGGACATGCTGTGGTCTGGAGGAAGCACCCAATACCACTTCTGGAATTTTCCACTGGAAGTAATTATTGAGGGTGCAATACGTTACACAACTATGAACAGGCATATTATAATGAGATGCATGTTGGGAATAGGCCATATGAGGTGTCTCCCATCATTTGGACCATTAAAGCTTGGAGCGCTAGGAACAGCTGCGCTTTCTTGGTGTCCAGTATTGCCATGACATGTGGTGGGAAAGATTTAAATTTCAACTCCCCAGTCCTGTGATTTTACAATTTTTTTGACAAGATCCTCTGGCCTCTTCAGCTACCCAAGAGCCCACTTGACATGCAACCCTGTAGCAGGCAGAAAGGCCTATTGCTGCGATTTTCTTGCCCCCTCCTCGATGTGGGCTCTCTGACAGATCCTGCTGAAAATATTCCAATCAGCCTGATTGCAAAAGCACAGGCCTTTTTATTATTAGTTCATGGGATGTGGGCGTCACTGGCAAGGCCAGCATTTATTGCCAATCCCTAATTGCCCTTGAGAGGGTGGTGGTGAGCTGCCTTGAACCGCTGCAGTCCGTGTGGTGAAGGTACTCCCACAGTGCTGTTAGGGAGGAAGTTCCAGGATTTTGACCCAGTGACGATGAAGGAACGGCGATATACTTCCAAGTCAGGATGGTGTGTGACTTGGAGGGGAACTTGGAGGTGATGGTGTTCCCATGCGCCTGCTGCCCTTGTCCTTCTAGGTGGAAGGGGTCGCGGGTTTGGGAGGTGCTGCCGAAGAAGCCTTGGCGAGTTACTGCAGTGCATCTTGTAGATGGTACACACTGCAGCCACGGTACACCAGTGGTGGACGGGGTGAATGTTTAAGGTGGTGGATGGGGTGCCAATCAAGCGGGTTGCTTTGTCTTGGATGGTGTCGAGCTTCTTGAGTGTTGTTGGAGCTGCACTCATCCAGGCAAGTGGAGAGTATTCCATCATACTCCTGACTTGTGCCTCGTAGATAATGGAAAGGCTTTGGGGAGTCAGGAGGTGAGACATTCGCCGCAGAATACGCAGCCTCTGACCTGCTCTTGTAGCCAGAGTATTTATGTGGCTGGTCCTGTTAAGTTTCTGGTCAATGGTGACCCCCAGGATGTTGATGGTGGGGGATTTGGCAATGGTAATGCCGTTGAATGTCAAGGGGCGGTGGTCAGATGCTCGCTTGTTGGAGATGGTCATTGCCTGGCACTTGTGTGGCGCAAATGTTACTTGCCACTTATCAGCCCAAGGCCGAATGTTGTCCAGGTCTTGCTGCATGTGGGCACAGACTTATTCATTATCTGAGGAGTTGCGAATGGAACTGAACACTGTGTAATCATCAGTGAACATCACCATTTGTGACCCTATGATGGAGGAAGGTCATTAATGAAACAGCTGAACATGGTTGGGCCTAGGACACTGCCCTGAGGAACTCTTGCAGCAATGACTTGGAGCTGTGATGATAGACCTCCAACAACCACAACCATATTCCTTTGTGCTAGGTATGACTCCAGCCACTGGAGAGTTTTCCCCTGATTCCCATTGACTTCAGTTTTACTAGGGCTCCTTGATGCCACACCTGGTCAAATGTTGCCATGATGTCAAGGGCAGTCACTCTCACCTCACCTCTGGAATTCAGCTCTTTTGCCCATGTTTAGACCAAGGCTGTAATGAGGCCTGGAGCAGAGTGGTCCTGATGGAACCCAAACTGAGCATCGATGAGCAGGTTATTGGTGAGTAAGTGCCACTTGATAGCACTGTCGACGACACCTTCCATCACTTTGCTGATGATTGAGAGTAGACTGATGGGGCGGTAATTGGCTGGATTGGATTTGTCCCAATTGGATTTGTCCTGCTTTTTGTGGACAGGACATATTTTCCACATTGTCGAGTAACATAACTGGGCAATTTTCCACATTGCCTGGGATGGGCTGGGAGGAGACTTGGCCCCAGTAATTCAATACCTGAACCAGGCAGATCTGCTGTACTCCAGGGCACTCTTGATGATTGCCTAGCCAGCCTGGCTCACGAATGGACCTTTGATGGGTAGACCAGTTACTGGGGACAGAATTTTTCCCACTTAGCTCCAGATAATCCTGCAAGCCAATGCCCCAGTGGTTAGGGTCATCTTAGGTGAACCAGCGGTGGAAGTTTACCAGTGCTCTCTGTAAGCTTCCTGGTTAAACTCCAGCAAAACCTTTAACACACTTGGGGCTTCCTAAGCTTTGATATTGCATTATGGACTTAGTTAACTCTTTTTGGGGGAGATTGTGCACTCCATATTGAGCAAACAGAAATTCAACAGGTGAGTGTAGATCATTCAATAGCTTGGTTTGGAGACTCCTAATCATGGTGATGGGTCTCAGTATGTGCCAGACACCCAGCTGAACAAAAAAATCATGTTGCACTCTATTCAGAGGAACATCCTTCAGTGTGCTACAGTAATTCCAGCATTAAGAACTTTTTTTTTACCCTAACTAGGCTCATCGTGGACACCCATGTAGCAATATCAGCATTTTGACTGGGGTGGGGGGCGCGGCAGTGGGGGAGATGTGGCGAGGAGGAGCGTGCACTGCAGAATACTAGCAAGGATCAAACTGAGATAGAACATTAGTTGAATATTTGGTAAGAGCTGATATAGTCTTTGTCCAAGAAGTGTAACTTTGGCCCAAGCGTTGTCAGGGAAAGGTCACTTTGACAAATTTAAAGCAGATGTTTTTATTTATAGCCATGCAAAAACCATAGTTATGTTTCTGAAATGTTTTTCAGCAAAGACGTGACCATTGCCAAATAGACTTTACTATGCTTTTGTTCATTCTGAATCATTTATGTCACAAAGTTGGATTAACTGCACTGTTACAGTGTGTAAAATAACTTGCTATCTTCTGTAAAGTGCTTTGCCCTGCTCAGGATTGTGCTGTGCTGCTATTTTGGATTGCAACACTGGGGATTATCATCCACTTAAATAAATGGAACTGAAGGTAGTGGGGTTTGAAATGGAAAGTGTGCAGACATGTAGCTACTTGTCAGCATTTGGTACCCTGTGGCTCATTTAAGTTTGGGGATCACGTGGTACGAGGTTGCTGTGAGTTTGGGGCTTTGTGCATTTTCCTACACGTTCTCAGTACTTATGCTACCAGAGCAGGAGGAAGTCCTACAACATGGCTTGAAATATGACAATTGAAAAAGTATTATCCATTCCCAACTTTACTTTCATAATATCATGATTAAAACAATTTAGGTAGTAAGTCTTAAATCCTAGAACCCAGGCCCCCATGTTTAGTCTTAGCCTGCTGCCTGCATCTGACTCACACTAGGTTCTTCACTTTCCCATCACCACTGTCTTCACTGACCTCCATTGGCATTCTGTCCCCCCAAGCCAAACCAAAATCCTTAGCCTCATTTATAATCCCTCTCCAGCCTCTCCCCGTTAACCTCTGCACCCTCTGCCAGCCCTACCTCATAACCTATGGTCCTCCAATTCAGGCCTCCTATGCATCCTCCTACCCCCTGCCTGGTATTCATCACGTGGCATAGTCTTCAGGTATCAAAGCCCTAACCTTTAAAGCTTCCTCCCTAAATCTCTCCACATATTTGTTTCTTCCTTGTCTTTAAAATCCTTCTCAAAACCAATCAGGGTCATTTAAATATTCTTGGTAGGCTCCCAGACCCCCTGGCCTCCAGATCCCCAGGACCCTAGCATCCTGGCCCCTTTGCTCCTGGCCCCCTAGCACCCTGACTCCGAGGCCCATAGGATTCTGGCCCCCAGGCCCCCAGGACCCTAGAACACTGGCCCCCAGGCCCCCAGGACCCTAGAACCCTGGCCCCCTGGCCCCCAGGCCCCCAGGACCCTAGAACCCTGGCCCCCTGGCCCCCAGGCCCCCCAGGACCCTAGAACCCTGGCCCCCAGGCCCCCAGGACCCTAGAACCCTGGCCCCCAGGACCCTAGAACCCTGGCCCCCTGGCCCCCAGGCCCCCCAGGACCCTAGAACCCTGGCCCCCAGGCCCCCCAGGACCCTAGAACCCTGGCCCCCAGGCCCCCAGGACCCTAGAACCCTGGCCCCCAGGCCCCCCAGGCCCCTAGAACCCTGGCCCTCAGGCCCCCCAGGACCCTAGAACCCTGGCCCCCTGGCCCCCCAGGCCCCTAGAACCCTGGCCCCCAGGCCCCCCAGGACCCTAGAACCCTGGCCCCCTGTCCCCCAGGCCCCTAGAACCCTGGCCCCCAGCCCCCCCAGGCCCCTAGAACCCTGGCCCCCTGGCCCCCAGGCCCCTAGAACCCTGGCCCCCAGGACCCTAGAACACTGGCCCCCAGGCCCCCCAGGCCCCTAGAACCCTGGCCCCCTGGCCCCCAGGCCCCTAGAACCCTGGCCCCCAGGACCCTAGAACACTGGCCCCCAGGCCCCCCAGGCCCCTAGAACCCTGGCCCCCAGGCCCCCCAGGACCCTAGAACCCTGGCCCCCTGGCCCCCAGGCCCCCCAGGCCCCTAGAACCCTGGCCCCCAGGCCCCCCAGGACTCTAGAACCCTGGCCCCCAGGCCCCCCAGGACCCTAGAACCTTGGCCCCCAGGCTCCCAGGACCCTAGAACCCTGGCCCCCAGGCCCCCCAGGCCCCTAGAACCCTGGCCCCCAGGACCCTAGAACCCTGGCCCCCAGGACCCTAGAACCCTGGCCCCCACGCCCCCCGGGACCCTAGAATCCTGCCCCCCTGGCCCCCAGGACCCCCGGGACCCTAGAACCCTGGCCCCCCAGGACCCCCAGTACCCTAGAACCCTGGCCCCCTGGCCCCCAGGCCCCCAGGACCCTAGAACCCTGGCCCCCTGGCCCCCAGGCCCCCCAGGACCCTAGAACCCTGGCCCCCAGGCCCCCAGGACCCTAGAACCCTGGCCCCCAGGACCCTAGAACCCTGGCCCCCTGGCCCCCAGGCCCCCCAGGACCCTAGAACCCTGGCCCCCAGGCCCCCCAGGCCCCTAGAACCCTGGCCCCCAGGCCCCCCAGGACCCTAGAACCCTGGCCCCCTGGCCCCCCAGGCCCCTAGAACCCTGGCCCCCAGGCCCCCCAGGACCCTAGAACCCTGGCCCCCTGTCCCCCAGGCCCCTAGAACCCTGGCCCCCAGGCCCCCCAGGCCCCTAGAACCCTGGCCCCCAGCCCCCCCAGGCCCCTAGAACCCTGGCCCCCTGGCCCCCAGGCCCCTAGAACCCTGGCCCCCAGGCCCCTAGAACCCTGGCCCCCAGGACCCTAGAACACTGGCCCCCAGGCCCCCCAGGCCCCTAGAACCCTGGCCCCCAGGCCCCCCAGGACCCTAGAACCCTGGCCCCCTGGCCCCCAGGCCCCCCAGGCCCCTAGAACCCTGGCCCCCAGGACCCTAGAACACTGGCCCCCAGGCCCCCCAGGCCCCTAGAACCCTGGCCCCCAGGCCCCCCAGGACCCTAGAACCCTGGCCCCCTGGCCCCCAGGCCCCCCAGGCCCCTAGAACCCTGGCCCCCAGGCCCCCCAGGACTCTAGAACCCTGGCCCCCAGGCCCCCCAGGACCCTAGAACCTTGGCCCCCAGGACCCTAGAACCCTGGCCCCCTGGCCCCCAGGCCCCCCAGGCCCCTAGAACCCTGGCCCCCAGGCCCCCCAGGACTCTAGAACCCTGGCCCCCAGGCCCCCCAGGACCCTAGAACCTTGGCCCCCAGGCCCCCCAGGCCCCTAGAACCCTGGCCCCCAGGACCCTAGAACCCTGGCCCCCCAGGACCCCCAGGACCCTAGAACCCAGGCCCCCAGACAATCATTGAAAAGTCATATCTCACAAATAAATTACATAATTTTAACATTTGTTTTTAATTTTAATTTTCAGAATATTGAGGGGGTAGTGAATTGTGTGCGTTGTTCTCCACACTCGATTCCCCAATCAACGCTCCTGTTGAATGGTGCTCTCCACCAGGAACAGAGCCGCCCTTGATTTGCCCTATGTTTTAAAACAGGACCAATCTTAACTGTGGCCACCCAGCGTAAACAGGGCAATAGCAGCCTGAAAATGGTGTTGGGTCACTTACTGACATCGTGGTGGGACCTTTAGATGAGCAGCTGCATTGCCCACCTGTTTTAGATGTGAGGTCACTTTGAAAATGCAAATGACCTCAAGTACAAAATTAAAGTAAAATAGTGCGCCGCAAACACTCTGCCTATTTGTACCGGACACTGAGCGCCTAACTAATCATTTGTATAGGGACCAGGAGGAACAGGAATACTCCTCCTGGTCTTCCAAAATACTCTTGTCTGCTGTGGGCCGTGTGTAGCCCTCTCTTGGATTGTCTCCCCCCAATCCCCACTCACCTCCAGGCTTGGACTGTTTGCTGGCTTTACATAGGAGCCAGATGATTTCTCGCCCTCCCCAACCAGCGAGCTGGATAGGAGCGCCTGTTTGGCACACGCAGCTGGCCAGATCAATGCAAATGAGGCCTGAGTCTCAAACTGGCTTAGGTCTCACGGCAGCAACAATGGGCAGACGGTGGGCGCACTCCGTCTACCAACCACCTGGTTTGTGCCAAAAGTTTAAATCGACCCCAATAATATACCCCAATAACATTCTTTAATACGTTTTGTAAAGGTCAATTCAAACAATCTGAAAATACAGCCATTATTCTGGTACATTTGTCTACATAAGTCACTGTACACTAAATATAATTCATCCTGTGGATGTTTTGACATGATAAGGTGCTACATAAATAAATGATATTGCATTATTATTCATGATTGTTATGATATATTGAACTTGTCTGATGTCTAAAGATCTGTTTAAAATTACAGCTGTCTTCTATCATGACATTTAAAGTGTTATAATTTAAAATAATACCTCTGCCTTTCAATATATTGAAAGAAGGCAGTCATTTTTTTTTGTTTCTTTATATTGTTTTCTTCAGGTCTTATAATTCTTAGAATTTCAGCAAGTTAGAATCTGTTTTAATTTCCAACTCTGACAAAAAACACAATAATCTTCCACAATGGAATGGTTTGTTTTCGAGTTTCCCAGGTTGTGGCTTCTACCTTCATTCAGCAACACTTAGAGCTCCAATGCCTTTGTTTTTTTTCTTAGATGTGCTGTGCTGTGCAGTGCTCACACAAAGGGTGGTGGAAATCTGGAATTCTTTCCCCTAAACAGCTGTTGAAAATTTCAAAACTGAGATTAATAGATTTTGTTAAGCAAGGGTATAAAGGGTTATGCAACCAAAGCGGGTGGATGGAGTTAAGATGCCAGATCTAATTGAATGGTGGAGTTCCTCAGGGCAGTGTCCTAGGCCCAGCCATCTTCAGCTGCTTCATCAATGACCTTCCCTCCAACATAAGGTCAGAAATGGGGATGTTCGCTGATGATTGCAGTGTTCAGTGCCATTCACAACTCCTCAGATAATGAAGCAGTCTGTGCCCGCATATAACAATACCTGGATGACATTCAGACTTGGGTTGAAAAGTGGCAGGTAACATTCGCGCCACACAAGTGCCAAGCAATGACTATCTCCAACAAGTGAAAGTCTAACCACTGCCCCTTGACATTCAACAGCATTACCATTGCTGAATCCCCCACCATCAACATCCTGGGGGTCACCATTGACCAGAAACTTAACTGGACCAGCCACATAAATACTGTGGCAACAAGAGCAGGTCAGAGGCTAGGTATTTTGCAGCGAGTGTCTCACCTCCTGACTCCCAGAGCCTTTATACCATCTACAAGGCACAAGTAAGGAGTGTGATGGAATACTCTCCACTTGCCTGGATGAGTGCAGCTCCAACAACACTCAAGAAGCTCGACACCATCCAGGACAAAGCAGCCCGCTTGATTGGCACCCCATCCACCACCTTAAACATTCACTCCCTCCACCACCGGTGCACCATGGCTGCAGTGTGTACCATCTACAAGATGCACTGCAGCAACTCGCCAAGGCTTCTTCGGCAGCACCTCCCAAACCCGCGACCTCTTCCACCTAGAAGGACAAGGGCAGCAGGCGCATGGGAACACCACCACCTCCAAGTTCCCCTCCAAGTCACACACCATCCTGACTTGGAAGTATATCGCCATTCCTTCATCGTCGTGGGTCAAAATCCTGGAACTCCCTCCCTAACAGCACTGTGGGAGTACCCTCACCACACAGACTGCAGCGGTTCAAGAAGGCGGCTCAGCACCACCTTCTGAAGGGCAACTAGGGATGGGTAATAAATGCTGGCCTTGCCAGCGACACCCACATCCCATGAATGAATTGAAAAAAACAGGATCGAGGGGATGAATAGCCTACTCCTGTTCCTATAGTTATTAATATGACACGCTTGTCTTTGCGGTCTTAATTTCTGCTAATAAAGGGAAACAAATGTCCAATTCCCTATACAGAGACTATTTCTGTAATTCTAATGATCCTATGGGATTGAGCTTTCTCCATGTTTACTAAAAGCCTCTATCTTGTTTGGTCATGCAGATAACTGATCTTCACTCCCTCCCTTTTTTATTTAGTCTCTGTGGTTCTGTTTCTGCTGAAATGTATTGTTTTACTTCTTTCTTTAAAAAAATGTATTCTATTAAATTGAAAACAAAGAAGCCTAGCTATATTGTATGGAAACCTTGAATAAACAGACTCCTCTCCCTTTTGTGCTATTATTTACAGAAAGCTTTGTGTGATGGTAAAATGGTATATTGTGCTCCTGGGTACATTTTAAGCTTTGCTGGTTGTTGGCTGGTATTTATCCAGTGGATATACGTGTTCACGGTAACATGTGCTGAGCCATTCATATTCAGAATTTTGTTGTAATTTTTTTATAACTTGTAGTCATGGTGTTTGTAAGAGATTCTGTAAAATGCACCATTTATTTAAAAGAAAACGAGAGGTGGTTAAAATAGACGAAATTTCCAAGGTTTTCTGATCTAACTAGTGCTTCCTTTCGTTTTAATGGAAAACCACAGAATTCAAAATACTGAAATGTATGTGAACCATGCAGAGTGGCAGCTTAGTATCAATGAGAAATACATTATAAAATGTATAATTTTAGCACCAGCGTCAGGACTTCATTTCAGCAGTTTCGAAGAAAAGCTAATTCAAGCATGAATGGAGTTTGATATGACTGGTATTGCTGATGTTATTTTAAATGCTTGTGACCTTCACAATTGAATGTTATTTTAAATGCTCGTGACCTTCACAATTGAATGTTGTACCGCAACACATCTAAAAGGTCCCCCCATTCCTATCGCATACAAAGTCCGGCTCACCCAGTCCCCAGTCCTCGCCAACCTCCACAGGCTCCACATCCTCCAATGCATTGATTTCAAAATCCTCAACCGTCTTTACAAATCGCTCCATTGCCTCACTCTACCCTACCTCTGCAACCTTGTCCAGCTCTATGTCTGAGCTTGCACACTCCACTCTTCTGAGTCCATACTAGTACAAGGACTCTTCCCTCTGTTCCACCAACATTGCCTCAAACTCTGAAATAATCTTCCAAACCCATCCATCTTCTTCCATCTCTCTGCACCTTCAAAACCTCCTCAAAAACGACTGTTCCTTTGGCCTCTCTCACCCTTTGTGAAGCACCTTGCATACTGAGCGACATTAGAGGTGTTGTATAAGCATATGTTGTTATTGCTTGCAACAGTGCACATGGTGTTTGAGGATGTAATGGGGGCACCAAAGCAGCAAATGTATATTATTTTTATTTTTCCACAAAATCAATTCACTATTAAGTACACAACAGCAACAACAACTTGTATTTATATAGCACCTTTAATGTAATAAATCGTCCCAAAGCGCTTCACAGCTGTGTTATAAAACAAAATTTGACGCCGAGCCACATAAGGAGATATTAGGGCAGATGACCAAATGCTTGGTCAAAGAGGTAGGTTTTAAGAAGCGTCTTAAAGGAGGAAAGAGAGTAGTGAGGTGGAGAGGTTTAGGGAGGGAATTCCAGAGCTTAGGGCCTTGGCAGCTGAAGGCACGGCCACCAATGGTGGAGCGATAAAAATCGGGGATGCTCAAGAGGCCAGAATTTGAGAAGCGCACATATCACGGAGGGTTGTAGGGCTGGAGGAGATTACAGAGATAGGGAAGGGCGAGGCCATGTAGGGATTTGAAAACAAGGATGAAAATTTTAAAATCGAGGCGTTGCTTAACCGGGAGTCAATGTTGGTCAGCGAGCACAGGGAGGATGGGTGAACGGGACTTGGTGCGAGTTAGGACACATGCAGCGCAGGTTTGAATGATGTCAAGTTTACAGAGGATAGAAAGTAGGAGGCTGGCCAGGAATGTGTTGGAATAGTCAAGTCTAGAGGTAACAGAGGCATGGATGAGTGTTTCAGCAGCAGATGAGCTGAGGCAAGGGCAGAGTTGAGTGATGTTCTGGAGGTGGAAATAGGCGGTCTTAGTGATGGTGCAGATATGTGGTTGGAAGCTCGTTTCAGGGTCAAATATGAAACATATGGTTCAGCCTCAGACTGTTGCCGGGGAGAAGGATGGAGTTGGTGGCTAGGGAACAGAGTTTGTGGCGGGGACTGAAGACAATGGCTTCAGTCTTCCCACTATTTCATTGGAGGAAATTTGGCCTGGTTATGTTGCAATTATTAGGATACATATATCCTGGTAGTAACAGGGAATAGATAGGAGACAATAGGAGGGAGTCCAGAGTTGAAGTCAGAGGTCCCGTGGTGGGAAAAAAATGACGCCGGTAGCGTGGAGTCGGCATGGAGCACAGATGAACTGTGGTCCAAATTCGGAGACAGGTGTAGTGGGCGAGTGAAATCCAGAAGCTATTTGAAGGGTAGAGTATCGGAGCATGGAGGTATTTCCGTGGGAATGAAGAGCCAACAGATGTGCAGAATTGGTTGCGGGGCAGAAAGATGATGGTGCAGTTGGAGGTCCCCATAAGATCCAGAAGCAGCAGAGAAATGTACTTTGCCCAGGAGAGTGAAACTCTAGCCAGAAAACAAACTGTAGCTGAAGTTGAAAAACCAGTTGGCCAGTCACAGGCTCAGCAGGGAATAACAGCGGTGGGGGAATGGCTGTGGCTGATCAAAGTTACTTTAAAATCTAAGCAACAGATCAGAGACACAGCGGATGAGTCTTACGGTGTAGTCCAGTGCAGAAGTGTAGTCTTGGGCCGTGATTTTACTTACCTCGGTGGGTCCATGGTGAGCGATGTCTGTGGCGGGTCGTGACCTCGCTGCTGGCTCCATCCCACTCTGTCAAATGAATTTCCCTTGATAGGGCTTGTTAAGCCCGCCCAGCGCGTTTCCCGGGCCAATCAGAGGAAGCGGGTCTGGTGACGTCATTTTATGATGCGTCATCAGCTGGTTTCCTTAAAGGGACCATGGCCAACTTTCTTTTGACATTTATGTTGTCAGTGTTCTACAGCATTGAGATGCTGCAAACACTGACAATCACTGCACAGAGGTGCACGGCTTCACCCAGGTTCTCCCATGACTCCCTCCATATGCTTATGGAGGGAGTCACAGCACGCAGAGAGGTCCTCTTCCCTTCCCATGGGTGGAAGAGACCTCCCCAGGAGACCAACGCAGCCTGGTTGCACATTGCAGAGGAGGTCACAAGCAGGGATGTCGTCAGGAGGACCAGGCAAACCTTTCAATGGTCTGAGTAGATCATGAAACGTTAGTACAAAGCCACACTCACCTTCATCCTGCTGTGCCTCTCATCACATCCCCATCTCTCTGCCTTCCCTACCCTACTCCTGCACATCCTTATTCACACCAACTTACCTTGCACCTCCACCCATCCCTCTCTATCTACATTATCACATCCCCATCTCACTAGCCAGCCCTCACACTCACCCTCATCCTAGTGCAATCATACCAACTAACAACACACAAGGATAGCCACTTGGGTGTTTTATCTAATATTCATGTGAACTTTCTGTTAATGTGCTGTCAAACATTGAAACCTTTATTTTTAACATTTTACGTTCTTGGACAGATTTGTGTGCACCTTTGGAAGTGGCTTAGTAAGTTGCAGTGAATGATGAGACATAACAGTACCCCCCGCAATGGTGGTGAGTGTGAAAGGAATGGCTTGGGCATTGTAGGGATGCTTTATGGTGTTGGTGTGGGGTGGTGCCAACCTGGCACATCATGTGGCAGCCAGGGTCAGCGTCAAGTGAAGCAAATCTGGCCATGGTGAGGCCATCCCTGGCCTCCTGGGCAGCAATATGGTCGGGTGCTGATGCTCTCTGTCCTTTGCAGCATCAGGTGATTGCGGAGAGGTTGGTGGTGTTGTTGTTGGTGCTGCTGTTGTGCCTGGTGCTGCTGGTGTTGGGGCTGATCGTGGTGGGATTCTGAGGACCAAGGTGAGAGAGTATAAATGGCACCTTTGCTGATGGAATAGATGGCAGATGAAGTAGAGATGACAGAAGCGATCTGTCAATGGTGAGAGAGGTTCTTCCAATGAGGTGAGAGTGGTTGGAGAGTGGAAAATGGAAAGCCTGCAGACTGTGTGCTGGAAATGGAGTGAGAAAAAGCTTCTACCTGAGGAAAGTGATCATCTGTCAGGTGGGAGCTTTTACTGTACATTTGAAGCTGTCAAGTAATCAGCTGGAGCAATGGCCACTGAACCCATGCCTCAGCTTGACAGCAATGGTCTGCGCACAGCGGGGATCCCATGGTCATGAAGTTAAAGACAAAAGGTAAGTGAAAAAAGGCTGTTAAGCATCTGGCAACTAGATGCTAATAATTTTAATTAGGTCTCCCGCCACTGCCGGTCGGGTCTGCTCAGCATTGACAGACCCGACATTGGGAAAGGCGCGTGGCGGTGGATTGACAGCGGGGTCCTGACTTTCCCACCCGACCTGCCACCGATCCCACCCGCTTACCCCCGGAAAATTCCAGCCTTGATGTCCAGAGAAGTCCAGGAATTTGGAACCAAAATTTGAGAAGAGATTCAGGAGCTCAATGAGAAAAGCAGAAAGCAGGCATGTTTGCGGGATGGGCAATAGTGGTGCACTTTGAAGCCCCCAAATTCCTGGTGCTGGAGCGAGTGGAAAGCCCGTGTTCCACTCAGAATAGTGCCAGGAACTTGGCGTATTCAGATTCAGCGATCAAGCATTGGAGGCGTTGGTGTTCGCTGTGGAGAGACGGAGGGCGGTGCTCTACCAGGCAAGTGGCAGGAGGCCCTCGCCGCAAGTCTTCCACACCATGTGGAGGGAGGTAGCCCAGCAGGTCTCGGGCAACACTGTGGTCCCCAGGACCCACACACAGTGCAGGAAGAAATTTAACGACCTCACTCGGGTGGTCAGGGTGAGTGAATTCTTCAACAAATGCTACATACCACCATCTGAACCATAGGGCAGAATTTTCATTGACCCATGGAGGCGGGTTTGGAGGCGTGTAGGGTGGGAAAATAGCAGATTCGGGGGTTCCAAACCCATCCCGCCCCCAACCCGCCTCCATGCCAGTTTCGCTGGAGGCAGGTACCTGACCTGTGCTGGGAGCCGCCTCCCCGAGGCGGGAAGGGGATTAGTGACAATTAACTGCCTGTTGGGGACAACAACGGTATGTTCATCCCTACTCCTTCTTCTCACATCCCACTTCCCCCTCACCCCACAAGGATTTCGCACTTGATTCCAGTTTACCCAAGCCAGATCCATTCTCATCCCACTGAAATTGGCCTTCCCCCAGTTAAACATTTTTCCTGTTCCCTAAATGTTCACCTACTGACACTTGCTCCACTTGACCTATCTCATTCCCAAGATCCAGCTCCAGCAATGCCTCCTCCCTCGTCGGGCCGGAAACATACTGATCAAGAAAGTTCTCCTGAACACACTTCAGAAATTCTTCCCCTTTTCTGCCCTTAATACTATTACGATCCCAGTCTATATTAGGATAATTGAAGTCCCCCATTATTACTACTCTATAGTTCTTGCACCTCTCTGTAATTTCTCTGCAAATTTGCTCCTCCATATCTTTCCCACTATTTGGTGGTCTATTGAATACACCGAGTAGTGTAATGGCACCTCTTTTATTTCTTAACACTAGCCATATGGATTCTGTCCTTGACCCCTCCAGAACATCCTCCCTCACCAGCACTGTAACATTCTCCTTAACCAATACTGCCACACCACCTCCTATCTTTCCTTCCCTATATTTCCTGAACACCTTATAACCAGGAATATGTAATACCCAATCCTGCCCTTTTTTGAGCCAGGTCTCAGTTATTGCCACAACATCATATTCCCATGTGGCTATTTGTGCCTGCAGCTCACTTACCTTGTTTACTATGCTTTGTGCATTCACATACATACACTGTAAACCCATCTTAGACCATCCTGTATTCTCTCTTAGTTGGACCCCACCTAATACCTTACTATTTCTTACTTTAGTGCTCTCTGCCTCTCCCAATCCTTTGAGCACTTTATTTCCCCTTTCTAATGTTACATCCTGGTGTCTATCCCCCTGCCAAATTAGTTTAAACCCTTTCCAACAGCACTAGCAAACCTCCCCACGAGGATATTGGTTCCAGCTCTGTTGAGGTGCAACCCGTCCGGTCTGCATAGGTCCCACCTCCCCCAGAACCGATCCCAATGCCCCAGGAATCTGAAGCCCTCCCTCCTGCACCATCTCTCCAGCCACGCATTCATCTTCTCTATCCTATTTCTACACTCGCGCGTGGCACCGGGAGTAATCTGGAGATTACTACCTTTGAGGTCCTACTTTTTAATCTCTTTCCTAGCTCCCTGAAATCTGCCTGCAGGACCTCATCGCTCTTTCTACCTATGTCGTTGGTACCGATATGGACCACGACCTCTGGCTTTTCATCCTCCCCCCTCAGAATGTTCTGCAGCCACTCAGTGACATCCTTAACCCTGGCACCAGGAAGGCAACATACCATCCTGGAGTCACGTCTGCGGCCGCAGAAACGCCTGTCTGCTCCCCTAACTATTGAATCCCCTACCACTATTGCTCTCCCACTCTTTTTCCTCCCCCTGTACAGCTGAGCCATCCGAGCTGCCACGGACTTGGCTCTGGTTGTACTCCCCAGAGGAACCATCGCCCTCACCAGTACTCGGAACCGAATACTGGTTGGAGAGCAGGATGCACTCAGGGGACTCCTGCACTACCTGCCTGGTCCTCCTCTTCTGTCTGGCGGTCACCCGTTCCCTGTCTGCCTGCGCACTCCTTATCTGTGGGGTGACCGCCTCCTGAAACGTGCTATCCACTAAGCTCTCAGCCTCGCGGATGCACTGCAGTGATGCCAGCTGCTGCTCTAGCTCCAAAACCTGGAGCCCAAGCTCCTCCAGCTGACGACACCTCCTGCACACATGGTTTTCCAGGACACAGGAAGCATCCTGGATTTCCCACATGGCACAGGATGTGCATTCCGTGGGATTGAGCTGCCCTGCCATGCCTCTAGTTAATAGACTATTAACTAACCTCTGTGACCTTCCAGATGCAGCAATGGACGGCGAACTGCGAGATGTTAGCTATGTCTCCTGTTGCAGACTGGAAGGATCTGCTGGCGAAGAAATTGAGGGTGACGGTGACCTTGACTGCCATTGAGAGAGCCGTGGTCTCCCTGATCTGAGGCTGGAGGTCTGTCTGCAGGAGGTGGCAGAGTTCTCTGACCACCTCCTTGGTGAAGCGGAGCCTTCTAATACACTGCTCCTTGCTTAATTGGAGGTAGGAGAAGTACTCTAGGAATACCCTCGGAGGGTAAGGCCTCCTGTTGAGAGCCCTGATGGCCCTTCTCCTCCCTCTGGCCATATGGTTCAGTCTTTTTTGCTGCCTCTGCTCCCTCCACTGTAGATCCTGGAGGGTGAAGTTGACTGCCAGTACAGCCCCCATTAATGTAACCAAGTAGGGCAATTTGAAGTTTTTAAGAACAAATGTAGCTACTTTTTAGTTGCCACAACACTCCTGATACTAAGTAACCTTAAAATTACGGAATGAGACTGTTGCACTATGTGAAACGGACAAGAAAGCAGTGAAACTCCAGTAACCTACAGCTGCGACTCATTACTGATGATCTCTTTAAATAACATCCCTGGAGCCAGCTTCCAGGTGCTTTATGCCAGCTCTCCCTGTCGCTGTTTACTCCAGGCGCTAGGGTAGGTGGCAGCAATCAATTTTGCTGATCGGGCAGCCAGTGAGCATTGCATTCTTACTGATGTCACGATCCACCTGGCGTTGAGGCTCCCGGCAATAATTGTTAGTGGCGGGGCTGCCGGGGGTGGGGCGGGATTTGGCATGCAGCATTGCCGTTGGATTCGCCTCGCCCCGGCGATAATGCTCTAGTGTCCCATTAGTGCCATCTGCTGGCGCTAACGGGAGGCGCTAAGGTACCAAATTTCCCCCCAAAATCTTTTCTAGGGAAATCTAATTCACCCTGATTGCCTTCCAAAGAGGCCCACTTGCAGTGGGAGCAGGAGAGGTGAGCAGTTTCTTCGGGATCTCAGCATGCCTCTTTTTTGCCATGGAAACAACATGGCACGGCTCTGATAGCCTGACTGATAGTTCAAGACGGACACCACTGATGTACCCTTGCAGAGGCAATGAGCCCGTCCTGACCATACAAATGACCCCATCCCCGAATTTAGGACAGGGTCTGCAGTTTGGGGCAACAGCAGGGGGGGTTCCTTTTGGGCACCCTTGTGACAGTTGAATTTCAGTGAAAGAGCATGAATTACATGCAAGTGTTTGGCAAACCTTTTTCACTTATTTACAAATGCATAAGAAGTGATGTTTTCAGATAAAGGATTTTTAGAATCTGCAACACACTACAACAAGTAACTATTGACGTCGAGTCAATTACAACATTTCAGAAAGAATTCGATAAACACTTGAAGACATCAGAGTAGAGGGCATGAGGAAAAAGCAGGGGAAATTGATTAGAGAACGTAGCTCTGGTGTGGAGCTGACACTGGCACAGGTCAGTTGGTTAAATTGCTTCCCTCTGTGCTAAAATTTAGATTAGGCCAAATTTCTGGGAGCGCAGCTCTGTTGGCAGAAGTTCAGGCAGATTCCCAGCTGGACAGACGCAATGATGCAGACCCCATCCCAAATAGCAGATGAAATCAAACGCAGAGAAGTATGAAGTGATACATTTCGGTAGGAAGAATGAGGAGAGGCAATATAAACTAAATAATACAATTTTAAAGGGGGTGCAGTAACAGAGAGACCTGGGGTGTATGTACACAAATCTTTGAAGGTGGCAGGACAGGTTGAGAAGGCTGCTAAAAAGTCATACGGGATCCTTGGCTTTATCAATAGAGGCATAGAGTACAAAAGCAACAAGTTATTCTAAATCACTGATTAGACCCCAGCTGGAGTATTGTGTTCAAGTTTGGGCACCACACTTTAGCTAAGGATGTCAGGGCCTTGGAGAGGGTGCAGAGGAGATTTACTAGAATGGTACCAGGGATGAGGTGCTTCAGTTTTGTGGAGAGATGAGAGAAGCTGGGATTGTTCTCCGCTTAGACCAGAGAAGGTTAAAGGGAGATTTAATAGAGGTGTTCAAAATTATGAAGGATTTTGATTGAGTAAGTAAGAAGAAACTGTTTCCACTGGCAGCAAACAGATTTAAGGTAATTGGCAAAAGAACCAGAGGGAAAATAAGGAGAAATGTTTTTATGCAGCGAGTTGTTATGATCTGTAATGCACTGCCTGAAAGGGTGGTGGAAGCAGATTCAAAAGTAACTTTCAAAAGGGAATTGGATAAATACTTAAAAAGGAAAAAAATGCATGGCTATAGGGAGTGAGACTAATTTAATAGCTCTTTCAAAGAGCCGGTATAGGCACGATGGGCCGAATAGCTTTCTTCTGTGCTGTTTGATTCGATGAAATCCCTGACATGGGGGTCATCTGCATGGTCAGGGTGGGAGGCACCTGCAGGTGTCCATCAGCAGTGATGGAAACCTGGAAAATCATAGTGGCTTCATGTTGTTCCAAGGGCAGAAGAGAGGCCTGGGAAATACCCAACTAAAAATATAAATTTATTTCTTCAGTTCCCAATGGAGCCAGCAGGACTTCTGCTTAAGGTAAGAAACCCCACCAGATCAATCACCTTTGCTTAGTAAAGGATTCAGGCCTTTCGGAATGAATTAATGGAACACGCCAGCTCACAGCTAGCGAGAGTTCCGTTGAGGACTACTGGCGGAATTTCCGGGTTAACCCAAGGACTCCCCCAGACATGTTCCCTTAATGTTGGGAGAGTGATCTGCCTGTTCTCCAGCCTTGGGCCCAACTGAATTTTGAGCTCTAAGACTATAACACAGAGGTGCAAATTGCATTGAACCACATCACTTGTATTTGACACAAAAAGAAAATACTGCAGATGCTGGAAATCTGAAATAAAAACAGAAAATGCTGGAGATACTCAGCAGGTCAGGCAGCATCTGTGAAGAGAGAAACAGAGTTGACATTTCAGGTCAATGACCTTTCGTCAGAACTGGAAAAAAGCAGGAAATGGAACAGATTTTTAAGCAAGTGTAGGGGCTGGGAAAGGGGCGAGGGGATGAAAGAACAAAAGGGAAGGTCTGTGATAGGATAGAAGGCAGGAGAGGTTAAGAGACATTAAGAGATATTCAAGGCAAAAGGAGATGGTAATGGGACAGGTTAAGAAACAAAGGATGGCTCTAGATGAAGTGTAAATTGCGCTGGCAGAATGAAAGACAGCTGCCATGTGGGAGAGAAGAAAAGACACAAACAAAAGGTGTGGATAAAAAATATATATAGGATAGAGGCCGAGGTTATGATCTGAAATTGTTGAACTCTATGTTGAGTCCAGAAGGCTGTAACGTGCCTAATCGAAAGATGAGGTGCTGTTCCTCGAGCTTACGCTGAGCTTCAGTGGAACAATGCAAGAGGCCGAGGACGGAGAGGTCAGAGTGGGAGTGGAGCAGAGAATTAAAGTGACAGGTGACCGGAAGCTCGGGGTCCCCCTTACGGACTGAACGGAGGTGTTCCGCAAAGCGGTCACCCAATCTGCGTTTGGTCTCCCCAATGTAGAGGAGACTGCATCGTGAGCAGTGAATACAGTATACTAAATTGCAAGAAGTACAAGTAAATGTAATAAAAGTAAATGTAATAAAAGTAAATACAAGTTACGTGTATTTGACTATCAGTTGGCTTATTGTTTCTGCAGAGAGGGAGTGAAAAACACTTGGAAGCTGAGTTAATCCATATCTTTCTAAGGTATTTAGGGGAAGAAATTCAGTGGCGTCCCCTTTGGGGCACTAACTTCGCCGGGGCACTACTCCCGAAAAAGTTGGTACCCCTACACTGTAAATTCAGTGGTAGTGCCCCAAGCAGGAGGCGGGGCGCTACTGGAAGCACTCCACCTCCTTCCTGGGGCGCTACAATTGAATATCGTGGTGCTACATGCAACAGTGTCATGAGCATCGGCACGTAGCACCGCGGTACGGCAGGCCTCCCTCCCCTGATTAAAGGGGAGGGGCCTAGCGCTGCACACATCAGGGCCCTGCTGGACCACCGGAGAGCGGGGTGCCGAGAAAGCAGCCCAGCACTCAAGAGGAGTGCCGGGCTGAGCGATCGTGGCCTGCACTCCGAATAAAAAAGGGGAAGGGGGCAGGTGCTGGCAGTCGGCCCCAAAAAAATGGCCGCCCGACACCTGCCCTTTAACTTGCGCAGCGGTGGCGGCTGCAAAAACGCCCCCTGACCCTGTTGGACATATCGTCCGGTGATAGGTCGGGGCGCAACCGAAGTTTGCGGCCGGGGTGCGAGCGGGGCCACCTTATTCATGCCTTTGTCATCAACAGATTTGACTATTCAAATACTCTCCTGCTGTCTTACCATCCTCCACTCAGCATAAACATCAATTCATCCAAAACTCTGATGCCCAGAGCTTATCTGCCAGCAAGTCTCAGTCGCATATCATCACTCTCCCTTGCTGACCCACATTGGCTCCCAATCCCCCCAACGCCTCAAGTTTTAAATTCTCATTCTCATGTTTAAATCCATTCCTGGCCTTGTTCATCGCTATCTCTGTAACTTCCTCCGGCTGTACAACTCGCTCCCAAACTCTCAGTTGCTTAGACTTTAGCTTCTTGTGCATCGCTTCCTCCTTTTCATAACTTCAATATGTAAACCATCAGGTAAATGACTTAAAACATTTGGCACCCATGCCTTCAACATAAGAACATAAGAACATAAGGATTAGGAACAGGAGTAGGCCATACGGCCTCCCGAACCTGCTCCGCCATTCAATAAGATCATGGATGATCTTCAACCTCAACTCCACTTTCCCACCCGATCTCCATATCCCTTGATTCCCCTCGAGTCCAAAAATCTATCTATCTCAGTCAATGACTCAGCATCCACAGCCATTTGGGGTAGAGAATTACAAAGATTCACAGCCATCTGAGTGAACAAATTCCTCATCTCAGTCTTAAATGACTTACCCCTTATACTGAGACTATGCCTCCTAGTTCTAGACTCTCCAGCCAGTGGAAACAACCTCTCAGCATCTACCCTGTCAATCCCCCTCAGAATCTTATATGGTTCAATTAGATCACTTGTCATCCTTCTAAACTCCAGAGAGTATAGGCCCAATCTACTCAATCTCTCCTCATAAGCCCATCCTCTCATTCCAGGAATCAATCTAGTGAACCTTCATTGCACCGCCTCTAAGGCAATTATATCCTTCATAAACAGTCGCTGTGCTTCAATGTAATTCATTGTACGTGAAGCACGTTAAGACATTCCTGAGACATGAGAGATATAAATGCACATTTTTTTCATTAATATTATGACAACCAGCAATTATATGGCACAGTCAAAATTTTCATTGACAACTTGCTCAGTAGCCTAGTGAGCACAGACTGCCTCTCGGTGTAGCAATAAACCATACAGAGTAGGACATCGCATGCTAAAACCCTGGTCTATGTTGAGTTGGCTGATCTTAGCCAGGAATTGATATGGTGCCTAGTTGCTGGCCTGGCCTCAGCCACGCTTATCACTCCTAAATCATTCTCCAGTGACCCTGTATGTCAAGTAAGGACAAGATTAGGCTTGGCTGCAACCCACTTGCTGTTTGGACTCTCACATGAAGAATGGCCAGTCGGAACGATGCCCCAGGAAGAGTTAGAACCCTCATTAGGGAAAACAATGGGCAAAACAACAAAAGAATTTAAAATAGAACCCCCAGATCTTCCTGCAAGATCAGTGACATACACACTGTAAATCTAGCCGTGTAGCGCACTGATCTCACCGGCAATAACTTCCTCCATATTTTCCTGCATTTCTAATTAGAATTACATAGAATGTACAGCAAAAACAGGCCATTAAGCCCAACTGGTCCGAGGCTTGAATTATACATTACCTGAGCCTCCTCCCAACCCTCTACATGTCACCCTATTAGTATAACCTCCTATTCCATTCTCTCTCATGTGTTTATCTGGCTTCCCCTTAAATGCATCTATGTTATTCACCTCAACTACTCCTTGTGGTAGCGAATTCCACATTCTAACCACTCTCTGGGTAAAGAAGTTTATCCTGAATTCCCTATTTATTAGTGACTATCTCATATTTATGGCCCCTGGTTCTGGTCTTCCCCACAAGTGGAAACATCTTCTCTATGTCTAACCTATCAAACCCTTTCATAATCTTAAAGACCTCTTTCGTCCCTCAGCTTTCTCTTTTCTAAAGAAAAGAACTTCAGCCTGTTCAATCTTTCCTGATAGTTATAACCTCTCAGTTCTGGTATCATCCTTGTAAATCTTTTTTTGCACTTTCTCCAGTGCCTCTATACCCTCTTTGTAATATGGAGACCAGAACTGTTCACAGTACTCCAAGTGCAGTCTAACTAGGGTTCTATACAAGTTTACCATAACTTCCCTGCTTTTCAGGACTTCACCTGAGGAAGGAGCAAATCGATAGCTCCGAAAGCTTGTGATTTCAAATAAAACTGTTGGACTATAACCTGGTGTTGTGCGACCTCTCAATTTCAGTTCTATCCCAGTGCTTGGTTTGCTATTGTGCTGCAGCGAGCATGACTACCACAGGAAAGAATTCGACTCTGGGATTCAGCTCATTGATACCAGTGAGTTCTTTTGTGCGAGCGTCAAAAGTACCAGATTACAGTAATTCTGACACAGCTAGCTGTGTGTGCGCCTTACTTCATCAGTGTGCCTGCAAGCGGCCAGAAAACTAGCGCGAATCAAGGAAAATCCCGACTGCCGCTGTTTGAACGGGGGAGGCGGAGGTATTTTAATGAACGGTTTAATTGTTTCGCTAAGGGTCTCTTGGTAGCTGCATAGCCATCAAGCTCAAGAATCCCTTCCGAAACCCCTCCACCTCCCTCTCCTTTTTTAAGAAGCTCTTAAAACCACCTCTTTGACCAAGCTTTTGGTCACTCCGTATCTTTGCTTCTTTGGCTTGGCATCTGTTTTCCTTACATGTCTGTGAAACGTCTTGAGACATTTTATTTAGTTATATATAAACAACCAACTGTTGTTGTTGCTATTATTGATTTTCTAATGGCTGAATCTGAAGCAGCATTCACGCAGGTCTTTGGGGGTAAATTTGCAGTTAGGCCTTTCAGTTATAGAAGACATGTGGTACAGGAAGCCTGGGAAAAAGGAAGAAAATATGTGAAATTACAAACTTTTTCCTACAATTCTGCTAGCCTAGGGCATTTCCACAGCAAATGCAATGAAATCCCTGGAGAAGAGCCAGGTCTGCTATCTGAAAATCCCAGCTCCATTTGTGGTCTTTTTAGCGAGAATAATGTAAACGCTGTTTAAAATATTATGCTGGGACAGGCAAAAGCTTAGCATTCGCATTACTTGCATTACTAATACTGAAACATCTTTTGTTGTGTAGCTGTTTGTTCAAATATTTTGGCCAGACAGTATACAGACTATTAATATACCCATATTGTACTCAATTCAGGATATATTTTGTTCTATATGTAATTACAGAATTTTTTTTTATTAAACAGCTATTATAGGCACGCAACAGCCCTCTGGACTCAACATAGAGTTCAACAATTTCAGATCATAACCACGGCTCCTATCACTATATATATATATATATATATATATATTTTATTTTTTCATCCACCCTTTTGTTTGGCCCCTTTTTTTCTTCCCTCCCTGAAGCTGGCAGCTGTCCTTCATTCCGCCAGCGCATTTCACACTTCATCTAGCCTCAACCTGTCACATTACCACCTCCTCTCGCCTTGAATATCTCTTAATGTCTCTCAATGTCTCTTAATCTCTCTGCCTTCTATACTACCACTGACCTTCCCTTTTGTTCTTTCATCCCCTCCCCCTTTTCCCAGCTTTATACTTGCTTTAAATCTATTTAATTTCCTGCTTGTTTCCAGTTCTGACGAAGGGTCTTCGACCTGAAACGTTAACTCTGTTTCTCTCTCCACGGATGCTGCCTGGCCTGCTGAGTTTTTCCAGCATTTTCTGTTGTTATTTCGGATTTCCAGCATCCGCAGTATTTTGCTATTGTATTATAGACTTCCCCAGTTTAGTAAAATATTTTTTCTTTAATTTTACACATGGTGCAAAATTAACCCAAGTGTTTTGTAGTGCTCACATGTTGCATGGTAACACTCTGAAAGTGTTGTAGCTTAGAAATAATTGGAACATGTCATCCCTCAAACAGTCTTTAGCATACATGGAGATGCTAGGTGGGAATGTAAGTTGTGAGGAGGATGCAAAGAGGCTTCAAGGGGATATAGACAGGCTAAGTGAGTGGGCAAGAACATGGCAAATGGAATATAATGTGGAGAAATGTGAAGTTATCCACTTTGGTAAGAAAAACAGAAAAGCAGAGTATTTTTTAAATGGCGAGAGATTGGGAAATGTTGGTGTTCAGAGGGACCGGGGTGTCCTTGTACACGAATCACTGAAAGTTAATATGCAAGTACAGCAAGCAATTAGGAAAGCAAATGGTATGTTGGCCTTTATTACAAGAGGATTTGAGTATAACAGCAAGGACGTCTTACTGCAATTATATAGGGTCCTGGTGAGACCACACCTGGAGTATTGTGTACAGTTTTGGTCTCCTTACCTAAGGAAAGATATACTTGCCATAGAGGGAGTGCAACAAAGGCTAAATAAATTTACCACTTTAAACAAAAATTTAAATTTTTGAAAAAATTAAAATACTTTTTAACAGTGCTAAAAATAAACTTACCTTTCTTTAAAGTATCTAAAAAAGATAAACCTATTGAAAATTTTTAAAATTGTAATTAATTAACCACTTACCTTGTTGAAAACGGGTCTTGTGCCTCCTTTTTAAAAGCGCAGCTTCTTCAATACTTACCCTCCTGGAGAAACCTGAAAAAAAGCCTAAGTTTGCTGCGTGCGCGCAGCCTCTACCGCGCACGCGGTTCACCTCTGAACCGCTCCCTTCACGAGACTAGAAGTTATGGTTTCCCGCGCATGCGCAGTGCATGCAGGAAACCGGCACTTCAGGAGGCCTTACGGGTGAGTACACAGTGCGTACTCACCTGGCAAGTGCCGAATTTTTGGCCCATTATGTCCTCTTGTTCTGGATTCTCCCACAAGAGGGAATAGTTTCTCTGTATCTACCCTACCAAATCATTTTATCATTTTAAACATCTTGATTAGATCACCTCTCAACCGTCTAAACCCAAGGGAATACCAGCCAAGTTTATGCAACCTGCCATCATAATTTAACCCTTTAAGTCCTGGTATCATGCTGGTGAATCTGCACTGTTCCCACTCCAAGGCCAATATATCTTTCCAGCAGTTCGGTAATAGGCAGCCTCCCCATGTTCCCCTAGCCCAAATGAACCACAGGGGCCAAAGCCCAACAAATTGGTTCAGCCCTTAAGCACATTTCATCCCAGCCATAGATAGCCATGCCAAAGAACTAATGTATCAATATAGTCTTCCCACAAGAATATTGCAATCAAACTGCACAATGATGCTATTAAGTTTGCATGTGAAGGTAAACTTTTACAAATTCAATAAACAAAATAATGTTTTATCTCTTTTATCTCTCTCTTAATCTCATCATTTGTTCCCTCTCTTTATTTTGCTTTCTGTACATGATTTTAATCTAATTTATACTTCCTGCTTTAGACTCTGCTGGCTCAGTGAGGATTCTTCAATCTGATTGATTGAAGAGCCACGCTGTTGCTTACCCTGTTCACAGACACCACAGATCCCCTGTCGCGGGCGCCGCTTTGGATCAAATGCCTGAAGACAGAAAGTCGCTGCTCAAAAGCCCGCAAAAAGTCTGTGGGCAGCTCTCAGTGTAGTGAACAGCGAGCGTCATTCCTTCGCCGCTGACCGCAAAATCCGGGCCATTATTGACAACAACTTGCTCATTCTTCAATGGAAAGAAATGCAGCTTCAATCTGGAAGTAGAGAAGCAGCTACAACTAAAGATGAACGTCCTTTTAGCTCTGGACCTTGGGTCTGGATACAGCCCAGGCTGCTGAGATGAACATCTTTTCTTGCTGCTGGCATAAGGGTCCTAGAACTTGAACCAGCTTGAACAGCCTCATCCTAATTCTCAGTGGATGTGGACCCACATCCAAAATTGCCCCGAATTTGGCACTCAGTTGGGAATCTCACAGAAAGGCCACATGATTGACTGCTGTGGGATGCTTAAATGAGAAATTATGCTGTAGAAAATGTTCATCCGAGCTTCGGGCATGCTGTTGGAGTGGAATAAAATGAGCTTTACATTATAGCTACCTGTCCTGTATCTTATCTGAGAGTGCCTGATGGTGGCTTCATGGTTTTCTATTTCCCTGCACTGACATCCCTCATATGGATCACACAAATTCATCAAATAATGACGTGATAAAGCCAATATGCAGAGTTGAAATGAATGTTCAGACTAGATTGGTGTCCTGTAATGCTGATATGTAATAGCCAAATGGTAAAACAACAACATTTCTCCAATCTTTCCTCATAGCTCAAAAGTCTAACATTAGACATCAGTCTTGTGGCTGACCCCTGCCCTTCCCAGTTTGGTGTCATCTGCAAACTTAACCAACTTACAGTGAGTTTCTGAATCCAGCTTACAGATATAAATAAGAAATAGTACTGGTCTCAACACTGATCCCAGGGATACCCCACTCAGAACTTACCCCACCTCAACATAACTCCTCCAACCAGTGTGCTTTTATCCTTCAGCCAATTTCTGATTCATTATCAAGATTTGTCCCGAATCCCTAAAAAATTCGAATGAAGAAATTCCTGCAGCCCTCCTAGAAAACAAACCCTAGCGTCTTCCCTTTATATCATCTAACTGTTTCTTAAATAAGTGCAGTGACCCTAGTTTGCTAGTGCTCGTTTGTTAAAACTATTTAGAACAACAACTTGTATTTATATAGCGCCTTTACCGTAGTAAAACTTCCCAAGGCGCTTCACAGGAGCGATTATCAAACAAAATTGGACACCGAACCACAGAAGGAGATATTAGGACAGGTGAGAGGTCGGTTTTAAAGAGTTATTTCCTTAAATTTTCTTTATTTTATATCTAGACGTCTGCCTTTACTGTGAGTAGAAAGGAAGCTTACTATCTTCAAGTTAAACAAGGAATCTCTTTCCTTAAATACTCCCATTTCTGAACTTTGAGATTAAATGGGGTAGCATGCATACTGTCATGTCTCACTCATTTGAAGTGTGCGATTGGTTCCTTTGAGGGTTGCAAGGTTTTAACTAAAGGCATAAAGACCGCGCCGTCATATCTAAATCTCACCCCCGCAATACACGGCCGGTTGACAGGGCGCGATCAAACGACACAGAGCTGCAGAGGAGTCGATGGATTAAAAGGAGCTGACTGTCTGATGGATGAGGAGTTTAGCCCCGACACCTTCCTACAGCGTCACTCACCCAGCGTCCTGAGCCCAGCGCTAACCGAGGCGGCAGCTCACTGAAGGAACTGCGCCAACCAGGCTGGCTGGGGCTCTGCTGAAGAGTTCACTCGGGCATTTTCAAACCATTCAGCGCCGTATTCCTCTCGTAAGTGACCCCGTCTGCCCTGTTTGGTGTGTGTGCGTGTGTGACAGAGGGAGAGAGAAGTTGGAGGGAGCAGGCTGTTCAGCTGGTTTGGCTGCTGCCGCTTTCGAAAAGTTAAAGATGAAATGACAAGAGTAACAGCAGTGAAACTGATCGGCGGCGTGGGAGTTTCACTGGGCTCTCGCTCATCAGATCATTTCAACTATACAGATGTGAACCTCATGATATCCGGTTAAACGGGGCGACCCAGCAGCGAATTCAGTCACACCTTCTCTAGTGCTGCTACTTTGTATAATTGTGTAGCTCCACATCCACTGCAACGTGTGGCTGTGTATTCGGCCGAATGCAGTTAATCCATTTGACTTGTGCTACACTGGGGGCAGGCACACTGTTTCAAGTTGCTGTTCTAGCGATGCCATTCTGCTGTGATCCGATCGCAGCTCCGAGGTTGTATTCAGCCCCCTCTCCGCCCCGAAAGATAGAAAAGACGGCTTAATTGGGCGGGTTTCAAGTTGTCTTTTGACTTTGGAAGACTGAATTAAAAAGGCTCATCCGGCAAGCATGCTGGAAAAGTGAGTTAGTCATTTACCGAGGAGAACGAGAAGGAACTTGTCTGTCTGTATTCTGGCATTTTTCATCATATTTCTTGCTGATGCCACTTCCGCAATCTCGCCTCCATTTATGTCAGAAACAGAAGTTAGATGTAGCAACAAATGGAATATAACTGCGTAACCGTAGTACATCCATACACGATTACTATACAGAAAGGATAGTTAGTTTTGCACAGAATTTTGCGAAATCCCAGCAGCGCTCTTTAGTTTGTAATCTCCTGTAATATTCGTTTAAAAAAAAACATTTTTATTACGATTGGTATATTTTCAATCTGCATCTGCCAGACAAAAATCTGTTAATTGTTAAATAAAATATAATCATAGTTAAAAAAATATATAGACACAAGAGCTGAATTCCAGAGGTGATGTGAGAGTGACTCCCCTTGCAATCAAGGCAGCATTGGACAGAGTGTGGCTCCAAGGAATCCCAGTGAGACTGAAATCAATGGGGATCAGAGAGAAAACTCTTCTGTGGCTGGAGTCATCCCTGGCATAAAGGAAGATGGTTGTGGTCGTTGGCTGCAGGTGTTCCTAAGGGCAGTGTCCTAAGTCCAAATATCTTCAGCTGCTTCATCAATGACCTTCCCTCCATCATAAGGTCAAAAGTGGGGCTGTTTGCTGATGATTGCCGTGTTCAGCTCCATTTGCAATTCCTACGATAATGAGCAGTCCGTGCCTGCCTGTACCATTACATACCTTTAGGAAGACACCAATTACAGCCAGACCATCAGGTGCTTTAGCAGCCTCAGCAAAATCGCAATACTTTTCTGCATTCCAATGCACCAGGTGAAGATCTGCAGAATATTTGTTCCATCAACTACATGTTCACTGCCATGATCATCACAGGCTCCCCAGTGAAAGTGAATCTGACGGAGCCTATCTTTTCCACAAAGGGGGCCACCCGTCAGCACAGATATGCAGCAATATCTGGACAACATCCAGGCTTGGGCTGATGTTGGCAAGTAGCATACATGCCACACAATTGGCAGGCAATGTCCATCTCCAAGAAAAGCATCTAATCACCTCTCCTTGACATTCAATGGCATTACTATCATCGAATCCGCCATTATCAACATCCTGGGGGTCAACATTGACGAGAAACTCAGCTGGACCAGCCACATAAATACTGTGGCTACTAGAGCAGGTCAGAGGCTGGGTATTCTGCGGCGAGTGTCTCACCTCCTGACTCCCCAAAGCCTCTCAACCATCTACAAGGCATGTCTGGAATGTGATGGAATACTCTCCACTTGCCTGTGTGGGTGCAGTCGCAAAAACACTCAAGAAGCTTGATACCATCCAGGAAGAAGCAGTCCGCTTGATTGGCACCCCATCCACCAGCTTAAACATTCACTCCCTTCACCACTAGTGTACAGTGGCTGCAGTGTGTCCTGTCTACAGGGTGTCTTCAGCAGCACCTCATAAAACCCGCGGCCTCTATCATATAGAAGGATAAGGGCAGTAGGCAATGTTCCCTCTAATTTTTTGGGGGCTGCGCGGCCCCTTTAACGGGCTGCATGGCTCATTCAAAAATCTGCGCATGCGCGGTTTTTGCATTTAAAAGCCGGTGAGCTGGCTGCGCAGTAGCTCCTGACAGCTGCGCAACTGCGCAGCTTAAAGGGAACATTGGCAGTAGGTGCATGGGAACACCATCACCTCCAAGTTCCCCTCCAAGTCACACACCATCCTGACTTGGACAAATATCGCCATTCCTTCATCATTGTTGGATCCGTCAAAATCCTGGAATTTGCTACCTAACAGTATTGTGGGAGCACCTTCGCCACATAAACTGCAGCGGTCCAAGAAGAAGGCCCACTACCACCTTCTCAAGGGCAACTAGGGATGGGCAATATATGTTGACATTGCCGGTGATGCCCAGATCCTGAGAATGAATAGCAGCATTTAAAAAAAATTAATGATGGAGTTTTATTAATTTAAAGGCTGGTAAAAGGAATCTGAATTGATGTTAAACACGTTGCAATGCATAGCCATTTAATTTATGCAAAGATTATATATTTAATTTAAGTTTTGCATGAGATCACTTATTTTAAATGATATCCAAATTCAATTGTGCTGACAGCTGATGGTGCTTTTGTATTTTGCAGAATGTTTTGCAAGTGTTTCAGTACAAAATTTCAGCTGAAGAAGATGCTTTTGCTGTTTTTAACCTTTGCACTGCCCTGCTTATTAAAACTCCTTTACAATCGCAGAATGGTCACAGGTTCACAGAAAACCTGGTTAGTGGAACCTTTCTGGAGCACCTCCCAATTTGTGCGGAACAGAAAGAACGTCAAGTACTTGCAGTTAAAGCTTGAAATAAATTGCACTGACATCTACAACTGCAGCCCGGTGGAAGTGGGTAAAACTTTAGAAATACGAAAGGGTAATATTGTTGATCTGGAAGATGAAGATGTTGAGTTGATGACATCTGACTGTGCTCAATACATTTCCCAAAGAGGATATCAAAACAATTTGGTCTCACAAGAGGAGCAGGAGTACCCTTTGGCATTTTCTCTGGTTGTTCATAAAGATGCCATTATGGTGGAAAGGATCTTAAAAATGATTTACATGTCCCAGAATATATACTGCATCCATTATGACCAGAAATCCTCAAACTCATTCAAATCTGCCATAGAGAACTTAGCCAGCTGCTTTCCTAATGTCTTCATTGCATCAAAGTTGGAACTGGTACACTATACTCACATCTCCAGACTCCAAGCAGATCTCAATTGCCTGTCGGATCTTCTCAAATCTTCAGTCCGATGGAAATATGTTGTCAACTTGTGTGGCCAAGATTTACCATTGCGATCCAACTTTGAATTGGTATCTGAGTTGAAGAAGCTGAATGGAGCTAACATGTTGGAATCTAGGAAGCCCAGTGATACTAAAAAAGAACGATTCACGTATCACTATGAACTTCAAGATGATCCATATGAGTACACACAGATACTCTTCAAAACCAGTGTTGTGAAGGATCCTGCCCCCCACAACATTGAGATGTTTACTGGCAGTGCCTACTTTGTTTTGAGTTACGACTTTGTCCAATATATCAGCTACAGCGTGGTAGCCAAAGATTTTCTCGCCTGGTCCGCAGATACCTACTCACCGGATGAGCACTTCTGGGCAAGCATGGTGCGGGTGCCTGGGGTGCCGGGCGAGCTCTCTCGGTCTGAGGCTGAAGTGACCGATCTGCAAAGTAAGGTGAGGCTGGTGAAGTGGAGCTACCTGGAGGAGGATCTATACCCACCCTGCACGGGCACTCATCGCCGCAGCGTCTGCATCTACGGTTCTGCCGAGCTCAGGTGGCTCCTTAACTACGGCCACTGGTTTGCTAATAAATTTGACTCCAAAGTAGACCCTGTGTTAATAAAATGCTTGGAATTAAAGATTAGGGAACGCCAGAGAAATTGGATAGAATTGACTTCTCAAAAGTTCTATGTTTATAATCATGTTGAAAACTTTTGGGGCTAATGTATCATTTTGTGTCAGCAGCGTCCATCAGCCTAAGCTCTAAAGGCGAATACCAAATCAAACGATACTCCTTCCTGTTTTGTGCAGGAATCTTGATCAATGGCTTTATAGGGAGTAACATGAAAAACAAATGCTTGCTCGGTATCAGTATGACTAGTCAGATACAATTATTGATAATGGACAGAAGCACCACTTATTGAAGTGTTTGACGTCACTTTTATTCTAAAGGTGAGGCTGAGCCTATCATGAGTCATGGCTTGAGTGTATGATGAATTCTGCACAGTCGGTCAAAGGAATAGGGGTGATGGCTACAATGGAATTTTCTTGTTCTGTGTTCTCTTATGTTCAATACATGATCCTCTGCTGAAGTCTTACCCTAGACCCTGATACTGTAATAATGTCATGTGACAATGGGTGTATCCTGAGTCTGCAAATGATTTCAAAATCTTATGTAAAATCATGCAAAGTAGAGATTAGAGAGTGTACTGGTAGGATTATTAATAAGATGCTCTCCGGAGAGTGGGGATGAAATATGCCATTTTCATTTCAATATTTCTGGCTATGCTTAAACTAAACAGAGGTTGCCTCCTGAGGCAATTGATGTAATAATGTGGATAATCTAGTTTCTAATTCAAATGTTTCTTACTGAATGTTTTTTAAATAATTTATGGCTTTGGTAACATGATCTGCTTTGGCAATATCAGGTTTGCTGGCTTGCAGTAAGATGATTTTGCACAACTTCATCAATGTCAAGCTGCTGCAGTGTGCATCTAACACTTAGCCTATATGGTAGGACCTCTCAGGAGCAACCTGGTCTCAAATAAGTTGAATTAGTCTGCTTCAAATAAAAACTAGAAATATCAGGGCCTTCAACATGTAGTATTTATTTAAAAAAAAAATTTTAATTCAGTGTTGGCCCGTGGCAGGAGGAACTCATTTTATCTGAAGGTTGAGTACATGGTGTAAACATTGTAGTGTGATAAGAAAAGGATTCATCATATATGTGAGAGCAACAATGGATTCTTTCTGAGCCTGGATTGTGCATTGGGTTGAACATTGGTCTTTTGCCAGCATCTGCAGTTTATTTGCTTTTTTGTTTTCACCTCTGACACCTGGGTTTGAAATCAGCCCTGGTTATTGGGATGAAAGTCCTTCTCTGGTGGTTGAGCACATTACATGCCCATTTCGAACTTGTTAACCTAGAGTGTGTGTTACATCAAGCTCTGTGACTGATCGTGTTCTCACCCACTGTACATGCACATACTTCTAGTAGGGGTCAGGAGTAGTAACCCTGGCCAATCTTTTTTCTCCTCTCTCTTGGCTGATGTCGTTGAAGCCAATTGTAATGTTACATTGGCTGATGCTTTCTGTACTGACCAGGGAATGAACTTGAGGCCTTCCTTATCTGTGTGGCTTAATACCACATTGTGCGGTGCATTTACCTACTGAGCCATCAGGGCACCCTTGCATTTTTTTGAGAGTTTTATTCTCCACGTGATCCTCATCTGAAGAATTGTAAATCAGATGGAAATGCAAACCCTAAGAAAACATGGGCAATATCTAAAAGAGTACATTTCTTTACTGAGTCCTAGTCTGCTACCGACTTACAATCCCATTCACAAACCTATTGCTAATCCTGCTGAAATGAAAACTTCTGAAACTTGTATTACTTATCGAAAGTTCGCAGAAAAGAAATCAGTATTGCATTTCATCAGATCAGCTAAATGCTTGTGGCGTGGATGTCAGCAAGGCTCAAATTCCTAATATATGCGGCTAAAACTCCATGTTGAGAGCGTGATTTTGTGAAGTGTATCCTTTTATGTCACACACTAAGGGGCCGATTTTCTGACGTCGGAGGAGGTGGGTTTGGAGGCGGGAAAGGCGGGAAAATCAGATTCAAAGAGGTCGGGTTCGGAACCCGCCTCCAACCCGCCTCCGTGGGATTTTGCCGGTTCTGGTTTTGGAGTTCGGGAAGTGCTCCCGTCTCCAGCTGGCCATTGTGCTATTTAACATCCTTAAATGCTCGTTAAGGGCCTCTCTAAGCCTATTTTGAGAGGCCCTCGTGATTTTTCCAGCTTTTCGGTGTGATCCACGCACCTCCTAAACCACGCCAGGTAAACCTGATGGGTTGACTCGTGGGTGGCCTCCTCACAGCTGCAGGTCTAACAAAACATCGTTTATTGCAGCAAGGATTACTTGCAGGTGCCAGACCTTGGCTTTAAAAGGTCTCTGAGCACTTTTAGAAGGCCTTCCGAAGTCAGAGGTGCTGCAGCTTGACTCCATCAACTGTGGGACCTCCTTGGAAGACCCTCTCCCCGCTTGCAATGAGCACGTCCCCAACGGAGGCATCTACAAGCAGCATGGGAACCATTCGATTTCTTTCTGCATGGACCTCAGATGAGGAGGAGGAGGAGGAGGATCTGGAGGAGGATCTGGAGGAGGAGGAGGCGGAGGAGGAGGAGGTCAGAGCCTGGGATGCAAGGGATGAACTTATCATGGCCAGATTTGCATAGGTTGCCCAAGTTGGCACATGTCCTTTGCTCCATCCTAGGACATCATTGACAATGGACTCTCTGGCCTCCTTTCACTCAGGCCACCAACCTGACAACGCAAGTGTGGCGGTGCCTGCAATGTGGAGCTGCCTAAGGCGAAAGAACAGATGGCATAACGCCAACATTTTGGCTTCAAATCATTTTAATGCTTTCCAACAGGGATGACATTTCATCAATACACAGAAACAGTCTCCCAATCTGCACACAGATCTGGAGGTTATATCCCTTGCCAGCTGTACCCACACAGCCTTGGTTTCTTTGGCAGCCCTCTTCCTCCGAGATGAGTGGAAGAGCATCTCCATGCTAGCTGTCACCCCCTCCAGCAACATTTTCAGCGCCTCATCCGAGAGCCTCGGGTAGGCCCTTGCCTTGGAATTGGACATAGTGGTTTCGCAAAAGATGTTGGAGGTGGTGCAGGAGACGCAGAAATGCTGTGGAATGAGCCAAGGGAGCAAGAAGCCATAAAATCAGACTGGAAAAGTGCTGTCAACAGAGGCGAGTTTCAGTCCCAAAACACTAATTGAGCAAGGGCATCCCACACCTCTGAAATCAAGTGGCCAAACATGGGAAAATCGCAAATTTTTGAAACCTATCAGTGGAGGCGAGTTTCAAACCCACCCAAACTGAAACTCGCCTCCATCTCAACTCCAGTGGGAAAATCGCCCCCTAAGACGCTAAATTTCTTTGTTTATATTATTTAACGAGTACAAAACTTTGTCCACCACCCTAGACAATGCGTGCATGCAAAAATACATCAACACCATCAGCCCTTCAATCCCAACCCTCAATATTGGCAACCATCATTAGACCAACATACAACTGCCATGGGGCTGCATCACAGCAATGTAAATACGTCTCATAATTTTCTTGCAATATTCTTGAATTTTACAAACCTATTTGATGCTACTTTTTAAAATGGGATAAATAATAAGAATTGCTTTACAAACAAAAACCAAAAAAATGAGTGGGGGTGAAATTAGCCTTCGCTAGTAGCGCAAAATGATCATTTTACCAGCCTCTAAGATTTTTTGCATGTAAAATTTGACGTTATAAATTATTTAATTTACAATAACTCAGGTAGAAGAGACATTAGGGAAATTTAAGACTAATGAAAATATACCACAGTTTTGCAATGTGGAGCCCAGTGCCCCCAACATCATGGCTCGGAGTTTCCTCCATATTTGCTCCCAGAGAGACATGTAACCTGGACACAAATGAATTACGTGATGTATTTGGGTCCTGCATTATACCTGGAGGTGAAAATATTGTTCTAAATTTGTAATAAATGTTGTTTCATATTACAGTATGATATCATCATTGTAACACTATCAATGTCTTAAATTCCTTGGAACATTTCAATCTCTGTATTATTTTAAGAACATAAGAAATAGGAGCAGGAATAGGCCACTTGGCCCCTCGAGCCTGCTCCGCCATTCAATAAGATCATGGCTGATCTTGGGCTCAAAGCCACTTCCCCGCCTGCTCCCCATAACCCTTCACTCCCTTATCTTGCAAAAATTTGTCTATCTCCACCTTAAATGTATTTAATGACCCAGCCTCCACAGCTCTCTGGGGCAGAGAATTCCACAGATCTACGACCCTCTGAGAGAAGAAGTTCCTCCTCATCTCACTTCTAAAAGGGCGACCCTTTATTCTAAAACTGTGACCCCGCGTTCTAGATTTCCCCATGAGGGGAAACATCCTCTCTGCATCTACCATGTCGAGCCCCCTCAGTATCATATGTTTCAATAAGATCACCTCTCATTCTTCTAAATTCCAGTGAGTATAGGCCCAGCCTACTCAACCTTTCCTCATAAGTCAACCCCCTCATCTCTGGAATTAACTCAGTGAATCGTCTCTGAACTGCCTCCAATGCAAGTATATTTAACTCACTCAAGAATATATTCATAATAGCTGTGTAAAAATAAAATCTAGAAACTATTTTATTTCAGAGTTCCAGCAAGCTTTTGTAACTTTTGTTTAGTACCGAGAATTTTATTAAAATATCTGATATTTTAGTCAATTATTTGTTCTTTACATAAAATGTAAAATGTAAATTATGATCATAAATAAAAATGCTATCCAGCTATAAGATAAAAATACTGTGTAAAGTTACTGGGAAAGAACACAAGTGATTGTTAATAAATTCACCAATCACTAAAAGCAATTGAGGCTGAAAACCCTCGGCCCCTTCCGTGTACTCCCACCGTAACTCTGGCGCGAATCTACCAGATGGAACGGAAAATTGGTCTGGACCATGATATGCCAGGTTCTGGCCTCCACTCACCCTATACAAGACCAACAGTGTCAGGTGGGGTGGGACGTGGGGGCAGGAACAGGGTTGGGGACTCCCCCATCACCTGTAGTTCCCATGTTCCTGGCCTTTTAGTTGGCAGGGGCAGCATCAGTAGGCAGTATTGTAGGTGGTTTGCTTTGGTGGTTTGATCACCTCTCCTACTTAGTTCTAGATGACAGGAATTACGGTGAACAGGATTGGAACACAGACAAGCTTTTCGGACTCAACCGTACGGTGTTTAATAAGGTTAACACACACACCCACCTCCAGTATGTAAAATGCCTGGTGGCGTAAAACAAACAGTACAACAATACAACTTGGCCTGTCAAACAGGCCCCTGTCTCGTGTTAAGATGCCTAAAATCACACTGTGTTGCTATACAGAGTATAACATGGACTTGTCCCACAAACCCCGGAACATACACTATATAATACACACAGAACCTCCCCACTAAACCCCTCTGGATTGGTTGGGACACACAACACCCCCTCACACAGTACCGGTGGTCTTAAGGATGCGTGGGCTTGGACAATGCTCACCCTGATTGTCCGTTTTCTTGCGATGGGCTGCACTTCTTACCCGATCCCGGGTTAAGTGGTTTCCCATTAGTTTCCAATGGCCCTGCTTTGTCTGGTTTCCCGCCTTTCGGGGCTATCTCATCTAGGTGTTGGTGTTAATGGCAGATGATGGGCCGCACTTCTCACCCGATCCTGGGTTAAGTGGTTTCCCATTACTTTACAATGGCCCTCCATCTTCTGCCCGTTACCGTATGAGTCACCTACCCGGGCCCTTTGTTTCCCAGAGAACTCTGTCTGCTCAGACATTCTCCCGTAATCAGTTTGTAGGCCTGGCTGGAATCGCCAGTCCATCACGAACACCTGGGCCCCTCCCATCTTCTCCAAACAGGCTGCCGGTCAATCATAGAAACATAGAAACATAGAATCTAGGAGCAGGAGTAGGCCATTCGGCCCGTCGAGCCTGCTCCACCATTCAATACGATCATGGCTGATCATTCAAATCCAGTACCCTGTCCCTGCTTTAATCCCCACAGTACACATATCCCACCCTAGCCCCGTAACCCCACGTATTTAATTCCCCCTAACATATCCCATCCTATCCCCATAACTCCACATATTTAATCCCCCCCCCTAACACTAAGGGTCAATTTATCAAAGCCAAATCAACCTAACCCGCACATTTTTGGACTGTGGGAGGAAACCGGAGCACCCGGAGGAAACCCACGCAGACACGGGGAGAATGTGCAAACTCCACACAGACAGTCACCCGAGGTCAGATTCGAACCCGGGTCTCTGGCGCTGTGAGGCACCAGTGCTAACCACTATGCCACCGTGCAGCAGTAACAATCATACAAAATGTCCGATACAAAAGAAACTCCTTGGGGCCTGCGCTGATGCTTACAGTATGTCCAACAAGAGGTGAACTAGCCCACCAAAGGGCATATATGTGCTCTGCCTTGGGGGGCAGCTTAGATTGTGGCCTGGACCCTTGAAGGAAAAGTAAGACTTTTTTTTAACGTAGCCCCCTTATAAGAGGGATTGCATTGTTACAATTGTTATTTTATTCATTGTTATCTCACTCTTCTTCTTAGGCAGTCCCTCGGAACCGAGGATGACTTGCTTCCACATTAAAAATGAGTTCTCAGGTGACTGATGAGTCCAATGCGGGACCTACAGTCTCTGTCACAGGTGGGGCAGACGGTGGTTGAAGGGGCAGGTGGGTGGGGTGCTTGGGTTGACGTGCGCTCCTTGCGTTGCCTGCGCTTAGCTTCCGCTTGCTCCCAGCGAAGAGACTCGAGGTATTCCACGCCTTCCCGGATGCTTCTCCTCCACTTTGTGCGGTCTTGGGCCAGGGATTCCCAGGTGTCGGTGGGAATGTTACACTTTTTCAAGGAGGCTTTGAGGGTGTCCTTGAAGCATTTCCTCTGCCCACCTGGGGCTCTCTTGCCGTGCCGGAGCTCCGAGTAGAGCGCTTGTTTTGGGAGTCTCGTATGCGGACAATGTGACCTGTCCATCGGAGCTGATCGAGCATGGTCAAAGCTTCGATGCTGGGGACGTTGGCCTGAGCAAGAACACTGTCGTTGGTGCGCCTATCCTGCCAATAGATTTGCAGGATCTTGCGGAGGCAGCGTTGGTGGTACCTCTCCAGTGCTTTGAGGTGCCTGCTGTACATGGTCCATGTCTCTGAGGCATACAGCAGGGCGGGTATCACTGCTGCTCTGTAGACCATGAGCTTAGTGCCGGGTTTGAGGTCCTGGTCTTCAAACACTCTCTTCCTCAGGCGACCGAAGGCTGCACTGGCACACTGAAGGCGGTGTTGGACTTCGTCGTCGACGTCTGCCCTTGTTGACAGTAGGCTCCCAAGGTACGGAAAGTGGTCCACGTTGTCCAAGGCCTTGTCGTGAATTTTGATAATCGGGGGGCAGTACTGTGTGGTGGGGGCAGGTTGGTAGAGGACCTTTGTCTTACAGTTACTGATGTTTAGTGTAAGGCCCATGCTCTCGTACGCTTCGGTGAAGGTGTTGACGATGGTTTGGAGTTCGACCTCTGAGTGAGCGCAGACACAAGCGTCGTCTGTATACTGTAATTCGACAACAGAGGATGGGACAACCTTGGATCTGGACTGGAGGCGACGGAGGTTGAACAGTTCCCCGTTTGTTCTGTAAATTAGCTCCACTCCAGCGGGGAGCTTACTGAGGGTGAGATGGAGCATTGCAGCAAGGAAGATCGATAAGAGCGTTGGTGTGATGACACAGCCTTGCTTGACCCCGGTACGTACGTGAATTGGGTCTGTGGTGGAACCGTTGGTCAGGATCACGGCTTGCATGCCATCTCACACTGCACTAATCTCGACAAAGGGCAGTCATCAGTCGCTCACTAATCCATTTTCTGCTTCACCTTCATTAAGGTATGACTATTTATCTTGTATTCAGTTAATTGTCACACTCATGCATGATGCTTTGCATTGAGCATCAACATTAAACACAGTTGCGGAGGATTAGCCTGATTACTAAACCTCTCCAGATTAAAAATAAAAACTGACAAAGTGGGAAAAATGCAGTGAGTCAATCAGCTTCTGAAAATGAATGATAGACTAATATTTTGGGTGAGACTATTGATCAGAACCAGTAAGGTCAGGAGAACAGCCCCATTATATGACTCATCAAAACAAAGGCGAAGGAGAAAAACGGGTGGAGGTCTAGAATGCATTTACTCTAACCATTTTGGGAAAAGAGACAATTTAGGGGATTAATTGTATGCAAATTGATTTAAACATGCAGGAAAATACTTTAAAAGGTAATTTCAATGATATATTATTCATAGGTAATTTTAGTCAGGCATGTGAAAAGGCAAATAAAAACAGAAAATGCTGGAAATACTCAGCAGGTCAGGCAGCATCTGTGGAGAGAGAAACAGAGTTAACGTTTCAGGTCGATGACCCTTCGTGAAAAGACAAATGGAAAGTCAAAAGGTGAATTAAACTGCTTCAAAATGGAAAAACAAATAGTGGAAGGAGGATGAGAGAATCCTGCAGCAAAAATGGAGAAATGGCTCTGATCATCTGAATTAAAAAGGAAAAAGACCTGCTAATGCTGAAATGTAGAATAGAAATAGATGAGCAGGAAATACATAGCAGATATGTCAGTCTCTGAAAAGAGATAAAACGCAGAACCACAGGTTTCTGAGAATTAAAGGATACATTTCCCATTTGTGTGCTCCTGAAGTGGACCCTTGTTTGCCAGAAGTGGGAAATTGTACAAATGCAGCCCACGATTTTCCATCCATTCATTTTAATTATTCGTAAATCACAGGCTGCATACAAGCAATTTCCCAGTATGCGTTCCTGGTGGTTGAGGCTCAGCACTGGGATCACACAAATGGAAGTTTTACCACTGAAGTCTCAAGCTATTGCAATCAATCAGTCAGTATGTCACTGCTGGTGCTACTTGGAGGGGAGGGGAGGCGAGGGTGGGGATTGAGAAGTGTGGAGCTTCCAAACTTGCCAGCTCCTTGCTTTTTAGTGCAGTATATGAAATTCCATACTTGGTTGTCTGCTGGTGTGGATTGCACACTGGGGCCAATAAGGCAGCCTCAGCAGACAATCTGTTTGCAAAGCTTACTGGTGCACTGGGTGTGTCATAAGAACATAAGAAGTAAGAGCAGGAGTAGGCCATACGGCCCCTTGAGCCTGCTCCGCCAGTCAATAAGATCATGGCTGATCATCGACCTCAACTCCACTTTCCCGCCCGATCTCCATATCCCTTGATTTCCCTAGAGTCCAAAAGTCTATCTATCTCAGCCTTGAATATACTCAAAGACTGAACATTCACAGCCCTCAGGGGCAGAGGATTCCAAAGATTCACAACCCTCTGAAGAAATTCTTCCTCGTCTCAGTCTTAAATGGCCTACCCCTTATCCTGAGACTATGCCCCCTAGTTCTAGACATGCCATGCCGTGAGTTCTTGGGCTGCTTTGATGTTGAGATGTTAGAAGCTTTGGTAGCATACACAGTGACATCCAAGTGCTCACCCTGCACCTCATAGTCTGTATGACTAAAGGTGTAACAGGTTGACAGGCAGCACTTGTGGCATATGCTGTAATTAAACCATCTGTCCAGGGAACTGTTAGGTAATCTTACCATGGCAGGGATGCCATTTTCTTACATGTTTGCTTCCAAGCCCTTTGGGTACTGGAGACATCACTGACACTGGCTGTCACTCCCTCCTAGGCATTCTCCAATGCTCTGCTCAGAGCAACCTGGCAGCCACCTCATACAGCATTTGCAAATCTACGTGTTCTTGTGCTGAGGCAATCTGTCAATTGTCTAATAACTCAGGCTTCTGCTACAGAAAGTTTAATGCAACTGGCTGTGCTTCCCTCAAATATCAGCAGCGAGTTCCCAGCATGCTATGTGGACATAGCTGCTGTGCATAATTAATTAGAGCCAAATTGTGAAGGCCAGTTGGAAACGGTTGTGTGTAATATGTCAGGTGATATCCAACTGCATATCATTCCTGCCCGGGAGTCATACCTAGCACAAAGAAGACGGTTATGGTGGTTGGAGGTCAATCATTACAGCCCCAGGACATCGCTGCAGGAGTTCCTCAGGGCAGTGTCCTAGGCCCAACCATCTTCATCTGCTTCATCAATGACCTTCCCTCCATCATAAGATCAGAAGAGGGGATGTTCGCTGATGACTGCACAGTGTTCAGCACCATTCACAACTCCTCAGATAATGAGGCAGTCCATGCCCACATGCAGCAACACCTGGATGACATTCAGGCTTGGGCTGATAAGTGGCAGGCAACATTCGTGCCACACAAGTGCCAGGCGATGACTATCTCCAACAAGCGAGCGTCTAACCACCGCCCCTTGACATTCAACGGCATTACCATCGCCGAATCCCCCACCATCAACATCCTGGGGGTCACCATTGACCAGAAACTTAACCGGAACAGCCACATAAATACTGTGGCAACAAGAGCAGGTCAGAGGCTAGGTATTCTGCGACAAGTGTCTCATCTCCTGACTGCCCAAAGCCTTTCCACTATCTACAAGGCACAAGTCAGGAATGTGATGGAATACTCTCCACTTGCCTGGATGAGTGCAGCTCCAACAACACTCAAGAAGCTCTATACCATCCAAGACAAAGCAGCCCGCTTGATTGGCATCCCATCCACCACCTTAAACAGTCACTCCCTCCACCACTAGCTGCAGTGTGTACCATCTACAAGATGCACTGCAGCAACTCACCAAGGCTTCTCCGGCAGCACCTCCCAAACTCACGACCTCTACCATCTAGAAGGACGAGGGCAGCAGGCACATGGGAACACCACCACCTCCAAGTTCCCCTCCAAGTCACACACCATCCTGACTTGGAAGTATATCAGCCGTTCCTTCATCGTCGCTGGGTCAAAATCCTGGAACTCTTTCCCTAACAGCACTGTGGGAGTACCTTCACCACACAGACTGCAGCGGTTCAAGAAGGCGGCTCACCACCTTCTCAAGGGCAATTAAGGATGGGTAATAAATGCTGGCCTTGCCAGTGATGCCCACATCCCATGAACGAAAAAAAAATTTCAACTCTAATGCTCAGAGCAGCGTATTTCAGGTATAATTTCTGCTAAGTTCCTCATTTTTATTGGATTATATTGATAGTAGTGAATTTGGTAAATGCAATTTCTGTTTCTCTATCTAAAAGTACATTGCACAAATGTCACTTTGACTTTGTAAGGCTCTGGGTTTCAACATTTTTGTCAAAATCCATTAAAAATGATATTTACAACTAAAATCAGATTGCATCAGTGCATTTCCTGCAGTAAATTAAGAGCCAGGTGTCCTTGCCAGCTGCTCAATTAAGCAGGTTAAAATTGCAGAAAGTCAGCTCCTGGCGTCTCCATGGCCAGTAAGTCACCTGGTCAATTTTAACTGCTCACCCCTCCAGTCTCCGCCAGGCGGGTAGAGTTAACATCCCTCCCTTTATGTATTTCAAAAATACTTCTCAAATTAACTGCACTTTGGAAAAAAATAAGCCTCTAATTCCCTTTAAATACTGGGATATGATAGCTCTCCAGTGCGGAATAGTGGCATTTCATAAATTAGCAAGTGAGGAAGACCTCAGGGCACTTGTATGGAAATCACAGTTCCGTTGATGTCAGACTAATTCTTATTTATTTATAATAGGATTAATGCTCCCTTTTTTTAATTTGTGGGCAGCACTGGCAGAGGAGTATTTATTGCCATCCATAATTACCTTGAAGGCATTAAGAGTCAATCACGTAGGCCGGATACTTTACCTTGGAGTCGGGTTTTGTGCATGCGGGAGGGTGTAGCGGGTCGGGAACGCAATGTTCCGATCAGCGCGTTGTTCAGAACGACTTTAGCTTAATGGCCCCAGTTGAAAGAGTCATGCACATTTCCTGGCCCTATTAAATGGAGCGGGTCTGATGAAGTCATCGATGACTCGTTTCCAGCGCCGATATTTAAAGCAGCCTTGCACTGAACTCATTTGAAGGTTGCTAGAGGAGGGTGGAATCTGACAAACAAAGGCCTGAGTACGGTTATAAAGTAGCAAGGGTGGATAGCCAAAGGCAGGGGGCTGCACCACGCTTTTCAGATGCATCCCTGCATATTCTGGTGGAGGCAGTCAGAGCACGCAGGGAGGTCCTCTTCCCTGCTGATAGGTGAAGGAGACCGCCAAAAGAGACCAAAAGAGCCTGGTTGGATATAGCTGAGGAGGTCAACAGCGTGGATGTGGTGAGGAGGACCTGAAACCAGCGCAGGAAATGATTCAATGATCTGATGAGGTCAGGAAAGGTGAGTGCAATGCCACACTCACCCTCATCCTGATGTGCCTGTCACCACAACCCCATCACTCTGCCTTCCAAAGCCTACTCCTGCCCATCATTCTTCACACCAATCTACCTTGCACGTCCACCCATCCCTCGCTCTCTACGTACATACTCACATCCCCATCTGACTAACCACCCCTCACACTCACCCTCATCCTAATGCAAACATAGCAAGTAACACCACAGAAGGAGGCCATTTGGCATTGGCGCCCCACTCCCTCATAGTCACCCTCTACAGATGTAACCCATCCATTCCTTACACTCATTCCATCACTCTCACTCGAACTTCTCTTCTTTCCCTCCTTGCAGGAGAAAAGAGCCCAGAACACGTGGGAGAGACAGAGAACCGGAGGTGGCCCTCCAGTCTTCACCTAACCAGCAGCAGCAGAGGAGGGGGCTCTGGAGATCTCAGGAGTTGGAGAGATGCTGGCGGTGGGAGATGGAGAGAGGGGCACATCCCAGCAATCTGGTGGCAGAATCAAATCTCATAAAGCCACATGGCATACAACAGTCACCCATATGGTGACTGATGTCAGCAGCCATGAAATGCCATCATGTGCATAATGGTAACGTTATCCATTCTTATTATAACACTTCTAATTCATCTCTTTACTCTCCCACAGGTCCATCAAGTGCCCCTCCCACTGTCCAGCTGGAGGGGGAAGACAACTCCTCAGAGGAGCCTCCAGCCTCTGAGGGTGCACCGTCAGCAGATCCAAGCACACCCAGCACCAGCACAGATACGTACACCTTGGTGGGTTCTTTGCGCCATAGAGTAGAGTTGTCACCTGGTGTCTCACAATTCACAAGTGAGCAAGAGCAGGTGGTGTTGACAGGGACAGGAGTGGAGACTCCTCGCCGGAGGGCACAGGACGCTCCAAGCTCTGCTGAGCTGCATGCAGACTCCAGCCTCGGGGGCCATCGAGAAAGAGAGTGATCTTGGAGGGGCAACAACAATTGCAAGAGGCTCTGGTATCTTTTGCAGCCACGATGTCTGCTAATGTTCAGAGAATGGAGGAGTCCGTCTCCAACATGAACACCATCATGTCGCAGGCGATGGCGACGATGTGCTGTTCCATGGAAAGGGTGGCCACCTGCATGGAGCAGAAAATGCGCCACTCACATGAGAACATGCTTGCTGAGGACAACAGATGGCAGAAGCTCATGGACCTCCTCTCTCGGAGGGATATAAATGTAGACTTGGGCGTCCATCGCCCCACTGCTGTGCAGCAAGGTGCTCTCCAGCTCCTTGCCAGCAGGGAAGTGCGGGTGGCCCATGAGAAGGATGATGGTGAGAGGGGACATGGAAGTGGGGGCTCCTGTCAAAGTGCTCACACTTCTCCCCCGTTGCCTCCCCCTCAGTCAGAGCCCCAGATGTTTCCTCGGATCGCGATGGCCGAGTCTGCCCCTGCACAGTTGTAGGAGGAGCAGACTTTGGCGGGGCCATCACAGGCTCCAAAACCCAGAGGACGTCTACCAAGAGTGTCTGATGAGTCGCAGCCGGGAAGTGAGCAGCTTGCAACTACCTCTGCTGAAGCCACAGTAGTTGTACCTCGGAGAAGCACTCGGAAAAGAAAAATGACACAAAAGTAGATGCACATGGGTATGCACATGGGTGTATCAAAAAATGTTAGTGCTAAGTTTCAGTTATTTTGATGACACACAAATTTTTTCTTTGCACCACATTCATGCCCTGTCCATTTTTGCATCAAACCTTGGAAGTGGCTTTTCACTTGGAGTGAATGGTGAGACATTATTAACCTCGAGCACTGGGGGTTTGGGTGAGAGGAATGTCTTGGTCATTGTAGGGATGCTTTATGGTGTTGTTGGGGGGGGGACTTAGTACAGCATGTGGCAGCCATGTGGCTGCAATGGAGCATGTTAAGTAAATCTGGTCATGATGAGGCCATCCCGGGCATCCTGGGCAGCAATGTGCGCCACTGCTGGTCCTATCTCCACCTCAGGTTCATCCTCCTCCTCCTACTCGTCTTCCACCTTCTCCTCCTCCTCCTCCTCCTCTGAAGAGGCTGTGCGCTCAGAGCCTTGCTCCTCATGCAGCGTCAATCCTCGCTGCTGCACTATGTTGTGCAGCACACAGCAGATGACAATGATTCTGGAGACCCTGACTGGTGCGTACTGAAGGGCTCCTCCAGATCTGTCAAGGCATCTGAAGTGCATCGTCAGTGTGCCTATTATTTGCTCTATGACACATCTGGTGGACACGTGGCTCTCATTATAACGCTCCTCGGCCTCAGTACTTGGCGTCCTCAAGGGTGTCATGAGCCACGTCTTCAGTGGATAGCCCTTGTCTCCAAGCAGCCAGCCGGTAAGTCTGTTTGGGGGTGCAAAGAGCTGAGGAAGGGTGGACTGGCGCAGAATGAAAGAGTCATGACAGCTGTCAGGGAATCTGGCGCACACATGCATAATCATCTTTTTATGGTTGCAGACGAGCTGCACTTTGAGGGAGTCGAAACCCTTGCGGTTCACAAACACTCCTGGGTGATGATGGGGTGCCTTCATGGCCACATGTGTGCAGTCGATGACGCCCTGCACCTGTGGGAAGTCAGCCAGAGCGCAAAGCCGAGCACCTGCTCAGTAACACTGGCTTCATCAGTGGCAAAGTTGATATAATTGGCTGGAAACATGGCATCGGTCACCTGGGTGATGCATCTGTGGGCGGCCGACTGCAAGATCCTGTAAATGTCTGCTGCAGATCCCTGGAAGGAGCCTGAGGTGAAGAAGTTGAGGGCGGTGGTGACTTTGACAGCCACTGGTAAGGAGTGTCCACCATGACCTCTGGGCAGCAGGTCTTGTTCCAGCAAGCTGCAAATGTCTGCAATGTCCTGACGTGATAGCCTGAGCCTCCTGAAGCACTGCTGCTCAGTCATGTTGAGGAAGCTTATCCTCTGCCTGTATACCTGGTGTTGGGGGTATCGCCTCCGGCACGCTGTAGCCCTGTGGTGCCCCCCGCTCTCTTGTGGAGCGTCAGGTCATTGAGAAGAAGGCTGCTGTTGTGGTTGCTGCTGCTGCTGCTGTTGGTGTGGCTGGTGTTGTTGGTGGTGGGGCTCATCCTGGTCCGATTCTGAGGACCAAGGTGAGACAGTATAAGTGGCACCTATGCTGATGTAATAGATGGCAGGTAAAGTGGAGATCAGAGGCCCAATCCCTCAATGTTCTGATAGTGAGTAGCAATGTGGTGAGTGTGGCTTCTGAGGTTTCAAAAATGACTTGCAAGCTGCTGACACCCAAATCTGTGGACAAAATGGAGTGAGCAAGAGCCTTTCCATGGGGCAAGTAATGAGGTGTAATGTTGCAGTATTTATGTGCTTTTCCCAGCTGTCAATGAATGAACTCGCCAATGGCCACTGAGCTTCCGCCTCCCCATCACAGGCGAGGTTCCCGAGCTCCGTGAATCCCGTGCTCCTGCAGTTAAAGTCAAAAGCTGGCGTTAAAAACACTCTTAAGGGTCTCTCAACAAACATTTAATTATCTCAATGAGGTTGCCCGTCTCTGCCGATCGGGTCTGTGTCGCGCCTTCAAAACCGCCCGAGTTAAATGTGCGAGGCGGCGGGATGACGTCAGGTTCCCGACACGCTCGCTATTTCCAGGATTTTTACTGCTGACCCGCCCCTTAACTCGCACAGTCGGCAACGGGAAAATTCCGGCCGTAGTGTGGGACTGGAGTCACATGGAGGCCAGATCAAGTAGGGATGACAGCAGGTTCCTTCTCCAAAGCATATTAGTGAATTAGTTAGGTTTTTATGACAACCCATCAGCTTTCATAATCATTTTTCTCATGCCAGCCCACAAATTATCAGCTTTATTGAATTCAATTCCACAATTTACCATGGGGAGTTTGTGAACTCACAACCTCTAGGTTGCGAGCACAGTGACATAATCACTATGTTACCATCGTCTATATAGTTGCAGCTGCCTCACCAAATATATTTATTATCCATTAGCAATCTCTAGAAGTAAACTGGCAGGATCTGCTAAATAACTGCTACCTCCATTTTTATTTTGAGCCACCTTAATATGACTTCTAAAGGGCAGCTGACATAAATTTGTTTAAAATAATCAGGCCACTAAAAAGGTTAATCTCTGTTTGTCTTTCACACGCTGACTGACATTCTGTGTATTCCCAGCTTTTTGTTCTGTTTTTATTTCAGATTTTCTCCACTTATAGATTTGATTTTGCCAGATTAATATCTGGGCTATTTTAAAATTCAGTTCTCTTTGTTTTGTTGGTCCTTCACATACCAACCCTTGGAACATTAATACAGATTCTACTGTGATAGATTTCCTTCACAGTCTCATTGATGGATGGTGAAATTGGATAAAGCTCAAAAATGGGCGCGGGGAGCACCGTTCAAAGTGGTGCAGGCAGCATGCAAAATTCGTGCTGCCTGCTCAGAATAATGATTGGAGCGCTGATCTCAGCACTAAAGAGCTGCTGATTGGCTTAGCGCTGAACAGGGGGGCCAATATCGGGTGCAGTCTACTGGCCAATAAAATGTTGCCTAGGCTCTCTGCACTACTTAAAGGGGAGGTGCTTTGTTGCAGAAGCACCTCATTGTCACTCTGAAGCCAGGGTTCAACTAGGAAGAGAGAGGGGAAGGAGGTCCTCAGATGCAGCACTGGAGGCCTTGGTCCTAGGGGTACACTGAAGATGTCATGTCCTTTACCTGCAGGGGGACAGGAGGCCTTTCAGGCAGCAAGCCAGAAGGCAGTGGGAGGAGATAGCACAAGCTGTCAGTGCCACGTGTGTTGCCCCCAGGATCTGGATTCAGTCCTGCAAGAAGTTTAATGACCTCGCACGAGTGGTCAAGGTCAGTGAATGCATCTTCAAATACCATATACCACCATCTGCACTACTAGCCTCACACACTGCTCAATGCACCACCACTCCCATCACTCACCTACCAACAATCTCTAGCAATCACGACTCGTACCTCACAATCATAACTTCACCTCACCCTCACACACTTACCACTACTACAATCCTCACACCCACATCTCACACCTTGCATACACTGCTAGTTATTCAACCATGGCAGGCACATCACACAAACACATTGCACCACATTCACTGACACATTTCCCTTTCTCTTGCAGGCCAAGGTGACACACAACCGGCGTGAGCAGCAGCAGACTGGCGGAGGGGAAGCCCGACTTCAGAACCTCACTGAGCTGGAGGATACAGTGCTGGAGGAGCCATCACTGAGGCCGTGGCGAGTGGCGAGGTTGAAAGCATTGCTGATGACAGTATGCTCATACTCAATCCTTCATCGCACATCCCATTTCCTACTCATGGCACAATCTCTTCTCACTTACAAGCTGCTGATGATGTAAGCATGCACAGCTTGCTTTCCCCTCCTACCCTCACCACAACCCGACCGTTGTGCATTTCTCCTTTGAGTTACCCAAGAACTGCCTTCAGCCCAGCCTTTCCCCGACGTTATGGAGGAGGAGAGTGAAGGAGAAGAGGCACCGTTACTCGATCTGACACTCCCAGGCGCCAGCTCAGAAAATGGCACTGCACGTATTTTAGAGGGTAGTATAGAGGCAGGATCTGCACATGGTGAGTCACCGGGCACAAGTGGGCTGCAGCCAGTGCAGTGGGAAAGGGTAGCTCGGGTGCCAGGTCCCCGGAGGGTGAGTTTGCACTTGAGTTCTGCTGCAGAGGACTCAGATGATGATCTCGATGGGGCGGACTTCAGAAGAAGGGGGATGGACATGCACACAGAAATGCTTGGTGCAATGACAAGCCTGCCAGAGAGCCTCTTGTCAGTGTCAAGGAGCATGGAGGAGTCCGACTCCAACATTGCACGGGGCTTTGCACAGAGCTTGGAACCCATGATTTTCAGGACAGAAATGATGGCAAACTCCATGAGAGCACTTGTGGACCCAACCATGATGCTGGATGTGATGGGCGATCTCACAGCTTCCATTGCAGCACAGGTAGAAGCGACCACTGCAGTCTGAGTGCTGCAGTGGAAGCTCAGATTGCTCTCATGTAGTCTCAGCCTGCTGCCACGCAAGCTCAAACTGATGCTATCGTGGTTGGGTTTATGATTGTGGAAAGGGACTTGCAGGTTCTTACAGCAGTCCAGCAATCTGTCCTCCAACAGATGGCTAAGAATGCTGAGGTGCCACCCCGGGGGAGTGGCAGTGGCTCCGTGGAGCAAGAATTTGTTGTCCTCTCTCAGGATGACAGCATTCCTACTCCCACCACTGCCACTCCGCCAGTGCTCTTGCTGCTGCCTGTCAGCCAGCCAGCCCAGACTGCTGGCACCCATGCTGAGGTGGTACAGTCTACAGCCGGGCCTTCTAGGCCCAGAGCTGCTTCAGGCCATCCTGCAATGGCCTCTGCAGTCTCGCCCACTGAAAGTCAGCAGCCTTCCTCCAGCCATACTACAGCCCCAAAGTGCTTTACAGCCAATGAAGTACTTTTGAAGTGTAGTCACTATTACAATGAAGGAAACACCACAGACAATTTGTGCACATCAAGGTGCCACAAACAGCAATTAAATAAATTACCAGATCATCTGTTTAAGGTATTGGCTGAGGGATAAATGTTGGCCATAAAACCAGAGAGAAGTTCCCTGCTCTTCTTTGAATAGTGCCACTGGATCTATTATGTTCACCAGAGATGGGGCCTTGGTTTAATGTCTCATCTGAAAAGTGGCACCTCTGACAGTGCAGCACTCCCTCAGTACTGAACGGGAGTGTCAGCCCAGATTTTGTGCTCAAGTCTCTGGTGTGGGACTTGAACCCACACCTTCTGACTCAGAGACAAGAGTGCTACCAACTGAGCCACAGTTCACACCAGATAGTCCACATATGGTAGAAACATTGGGGCAGATAATCCTCAGCCTTGGAGTATCTGGGGTCAGGGGAGGTAGCCTTATTAGCTTGGAAGTGGCTGTGCCACTATGGATGCATCTCAAGCACCTGCCGGATGAGGGGGAGCAGACTGGTGACGATGGCAAGCCGCTCACTGATTTATCAGCGTCACTGGCAAATGGATTTTTGTTTATGGTGCCCAGTTGCACCTGTCCCCATTATAAGGTCAGCAATTTCATAAAAGAAGCCAGTTTTCCAATGGGAGGGGTGGGGGGGGCGGTGTCCAGGCTATGACTCAGGCCTGGGCCCCAAGAAGGCCCACTGCTCCAATAACCAGTGTGCTGAGTTCATCCCAGAGTCAAGGTTGATGGGCAGCAGAGAAGCCGGGCCCAAGGAAATTCCCACTGTGGGAATTCCCTCTCCTCGGCACCACCACCTCTGGAATCAGGGGCCATGTTTGGGATGGACGGAGGTTCCAACCCAAGCAGTCCTTCGATGGAAACTCACCACCTGGGCCTGGTGGGAAGCCAAGGCCCTCTCCTGGGATGGCACCTCAACATTCCTAAGGCTCTACTGGAAGCCCCTTTCAACAGTTGCCCCCAAAGCCATGATGGCAGCCGTCTGTGCTACCATACCAGCATCGTGAGCTGTCATAGTAGCCCCGTGGGCTTCCATGGCAAACTGTCAGTGTTGTCATAAGACACTCCATCATGTCTCCATGTTCTGCGCAAAGTCTTGAGACAAGCTGAAGCTGGACTCTTCCAAGCTCTCCGGCAGCCTGCCCAATGCACCAAGCATTTCCCAAATGTATGCCCATGAGCCTTCTTTGGTAGCCTGGGCACTCGAAGTCAGCATCTGAGTCCTCTGCAGCAGAACTAGTGTACGACCTCACCATCCAGTGAGCTGGCACCTGTGGCGTCCTATCCCCCTGCCCTGGCTCCTGCACACTTGTGAGTTACCACGTGCAGATCTCTCCTCTAACCTAGCCTCTAAAGTCAGCGTGGCGTCATTATCTGAGGTGGTGCTTGCGAGAGTCAGATCAAGTGATGGTGGATCTTCAGGAACACTGCGCTCCTCTTCCTCCACCGGAACATAGGAACATAGGAACAGGAGTAGGCCATTCAGCCCCTCGAGCTTGTTCCGCCATTCATTGAACTCATGGCTGATCTGTGACCTAACTCCATATACCTGCCTTTGCCCCTTATCCCTTAATACCTTTGGTTAACAGAAATCTATCAATCTCAGATTTAAAATTAATAATTGACCCAGCATCAACTACCGTTTGCGGAATAGAGTTGTAAACTTCTACCACCCTTTACATGTAGAATTGTTTCCTAACTTCACTCCTGAAAGGCCTGGCTCTAATTTTAGGCCATGTCCCCTAGTCCCAGATTCCCCAACCAGCAGAAATAGTTTCTCTCTATCTATCCTATCTGTTCCCCTTAATTTCTTGAAAACTTTGATCAAATCACCCCTTAATCTTCTAAATTCCAGGAAATATAACCCTAGTTAGGGATGGACAATAAATGCTGGCCTTGCCAGCGACACCCACATCCCATAAACAAATTTAAAAAAAAGTTTGTGTAATCTCTCCTCATAATTTTACCCTTGGAGTCCAGGTATTATTCTAGTAAATCTACGCTGCACTCCCTCCAAGGCCAACATATCCTTCCTAAGGTGTGGTGCCCAGAAATGAACACAGTACTCCAGGTGTGGTCTAACCAGAGTTTTGTATAGCTGCAGCATGACTTCTACCCCCTTGTACTCTAGTCCTCTAGATATAAAGGCCAACATTCCATTAGCCTTTTTGATTATTTTTTGTACCTGTCCGTGACATTTTAATGATCTAAGTATATAGACCCCTAAGTCTCTTTCGACTTCCACTGCTTCTAGCTTTTCACCATTTAGAAAGTACTCTGATCTATCCTTTTTAGGTCCAAAGTGGATGACCTCACACTTGCCTATATTGAAATCCATTCACTTAATCTATTAATCTCTCTTTGTAATTTTATGCTTCCATCTACACTGCATACAATGCCGCCTATCTTTGTGTCATTGGCAAACTTGGCTATGTGGCTTTCTATCCTGTCATCTAAGTCGTTAATAAATACAGCAAATAGTTGAGGCCCCAACACAGGGCCCTGTGGGACGCCACTAGTCGCATCCTGCCAATTAGAGTACCTGCCCGTTATCCCTACTGCCTGTCTCCTGCCGCTCAGCCAATCTCCTAACCAGGTCAATAATTTGCCTTCAATTCAATGAGCTTCAACTTTAGCTAACACACTCTTATGAGAGACTTTATCGAATGCCTTCTGAAAGTCCATTTAAATAACATCCAGAGACATTCTCCTGTCCACTACTTTAGTCCCCTCTTCAAAAAATTCAATCAGGTACGTCAGGCATGACCTACCCTTTGCAAATCCATGCTGGCTCGCTCTGATCAGCTGAAAATTTTCAAGGTGTTCAGTCACTCTGTCCTTAATTATAGACGCTAGTAATTTCCCGACAACAGATGTTAGGCTAACTAGTCTACAATTCCCTGGCAGAGGTACACGACAATCTCAGCAGCTGAAATGAAAGAGAGGAATGAGGGTTAGCTTGTGTAATAAGGGAGAGCAGAGAAAAAGAAGCGGGTATTGAAAGCATCTGCAACTTGTCATGCCAAGTGTGTAGGATGAGGGAGAAGTCAGAAGAGACAAAGAGGATTAGGTATAAAGAAACCCTGTGCGACATCTCCTCCAGCGATGCCTGTGTCCATGGCCTCCGTTCTACCCCTTCTTATGCTCTCTTCAAGGGGGGAGAGGGTATGCAGATGGGCTCTTCCTCCTACGGTGGCAGCCTGTTGCCTTCTATTGTGTGCGACCTTCTCCTGCAAGAAATAGTGAAGCATGCCACTCTCACAACAGCAGAGGAGGCTGCGTTAGAAGTATCGGGAGTGGCCGAGCCCCTGGAGGTGGGAGACAGAGCGAGGGGATCATCTCAGCAACTGGTGACAGAATTATATCTCATACAGCTACATGGCATACATCAGTCACTCATACGGGGACTGATGTCATCAGTCACTGAATGGTCATCATGTGCATAATGGTATCTGTACCCATTCTTCATATGGCATATCTAACTCATCTCTCTAATTTCCCACAGGTCCATCAAGAGCACCCCCCACTGTCCAGGAGGAAGAGGAAGATGACTTCTCAGAGGATCCTCCAGCCTCTGAGGGCGCAGCATCACCAGACATAAGCGCACCACCACCAGTGCAGAGACACACACCTCGGTAGGTCCCACGCGAGATAGAGTAGTGTTGTCACAAGTGAGCAAGAGCAGATGGTGGGGACAGGAACAGCAGTGGAGACTCCTCACTGAAGGGCGCAGGATGCTCCCAGCTCTGTTCAGCTGCATGCAGGCGCTGAGCCTTGGGGGCCATCCAGAAAAAGGGCGATCCTGGAGGTGCAGGAAGAAGTGCAGGGGGCTCTGAAAGGTTTTGCAACCGCGATGTTTGCAAATGTTCAGAGAATGGAGGAGTCCATTTCCAACATGAGCACCACCGTGTCGCAGGCGATAGTGACTGTAGGCTCTTCCATGGAAAGGATGACTTCCTGCATGGAGCAGCTAATGTGCCACTCACAGGAGCACATGGTCTCCATGGAGCATAGATGGCAGATGCTCATAAACCTCCTGTTTAGGAGTGATGTCAGTGTAGACGTGGGTCCTCATGGCCCCACTGCTGTGCAGCAAGGTGCTCTCCAGCTCCTTGCTAGCAGGGAAGTGCGGGTGGCCCATGAGAGGGATGACAGTGAGAGGGGACATGGAAGTGGGGGCTCCTCTCAAAGTGCTTACACTTGTCCCCGTTGCCACCCCCTCAGTCAGAGCCCCAGATGCCCCCTCGGACAGCGATCGCCAAGTCTGCCCCTGCACAGTCGCAGGAGGAGCGGACTTTGGCGGGGCCATCAGAGGCTCCAAAACCCAGAGGACGTCCACCAAGAGAGTCTAAGCAGTCGCAGCAGGGAAGTGAGCAGCCTGCTTGTATCTCTGCTGAAGCCATTGGGGTAGCTCCTCATAGAAGCACGTGTGAGAGAAAAATGACACACAAGTAGATTCACCAGGGTAGCCACTTGGATGTTTTATTCAATGTTAATGTCAAGTTTCCGTTAATGTGATGTCAACTATAAAAATCTTTATTTTCACCACTTTCTGGTCTTGGACAAATTTGTGTGCATCTTTGGAAGTGGCTTAGTGAGTTGCAGTGAATGGTGAGACATAATGGTACCTCCAGCAATGGTGGTCAGTGTGAAAGGAATGGCTTGGTCATTGTAGGGATCCTTTATGATGTTGCTCTGGGTTGGTACCAACCTGACGCAGCACGTGGGAACTATATGGGTGTACTGCGTAAAGTTAAGTAAATCTAGCCATGATGAGCCCATCCCTGGCCTCCTGGGCAGCAGTGTGCTTGGGTGGTGGTGGGATCTGGGTTGCAGGTTCCTCCAGCTCCTGCTCCTTCTCGTCTTCCAGCTGATGCTCCTCCTGCTCCTCCTCCTCTGAAGAGGTTGTGCGTTTCGTGCCTTCTTCCTCATAGCGCTAATCCCCGCTGCTGCGCTATGTTCTGCAGGGCGCAGCAGACCATGCCGATTCTGGAGACCCTGGCTGGTGTATACTGAAGGGCTCCTCCAGATCTGTCAAGGCATCTGAAGCACATTTTGAGCATGCCTATTGTCTGCTCTATGACACATCTGGTGGAAATGTAGCTTTCATTATATCTCTCCTGGGCCTCAGTAATTGGCCTCCTCAAGGGTGTCATGAGCCCCGTCTTCAGTGGATAGCCTTTGTCTCCAAGCTGCCAGCCGGAAAGTCTGTTTGGAGGAGCAAAGAGCTGAGGGAGGGTGGACTGGCGAAGGACGCAAGAGTCATGGCAGCTGCCAAGGAAATTGGCACATTCATGCATAATGATCTTCATATGGTTGCAGACCAGCTGCACATTGAGGGAGTGGAAGCCCTTGCAGTTGACAAAGACTCTTGGGTTATGATGGTCACATGTGTGGAGTCAACGACGCCCTGCACCCGTGGGAAGCCAACCAGAGTGACAAAGCCGAGTGCCCGCTCAGTAACACTGGCCTCATCAGTGACAAAGTTAATATAATTAGCTGACTTGTCAAAGAGGGCATTGGTGACCTGTGTGATGCATCTGTAGGCGGTCGACTGCAAGATGCTGCAAATGTCTGCTGCAGATCCCTGGAAGGAGTCTCAGGCAAAGAATTTGAGGTCGCTGGTGACTTTGACAGTCACTGGTAAAGCATGTCCACCTGCTCATCTGGGCTGCAGGTCTTGCTTGTGCAATGTGCAAATGTCTGCGATAACCTGGTGCGATAGTCTGAGCCTCCTTTGGCACTGCTGCTCAGTCATGTTGAGGAAGCTCATGCTCTGCCTGTATACCCTGTATTGGGGGTACCGCATTCCGGTGCGGTGAAGCCCTGTGCTGATGCCCTCTGTCCTGTGCAGCATCAGGTGGTTGAGGGGAAGGTTGGTGGTGGTGTTGTTGGTGCTGCTGGTGTTGGGGCTCATCGTGGCCCGATTCTGAGGACCAAGGTGAGACAGTATAAACGGCACCCATGCTGATGGAATAGATGGCAGGTCAAGTAGAGATGAGAGAAGCAATCTGCCAATGGTGTGATATGTTCTACCAATGAGGTGAGAATGAATGACAACTTTGCTGCAAACACTTGCAGCCTGTAGAAAGCTAAATCTTTGCTGGGAATGCAGTCAGCAACAGCTTCTGCCTGAGGAAAGTGATCAGCTATGAGGTGGGAGCTTTTATAGTATATTTGATGCTGTCAACTAATCAACTGGAGCAATGGCCGCTCAACTCCCACCTCAGCCTGACAGACGTGGTTCCCGAGCTGTGTGAATCCTGTGGGCAGCCAGGGAAATTTTAAAGATAGGCTAAAAAAGGTGCTTAAGGGTCTGACAACAAAGTGATAATGATTTGAATTAGGTCGCCCGCCTCTGCCGGTCGGGTCGCTGCCGCACCGGCAAACGCACCCAAGGGAAATAAGCGTGGGGGCGGGATGACGGTAGGTTCCCGACCCGCTCCAACTTATTTCAAATTTCCCACCCGACCTGCCTTCGATTGCACCCGCATGAACCCCAGAAAATTCCGACCAAGCACATAGTTGAGGAAGTCAGAGCCAATGGAGAAGGGCTGAGAATATAGAAACAAGATAAGGCTCAAGAACTATGCAAGAAACAGACTTTAGAACTAGAATTGACTGTCTTTTGTAAGGGAAGAGACTTAACATTCATGAGGAGCTATGGTACATCATAGTAAATTAAGCAGTATGGTTTCATAGCAGCTTCTGAATCTGCATTCTCAGTATATTATTGATATAGGAGTTGTTTGCTATGTTCTGCAATGTAGGATTAAGGAAGTGGTGAAGACAGTATCAAGTCGTGCTAAGCAGAGCGCAGGGGAATTAGCAGGTCAGTGGAATGGCTGAGCAATAAGCTGATCCCTCACATCTCCTGCAAGGAGTTGAGGTGCCACCCCACCCTTTCTTCTGCTGCTTCCTCCTCTTGCCCCTCAGCTTTCTTGTCTGTTGAGGCCTGCTGCTGCTGTTTTGGCTCCTCCAAAGGCAGGCCTATCTGTAAGGTAAGGTTGTGAAGTACGCAGCTCACAATGACTATGTGGGAGATTCTTCATGGGGCATATTGTAGGGGCCCCCAGTCCTGTCGAGACACCCGAATCTCATCCTCAGTATCCCTAAGGTGTGCTCAATTATGATCCTGGTGGACCCATCGCTTCTATTATATCTGTGTTGTTCAGGAGTGGTGAGGTTGTGGAGGGGTGGCAAAGTCTAGAGAGACTATCCCTTGTCCCCCAGCAGCCATCCTACAATGTTCCTGGGAGGGTGAAATACTGGGTGGGTGATAGAGTGTCTCGGGATAAATATATTGTGACAGCTGCCTGCGTACCTTGCACAGACTTGCATATATGGTTCCAGTGATCAGCCACTAGCTGCACACTGATGGAGTGGTACTGCCTTTCCTGTTGAGAATGCTGCTGGCTGGTGTCTGGTGCCCTGATGGCAACATGTATGTTGTCACTGACGCCCTGGACGTGGGGGAAGCCAGGGACCGTGCTATATCGGAAAGCCTGACAATGCATTCCTTTTACGACACTTCAAAGTCATCCTGTTTATATCTTGGAAAGCCTGTTGCTTTCAGATAAAAAGAAGTATGACTGTTAACCCTTAACTCCCCAAGATGTCCAACATACATCTCTCCAGGATGTCTACCAAGTTCCCCCAGGAGAAGATCTTTACATAATATTTACAGCACAGAAACTGGCCATTCAGCACAGCAGGTCTATGCCAGTGTTTATGCTCCACACGAGCCTCCTCCCACATTACTACATCTAACCCTATCAACATATCTTGATTTAATCCCCTCCCACAGCCCATGTACACTCTCTCCTATCATGGACCGTGATCATCCCTTGTTCCTCTGGGTAAAGTCTGGTGCTGAGCAGCACAGAGCACACGGTCCCTGGTTTGCTCTCTGAGTTTAGTTGGCTGATTTCAGTGGGGGCACCGCAATTGCCCTTAGCAGCCTGGGTTAGAGAAGGGGAGAAAGTTACTATTGAATCTGCTTCCACCGCCCTTTCAGGCAGCGCATTCCAGATCATCATAACTCGCTGTGTAAAAAGAAATTCGCATTTTCCCCCTCTGGTTCTTTTGCCAATCACCCTAAATCTGTGTCCTCTGGTTACCCACCCTCCTGCTAGTTTCTCTTTATTTACTCTGTCTAGACCCCTCATGATTTTGAACACCTCTACTAAATCTTCCCTTAACCTCTGCTCTAAGGAGAACAACCTCAGCTTCTCCAGTCTAAAGGGGCGGTGTCTCTTGGGCCGGGGGAGGGGGACGAGTGTTTGGCCCAAGTTTTTATTCTGTCAGTGCCACTTTAAAGACGCTGCATCCGACCCGCCCGATTACTTATCAAACATTCACAGCTACTGTGGTTCGAGACTGGAAACTGCGAGACTGCAGGAGTGGGCGACTCAGGCAGTCTGCTCATCCTGTAGTGCAATTTCTGTGGGTGGGGCGATAATTTCAGTATATTCCAAAATCAGAGACACATCCAGCGCCAGTCCGGTGTGCCAGCAATCTTGTAGCTACCACACTGAACCTGAGGGTGGCTGCTAGGCGATAAGGGCTCTCTGCTCTACAACTGGCTGATGACTCCCCTCCGCAACCCCAGCACTCATATAATGAGAGTCATGCTGCCACGAGGAACATCATCCAGCAGACCATCGGGGTGCTGAAGCAACGGTTCCACTGCCTTGACCGCTCGATTCGTGGTGGTCTGCTGCATCCTCCACAACTTAGTCATCATGAGGGGGCAGCCCTTGCCACCACGGGTTCTGCGACCAGCTCAGGAGGAGGAGGAAGAGAGGAGGCAGGTAGTACATCCACGTTCGGACGGGCTGTCCGTGAGCGCATCATCAGACTCTGGTTCCCCTGAATGAAACCCCAGAATTCCATTGCTTGACGCTTCTCCACCTTACCATCCCTCTGTCAAGGAACATCACAGCGTCCTCTTGGACACAAAGCTGAAATGAAAGCCACCACAAAACAAACATTCCAAACACAATTTATAAATCATTTAATTCAATACTACATAACAAAGTCAACTAATCCCCCTTGTGCATTCCCCTAATGTCTGTCTTCCATGAGCCTTTGCCCATCCTAGTGTTCTTACGCAGTGTTACCCCAGTGGCTGCAGCAAGGCTGGTGGCAGGCTGCTGACTTTCCATGGGGGAGACGGCAGATGGCCTTGCAGGATGACCTCGAGCAGCTCTGGGCCTAAAAGGCCCGGCTGCAGACTGCACCACCTCGGCATGGGCAGCAGCAAGCTGGCTGACAGGCAACAGTAAGTGCAGTGGCGGAGTGGCAGTGATGGAAATACAAATGCAGTCATCCTGAGAGAGCACAACTAGTTCGTGCTCCACGGAGCCATGGAGCCACTCCCCCAGGGCGGCGCCTGCCTCTATACTACACTCTAAAGTACGCGCGGTGCCAGTTTCTGAGCTGGTGCCTGTGAGTGTCAGATCGAGTGACGGTGTCTCTTCTTATCCATCACTCTCCTCTTGCTCCTCCTGCACTGGCTAGGAAGCTTGGAGTTCTTGGGTATCTGAAAGGAGAAAGGCACAAGGGTCGGGTTGTGGTGAGGGGGTGCGGGTGGAAGCAAGATGTGCATGCTTACACCATCAGCAGCTTGCAAGTGAGAAGAGATTGTGGGATGCAGGGGAAGCGGGTTGTGAGAAGGAGGATTAGATATGAGCATACCGTCACCTTCAATGGTTTAAGTGCTGGCCTCAGTCACAGCCACTCCAATTATGTCGAGCACCGTCTCCTCGAGCGGGGTCAGGATATGGAGGTGTACCTGTCGCCCTCCGGTTAGCTGCACTGCCTCCGGTTTTGTGCCACCTTGTCCTGCAAGAGAGAGGGAACTGTGTCAGTGAGAGTGGCGCACTGTGTTTGAGTGATGTGCCTATCATGGTTGAATAGCTGGCAGCGTGTGCAAGGTGTGAGATGTGGGTGTGAAGCTTGCAGCAGTGGTAAGTGTGTGAGGGTGAGGTGAAGCTATGAATGTGAGGTATGAGTCGTGATTGCTAGAGATTGTTGATAGTTGTGTGATGGGGGTGTGGTGCATTGAGCAGTGTGTGAGGCTAGTGGTGCAGTTGATGAGATATGGCATTTGAAGATGCATTCACTCACCTTGACCACTCGTGTGAGGTCATTAAACTTCTTTCGGCACTCGACCCAGTTCCTTGGGGCAAAACGGCTGGCAGTGACCACTTCAGCTATCTGCTCTCACTGCTTTATTACTATTAGTCTGGAGGACCTCCTGGCACCCCCTGCAGGTAGAGGACCTGTCCTCTCCATTCTACTCCCTGCACTAAGGCCTTCATTGCTCCGCCTGAGAACCTAGGTGCCCTTTCTCTGCCCTGTTGAGCCTTACCTGACCAACAGTTGCCCTTGACTACCAGTTCAATGAGGTGCTGAATGCAGAATGCACTTCCCCTTTAAGAATTGCAGACTGCATTTAAAAGTGGGGGCTAGCTTTAAATAGAGCTAGCCTCGCACTAACTTGGGCCCCCTGCTGAGCTCTTATCGCTGGACTGCACGCATCAATAATGTTAATTAGCAGGCAGCACGAATGTCGCACGCTGCCTGTACTACTTTCAACAGGCACGGGCCGATTGTGCATCACGATTCCTGGGCCCATTTTCGGGCCTACTCGAATTTTTAGCCCTATCAATCTCACTCTTGAACATTTCAATTGACCCAGCATCCAGTGTTTTGGGGGGAGAGAGTTACAGATTTTGTGTGAAAAAGTACTTCCTGATTTCACTCCTAAATGGCCTAGCTCTAATTTTAAGATTCCCCCACCAGAGGAAATAGATTCTCTGTATCCACCCTATCCAATCCCTTTATCATTTTAAACACCTCGATTAGATCAACCCTCAACCTTCTCAACTCATGGGAATACAAAGCAAGCTTACGTCACCAGTCCTCATATTTTAACCTTTAAGCCCCAGTACCATTCTGGTGACTCTGTGCTGTACGCCCCCACCCCCTCAAGGCCAGACGCTGCTACTCCTGTGGGCCGCGCTAAAGTAAGCTTTTTTTAACCTAACTTAGCGGGCCTGAAGGTTCACCTGGTAGGGTGGTCACAGCGGGCGTAAGTTAAAATTCCAGGACATTCATCTGCAGCCAAAACCAGCAGTGTTACAATCACAGATCAGTGGGAATGGAGCAAGAAATCGAGCCACTCCATTTTAACTGCTCCCCTGCCCCATTCCTGATGATCAGGGAGAGCTAAAATGATCCCTATGGTGTTATCCCTTGGAAGTTATTTCATTGAATGAGACTTTCTTACTTCATGGTTGTTCTGGCCGCATGTAAGAAAAATATAAGCTTTCTGAGTCACACATGGTAGCGAGCACATTTATATTTATTTACATGTGGATGGTTTAGGTATTTCCACAGTATTGGTGTTTCACAGTTTTATGGCGATCGGAGGGTTAATGTAGCTTTCATTTATTTACTGAAATGATGGACAAATAGGGTACCGCTTTGTTCGGTAGTCATATTGACTTTGTGAAGACCTGCGGAAATTATTTTGCGTGCTTCATGGAAATAATTGGCCTTAAGCCATTTTCCATAATAGAAGTTTAGTCTATGCCCTTTCAGCAGATTTCTGTGTAGTGTGGAAAAGTACAGGATGGAATGCTGCAGGAGTATAAACCCATCGTCTGAATGCAAACAAAGCAATCAGAATTAGAAAGGCAGGGCTTTGCTACACATGGGGCTTTTTAATTATTGTGATATGAACGCAAGACCTTAGTGTTTGTTAATGGCAATATAATACAGGTTAGATTTATAATGTGTAATGATGTAATCTGAGTTTCTGCTCCCTATCCCATCAGTCATGCAATGAGTCTGATCGCTGCTTTACAAAGTCAGTGATTTCGCTGCCATTATTACATCACCCATTAAAATATTAAAGCTGATGGCACCGACCCTAAATTTAAATATCAGTTTTTGCTGAAGAATTCGATGGACAGTTTGAAATTGACTACACAAAGTGGAAGAACTGAAAGGCAAGTTGAAATTCTTCATCTACATTTTTTGAATTTGTGTTTGGAATGTGGATGCCACTGGCAAGGTCGCATTCCTTGCCCGTTTCCTATTGCCCTGAGAAGGTGGTGGTGGGCCTTCTCCTCAAACTCCTGCAGTCCTAGTAGGAATACCCTTCTCGCAATGGTGATAGGCAGGGAATTCCAGGATTTTGATCAAGTGGCGATGAAGGAGCAGCGACTCTCATAATGTTGCTAATCTTGTCTTTCTCGGGGGTAGATATCATGGGACTGGGAGGTACTATGGAAGTTAACTTGGTGAGTTGCTGCAGTACATCCTGTAGACGGTACATATTATTGCAACCACTGTGGTTTAGGGGTTGGATACCGAGTCCAGTGGAAGGAACACTGATAAAGTCGACTGCTCGGTCCTGGATGGTGCTGAGTTTTATGAGTTTTGTTGCACTCATCCAGGCAAGTGATGAGTAAACCATTACATTCCTGACTTGAGTCTTGTAGATGGCAGAGAGGCTCTGAGCTGTCAGGAGTGGAGTCACTTTCTGCTCTACCTGTGTGATCACGATGTTGAAATGGCTGGTCCAGTTAAGCTTCTGGCCATTGGTGACACCATCCACCTCCCCCCCTCCCCCTCAAGATGCTGATGGTGGGGGACTTGGCAATGTCAGTGCCATTGAAGGTCAGGGGAAGGTGGCTGGGCTTTGTTTTAATTAACAGTAATCCAGACCACTTTAATGGCAATCAAGAGTTGACCTCCAGTCCTGTATGAAGAGAGTGCTGCATTGTGGTTGATCAAGGGATAAACAGATAGGTGGAAGAGATTGTGGAATGAGAAATATGAGGCTGAGAGATGTTGGGGTATAGAAAGAGAGAAATCATGGAGAGAGATAAAGAGAAATATTGGCGATATGGGTGAGATGGAGAAAAACTGAGAAATGAGGCTAACAGGAGAGTGATTCAAGAATGAGATGGGTGAGAGTATTCAGGGCAAAGAAAGGCAGAGATGAGAAGGAGACCATGCAACTTTGAAAGGATCATGCAGAAAGATCGAGGTAGCCCACTTTTGACCGCACAGGGATGCACGGTGTGATCGGGGTGGGGGGGGGGGAGCGGCCTGCATTCTTTTAATGGAAGGTCAGGAGGAGAACTTCTACTCCTCCTGGCTCCACATTCAGGTAAGTATGTGGGCCTTCTTGCCGGTTAGTGCCGGGTGAAGCACTGGAGTGTTTGAAAATCTACAACAGGTTTAGCAAGAAGCAGGGGACACTAATCTACATGCATTATTCTTGCCTTTGAATGTTGCCGATGTGCGCTCCTGCCACCAGCGCAACCTCCTCTACTAATATGGTGTCTGACGTACTTCTGGTTGGATATGTGCATATGCTTCTTGCCTGCCATATTGGGGGTTCAGTAGGCCAGGCACTGCATGGCCAAAATTATAGGCCATTGTGATAGAGTTTGATTGAGGGCAAAGAGAGAGAGCTCAGGCAGAGAAAATAGAGATATGCCGGAGACAGGGAAACAGACAGCGAGGTCAGAGGATGGAATGAGAGAGATACAAGATTCAAGGGTCAGAAGACTCACCACCATGTGCAATACCATGGGAAATTTAATAATTATAACACAATTTTTCTATTTGGTGCAGGGTGGAAACTCTTCTTCCATCACAGTGCACATGTCTGACCCATTGTGACTGGTTGCTTTTTGTTTCTTTTTGTGGGAAAGTATAGATGAACCATCCACACAAGCTTCAAATTATATCTGATGTCAGTGGGCTCATTAATGACTTTTATCCACTTAGTTGTTAAACATCTGATTAAATTTGATGCTGTCTTCCATGTTATTTATCTAAAGCTAATGCGGCCTAAAACATCCAAGACTTTTCTGTTTTTCCTTTCTTTTTAATGCAGCAGTTTCTTCTACTTTGTTTCACCACGGATGTTAGGGTTGGGGGAACTCTCGTCTGTGAGTCAGAAGGTTGTGGGTTGAAGTCCCACTCCAGAGACTTGAGCACGATAATCTAGGCTGGTACGTCAGTGCTGTACTGAGGGAGCATTTCGGATGAGACGTCCAAAGACTCGTCGTTACTCTCTTAGGTGGATGTAAAATATCCCATGGGACTAGTTCGAGGAAGGGCAGTGGAGTTCTCCCCAGTATCCTGGCCAATATTTATCCTTCAACCAACATCACTAAAACAGATTATCTGGTCATTATCACTGCTGTTTGTGGGACCTTGCAAATTGGCTGCAGTGTTTCCTACATTACAACAGTGACTACACTTCAAACGTTTTTAAATGGCTGTAAAAGGCTTTGGGAGGTGCTGAGATTGTGAAAGGCGCTGTATAAATGCAAATCTTTCTTTAAAGCCCAGTAAAGCACATTAACCCCAGCATCACTAAAGCACGTTAATACACTAGAATGATATATTCATCTTGATCATCTTTTTGAATGACAGTGCCAATGTAAGTGTTGAAATTCTTCTGTGAGCCGCTTTTAGTGCACTAGTTCAGTGGTCCATAGAGACTTTCCAGGGGGTCCGCAAAAATAATCTGAAAGTAACTTTTTTTCATTGATTAAAATCTTTCAGTGAGTTGCATTTTGTGACAATATCTTCCTTTCTGCGATTAAAACAATTGTGTTATCCTTTACTCCGCGACTGCTTTGCCCTTTAGACACCTGCAGCTCATCTCCCTAATGAACGCGCAGTTGCTCAGTCATGTCATCCCCAGGCTTCGACATGCGATGCTTCACGGGCTCTGGTTGCGGCAGTCGGCCGGACAGACAGTGGAGGGAGGGGCGCGGCGGTCCAGGCTGCTACTCAGCGCCTTTCGGGACCCGATGGAGCGGCAGAATGCGGCTGGCGGTTGCTGCGGTCAGGTCCCCGACACTGCAACAGTGGAGAGTGAGATTCTGCCACTCAAGCTGCGGGCGCCATGTGCCTGGCACAGTCGGTGCACTCCCTGGTAGAGCCGGTACACGATCCCCTCCCGGGCTGGGCCCCTGCCCCCTCAAATACTCTGAAGCAATACAAATAAGTGTACATATATTTCAATCTTCCTTGTGAAAAACCAATGTACTATTAAAGCAAATCCAACAACTTGCATTTATAAATAAATCCACAGTGAGAAAACTTCAATTAAACCCAAATTAAAGGTGTGAAAAGTATCGGTGCTCAATGCACTTTCCTACAATGCACCTTTCACGACTGAAGGTCTGACAAGTACCTCCATTACCATAGAATCCTAGACTGGTACAGCACAAAAGGAGGCCATTCGGCCCATCTGCCTGTGCCGGCTCTTTGGTAGAACTATCCAACTAGCCCCACTCCCCCGTTCATTCCCCATAGCCTTGCAAATGTTTTCCCTTCAAGTATTTATCCAATTCCCTATTGAAAGTTACTATTAAATCTGCTTCCACCCCCCTTTCACAACAACAACTCGCTGTGTAAAAAAAATGTTTCCTCATGTCGTCTCTGATTCTTTTGCCAATCAGTACCCAGAATTGGTAAAAGAAGCAATGAAAATGTTGCTCCTTTCCCAACAAGGAAACATCATTTTCTGCTATGGCAGCAATGAAGACAAAGTACAGGTCTTGTCTGGACATAGAGAATGATGTGTCATTGTCAAACATCATACCAAGGATAGAGAGACCTGCATTGAGAAGCAGGCTCATCCACCTCACTGATATCTGTAAGAAAATACCTGTTTTCTTAAAAGCATTATTGAAACACTCTTTACATGCAGCAGTTTCATATTATGAGAATTATATAGTATTATAACTTAGATGGAGGGTCCGTGATTACTAATCCATTTGAAAAGAGGTCCTTCAACCAAAGAAGTTTGAGGACCACTGCACCAGTTAATGTTTGCTTAAAATTTCTGTGTATGCTGCTTTAACAAAGTTGTTAAGCTGTTTAAAATATTTAAGTTTTTCGTGGCTAAACAACTTCGATAAAATAGTGCACACAGGATTTTAGATCTTTGGTAACGTAAGTGCCTAGCTATGAGCACTTCATGCAAGTGGAATTGTTTCCACTCAGGCCGGCAGAGATCTACAAAGAGAAGTGGAAGAGTTACTTTAACAATATGAATTGGGGGCATGCTGTTTGGGCAGATAGCGAGGGTTTTTGAACATCATTTTGTACTAATCATATGTTACATGGAAAAATCAGGGAATACCTTAAAAGGGAAAGGTGAGAATACAAACAGATGCACTGAACCAGACAGGGCTGGATCCTGATACAACGCATGAGTCAGCCTACTGGAGCAGAAACAGTTAGATTTGGCATTCAGCCAGGCATAAAAATATTTGAAGATTCAGGCCATGGGGGAAGCAGTAGGATTAGTTTTGGATTGTTCTGGTGAAGAACTAGCTTCCTTCTGTGCTGTAAAAGTCTATGGTTTCAACAGAAGAAAAACAGAATGTATTTAAGGTTATTTTACAGGGTGAAGAAAGGAAATATATTCTGTTTAAGAAAAAGGAACACAGCAAGACCTAGACCACAGTGGCTTAATAAAGACTTTAGAAGGAACCTAAAAACAAGCAAAATTACTATAAAAGATACAAGGGGACAAAGGCAGCAAAATTGCTGGGCTCTGGGAGAATGCATTGCCGGCAGTTTTTACTTGGGGGCAGGAATTTGGGACAGGACCCAGATGTCTCGGGATTTGGCCCAAGTGAACCGCGTCACAAATTGACCTGGATGTGAGGCTGGGATGAAAGTCAAAGTCACCACTGTCTTGAATTTCAGTGTGACTGGATCCTTCCAGGCAGCATCTGGTGACCTTTGCCACGTTAGTTTGGCAGTGGCTCACCGTTGCATCAAGAAGGTCACCGATGCTCTAACCAGGAGGGCTGGTGCAATTCACAACATTCCCAATGGACCAGAGAAACATGAAAAGAGAACTATTCAGTCTACGAACTGGCAGGATTCCCACAGGTGCAAGGAGCAATCACTTGCCACCCAAAGACCCATATGACAACCCTCTTCAATTTTATGAATAGGAAAGGCTAGAGGCAGTCTTCAGGGGCTTCTAATGGCTGGATGGCAGCTGCAGAGGTCCAAACAACAGCAACTTGCACTTATAAAGCATCTTTAACGTAGTGAAACATCCAAGAAATCAGCCAAACTATACTAAATCTAAAACAAATGTAAAAATGGACTAATGCTTGATTTCCCAACCCTTACTCATTATTAATAATAATGCTGATTTCCAACTTTTCTGCAATAACTTTTATTTTGATGCGGATACTGTGTCAGGGTAGAAACTTGGTACGGTTTGAAAGTATTGAACCTTCTGATCTCCTTTGTCAATACACAGCAGAGCAAATTTCAGCCTCTCTTCAGAAGACAGTGCTGTATTCAAAAGGTATAGATATGTTGCTATCAATAATTGAGGAGATGCGTATTCATCTGTGACTCCCATTCAAGTATCTTTTATGTAATGAGTATTTCTGTTTAACAAGAGCACAAAAATCTTCTGTCTGCATACAAATGTCAGTTCACTGTCTTATTTCTGCATCAGTTCCTCTGTGCAATTGTTCAGAGGACTGGGTAGCATTATGGCATTTGCTGAGGCAGCGACTGGATTTTATTTTATAACAGAAGTCTACAATGCGAGTTCTGCCAATGGCACAGTGAGTTTCTAAAGTGAATAGTTGAGCCACACAGACTAAGAAGGTTCCAGTTTCAATTCTCTGTCTATGCTGAGTTAATTTTAATAGACAGAAATTTGTGGGGAGTTTGCACCTGACTTTTGAGACGTGCTCCCATTGGGTAAAACCCAGTGTAAAAAGTGCAAATCAATGGAATGAAAATCGGATGGGTTCTACAACAGGTGGGCGATTCGCTCCACCGGAGTACCGCCTGGGCAGTGAAGATAAAAATTTACTCTGATGTGTCTACATGTTCAATTTTCAAAAAAAAAGTTGCATTTTGAAGCCAACTAATTATCTTCCCTGTGTTTCGTTAACAGTTAGAAAGGGTAAATGTTAAATGCTTGTACCCGTGAGAAAGAAATTCTAATTGATAACATGTATGCGAAAGAGAGAGAGAGATAAACAGACAGTGTCTTTCCTTATTCTAATTTGATTTTGCTAAAAATATATGTAAATTGCATTTTGAAAGCAAATAAAGCATCTTTAAGGGAAACAGATAGAAAGAGAAGATAGGAGGGGGAGGGAAGAAGGAAAACATTTGGAAGGTGAGGAGACTTCTGGCCTTTTGCCACCCACCCTTGGGGGGACTGAGTGGGCCTTAGATGAGGTGACTGGGAAGGATACAAGAGTTGAGAGGGTAGTTCAAAGGAGAAAAGGTCGGCGTAGCAATGAGATTGAGGAGGTGGTAGGAATGGGAAGAGGTTGTGAAAAAGTGGAAGGATAGGGGATGCGATGGGAGCAGGAGGTGGGGGGAAGCATGGGTAATTGGAGGAGTGGAGGGTAAGGGAGCCACTAAGGACCATATTTTCACCACAAGCACACATTGAATACGGCCTGCAGCCATTGGTGGCTATGTTCCCTTACCAGACCACACTATACCACCCACCACCTGAAAGGAAAGAAGAAAAGAAAATGAGAGAAAAACAGACAGGGAAGAGAGAGGGGTAGAAGCATAAAAGAGAGAGTTATAACAGCCCTGCAAAATTAGCAAAGACTGATAAGAGAGAGAACATATTCAGCTAACCATGTGCAACATCATCGGAGATTGACGAGTAGATAATTAAGACACCTAAAAAATATCATGGTTATCAAATATAAATGAATTGAACAAAATGATTTACAATAGAGATCACATACCTTTTTACCCTAGAAGAGAAGAGAAATTTAGTAGCCCCAAATAATTAGTTTATGCAGAGTTAACCATTTCTTACTGAACTAGAATTGTTGGAATATACATTAGGCAAGGGTCAGTCTGACTTCCCAACTGGTACTCCAGTAGAAATTTTCCATACCTTCTTTACTCCTAACAGCTGAACTATCCTTGTGACAATTGCTTCTGATATAGGGTCATTTTACTCATTTGAATGCCTTGTTAACGTATTGGATATTGGGGCGCAGAGGTCTGCTGGCCCACTCAGACTTTCTGTCCATTACTGGGGTATCAGTTGGGAAGTTATAGCCTAACATATATGCCAACAGTTCTGGTTCAATAAATGATGGTTAACCCAGCATCCCATTCACCCTCTTAAAGATCCAACGTAGAGTACAATTTTCACTCCATATTATGCTATATGCATGGTGCATAAATTTATTAAGAAGCTCATGTGTGAAATAAAGACCTTGAGATTCTGAAGGGGGTTTCTCGATCTCTTGTCGTAATATTGGTGGGAGACCAGGGGAATCCCCAAAGAAATAGCATAAATGGCTGCAAAAATCTGAAGTTACAGTGGGAGATCAGGAGAAAGTTTCTTGAATTTCCATTCTTCCTGGAACTTGCTGCCAAGTGATCACACAAAAGGAAGTACACTGTTCGTTTAATTTCTAAGTAACCAGATGATAAGGATTTTAATTCTAACTCCGTCAGCTAAAAGCACAATTTTAGTTCTAAAGAGATCTGCTGATGGAGTTGACATAAAACATCAGTGGAAATGTGTAGCAGGGAGACAACACAGAAGTTCCGATTGGGAATGTGGAGCACTCTGTGAAATGTCTAGAACTTGAGAGGTATGGCTGATGGTATTATGATTACAGATTAAGACTGCAAGTGAGACACATGACACTCGTACAGCAACAATACGGTCAATAACTCCATCTCCCCCTTTCTAACAGAGAAGCGTCAACAATACTTGTGCATATACATCATAAAATAACTTCAGGCATCCTAATGCAAAACAAAACAAATAAAATCAAGCATGAGTATGAGACCAAGACACTATTGCATTTCACAACCTCAGACGGAATGTTGAACGTATACATTAGGTTCTACAGTCGAGCTATATCTGCAGAATCAGTTTGGTACTAACCCCTTGTGATCTGTAATATCTTTCCTTCTCTGTTCTCCACACCATCACAGAATCACAAAACCTCTTGGAGATGTTGGGATAGAAATTCGTTTGCTCCGCCTGGGGGCAGGGAACAATCCCTGCGCTGGAACAGGTAGGCCTGAGGCTCGATTGATATTGGGCCTTGGGCCTCATTTTTAATAAGTCCGGTGAGCTGTGGACGCTTATTCCACGTCACTCAGCAACTCACCGGCGAACTGAAGATGATATTTGGGTCACTGCAACGCCAGCAGTGTCCCTCAGGTAGGTCCTAGATTTTGAATAAATTAGGCATTAGACCCTTATTAGCATATTCAAGGGGCATGACCCCTGTTTTAGGCTGACGCCAGGGATGCCTCCAGAACATCGAATCAATATAGTGTCGGACGTGTTTCTGGCACTGTTCAGATGTGGGAGGTTGACCCCCTAAATTGGACGTCTATGCCCCCATTTTCTGCCTGGAAAACAGAAGCAGTGAGGTCCAATTTTGCCCCTCTAGCTCTCATTCTTGAACAGCATGTGCCCTACCACTGAACTATACCTCTGCCTTCTGATTATTGTTTCCATTCATTTACAAATTAATCCCACTCAAAATCTTCCCTTTTTAATTTACAGTGCATGATACACTGCCTGAACTTGACTAATTGAAACCTGGCTATTAATATTTGATTAGTAGGAGTGTGAGTTGATGTGGGGGCAGTTTTACTTTGGTTTTGATTGATGAAGTCATACAAGGCTGATGTTTTGCATAATGCTGTTGCAGTATTGGATTCATATCAGTGGAAGTTGACAATATCTGCAGCTTGCCATCAGCCTCTAGTTGGTAAAAATGAAGTGCTGTACTGGATTACAACAATACAGTACTAAGCATACCTGGCCATTTCTTTTCCCCTTCCCTCCTCTCCTGTTGGTATTATCATAGAATCATAGAATGATACAGCACAACTGGAGGCCATTCGGCCCATCTTGCCTGTGCCGACACTTTGCTAGAGCTATCCACTTAATCCCACTCCCCTGCTCTTTCCCCATAGCCCTGCAATTTTTTCCCTTCAAGTATTTATCCAATTCGCCTTTGAACGTTACTATTGAATCAGCTTCCACCAACCTTTCAGGCAGTGCATTACAGATCATAACAACTCGCTGAGTAAAAAATGTTTCCTCATGTCGCCTCTGGTTCTTTTGCCAATCACCTTAAACCGGTGTCCTCTGGTTACCGACCCTCTGCCACTGGAAACAGTTTCTCTTTATTTATTCTATCAAAATGATTAATAATTTTGAACACATCTATCAAATCTCAGCTTAGCCTTCTCTGCTATAAGGAGAACAGCCCCAGCTTCTCCAGTCTCTCCACATAACTGAAGTCCCTCATCCCTGGTACCATTGTCGTAAATCTCTTTTGCATCCTCTTGAAGACCTTGACATCCTTCCTAAAGTGTGGTGCCCAGAATTGAACAAAATACTCCAGCTGAGGCCTAACCAGTGTTTTATAAAGGTTTAACATAACTTCCTTCCGTTTGTACTCTATGGGCTGGATTTTGAATGACCCGTGGAGTCGGGTTTGGAGTCGGGGGCGGGGGGGTTAAAGTTGCAGATTCGGGGGTCCCGACCCCATCCCGACTCCAACCCGCCTCCATGCCAGTTTCTCTGGCGGCGGGTACCCGACCTGGTCTGAGACCCGACTCCCCGAGGCGGGAAGGGATTAGTGACAATTAACTGCCTGTTAACAGGTAGTTAACAGACAGCTTTTTGCATAATCCCTATTTTAAAAACAAAAGTGTGGGCTTCCCGACAGGTGGCAAACACTCCAAGTTATCGGGTCGGGCCGTGGGTCTGCAGGGGTTGGAGGGGTCGATATGTCCAGTGGGCAGGTGAGTGATGGGTGCATGTGTGCAGAGGTAAGTGTGTAAGGTAAGTGCTAAGTGTTGGAAAAAGTTTTACTTACCTTAACTTCCTCCTGCAGGTGTCAGCCCTTCAGTTCTCGGGAGTTAGAAATCTCACCGGCACAGAAAGCAGGAAAGCCGTGGACCTGTCAAAAACAGCAGCCTTCTGATTTCTGTGGTGGAATGATTTCTAACTCAGCCTGAAAGGAAGGACTGAAGTTAGAAATCATATTGTGAGTGTTTGACAGCTTCACAGAGCTGTCAAACGTTGATATTTCATCTGTCAAAAGCTCTTGACAGATGAAATGTCAGTCTGTGACATCACCTGTTGCCGGGTGGCCCTTAATTGGCCTGCTGAGCCCACTGGGCGGGCTCAACAAGGTCAATCAAGGGAAAATACAGTGGGTTGGCCACATCTCGATGGAGGTGGGTTCACAAGCCAGAATGTGTGATTCCCGACCCCAACACGACTCCAACTTCAAAATCCAGCCCTATGCCTCTATTAATAAAGCCAAGGAGCCCATATGTTTTTTAACAGCCTTCTCAACTTGTCCTGCCACCTTCAAAGATTTGTGTACATACACCCCCCTGGTCTCTCTGTTCCTGTACCCCCTTTAAAATTATACCATTTAGTTCATATTGCCTCTTCTCATTCTTCCTACCGAAATGTATCACTTCAGACTTCTCTGTGTTTGATTTCATCTACTATTTGGGATGGGGTCTGCATCATTGTGTCTATCCAGCTGGGAATCTGCCTGAACTTCTGCCAACAGAACTGCGCTCCCAGAAATTAGCATTTGCATTAAATTTCATCTGCCCTGTGTTAGTAGCAATGGCGGGCTTGACAGAAGTTGAGCATGCCAGGGATAAAGTGTTCAGAAAATTATGTGTAACATATTTAGTATCGTTTCTGACGAGTCTGGAAGGAGACTCATAACAGAAGGCGATAGAATAGGTCCAGAGGCAAGTGTCTCTGGGAAAGGTCAAATTAGACAAAGGGATGCGCTTGTTAGCCTCTGTGACCCATTTCTGCGTGCAGCGCAAGTGAAGAAAGAGAAGAGAAATATTTAGAAGCACAAGGAATAAGAGAAAGGGAAACATTTGGAAGCGCAGAAAATCATAGAGAGGGAAAAAATACCAGCAATTAAAAGCCAATTGGACAAAAGAACGACAGCAGCTGAAACCAGGAATGGTGATGTAAACTGTATGCTAATCCAACTCCAGCCGAGGAATGCGGTAGCAGCGCAAACGAATGAAAAGAACAGGGAGTGAGAGAACCAAAACAAGGTGCTGAGATGACAGTTCAAAAGGCGATAGAAAAGAAACTCGGTGGGGGGGGGGGGGGGCGGGGGAGAAATTCGGCATTTTAGTGCCGGGGGGGGGGGGGGGGGGGCGGGGGGGGTGCTAATGGGTTCGCGGCGAGGCACGGTTGGCGCCTAGGCCTTTAGCGCCTGGCAGATTGTGACGTCAATGAGTTTGGAAAGCCCCGTTAACGGCCCAGATGCAAAATTAACTGTCGCCCCCTGCCTTTGCGCCTGGCCTGAACAACGGCAGGGAGAGGAGGCGTGATGCAGTCGGATGGCCGCTGTAGGAGCAGTATTTAAAGGGATCAACGTCCGCTTTCATTTTAGTGGCCAATCAATGCGGCCTTCTCAGTTTCACATTGCGAAACAGCCGTTTTCTGTGAGTTAAACGTTTCTTACTTTCAGGAGTGTTCTGCCTGCTAAAAAATTTGTCACTTTCATTCTGCTAAGGTTTCAAACTCCTATACTTGGTTACATTAATGGGGCCTGTATTGGCACTCGACCTCGCCCTCCAGCATCAACGTCGGAGGCAGCGGAGGCAAAGACAAAGATTGGAAAATGTAGCCAGAGGGAGGCGGGCCAACAGAGCTCTCAACAGCAGGCCTTACCCTCCCCGGGTATTCCGGGATCACTTCTACATAAATTTAACTGAGGAGCAGTGTCTTAGAAGGCTCCGCTTCAACAAGGAAGTGGTCACAGAGCTCTGCCACATCCTGCAGCCAGACCTCGAGCCTCAGATCAGGACCACCACGTCTCTCAGTGGCCGTCAAGGTCACCGATGCCCTCAATTTCTACACCAGCGGTTCCTTCCAGTCTGCAGCAGGAGACATAGTGAACATCTTGCAGTTCGCCGTCCATTGCTGCATCTGGGAGGTCACAGAGGCTCTGTAACCCCACTATTTAAAAAAGGTGGTAGAGAGAAAACGGGGAATTAAGCCTGACATCGGTAGTGGGGAAAATGCTAGAGTCCATTATAAAAGATGTAATAGCAGAGCACTTGGAAAACAGTGACAGGATCGGACAAAGTCAACATGGATTTACAAAAGGTAAATCATGCTTGACTTGTCTACTGGAATTTTTTGAGGATGTAACTGGTAGACTAAATAAGGGAGAACCAGTGGATGTGGTGTATTTGGACTTTCAGAAGGCTTTCGATAAGGTCCCGCATAAGAGATTAGCGTGCAAAGTTAAAGCACATGGGATTGGGGGTAAGGTACTGACTTGGATAGAGAACTGGTTGGCAGACAGGAAGCAAAGAGTTGGAATAAACGGATCTTTTTCCGAATGGCAGGCAGTGACTAGTGGGGTACCGCAGGGATCGGTGCTAGGACCCCAGCTATTCACAATATATATTAATGATCTAGACAAGGGAACTAGATGTAATATCTCCAAGTTTGCAGACGACACAAAGCTGGGTGGGCGTGTGTGTTGTGAGGAGGATGCCGAGAAACTCCAGTATGATTTGGACAGGTTGGGTGATTGGGCAGATGTATGGCAGATGCAGTATAATGTGGATAAATGCGAGGTTATCCACTTTGGTGGCAAAAACAGGAAGGCAGATTATTATCTGAACAGCAATAGATTGGGAAAAGGGGAAGTGCAACGAGACCTGGGTGTCCTTGTGCACCAGTCGCTGAAGGTAAGCATGCAGGTACAGCAGGCGGTTAAGAAGGCAAATGGTATGTTGGCCTTCATAGCGAGAGGATTCGAATACAGGAGCAAGGATGTCTTGCTGCAGTTGTACAGGGCCTTGGTGAGACCACACCTCGAGTATTGTGTGCAGTTTTGGTCGCCTTATCTGAGGAAGGATGTTCTTGCTGTGGAGGGAGTGCAGCGAAGATTTACCAGACTGATACCTGGGATGGCAGGAATGACGTATGGAGAGAGATTTGGTCGATTGGGCTTGTATTCGCTAGAGTTTAGAAGAATGAGAAGGGATCTCATTGAAACTTATAAAATTCTAACAAGACGAGACAGACTAGATGCAGGAAGGATGTTCCCAATGGTGGGGAGTCCAGAACCAGGGGTCACAGTCTAAGGATAAGGGGTAAGCCATTTAGGACTGAGATGGGGAGGAATTTCTTCACCCAGAGAGTGGTGAACCTGTGGAATTCTCTGCCACAGAAGGCAGTTGAGGCCAATTCATTAAATATATTCAAGAAGGAGTTAGATATATTTCTTAAGGCTAAAGGGATCAAGGGATATGGGGAGAAAGCAGGGACAGGGTACTGAATTTGGATGATCAGCCAGGATCTCATTAAATGGCGGAGCAGGCTCGAGGGGCCGAATGGCCTACTCCTGCTCCTATCTTCTATGTTTCTATGTTTCTACAGAAGGAGAAGGGACTACATTTCCTTCTTCATCACCAGGGAGAAGCAGGATGAGCGTGCATACGGCTTTGCCAGGATAACGGGCTTCCCCATGGTGCAGGGTGCCATTGACTGCATCCATGTTGCTTTGCGGGCACGCCATAACAATCCTGAGGTCTTCCGTAACCGGAAAGGCTACCACTCACTTAATGTGCAGTTGGTGTGTGACCACAGACAGCGAATCCTCACCACCAATGCCTGCTATCCTGGCAGCAGCCACGATGCCTTCATCCTGCACCAGTCCGGTGTGCCAGCACTCTTCCAGCGACCACATTAAGCTCAGGGCTGGCTGCTCAGAGACAAGAGCTATCCGATCTCCACCTGGCTCCGCAATCCCAGCACTCCTGCCCAGCACTCATATAATGAGAGCCATGCCACCATCAGGAACATCATCGAGCAGACCATCGGCCTCCTGAAGCAACGGTTCCGCTGCCTTGACCGCTTGGGAGGAGCCCTCCAGTACTTGGCGGAGTGGGTGTCCGTTTTCGTCGTGGTGTGCTGCAAGCTCCACAACTTGGCCATCATAAGGGCCCAGTCATTGCCACCAGGCATAGCGGGAAGAAGAGGGAGAGGAGGGGGAGTAGGAACAGGAGGAGGAACAGCAGCGAGGGAGGAGGGGGCAGCCACTCAATCGGCCTTCTGGAAGGGCGGTCTGTGACTGCGTCATCAGACTGTGGTTCCAATAAATTTTACCCCACATCCTGCTTGCTCACCACCTCCCCATCATTGCATCCATTTCGCATGCAATATCAGAGCGCAACGCTGAAATGAGAGATAACATAAATTCTGCAAAATTCAATTATCAACATTCAGTAAACACAAATATACAACAACAATATTAACTAAACATCCTTGTGCAAACCCTTACTTCCCATCTTTAGAGTGCCTTTTCCTAATCTACTGCTCCTACGTAGTCTGTCCCCAGTGGCTGCAGCACAACTGGTGGAAGGCTGCTGAGTGTCGGTGCCAGAGACGACAGATGGCCTTGCAGGACGCCCTCGACCAGCTCTGAGCCTGGAAGGTCCGGCTGTAGACTGCACCACCTCAGGCTGGGTGGCGGAGTCAGGCCTGACTGGATGACAGGCAGTGACAAGGGCAATGGCGAAGTGCCAGTGGTGGGAGCAGGAATGCTGTCATCTGAGAGAGGACAGCAGGTTCCTGCTCCACTGACCCACTGACACTCCCCCGGGGCAGCACCTCAGCATCCCTACCAATCTGTTGGAGCACAGGTTGCTGGCCTGCTGCGACACCGTGAGATCCTTGGTGGACTGTGGTGGACCCAGCGATGTTGGCAGCAGTCAGAGCTTGCGTGGCATCAAGCAGAGACTGCATGAGAGCAGTCTGAGACTCGATGGCACCAACCATAGACTGCATTACAACATTAAGACGTTGCGTGGCTTCCGCCTGTGCTGCAATGGAAGCTGCCACATCGCCCATTACACGCGGAATGAGGTCTAGGTCGCTATGGTCTCTCTGGATGGCCAGCCTCCTTTACAGACTAGAAATGATGGGCTCCATGGTGTGTGCAGAGCTCTGTGCAGTGTTGGAGGCGGACTCCTCCACGCTCCTTACCATTGCAGAGAGGCTCTCGGGCACCCTTGCCATTGCACCTATCATCTCGGTGTGCATGCCCATCGCCCTTCTTGTGAACGCCGCCCCATCAAAGTCTTCATCTGAGTCCTGTGCAGCAGAACTTACGCACGAACTCACCCTCCGTGGAGCTGGCTCCCGAGCTACCCTTTCCCCCGGCCTTGCTGCAGCCCGCTCGTCCCCGGTGCATCACTCAGTGCAGACCCCTCTACTAAACTTGCCTCTAAAGATCGCGCAGTCCCAGTATCTGAGCTGGTGCCTGCGGGTGAGACATGCAGTGACGTGGTGCTTTCTTCCTCCTCCTCTTCTCCCGCCTCATTCTCACTTGGAGGCTCAGGGACAGGCTGGTCAGCTGGTTGCTGATTACCTGAAAGCATAAAGGCACAAGACTCGCGTTAAGGTGAGGGCAGGAAGGGGGCAAGGAATGCGGACAGTATAATGAGCTAGAAAGTGGGAAAGGTTTGTGGTGTGAGGGAGAAGTGGGTTGAGAGAAGGAGAGGATGAACATACCGTTGTTGCACCCAAGGGGGTCGACGTCGCCGCCGGCCATGGCACCCACCACCTGGCGCCCAATGACTCTCAGCACTCGCTCCTCCAGGTCTATAAGCTGTTGGATGTTCACTTCACCCCTGCTTGTTGATTCCTGCTCCCTCCTATTGTGGCCCAGCTTGGCCTGCAAGAGAAAGGAGCACCGGAGGGACTGGAGTGCATCATCACCCCCATAACAACATTTTAATTTAAGTTGTTAAGTTTACTTCAATGTTTTGTTAAGTTACAGTTGATTGGCCGCTTCAAAAAAAAGAGAAAGGAAAGTATGAGTGAGTGTGCAGCTATGTGTTTGGGAGATGTGCCTGCCATAGTTGAATAGCTGTGATTGTAGGCAAGGTGTGAGATGTGGATGTGAGTTTTAGTAGGTGGAGATGCTTGGTGGGTGAGTGGTGGGGGTGTGGTGGTTTGTGCAGTGTGTACAGACTGAGGTTCAGATGCTGGTATGTAGGACTTGTTGAAGCATGTACTCACCCTGACCACCCGAGTGAGGTCGTTGAACTTTTTACGGCACTGTGTGAGGGTCCTGAAGACCACACTGCTGGTCAAGACGTCCTGAGATACTTCCCTCCACATTGCCCTGAAGATCTGGGGCAATGGCCTCCTACCAGTGGCTGAGAACAGTACTGCCCTCCTTCAATCGACTGCTGTGACCAATGCCTCCAATGCCTGGTCGCTGAAACGGCGAGCTCTCTCCCTGGGACTGAATCAGCCATGAGGATAAGAGGTGTAGCTGTTGAGTTGCTTGGAGGTCGCCTTCAGAGCCAGCAATGTTGAGAATGAGGTTTTGCAGAATGATTGAACCTCCCCTTTAAGAACTGGAAGGAACCAGTGTGAATGATGAGTCTCGATTGGACTGCACCTGAAATTGGTTATAGCTCTGCGGGTAGTGCCCATCAGCACTCCCCCAACTTGTCCTGCCACCTTCAAAGATTTGTGTACATACACCCCCCTGGTCTCTCTGTTCATGTATCCCATTTAAAATTATACCATTTAGTTCATATTGCCTCTTCTCATTCTTCCTACTGAAATGTATCACTTCACACTTCTTTGCATTAAATTTCATCTGCCACGTGTCTGCCTATTTCACCAGACTTTTTATGTCCTCCTGAAGTCTGTTACTATCCTCCTCACTGTTTACTATATTTCCAAATTTCGTGTCATCTGCAAACTTTGAAATTATGCCCTGTATACCCATGTCCAGGTCAGTAATATATATCAAAAAGAGCAGTGGTCCTAATACTGACTCCTGGGGAACACCACGGTATACCTGCCTCCAGTCTGAAAAACAGCCGTTCCACACCACTCTCTGCTCTCTGTCCCTATGCCAATTTTGTATCCACGCTGCCACTGGTCCTTTAATTCCACGGCTTTAATTTTGCTAGCAAGTCTATTATGTGGTACTTTGTCAAACGTATTTGTATTGCCCCAAGAATTCATCAGGATGCGATTCCAACAGTTCTGAAGTTTGCAGGGTGAGTGGGAGGGCACATAATTAGCTTGGAGAATCTCCAGCGCCCACCTTATAGGCGAGGGGGGTTGTCCAGGCTGCACCTCCAGCCCTGGCTATATTCTCGTCAGCCCGAGTAAGAGGGATGATCAGTGAAAATTTGAAAAATAATTTGTCATTTACTTCGGAAGACCAGGCCACTTCTCTGGAGCTCTTTTTGTCTATTTTCCAGACATAATCTATTCCACCCTTTTAGTAAAATAGTTTCTCTTTGTAAAATTATCATGGTTTCGTTGTTTTTTTTTAGAATACTTGTTTTACTAACTTTAGTGATATAATCATCAGTAATGGATTTATAATTGTGTGTAATAATTAAATAAAAAAGTCTGTAATCATCAACTGTATGCAATGATAACCTGAATTATATTAGACATGTAACCCTTCACTTATAATTAAAGTCTGTGAGTAAGTCATAACCCAAACAGCCTGGGGTGAGAAAGAAGACTGCTATAGTTGAATAGGGAAGCTGTTGGGTGAATTAACAAAAGTTGGATATTAGCCAACAGTAAGGATGAGGCATAGAGTGGAGCTAGCTGTGGGAACCAAGGTCAGTTGTGGTTATGATGTTTGGCAGTGAGCTAAAACATAGGCTTAAGAACATAAGAAATAGGAGCAGGAGTAGACCAATCGGCCCCTCGAGCCTGCTCCGCCATTCAATGAGATCATGGCTGATCTGATCCAACCTCAACTCTAAAGAACACAAGAAGTCGGAGCAGGACCAGGCCACTCGGCCCCTGGGCCCGCTCCGCCACCCACAGGGCCTTGACCGATCCGAACTCAGACTCATGTCCAATTTCCAGCCTGCTCCCCGTAACCCCTGATTCCCTTTACTTCTAGGAAACGGTCTATTTCTGTTTAAAATTTATTTAATGAAGTAGCTTCCACAGCTTCCTGGGGTAGCAAATTCCACAGACCCACTACCCTCTGAGTGAAAAAGTTTCTCCTCATCTCAGTTTTGAAAGAGCAGCCCCTTATTCTAAGATTATGTCCCCTAGTTCTAGTTTCACCCATCATTGGGAACATCCTCACCGCGTCCACCCGATCAAGCCCCTTCACAATCTTATATGTTTCAATAAGATCGCCTCTCATTCTTCTGAACTCCAATGAGTAGAGTCCCAATCTACTCAACCTCTCCTCGTATGTCCACCCCCTCATCCCCGGAATTAACCGAGTGAACCTTCTTTGTACTGCCTCGAGAGCAAGTATGTCTTTTCTTAAGTATGGACACCAAAACTGTATGCAGTACTCCAGGTGCGGTCTCACCAATACCCTATACAACTGCAGCAATACCTCCCTGTTTTTATATTCTATCCCCCTAGCAATAAAAGCCAACATTCCATTGGCTTTCTTGATCACCTGCTGTACCTGCATACTAACTTTTTGATTTTCTTGCACCAAGACCCCCAGATCCCTTTGTACTGCAGTACTTTCCAGTTTCTCGCCATTAAGATAATAACTTGCTCTCTGATTTTTCCTGCCAAAGTGCATAACCTCACATTTTCCAATATTGTATTGCATCTGCCAAATCTCTGCCCACTCACCCAGCCTGTCTATATCCCCTTGTAGGTTTTTTATGTCCTCCTCACTCTCTACTTTCCCTCCCATCTTTGTATCATCTGCAAACTTTGATATGTTACACTCGGTCCCCTCCTCCAAATCGTTAATATAGATTGTAAAGAGTTGGGGACCCAGCACAGACCCCTGTGGAACACCACTGGCTACTGGTTGCCAGTCCGAGAATGAACCATTTATCCCAACTCTCTGCTTCCTGTTAGATATCATGATGCGGAGATGCCGGTGTTGGACTGGGGTGGACAAAATTGAGAGGTCGCACAACACCAGGTTATAGTCCAACTGAGGAAGTTAGAGACTTCACCTGAGGAAGGAGCAATCGATAGCTCCGAAAGCTTGTGATTTCAAATAAAACTGTTGGACTATAACCTGGTGTTGTGCGACCTCTCAATCCTGTTAGATAACCAATCCTCTACCCATGCCAGAATATTACCCCCAATCCAGTGATTTTTATCTTGAGTAATAATCTTTTATGTGGCACCTTGTCGAATGCCTTCTGGAAGTCTAAATATACTACATCCACTGGTTCCCCTTTATCCACCCTGTATGTTATGTCCTCAAAGAACTCGAGCAAATTTGTCAGACATGACTTCCCCTTCATAAAGCCATGCTGACTTTGTCCTATTAAATTATGTTTATCTAAATGTTCCGTTACTGTCTCCTTAATAATAGACTCCAAAATTTTACCCACCACAGATGTTAGGCTAACTGGTCTATAATTTCCAGCCTTCTGCCTACAACCCTTTTTAAATAAGGGTGTTACATTAGCAGTTTTCCAATCTGCCGGGACCTTTGCTGAGTTCAGGGAGTTTTGGGAAAATTATTACCAAAGCATCCACAATTCCTACTGCCACTTCCCTCAAGACCCTAGGATGTAAGCCATCAGGTCCAGGGGATTTATCTGCCTTGAGTCCCATTATTTTACTGAGTACCAATTCCTTAGTGATTTTAATCGTATTGAGCTCCTCCCCCACTAGAGCCCCCTGTTTGTCCAGTGTTGGGATATTCTTAGTGTCCTCTACCGTAAAGACTGAAACAAAATATTTGTTCAGCATTTTTGCCATCTCCATGTTTCCCACCATTAATTTCCCGGTCTCATCCTCTAAGGGACCTACGTTTGCCTTAACCACCCTTTTTCTTTTTATATAACTATAGAAACTCTTGCTATCTGTTTTTATATTTTTGTTAATTTATTTTCATAGTCTATTTTCCCTTTCTTAATCAATCCTTTAGTTACTTTTTGTTGTCTTTTGAAGACTTCCCAATCTTCTATCCTCCCACTAACTTTGGCTACCTTATATGTCCTTGTTTTTAGTTGGATACTTTCTTTAATTTCTTTACTTAGCCATGGATGGCTGTCATTTCTTTTACACCCTTTTTTCCTCAGTGGAATATATTTATTTTGAAAGTTGTAAAATAACTCCTTGAATGAACACCACTGCTCATGTACCGTCTTACCCTTTAATCTATTTTCCCAGTCCACTTTAATCAATTCTGCTCTCATACTATCATAGTCTCCTTTATTCAAGCTCAGTACGCTTGTTTGAGAACCAACCTTCTCACCCTCTAATTGGATATGGAATTCAACCATGTTATGGTCACTCATTCCAAGGGGATCCTTAACTAGGACATTATTAATTAATCCTGACTCATTACACAGTATCAGGTCCAAGGTTGCTTGCCCCCTTGTAGGATCAGTTACATACTGCTCAAGAAAGCCATCCCTAAGACACTCAATAAACTCTTCCTCAAGGCTGCCCTGCCCAATTTGATTTGCCCAGTTAATATGATAGTTAAAATCCCCCATAATTATAGCTGTTCCCTTATTACATGCCCCAACTATTTCCTGATTAATACTTCTTCCAACAGAGTTGCAACTATTAGGAGGCCTATATACTACGCCCACCAGTGTTTTTTTCCCCTTATTATTCCTTATCTCTACCCAAACTGTTTCATTATCCTGATCTTTTGACCCAATATCATTTCTCTGTATTACAGTGATTCCTTCCTTTATTAACATAGCCACCCCCCCTCCCCTTCCTTCCTGCCTGTCCTTCCTGATTGTTAAATATCCTGGCATATTTAATTCCCAGACGTTGTCACCCTGCAGCCATGTTTCTGTAATGGCCACAAGATCATACCCATACATAGTTATTTGTGCCGGAACTCGTCAATTTTGTTACGAATGCTACGTGCATTCAGATAAAGAACTCTCAAATGTGTTTTGCGACACTTACTTCCTGCTTTTTCCTTATTTAACACTTTACCTTTTACTCCATACCTTCTGTCCCTTCCTGACATGCTTTCCTCTGTCTCCCTGCTCAGGTTCCCAACCCCCTGCCACATTAGTTTAAATCCTCCCCAACAGCACTAGCAAACACTCCCCCTAGGACAGCGGTCCCGGCCCTGCCCAGGTGCAGACCGTCCGGTTTGTACTGGTCCCACCTCCCCCAGAACCGGTTCCAATGTCCCAGGAATTTGAATCCCTCCCCCTTGCACCATTCCTCTAGCCACGTATTCATTTGAAATATCCTCCTATTTCTACTCTGACTAGCACGTGGCACTGGTAGCAATCCTGAGATTACTACCTTTGAGGTCCTATTTTTTAATTTACCTCCTAACTCCCTATATTCTGCTTTTAGGACCTCATCCCCTTTTTTACCTATATCGTTGATGCCTATGTGCACCACGACAGCTGGCTGTTCGCCCTCCCCCTCCAAAATGTTCTGTAGCTGCTCCGAGACGTCCTTGACCCTTGCACCAGGGAGGCAACACACCATCCTGGAGTCTCGGTTGCGGCCGCAGAAACGCCTATCTATTCCCCTTACAATTGAGTCCCCTATCACTATAGCTCTTCCACTCTTTTTCCTCCCAGCCTGTGCAGCAGAGCCGCCCATGGTGCCAGGAAGTTGGCTGCTGCTGCCTTCCCCTAAGTCATCCCCCCCAACAGTATCCAAAGCGGTATATCTGTTTGAGAGGGGGATGGCCACAGGGGACCCCTGCACTACCTGCCTGCACCTCCTACTCTGCCTGGTGGTCACTCATTCCCTTCCTGCCTGTACACCCTTCACCTGCGGTGTGACCAACTCACTAAACGTGCTATCCACGAGGTTCTCAGCATCACGAATGCTCCAATATGCATCCAGCCGCAGCTCCAGCGCCGCAATGTGGGCTGTCAGTAGCTGCAGCTGGATACACTTCCCGTCAGGGACACCGGAAGGGTCCCTGATTTCCCACATAGAGCAGGAGGAGCACAACACGGGGCTGGGCTGTCCTGCCATGACTTACCCTTTAATTAATTGAACTTTAATTAAATCAAATCAATACCACCAATTTCACTCAATTAAATGAATTACTCAAGGGCCCTTGGTTACTAGCACTAGAAATTATAATCACAAAATTAAGAACTTCGAAACTTTATAAACTATGGGGTAAAAATTCAGTTGGTTGCGCCTCCCGTTAGCGCCTTAAGAGGGCGCTAATGGGGCGCAAAGCCGCTAACGCCCGGGCGCAGCGATGTTTGCGCCGCTCGGGAACTTAACTAGACATTGTGCGGCAGCGCTAAACTTTACCGCTGCGACCACCTGCGCGCGCAGATTGTGACGTCATTCCACGGTGCAACGCCCTTGTGGCGCCCCGGAGCGGAAATTGAGTGGCGCCCCCTGCCTTACCGCCTGGCGCATCCAACGACCGGAAGACTGGAACGATATCAATCGCTGTGGGGTTGGGGGGGGCGCTATTTAAAGGGGGCCTCTTCCTGTCTTTTTCTGTGGTTGACATTTTTGCACCACTCGTTCTGAGAGAGAGAGAGAGATTCGGAGAGAGAGAAAGAGAGACTTCTGCATTGACTCAACGCTTTGTGAGGTAGTTTTGCCTACTGATCCTAACTTCGCTAGTACTTTGGTTGCTGTCCTTCATTACTTTGCTTGCAAAGAGACGATGGGGGCTGCACTGATTGGGGGCGTCGTCCTGCTCCAGCTGAATCGGAGGACACAGAGACGCAGAGAGAGAGTGGCAATGATGGCCAGACGGAGGAGGGCCAACAGGCGTATGTACAGGAGAGCTTACCCTCCCAGGGTTTCTCGTGAACAGCTCTCCTCCATTCATATGTCTGAGGAGCTGTGTTTGCGAAGGCTGCGATTCAGCAAGGAGGTGGTCACTGAGCTTTGCCACCTGCTGCAGACAGATCTGCAGCCTCAACTGAGGTCCAGGACGTCTCTGTCGGTGGCAGTGAAGGTCACAGTGGCTCTCAACTTCTACGCTACTGGCTCATTTCAAGCTGCTGCTGGGGACCTCGCCAATATCTCCCAGTTCGCGGTGCATTGCTGCATCCGGCAGGTCACAAATGCCCTCTTTAAAAGGAGACGAGAGTTCATCTCTTTCCCCATGACCCCAGACAAGCAGCGTGACCGCACTCTGGGCTTTGCGAGGATAGCGGGCTTCCCCATGGTGCAGGGCGCCATTGACTGCACGCATGTGGCTTTGCGTGCTCCACATGAGAATGCCGAGGAATTCTGGAACAGAAAGGGGTTCCATTCCTTGAATGTTCAGTTGGTCTGTGACCACAGACAGCTGATACTCGCTGTCAATGCCCACTATCCTGGCAGCTGCCACGATGCTTTTATCCTGCGCCAGACTACTGTGGCAGAACTTTTCGAGGCACCGCATCAGCCAGTTGGTTGGCTTCTCGGGGACAAGGGGTATCCATTGAGCACCTGGCTGATGACACCGCTCCGTACGCCCAACACCCCTGCTGAGCTGCGGTACAATGAGAGCCATCAAGCTACCAGGAACATCATTGAGCACACAATCGGTGTGCTGAAGCAACAGTTCCGCTGTCTCGACCATTCTGGAGGAGCCCTGCAGTACTCGCCTGAGCGAGTATCCAACTTTGTAGTTGTGTGCTGCATGTTGCATAACATGGCAATCGTCAGGACCCAGCCAATGCCACCAGGCCTTGGAGCACCACCAGAGGAGGAGGAAGAGGAGGAAGAGGACGAGGAGGATGATCATCAGCAGCACCAAGGCGGGAGGGCGGCCCACAATGGTGAAACTGCAAGGGCCGTCCGTCAACGGCTAATAGCAAGCCGCTTCTAGGGCCCCTGCTGTGGAAATGGCTTCTGCCATTGCTAACAACATCAATGAACCCAGCACGCAACCCCTAAGCCGGCCAAGGCACCAATAATTCCAAACAGCAACCATGTATATTTTGAATACAGAAACTTATTTATTTTACAAACTCTGTGTGTGTCAATTCCTCATGACAAACTCATAGAAATAAACACAAAAAAACAGTCAATAACATAACTGGTTCTCACAACCTGGAGATAATGTCCAAAACACTAAACAAAAGTTGGACCATGAACCTCGACCTTTAATAAAAAAATGACCAGCATTTTGTCACACCTCCTACTTTTTGCCCTTCGAGGGTGATCTCCTTCCCTTGCGCACTTCCCCCCTTCTAACCCTACTGCTCCTCCGTAATGGGACCTCAGTGGCTGCAGCAAGGCTGGTGGAAGGCTGCTGATCGTCAGACCCTGACACTGCAGATGCCCCTGAAGGACGGCCTCGACCAGTTCTGGGCCTGGAGGGCCCGGCTGCAGACTGCACCAACTCTGCATGGGCGGCAGCAGTCTGTCCTACAGGCGGTGGCAAGTGCAGTGGAGAAGTGACAGTGTTGGCAGCAGGAATGCTGTCATCGTGAGAGAGGACAGCAACTCCCTGCTCGCCTGACACACTGGCACTCCCACGGGGCAGCACTTCAGCATCCGGAGCAATCTGCTGGAGCACAGATTGCTGGCCTGCTGCGGCGCGGTGAGAGCCCCGGGGACATGTGAACGAACCATCGAGGTTGGCAGCAGTCTGTGCTCGCGTGGCCTCAATCTGAGTCTGCATGAGAGCAGTCAGAGATGGGATCACGGCAGCCAGTGACTGAATTGCAGCACTAAGCGTTAGTGTGGCATCCGCCTGTGCTACAGCGAAGTGCTCCACACTCCTTGCCAGTGACTCGATGTATTCGGGCACCCTTCCCACTGCACCCATGAGCTCAGTGTGCATGCCCACCGCCTGGGTGTTCATTTCTGCGATCAGCCGCTCCTCCTCTGCGTCCATTGCAGTAGGAGTGTCTGGCCTACTCTCCCTCTGGGGAGAAGGCCCCCCGTTCTTCCCTACCCCCATGGCGTTGCTGCAGCCCGCTGGGTCCTGGAGCTTCACCCTCATCAGACCCTTCCCCCCTGCTCCCCTCCAGGGAAGGCGTGTTCCCAGTGTGGGCATGGGCTTCCTCGGGAGAGGGTGGCACTGATGCTCCGGCTTCCTCTTCCTCCTCGGCTGCAGCTTCACTCCCAGTGGCAGCTTCAGGGCCCGTCTCCTCAGCTGGTGAATCACCATCTGAAAGCAGGGAGGTACAAGAGTGGCTTTAGCGTGAGGACAGGGTGGCAGTAAGGGAGGAATAAGTGCAGCGAGTTAGCAAGTTGGATTGAAAGTGTCAAAGGCTGGTGTTGTGAGGGACAAGTGGAAGGACAGAGGACAAAAAGGTGATGACCTTACCATTGCTGTCCAGAACGGGGTCGGCGTCTCCAGTGGCGATGGGACCGATCACCCGGCTTGCCACAATCCTGTGGACGCGCTCCTCAAGATCGCTGAGGGGTTGCAGCTGAGGCCGCCCTCCACCTGTCCGTTGCTGCTGTCTCCGATTATGCGCCAGCTTGGCCTGTAAGAAAAAGGACAGCATCTGAGTAAATATACAGCCATGGTCTTGCCTGATGTGCCTCCCATAGGTGAATAGCCCTTACTGTATGCAGCCATGGTCTTGCCTGATGTGCCTCCCATAGGTGAATAGCCCTTACTGTATGCAGCCATGGTCTTGCCTGATGTGCCTCCCATAGGTGAATAGCCCTTACTGTATGCAGCCATGGTCTTGCCTGATGTGCCTCCCATAGGTGAATAGCCCTTACTGTATGCAGCCATGGTCTTGCCTGATGTGCCTCCCATAGGTGAATAGCCCTTACTGTATGCAAAGTGTGGAATGTGTGTGTGTGTTTCATGAAAGGGCCATAGGTGTTGGATGAGTGTTGTGCATTGGGGTTTTAAGACCCTCTGGCCATAGAGTGAGGTTGAGATGGAGGGATGGAGAGGTATTGAGAAAAAGCCACTCACCCTGACGACCCGAGTGAGGTCGTTGAACTTTTTGCGGCATTGAACATGGGTCCTGGGCACCATGCTCCTGGAGGAGACGCTCTGAGCCACCTCCCTCCACACTCTTCTGTACTCGCGTGGCAAAGGCCTCCTGCCATTCTCAGGGAAGAGTATACATCTTCTGCGCTCCACCGCGCCAACCAGAGCATCCAAGGCCCGCTCGGTGAAGCGATGAGCTCGTTCTCTCACCCTCTCCATTCTTGGCAGCAAAATGGATTCACAGGTCTCTCCAGGCCGAGATTCAAGGCTGCAATGAGCAGGGTGTGGCTGGGGAGCAAGTTGGCCCCCCCAGCTTTAAGAATTGGCCGGCGCCAGTGTGTCTGTGTTCCCTCGCTAACTGGCAGCACCTGCGCTGCGCTCGCGCTCTGAGTTAGCGCCTCACTGCTCGGCCTTTGCGCCTTAAGACAGGTGTGCAGCGCCTGATTTAGCGCTCCACTCACCTCCCGGGGCGGTAAAAGTGAAGTTTCCAGTCAGTGGCGATAATTAGCGCCAGGCGCTAATATTTGCGTCCAGACGATATTTGCGCCCCAAATGGGGCGCGACCTAATTTTTCCCCCTATGAACCTTAACTATCAAACTATAAAGTAATATAAATACTAACCTGCTGTACTCACCCAATCAACCGCTCCCTCCTGCCCACGTCACGTTTTGAATCGTAACGTGGCTCTGGAACGCCGCCGCTGGTCTGAGATTGGTAAACCTCTGCAAACAAAAGCCCGCGAAAGTGAGTTTAGATACTCACCGGGCTTCGGCTCTCTCCGCTCCCGACACCAGCCTCTGTAAACAAAAGCCCGCGAAAGTGAGTTTAGATACTCACCGGGCCTCAGCTCTCTCCGCTCCCGACCAGCCTCTGCAAACAAAAGCCCGCGAAAGTGAGTTTAGATACTCACCGGGCCTTGGCTCTCTCCGCTCCCGACCAGCCTCTACAAACAAAAGCCCGCGAAAGTGAGTTTAGATACTCACCGGGCCTCCTGATATACACTCACCCCCTTTAGGTTAGAGGAGGTGGAAGGGTGGGGGACACTACAAGTGTAGTGTCTCGGGTTTAGAAACCGCCAACTTATATACAGGTAAAAAAAAAACTTACCCAGCAACCACTGCGACCCGCAATATTAAAGCAATCACAGGACCATCAAGTGCGCTATATCTCTGCACTGTGGAGACATGTTCTTTTGTGTTGCCATTACTACCCCAGATATGAGTTTTGATGGCCAAACACAGATGATGTAAGGGGGTCATAAGACCAGAACCTACATAAGCAAAGGTGCTGTGGACGTGGCACATTCATAATTGGGTTTTGGGGAATTGGGTGTAAACCAGTGATTGGTTCAGTAAGACTCCATAGGTTTTGAATGAGAGTAAGGGTATAAGAAGGGGGTCTCCGAGCCACAAAGTGTAGAAGATTTCAGGAGGGGTAGAAGATTTCAGGAAGAATCCAGGAGACACCCGAGAGAGAGAGACAAGAAACACAGGGTGCAGCCTACTCACAGTTGCAACTTCTACCCAGAGCATAACAGGGTGAGAAAGTCTCAATTGTACTCTGTAAACTGCTGCTCGTATTAAGTCTTGCTTGTGCTGAATAAAATTAAATCACTGTCACCAATACGGGTCAACATCGAATCATTCAGAACCAGGGTCCCTCTGGGATCTTACAAATTGGCGAGCCTAAGCCAGGAGATTGATTGAGAGGTGATACTTTTATAAACTTTTCAGTACAAGTAAGATCCTAGGACTGGCGTGGTTAGCACGACCTAGTCAGTTAAGGAAGGGAACCTTCGAGGCATGTAAGACACTGTGACCTACCAGTAGTAATAACGATGAGTTAGTAGCAATGGCGGGCTTGACAGAAGTTGAGCATGCCAGGGATAAAGTGTTCAGAAAATGATGTGTAACATATTTAGTATCGTTTCTGACGAGTCCGGAAGGAGACTCATAACAGAAGGCGATAGAATAGGTCCAGAGGCAAGTGTCTCTGGGAAAGGTCAAATTAGGCAAAGGGATGCGCTTGTTAGCCTCTGCGACCCATTTCTGTGCGCAGCGCAGTGGAGTAAGAGAAGGGAAATATTTGGAAGCACAAAGAATAAGAGAAAGGGAAACATTTGGAAGCGCAGAAAATCATAGAGAGGGAAAAAAAAATACCAGCAGTTAAAAGCCAATTGGACAAAAGAACGGCAGCAGCTGAAACCAGGAATGGTGATCTGAACTGTATGCTAATCCAACTCCAGCCGAGGAATGCGGGAGCAGCGCAAACGAATGAAAAGAACAGGGAGTGAGAGAACCAAAACAAGGTGCTGAGATGATAGTTCAAAAGGCGATAGAAAAGAAACTCGGGTGGGGGGGGGGGGGGAGAAATTCGGCATTTTAGTGCCGGGTGGGGGGGGGGGGGGGGGCGGGGATGCTAATGGGTTCGCGGCGAGGCACGGTTAGCGCCTAGGCCTTTAGCGCCTGGCAGATTGTGACGTCAATGAATTTGGAAAGCCCCGTTAACGGCCCAGATGCAAAATTAACTGTCGCCCCCTGCCTTTGCGCCTGGCCTGAACAACGGCAGGGAGAGGAGGCGTGATGCAGTCGGATGGCCGCTGTAGGAGCAGTATTTAAAGGGATCAACGTCCGCTTTCATTTTAGTGGCCAATCAATGCGGCCTTCTCAGTTTCACATTGCGAAACAGCCGTTTTCTGTGAGTTAAACGTTTCTTACTTTCAGGAGTGTTTTGCCTGCTAAAAAATTTTCACTTTCATTCTGCTAAGGTTTCAAACTCCTGTACTTGGTTACATTAATGGGGCTGTATTGGCACTCGACCTCGCCCTCCAGCATCAACGTCGGAGGCAGCGGAGGCAAAGACAAAGATTGGAAAATGTAGCCAGAGGGAGGAGGGCCAACAGAGCTCTCAACAGCAGGCCTTACCCTCCCAGGGTATTCCAGGATCACTTCTACATAAATTTAACTGAGGAGCAGTGTCTTAGAAGGCTCCGCTTCAGCAAGGAGGTGGTCACAGAGCTCTGCCACATCCTGCAGCCAGACCTCGAGCCTCAGATCAGGACCACCACGTCTCTCAGTGGCCGTCAAGGTAACCGTCGCCCTCAATTTCTACGCCAGCAGTTCCTTCCAGTCTGCAGCAGGAGACATAGCGAACATCTTGCAGTTTGCCATCCATTGCTGCATCTGGGAGGTCACAGAGGCTCCCTACAGATGGGGAAGTGACTACATTTCCTTCCCCATCACCAGAGAGAAGCAGGACGAGCGTGCATGTGGCTTTGCTAATGGGGTACCGCAGGGATCAGTGTTTGGGCCCCAGCTATTCACAATAGATATCAATGATTTGGATGAGGGAACCAAATGTAATATTTCCAAGTTTGCTGATGACACGAAACTAGGTGGGATTGTGAGTTGTGAGGAGGATGCAAAGAGGCTTCAAGGCGAATTAGACAAGTTGAGTGAGTGGGTAAATACATGGCAGATGCAGTATAATGTGGATAAATGTGAAGTTATCCACTTCGGTAGGAAAAACAGAAAGGCAGAATATTATTTAAATGGTGATAGATTGGGAAATGTTGATGTACAGAGGGACCTGGGTGTCCTTGTACACCAGTCACTGAAAGCAAACATGGAGGTGCAGCAAACAGTTAGGAAGGCAAATGGCATGTTGGCCTTTATTGCAAGAGGATTTGAGTACAGGAGCAAGGATGTCTTACTAGAGTTATACAGAAATGAGAAGTCGCACAACACCAGGTTATAGTCCAACAGATTTATTTAATTTTACAAGCTTTCGGAGCTGTTCGCTCCTTCTCAGGTAGAGTAGCTGTGAGAGAATCTCCCAGAATTCACAATATAAGCACAGAAAAAATCTAGAGTTATACAGGGCATTGGTGAGACCACACCTGGAGTACTGTGTGCAGTTTTGGTCTCCTTACCTAAGAAAGGATATACTTGCCATAGAGGGAGTGCAGCGAAGGTTCACCAGACTAATTCCTGGGATGGCAGGACTGTCGTATGAGGAGAGATTGGGTCGACTAGGCCTGTATTCACTAGAGTTTAGAAGAATGAGAGGGGATCTCATTGAAACGTATAAAATCCTGATAGGGCTAGACAGACTGGATGCAGGGAGGATGTTTCCCCTGGCTGGGGGGTCTAGAACGAGGGGTCACAGTCTCAGGATACGGGGTAGGACATTTAGGACTGAGATGAGGAGAAATTTCTTCACTCAGAGGGTGGTGAACCTGTGTAATTTTCTACCACAGAAGGCTGTAGAGGCCAAGTCAATGAATATATTTAAGAAGGAGATAGATAGATATCTCGACACAAAAGGCATCAAGGGGTATGGGGAGAGAGCGGGAATATGGTATTGAGATAGAGAATCAGCCATGATCAGATTGAATGGTGGAGCAGGCTCGAAGGGCCGAATGGCCTACTCTTGCTCCTATTTTTCTATGTCCTATGTTTCTATGTTTGCCAGAATAGTGGGCTTCCCCATGGTGCAGGGTGCCATTGACTGCACCCACGTCGCTTTGCGGGTACGCCGTAACAATCGTGAGGTCTTCTGTAACCGCAAAGGCTACCACTCACTTAATGTGCATTTGGTGTGCGACCACAGACAGCGAATCCTCACCACCAATGCCCGCTATCCAGGCAGCAGCCACGATGCCTTCATCCTGCACCAGACTGGTGTGCCAGCACTCTTCCAGCGACCACATCAAGCTCGAGGCTGGCTGCTCAGAGACAAGAGCTATCCGATCTCCACCTGGCTCCGCAACCCCAGCACTCCTGCCCAGCACTCATATAATGAGAGCCATGCTGCCATCAGGAACATCATCGAGCAGACCATCGGCCTCCTGAAGCAATGGTTCTGCTGCCTTGACCGCTTGGGAGGAGCCCTCCAGTACTCGGCAGAGTGGGTGACCCTTTTCGTTGTGGTGTGCTGCATGCTCCACAACTTGGCCATCATAAGGGCCCAGCCATTGCCACCAGGCATAGCGGGACCACCTCAGGAGGAGGAAGAGGGAGAGGAGGGGGAGTAGGAACAGGAGGAGGAACAGCAGCGAGGGAGGAGGCAGCCACTCAATCGGCCTTCTGGAAGGGCGGTCTGTGACTGCCTTATCACACTGTGGTTCCAATAAATTTTACCCCACATCCTGCTTGCTCACCACATCCCCATCATTGCATCCATTTCGCATGCAATATCAGAGCGCAAAGCTGAAATGAGAGATAACACAATTCTGCAAAATTCAATTATCAACATTCAGTAAACACAAATATACAACAACAATATTAACTAATCATCCTTGTGCAAACCCTTACTTCCCATCTTTAGAGTGCCTTTTCCTAATCTACTGCTCCTACTTAGTCTGTCCCCAGTGGCTGCAGCACAACTGGTGGAAGGCTGCTGAGTATCGGAGCCAGAGACTACAGATGGCCTTGCAGGACGCCCTCGACCAGCTCTGAGCCTGGAAGGCCCAGCTGTAAACTGCACCACCTCAGGCTGGGTGGCGGCAATCTGGCCTGGCTGGATGACAGGCAGTGACATGGGCAGTGGCGGAGTGGCAGTTCCTGCTCCACTGACCCACTGTCACTCCCCCGGGGCAGCACCTCAGCATCCCTACCAATCTGTTGGAGCACAGATTGCTGGCCTGCTGCGACACCGTGAGATCCTCGGTGGACTGTGGTGGACCCAGCGATGTTGGCAGCAGTCAGAGCTTGCGTGGCATCAAGCTGAGACTGCATGAGAGCAGTCTGAGACTCGATGGCACCAACCATTACTGCATTACAACATTAAGACGTTGCGTGGCTTCCACCTGTGCTGCAATGGAAGCTGCCACATCGCCCATTACACGCGGAATGAGGTCTAGGTCGCTTTGGTCTCTCTGGATGGCCAGCCTCCTTTGCAGACTGGAAATGATGGGCTCCATGGTGTGTCCAGAGCTCTGTGCAGTGTTGGAGGCGGACTCCTCCACGGTCTTTACCATTGCGGAGAGGCTCTCGGGCACCCTTGCCATTGCACCTATCATCTCAGTATGCATGCCCATCGCCCTTCTTGTGAACGCCGCCCCATCGAAGTCCTCATCTGAGTCCTGTGCAGCAGAACTTACGCACGAACTCACCCTCCGTGGAGCTGGCTCCCGAGCTACCCTTTCCCCCGGCCTTGCTGCAGCCCGCTCATCCCCGGTGCATCACCTAGTGCAGACCCTCTACTAAACTTGCCTCTAAAGATCGCGCAGTCCCAGTATCTGAGCTGGTGCCTGCGGGTGAGACATGCAGTGACACGGTGCTTTCTTCCTCCTCCTCTTCTCCCGCCTCACTCTCACTGGGAGGCTCAGGGACAGGCTGGTCAGCTGGTTGCTGATTACCTGAAAGCATAAAGGCACAAGACTCGCGTTAAGGTGAGGGCAGGAAGGGGGCAAGGAATGCGGACAGTATAATGAGCTAGAAAGTGGGAAAGGTTTGTGGTGTGAGGGTGAAGTGGGTTGAGAGAAGGAGAGGATGAACATACCGTTGTTGCCCCAAGGGGGTTGACGTCGCCGCCCGCCATGGCACCCACCACCTGGCGCCCAATGACTCTCAGCACTCGCTCCTCCAGGTCTATAAGCTGTTGAATGTTCACTTCACCCCCGCTTGTTGATTCCTGCTCCCTCCTATTGTGGCCCAGCTTGGCCTGCAAGAGAAAGGAGCACCGGAGGGACTGGAGTGCATCATCACCCCCATAACAACATTATAATTTAAGTTGTTAAGTTTACTTTAATGTTTTGTTAAGTTACAGTTGATTGGTCATTTCAAAAAAAAGAGAAAGGAAAGTATGACTGAGTGTGCAGCTATGTGTTTGGGAGATGTGCCTGCCATAGTTGAATAGCTGTGATTGTAGGCAAGGCGTGAGATGTGGATGTGAGTTTTAGTAGGTGGAGATGCTTGGTGGGTGAGTGATGGGGGTGTGGTGGTTTGTGCAGTGTGTACAGACTGAGGTTCAGATGCTGGTATGTAGGACTTGTTGAAGCATGTACTCACCCTGACCACCCGAGTGAGGTCATTGAACTTTTTACGGCACTGTGTGAGGGTCCTGATGACCACACTGCTGGTCGAGACGTCTTGGGCCTCTTCCCTCCACATTGCCCTGAATACATGGGGCAATGGCCTCCTGCCAGTGGCCGGGACAGCACTGCCCTCCTTCAATCGACTGCCGCAAGCAATGCCTCCAATGCCTGGTTGCTGAAACGGTGAGCTCTCTCCCTGGGACTGGGATCAGCCATGAGGATAAGAGGTGTAGCTGTTGAGTTGCTTGGAGGTCGCCTTCAGAGCCAGTAATGTTGAGAATGAGGTTGTGCAGAATGATTGAACCTCCCCTTTAAGAACTGGAAGAAGCCAGTGTGAATGATGAGTCCCGATTGGACTGCACCTGAAATTGGTTATAGCTCTGCGGGTAGCGCCCCGCTCTCTGTATGTAGTGCCTTAAGTTAGGTGATTAGTGCTTGATTTAATGCTCCAGCTCTCTCTTGGAGCGCTAACAATCAATTTAGAAGGCGCTAATTCTCCAACTTTTTAAAATGTAGCACCCCAACCGGGACGATACTGAATTTCTGGCCCCAATTGTAGTTAAAACCGGCACTGTAGCTGATGGTATAAGCTGCAAGCTTCTGTGCTGAGAAAAGTGAAACACAAGAATCACTGAGTGAAAGGAAACTTAAAGGATGCTGGAATTTCAGTGTGTGTTAAACTGTGCGTCAAAGTGTGGACTTTTCCTGACTATGAATGCTTAAGAAGTTACAGCATTAATTTTGCCTGAAAATCTGTCTTTAAAAAAAGTGTCTGTTATATTTGTTTTGGCTCCACCCACTGTTCTATGCACGGAGCTAAAAGCTGTTTAACCCTTTGTAGCCTTGCCTTTCATGGTGGAAGTATTAAACATTTTTTATTAATGCCTTTCCTGCAGATGTGTGCTGTTTTACGTTTGTTAATTGATTTATGCATGTATACACATGTGTATTATTTGTGAGATACTTGAGTAATGTTTCTGGTTTTGAACTGATTTAAGCTGTGTGAACAGGCTCGTGACCTGGGAATATCACATAAATTTTGGCTTTTGGAGTTCATAACCCATTACTGGGATCAATATTTCCAAGTTGCATGAATGTGGTTGATCATTTGAGCATGTTCCTTTCAATTTAAGATTGTGTGCCTAGAAGTAAATTATATTTTAAGTGTTAAATTTATTTTGGCGTGGATTTATTGCGTGGATTTATTTTGACTGGGGCAGCTTGTGCAACTGTAAATCAGAGGCCACTTGTTTAAAAAGAAGATAAGATTTATCCCTGGAGTTACGGTTGCTATGGTGATTGGTACTTAATTTAAACTTTCCAAAGCACTTTGATTTGATTTGTTTAAGTGTGAAAACTAATTTTTCTCCAGTTATATTCAGTATTTTTACAGTCATTTGGAAAGGTGCCTGCTGAATAAAAAACTGATGACGTAATTTACTGGGATTTTGTAAGCATGTGCTATTTTGTTTTATTTTATCTGTTCTGTATTATGTTTAGCTAATAAACTATTGGTCTGAATTAAATTGGAATTATTGAGGTTAACTAACCTATTAAATTGTGAAAACACGACTTTCATTGTGGCCACAGTGAAATTGTGGTTATTATTTTAAATTATGTGAGGGTTTCTAGTTTCGGACGCGAGACTTCCACATATAAAAATTGGCAGTTTTGAATTTCTTAAATGTTTAATGATTTGAATTGGAATTTTAGGACATTTAAGGTGATTCTGTTTGTTAAACATCTCGGTTGTACTGGAAAATCTTGGGGTTGGAAACCTCTTGGAAAAAAAATGCAAAAAAGTTTAAAAAACAATTGGAGTTTAATCTAAAATGCTGTCTTCCCTCATAAGAATATTTTTTTCTTAATTAATAATGATTATACTAATGATTCCTGCTGTTTTAACACATTTTTAATTCCTACGGAAGTTTTGAAGCTACAAAGGGGGGAAAATTGACTATCGCCCTGTTTGGGGCGGTAATTTTTAAAAGTTTGATAAGTTAGCGCCAGGCACTATCTATTTCAAACTTCTGACAAACTCGCCGTTTGCGCTCCAGGAAGGAAGTGGAATGCTAAATCAAGCTCCACTTCCTTCTTGGAGTGTAATCGGCAGCAGGCGGGGCGGAGACTTCAGCAGCGCTGCTCACTGGGCCGTGCAGCGCTGCCGCGTTCAAAGGCTCCTTCCCTCCCTTAAAGGGAAGGGCCATCGCTGCAGGCTCTGCAATAGAAAAATTACCTACCTGGACCACCAAGGCAGCCGCGATCCCGCGCGATCAGCCTGGCACTCAAGCAGAGTGCCGGGCTGATCGATCGCGGGCAGGAACCTGTGAAAAAACTGGAACAAGAAAGGTAAGTTTTTTTTAATCTACCCCGGCCACCTCGCCTTTAATCATCATCCCTGAAGCGGCTGGCTACCCGATGCACCCCTCCTGCAGCTGTTGGTGTTTTCGGCCGGCAATGCTGCAGATGGCGAAAGTCAATTTCGGGACCGGGGTGATGCGCACGGCCATGACGTCACGGTCTCCGTAGCGCCGGCGCAAAAATCGCGCCGAATATGGTGGGAGTTGATGTCAGCGCCACGCCCGATCACAAAGCCATTTGCGCCCCGTTAACGCGAGGTGCAAAGGCACCCAATTTTGTCCCCAAAGACTTGGAAAAAGTAAATTATTGCTTGGTTCTTTTTCGATCTTTTTCGATCAGGAAAGGTTTTTTACTTTACTCTGCTTGACTGCATTATGATTTTCCAAGTGCCCTGCTACTGCTTCCTTAATGAAGGACTCCAGCATTTTCCCAATGACAGATGTTAGGCTAACTGGTCTATAGTTTCCTGCTTTCTGTCTCTCTCCTTTCTTAAATAGGGGTGTTATATTTGCAATTTTCCAATCCGCTGCGACCTCTCCAGAGTCCAGGGAATTTTGGTATATTGCAACTAATGCATCCACGATCTCTACAGCTACTTCTTTTAAGATCCTGGGATGCAGGCCATCTGGTCCAGGGGACTTGTCATCTTTTAGTCCCATTATTTTACCAAGTACTATTTCCTTAGTGATAGTGATTGTCTTTAGTTCCCCCCTCCCTGTGGCCCCTTGATTACCCATTATTGGGATGTTGTTAGTGTCTTCTACCGTGAAGACAGATACAAAATATTTGTTCAGAGTCTCTGCCATTTCCCTGTTCCCCATTATTAATTCCCCAGTCTCATCCTCTAAGGCAGTGGTTCCCAACCTTTTCCTTCATGCGGACCACCAGCCGTTTAAAAATTGCTTCTGCAGACCACCAGCCGTTTAAACATTTTTTAACAGCCTATGGCTGACGGGAGTCAAACTTATATATTTTTTTTCATGGACCACCTGCAGTACCCTCGCGGACCACTGGTGGTCCGCGGACCACAGGTTGGGAAACGCTGCTCTAAGGGACCAACGTTTACTTTAGCTACTCTCTTCCTTTTTATATACCTGTAGAAGCTCTTACTATCTGTTTTAATGTTTCTTGCCAGTTTACTCTTTATTATTTTTTTAGTCATCCTTTGCTGGTTTTTAAAAATTTCCCAATCCTCTGGTCTCCCACCAATCTTGGCAACATTGTATGCCTTCGTTTTCAATTTGATACCATCCTTTACTTCCTTAGTTAGCCACGGATGGTGCTCCCTTCTGTTAAAATCTTTCTTTCTCACTGGAATATATTTTTGTTGAGAGTTATGAAATATCTCCTTAAATGTCCGCCACTGCATTTCAACTGTCTTATCCTTGAATTTATTTTTCCAGTCCACTTTAGCCAGTTGTGCCCTCATGCCACTGTAATTGCCTTTGTTTAAGATCAGGACACTGGTTTGAGATACAACTTGCTCACCCTCCAACTGAATTTGAAATTCAACCATGCTATGATCACTCTTTCCTAGAGGATCCTTTACTATGAGACCATTTATTAATTCTGTCTCATTACATAGTACCAGATCCAAGATAGCCTGCTCCCTGATTAGTTCCATTACATACTGTTCTAGGAAACCATCCCGGATGCACTCTATGAACTTCTCCTCAAGGCTACCATGGCCAATTTGATTTGTCCAATCAATATGGAGATTAAAATCACCTATGATTATTACTGTACCTTTTTTACAGGCCTCCATTATTTGTTGATTTATATTCTGTCCAACAGTATTGCTACTGTTCGGGGGCCTGTAGACTATGCCTACCAGAGACTTTTTCCCTTTATTATTTTTTATCTCCACCCAAACCGATTCTACATCTTGATCTTCTGAGCCAATATCACTTCTCACCACTGCACTGATCCCATCCTTTACCAACAAAGCCAGCCCATCTCCCTTTCCTTTCTGTCTATCCTTCCGAATTGTCAAATACCCTGGAATATTCAGTTCCCAGCACTGATCACCTTGCAACCACGTCTCTGTAATGGCGATCAGATCATACTCATTTGTATCTATTTGTGCCGTCAACTCATCTATCTTGTTACCAATGCTGCGTGCATTCAGATATAGAGCTTTTAACATTGGCCCAAAAATTAGTGCCGCTACGCGAGAGTACGCACTGTGTACTCTCGCGTATTCTGTCTCCAATTGCCGGTTTTCTGCATGCACTGCGCATGCGCTGAAAACCGGCACTTGGTGAATTCAAAAGGGGGCGGTTCCTAGGTGAACCGCGTGCGCGCTACAGGCTGCGCGCACGCAGTGCACTTAGTGCTTTGAACGCGCAGGTAAGCATGGAACATTTTAGACATAAAGAAAGGAGGCGTAAGACCCTCTTTTAACAAGGTAAGTAGTTAATTAAGTATTATTTTGAATTTTTTTTAACAGGTATATCTTTTTTAGAGACTTTAAAGACAGGTAAGTTTATTTTTATAACTTTTTAAAAGATTTTAAATTTTTTCAAAAATTTAATTTTTTGTTTAAAATGGTTAATTTATTTAACTATACTTATTTTATTAATGTGATGGGTTTTAAAAAAAATTTAATTGAGGTTTAGCGGTTCTTTTGGGGGGTATAGATTCATAGCTTTCACAGCACTTATGTGAAAGCTATGAATGAAAGATGGTGTGCTGCCATTGGCTCTAACTGAGTCACGAGATCCCACAGCTCACACGAATTAACTACGCCTGTGGGATACGGAAGCCCTGCACAGCTGCTGTCCAGAACATCAAGTTCGTGCGAGCTCAGACTGAAAAAGCCAGCGCGCAGTGAGAGATCGCGGGGAGGCCTTACCCTTGCACGAAGGCTCCCTCACGAATTTTTGGGCCATTGTCTTTTTACCATTTCTCCTTGTTTTGGCCCCATTTTCTGCTGCACTCTTATTTTTAAACATTCTGCCCTTCCTGTCACACTCTGGTTATTATTTCCCCCCATCTCTAACCTGCTCTATTGGTTTCTCATTTCTCTTTGACTTTTTAAATTCCGCTCACCTGGATCCTCCCCCCCCATTATTTAGTTTAAAACCCTCTCTACAGCCCTAGTTATTCAATTCGCCAGGACTCTAGACCCAGCGTGGTTCAAGTGAAGCCCGTCCAAACGGAACAGCTCCCTCTTATCCCAGTACTGGTGCCAGTGCCCCACAAATCGAAACCCATTTCTCCCACCCAGTCTTTGAGCCACTCGTTCATTTCTCTGATCTTATTTACCCTACTTAAATTCGCTCGTGGCTCAGGTAGTAATCCAGAGATTATTACCTTTGTGGTTCTGCTTTTTAATTTAGCCCCTAGCTGCTCATACTCTCTCAGCAGAACCTCTTTCTTTGTCCTACCAATGTCATTGGTGCCTACGTGGACCATGACAACTGGATCCTCCCCCTCCCACTCCAAGTTTCTTTCCAGCCCAGAGGAGATGTCCTTAACTCTGGCACCGGGAAGGCAACACAGCCTTTGGGACTCACGCTCTCGGCTGCAGAGAACAGTGTCTATCCCCCTAACTATACTATCCCCTATCACTACAACATTTCTTTTTACTCCCCCCACTTGAATGGCTCCCTGTACCACGGTGCTGTGGTCAGATTGCTCATCCTCCCTGCAATCCCTGCCCTCGTCCACACAGGGAGCAAGAATCTCGTACCTATTGGACAAGGCCAAGGGCTGAGGCTCCTCCATCACTACCTCCTGGATCCCAATACCTGCCTCGCTTGTAGTCACACCCTCCTGTCCCTGACCATGGGCCAAATTGGAAGTAATTACTCTAGTGGGTGTGACTGCCTCCTGAAACTTAGGGCTGGATTTTGATTCAGGGGCGGGCTGGGGTCGTGTAATCCGCATTTCGTGTTAGCCACCCGAATCTAAATCGATGTGGGAGATTGATGCGATTTTAACATAATTGGCCAATTGAGTTCCAACGTGTGGGAACCCATGGCCAGTGAGTTTTTCCAGTCTGAAAGTCGCTTCCGATGACGTCATCATTGCTGCAGCATTTAAGATCTGCAACAAGCCTTGCTTCCTCTGCAGACTGCCAAGCTTCTGCCTTTGCATGTTAGAGGCACCTGTAGGAAGAATGGCCAGCCAGAGACCTAGGTCTGCACCTCGATTTGATGACGTCGCCCTGCAAGCTTTAATTGAAGGAGCCAGAGCTAATAAGGAGGTGCTGTCCCCTTCTTCAGGGAGGAAGAAGCCTTCCCATCAAACCAAGGCTGTGTGGATCCAGGTGGCAGAGGTGGTCAACTCGTTGTCCATAACCTGCAGAACCTGGCTTCAGTGCAGGAAGAGGTTTCATGACCTGCTGCGCACTGGAAAAGTGAGTATGAATTTCCCATTTACCTCATTCTGATCCCCATTGCCTCTCCTCACCAGCACTCAGCTTTGGCAACCTCTTCCTCCACATCCCACGTGACACTGACATCCCTGCACCCTTACCCATTCCCTCTCTCTGTATGGTCACATTCACCTAACTATTCGACTATGCAGCCCTCACACTCCCTATCGCTGTGATGCTATGAAAACAACTTACAACACACAGGGAGGGCCCATGATCTTGCCACCTCACTCTGAATTTGTCTCCTTCTAACCATCAATGATATAGATTCTCTACACTCACTCCTTCATTCTCACTCAAACTCCACTTGTCTCCCTCATTGCAGGAAAAGAGAGCTCACAATAAGAGGGAAAGAGCGAGGACAGGAGGAGGGGCCACCCTCAGTAGCCCAGCTCACCACCTGGGAGGAGCCGGTCCTGGAGATCATGGGAGTGGAGGAGGATGCGCAAGTGGGGGACGGACAGACAGGTGCATCAGAGCAAGCTGGTGACAGAATAGTTTATCATCTCTCTCATTGACATTGCATGGGTCACTGATAATGATTCTGATGCTCCAGCAGACTGACTTATGATCATCTGCAATATGCAATGTTCATGTAACCTTGGACGCACATCTCTGACTCTTTCCTTTACTCCCCCCCAGGACCATCGCGAGCAGCCGTCCCCACCGTCCAGGAGGAAGAGCATGAGCCTCACCACTCCTCAGAGGAAGCTGCAACCTCTGAGGGCGCCGCGTCAGCAGAATTCAGCGCACCCAGCACCAGCGCAGACACTCACACCTCGGAGGGAACATTGCGAGATAGAGTAGTGTTGTCACCTGGTGTATCACAGCTCACAAGTGAGCATCAACAGATAGTGGAGACAGGGACAGCAGTGGAGAGTCCTAGTCGGAGGGCGCAGGACTCTCCTAGCTCGGCTCAGCTGCATGTCGACCCTCTGTCTCTGGATCCATCCATAAGATCAGTGGTGCTGGAACTCCAGGAACAGAGGCAGGAGTCTCTGGAAGGTTTTGTCTCCAGGGTCGCTGCAAGTGTGGAGCGAATGGAGGAGACCATAGTGAACTTGAGCAGAGCCTTTGTGGAGTCATTGGCGCATGAACGCATCAGCACGGAAAGGATGGCAACCTCCGTGGAAAGGATGGCTACAGTAGAGGAGAGGATGGCTACGGCTATGGAGGAGATAAGTCGCCAGAGTGTAGAAAACATGGTCATTGTTCAGAATAGACTGGCATCTCTTGAGGAGCGATGGTCATCTATTGAACACAGAAACCAGACCTTCATGGAAGTCCTTCTGAGTAGGACTTCCAGTGCAGATACGGGTCCCCATGGCCCCCCTGATGTGCAGCAAGGTGCTCTCAATCCACTTGCAAGTGCTGAGGTGGGGCTGACCTATGAGAGGGATGTTGGTGGCAGACAACAAGGAAGTGGGGGCTCCTCTCCAAGCGCTCACACGACCACTGCAAAGCCCTCGGTCAGAGCCCCACCAGAGTCCTCACCCAACTGAGATCGGCGTCTCAACCCCTGCACAGCCGCAGGAGCAGCAGACTGTTGCCGAGCCCTCACAGGCTCGCAACCCCAGAGGACGCCCGCCAAAGGTGTCGAGGCAGGAGCAGCAAGAAAGTGAGCAAGGGGCCTCCACATCTGCTGAAGCCACAGGGGAAGCACCACGTAGGAGCATGCGTAAAAGAAAAATAATGCACAAGTAGTCACAAGGGTAGTCACTTGGGTGTAATGTTGTGTTTAATCTTGAAATGCCAGCACTTGCTTGGTGTGATTAAAAATTCTGCTGGCAAACTGCTGAAGTTGTGGCGTCTGTCATTTCGCAAATGGGACTTTCACATTGAGGGCTTAGGATGACTTGCAATTGTCAGTATGGTGGTCAGAGTGATAGGAATCCGCAGGTTCCTGGCCATTGTCGATGGTCTGATAGGAAGGTGCGAGGCAAAAGTGTTTGAATGTGCAGGCTAAGCAAATCTGGTCAAGTGTGTCCCTTGCATCTTGGGCAGCAATGTGGTCACACGCTGGCGCCTTCTGGCCTGTGCAGCTTCAGGTGGGTGATGAGCAGCTTGGCACTCCTGTTGATGCTGCTGCTGCTGGTGGTGTTGTTGCTCATGGTTCTGCTGCTGCCACGGCTGGTCCTCGTCCGAATCTGATGTCCAGGAGGAAAGGAAATAAATGGTTCCCATGCTTCTGGTATATGCCTCAGTTGAGGAAGCGCTCAGTCAAGGTGGCGAGAGGGGTTTCCCAGGAGGTCACACTGGAGATGGGTGTCAGGCTCCAAACTTCCACAGCTGTGGTTATGCCATATAAAAGTTCCCCCAGACCTCAGACAACAAAGTCCTGCCAACTGCAAATGATGGCTGATCACATCTTCCATTTCATGGTTGAGCTGCAGCTGATAGTCAGCAATCCAAATGTGCTACCGCCAGGTTTCACATTCGTGGTTCAGAACAGGCGTGCTTCACGTGGAAAAAGGGTTAAAATCACAAAGGCCTTTCAAAATGGCATTATAGAGGCAATTTAGTGCTTGTTAAGGGCCTTAACGGCCTATCCCGTCTCTTGGAGGCGGGACGGAGTCGGGACCAGCAGACATGATTTAATGAAAATTGCGTGGAGGCGGGCTTATGCCCGCCCGCCAGTTTTCGCAATTTTAACCCCCCACACGCCTCCAAACCCGCCTCCATGGGTCAATGAAAATTCTGCCCTTAGTGTCCAGGTAATGCTCCCCCTCCCTAATGTGCCGCAGTGTCTGAATCTTGGACTCCAGCTCATCAACTCTGAGCCGAAGTTCCTCGAGCAGCCAACATTTGCTGCAGATGTGGTCACCTTGGGCCTCAATGGTGTCCACCAGCTCCCACATGCAACAACAACCACACATTGCCTAGTCTCCCATCTCAATTAATTTGTTTTAAAATTTGGAACACGTATATCTTTTAATCTACACCAAGGCACTTAAATTTAGACGCCCAAGTTTGGAAAAAAAGCGAGAAATATAGAAATACTCACCGACCAATCACTTACCTGCTTTCTGGTGATGTCACACTTCGATTACTTTTTACTTCTTTACACTAACCGGTCTGTTGTAGCCGCTCTCCCGGGCTCCCGCTCTCCCGGGCTCCCGCTCTCCCGGGCTCCCGCTCTCCCGGGCTCCCGCTCTCCCGGGCTCCCGCTCTCCTGGGCTCCTGCTGCTTGAGTATCGCTGAACTCTCGCTCTCTCCTGGGCTCCCGCTGTTTTAGTAGCTCCGAACTCTCGCTCTCTCCTGGGCTCCCGCTGTTTTAGTAGTTCCGAACTCTCGCTCTCTCCTGGGTTCCCACTGCTTTAGTAGCTCCGAACTCCCGCTCTCCTGGGCTCCTGCTGCTTGAGTATCGCTGAACTCTCGCTCTCTCCTGGGCTCCCGCTGTTTTAGTAGTTCCGAACTCTCGCTCTCTCCTGGGTTCCCACTGCTTTAGTAGCTCCGAACTCTCGCTCTCTCCTGGGCTCTCGCTGTTTGTGTATAATGTATTAATAATGTATTAAGTCTTGCTTGTGCTGAATAAAGTTTAATCACTGTCACCAATACAGGTCAACATCGAATCATTGGGTTCTTCTGGGATCTTATATCTTGCATTTCCTATTTTCTTTTGTTGTCTATTTATAAATATGACTGCTTGCACTTATATACCGTACTCTAAATCCCATTTGCTGACGAGAATCTAATTCCTTCTTGAAGCCCATTAAGGTTTCTTGTTCCACCATCTTATCAGTAATCTGTTCCACATATTTTCCACCCTTTCAGTAAACAGTTTCTCCTGCATTTCCTGTTTCCTTTTATTGTCCTTAATTTGTGAATATGACCTCTTGTACTTAGATTCTGTACATGGAAGAAAAGCTTACTTGGATCCAATTTTTTGAAACCTTTCATAATTTAAAATTCTTCTATCATATGCCCTCTCAGTCTTCTCTTTTTAAGCAACCCCTTTGTAAGGGGGCTACAATAAGCATTGAAAATAAATAACCTTAAGGTCAGTGTTTGGGAAAATCAGAACCTGTCAGCTCCCAGAGGCCCCCGGGTGGATAAGTAACGTGGGCATTTTTAACTGCATACTCGCCCGGTTTCCACCGGCTTGGCAGGGTTAAAACCGTCCTCCAGGTCCCTATGAGGCCGAGGAGTTGGGATCTTCGAGCACAAGAGCCCCCGAGCACCAGCCCCTCCCCCTCTGAGGCAGTCTTGGAAAGGAGCTGTCAAGGCTCCCTGGATACTGGCAGCACAGTTCGGGAGACAGTGGCCCCGATATTTATGGGGTGGCGCTTTGGGAGTGGGAGGGAGGAGTTCTGGATAGGAAACCTAGAAGTACAGGTTTTCCGGTATCCTGCAGAAATTAACTACAGGATGTCTTTTAAATTTTTCTGCAGGTTTCTATCCCGACAACAGGCCTGAGTGACAGGCTGGCTGCCTGTAGGGCGAGAAAGCCTGCGGCAGAAGGCCGCAGCTGAGGGGCAGGGAGGGAGGCAGGGAGAGATCACGGTCGGGATAGGGGGGGTGGTCTCGTGGTCGGTGGGGGTTGGGGGCAGATCGTGGTCAGCGAGATCATGGCTGGGGGGAGATTGTGGTCGGGGGTAGGGTTTCATGGTTGAGGGGGGGAGAGATCGTGGTCGGGGGGAGAAATCACGGGAAGGGGGGTCGGGGGGGAGTCGGCGATCGTGGAGCTGGAAGCAGGTAAGCTTGCTGGGCCTGGGGGAAACACTCCTGTTCCTCCTGGCCCACAAGCAGTGCTGGAAAGGCACTTACCTTATGGATCCAGCTCTTCTCGCCTCCTTTTACCTGCCAGGTTTCCCGAGTCACTGGAAATCCAGCCGAAATGGTTTGAATATAAAAATCCAGTTAAAATTGAGGCACGCATCCTCCTTAAAAGCTGTTACCGACAGACCCGCCTCCTGAGAGGGGATTGGTCGCCCACCCTTCATTCTGCCTCCGTTAAAACCGGAATTGGGTGGGTTGGAGTCGGGTTTGAAACTTTTCAAATTTTAACTCCTCAACCGACCCAAACCCACCCATTTTGGGGGGTTAAAATTATCCCCAGTGTATCTGTGTCCTGGCCTGCTTTCTGGTCGTCTTGCTGGACTTGTGACTGGAGTGCGGTGGCATTTCTGACCCTTTTGGTATGAATATTATTTGGAGTTTTCAGAAAATGACCTGTAAGCATTCTTGTGTTTTAACAAAATGCTGCATGAAAATGTATTTAATCTGGGATGAAAAGCGAACACTACAAATGCTGGAAATTCAAAATGAAAACAGAAAATGTTGGAAATACATGACAGGGTAATTTTGCAAATTTGTAGTCCCAGATCAAAGCCTGACCCAAACACCCTCTGGAATTTAAGGCACCAGAACTTCCCATAGGCACACCCAGTGGGAAAGGCCCCATGTCCGGAACAATGTTCCCACTCGGCCGCACAGCTGTCTGGGGGTCCCATGCAGGCCGCTTATCGGCTTCTCAATGGGAGATTTAGCCCATGCACGAAATTTTGAATGGGTCGCGCAGCCAGTTAAAGGGACCACGCACCCAAAATAAATTAGGGGTAACATTGGTCAGGAACACAAATTCATATAATTACCCATAACAGGTCTATCAGCATTTGAAAACAGGTAAACCGTACTCACTGCGGGTAACTAACCCATTACGACACTTTCTGTGTTTAAGTTGTACTTTTAGGGGTAGAAATTAGGTCGCGCCCATTTGGGGCGCAAATATCGTCCGGACGCAAATATTAGCGCCTGGCGCTAATTATCGGCACTGACAGGAAACTTCACTTTTACCGCCCCGGGAGGTGAGTGGAGCGCTAAAGCAGGCGCTGCACACCTCTCTTAAGGCGCAAAGGCCGAGCAGTGAGGCGCTAACTCGGAGCGCTGGCGAAGCTCATGTAATGTCAGTCAGCAATGGAACACACACACAATGGCACGGGCCAGTTCTTAAAGGGGATGGTTAATCTTGCTTTCCATCCACATCCTGTTCATTGCAGCCTTGAATCTCGGCCTGGAGAGACTTGCACATCAAATGTGCTGGAAAGAACAATGGAGAGTACCAGGCAAAGAGCTCAGAGTGCAGCTCCCACAGTCTCTGCTAAATCGATACAAGGAATGGCAAATCAAAATGAACCTGCAAAGTGCTGCTCAGTACCCAAAACTCCTTCACACAACGTTGAATCTCTCCAGAAGTCTCTCCCTCTCTCTCTCAGAATGCGTAGTTCAAAAATGCCACCAACAATAAAAGACAGGAAGAGGCCCCCTTTAAATAGTGCCCCCCCCAGCCCCACAGCGATTGATAGCGTTCCAGTCTTCTGGTCGTTGGAAGCGCCAGGCGGTAAGGCAGGGGGCGCCACTCAATTTCCGCTACGGGGCGCCACAAGGGCGTTGCACCATGGAATGACGTCACAATCTGCGCGCGCAGGTGGTCGCAGCGGTAAGTTTTAGCGCCGCCGCACAATCTCAAGTTAAGTTCTCGAGCGGCGCAAACATCGCTGCGCCCGGGCGTTAGCGGCTTTGCGCCCCATTAGCGCCCTCTTAAGGCGCTAACGGGAGGCGCAACCAAGTGAATTTTTACCCCTTAGTGTTTGTCATTTGCCATGCATCACGTGACTACTTGGTTGTAAATAAAGTTTGTTAGTTGCAATAGCGGGCAGTGAAATTAGTCCTATCAGGTGCTGGAAATGAAAATAGGGCCAGCTTAGGGGTCTAGACTTGACGGTTTAGGCATGGGGGTCTAGGTCTGTGGGTCTAGGTCTGGGGATGTCTAGGTCTGGGGGGTCTAGGCCTAAGGTTTGGGGGTCTAGGCTTAGGGGTTTAGGTCTGGGGTTTTAGGCCTGGGGGTCTAGGTCTGGGGGGGGTCTAGGTCTGGGGATTAGATCTGGGGGGGTCTAGATCTGGGGATCTAGGCCTGGGAGTCTAGACCTAAGGTCTGGGGGTCTAGATCTGGGGATCTAGGCCTAGGAGTCTAGGTCTGGGGGTCTAGACCTAAGGTCTGGGGGTCTAGATCTGGGGATCTAGGCCTGGGAGTCTAGACCTAAGGTCTGGGGGTCTAGATCTGGGGATCTAGGCCTGGGAGTCTAGGTCTGGGGGTCTAGGCCTAAGGTTTGGGGGGTCTAGGCTTGGGGGTTAGGTCTGGGGTTTTAGGCCTAGGGGTCTAGGCCTAGGACTTGGAATGGACTGCTAAAGATAATTTCAGCTCTCTTATCAAGCCCAATATTGGCACAGGTGCTTGCCTGAATTATTTAAAATAAGTAAATGAAGGAACCTTCCCCCCCAACCTGGAAAGTTTGACTAAGTTAGTGGTGGAGGTTCCCAACAGCAGGCCGCTCCCAGTGTAAATGCCGGGATCGAAAACCCATGGACTTATTATTTTGTTGTTATGTAATTCCTTGATCCTTTTTTTATTTAATACATCTTAATAGTTCAAAACTAGATTAAGGTGTTTTACCAAGGACTGGAACAATTCCAATAGCTTAAAAATAATTGTGAGAAGTCGCACAACACCAGGTTATAGTCCAACAGCTTTATTTGAAATCACAAGCTTTCGGAGCGCTGCTCCTTCGTCAGCTGCTCCTTCACCTGACGAAGGAGCAGCGCTCCGAAAGCTTGTGATTTCAAATAAAGCTGTTGGACTATAACCTGGTGTTGTGCGACTTCTCACATTTGTCCACCCCAGTCCAACACCGGCATCTCCACATCATTAAAAATAATTGACAGAGCAGAGATTATTGTGTTATTTGTGCAGGGCACATTACCAAATGAATTACCTAGATAGTTAAGCTGATAAAGTCTCTCTCAAAAGCATCGAGTGTTGGGTCTCATCTATAAGAGAGACCTATGATATAAGACGTAAAAAATGGCTAATACTAGTATTAGTTGATCTCCCAGGTTGTTACACATGGGGCATCAAGACCAAGGAGAGTATTCAACTCAAGTAAGGTTAGAGCGTAGGGTGATAACTGAATCAGACCAAAAGGGGGAGGAGAAAGTGGGCAGATGGGATGGCAAAAGAAGGGCAGTGGGAGAGGTGAGGAGGGAAAAGGAGGAGAGAAGAACGAGGGACACAGGGAGAGATGGGGAGAGAAAGGGGGTGCTAATGAGAGGCACAAAGCAACCCAATTTCTCCCCCAGAGAGTTAGCATGCAGGTACAGCAAGCAATTAGGAAAGCAAATGGCAAATGCTACGTTGTAGCCTCCCTTTCTCTTCCTGTTACTCCACTTCCTGTTGCATTTCCTCCTCTTCCTCTTCTTCCTCGTGCTCCTACTCCTCAGCTTCTGACCCAATAGGTGGCTGTTTCCTCATAATGGTGAGGTTGTGCAGCATACAGCATACGACTTCAAATCCTGATAGCTGCTCAGCTGAATACTGCAGGGCTCCTCCAGAGCCGTCCAGGCAGCAGAAGCATCGCTTGAGGATGCTGATGGTCTGCTCGATATTGTTCCTTGTGGCAGCATGGCTCTCATTGTAGGCCTGTTGTGTGCGTGGGTTCCAAACCAGCCATGCCATGAGTGGATAACCCTAATGAGATTAGAGATTGTTGTGGAATATAATTCTGCTGCTGCTGATGGCCCACAGTGCCTCATGGATACCCAGTTTTGAGCTGCTCTGATCTGTTCTGAATCTATCCCATTTAGCACGGTGGTAGTGCCACACAGCACGCTGGATTGCAACCAAACCCAGGAGGCGTGTTGGTCATTTAAATATTATAATAAGGCTGCGTGCCTCAGATTTAACCACCATTTAAAATTAACCCAGGAGCTCAAGGGAGGCGAGGACTGCTGGATCTGCTTCACCCACCCCCTGTGATCGAACACCCCCTCGACCCATCCGATCTCCCCCTGCCCCGACCGTTTTCATCGGCCCTCTGGCCTCCCATCTCCCCCCGACCCCGGTTTCCAATCTCCCTCCATAGCCTCCGATCTCCCCCCCCCACCTGCTCCGGACCCCAATCTCCTCTCTGATCTCGGCCTCCGATCTCCCCCTGGCCAGCGATCTCACCCCAAACACGGCTTCCGATCTCCCCCCTGCTCCGGATCCCGATCTTCCCCCTGGCCTCCGATCTTCCCCCTGAAAGAAAGAAAGAAAGACTTGTATTTATATAGCGCCTTTGACGACCTCAGGACGTCCCAAAGCGCTTTACAGCTAAGTACTTTTGAAGTGCAGTCACTGTTGTAATGTAGGAAACGTGGCAGCCAATTTGTGCACAGCAAGCTCCCACACACATAATGACCAGATAATCTGTTTTTAGTTATGTTGATTGAGGGATAAATATTGGCCAGGACACCGAGGATATCTCCCCTATACTTCTTCGAAATAGTGCCATGGGATCTTTTACGTCCACCTGAGAGAGCAGATAGGACCTCGGTTTAACATCTCATCCAAAAGACGGCACCTCCAATAGTGCAGCACTCCCTCAGTACTGCACTGGAGTGTCAGCCTAGATTTTGCGTTCAAGCCTCTGGAGTGGGACTTGAACTCATGACCTTCTGACTCAGAGGCAAGAGTGCTACCCGTGAGCCACGGCCGATACTACCCTACTCCAGACCATGATCTCCCCTCTTGCCTCTGATCTTCCCCCCGCTTGCTCCGGCCTTTCCGATCCCTCCCTCCCTTCTCTCCGCTCCCCGGATGCGATCTGGTGCTGAAGACCTACCCGCCCGACAGCCAGCAAGCCTCTCAACCTGGCTGGCTGTGTCTGGGAAATGGAGACAAAAAGTGGTAATCAGGTTCTGCCGTTAAATTCGGCACTCCCTCCCTGCCTCCGAGATAAGATCGGGGCCACTATATCATAATCTCATGTGGCTACTTGTGCCTGCACTCACCAATCTTATTTACCACGCTCAGGGCTTTTACGCACATGCACTCTAAACCCATCTTAGTCTGCCTCACATTTCTCCCCAGCCTGATCCCTCCTATTTCTGAGCTACTCTTTACTCTAAAGCTGTTTGTCCCTCCCAGTCCTCTGTGCAGCTTGTATCTCCTCTCCAATGCTTCAACGTGGTGCTGCTCCCCTTGTCAAATTAGTTTAAACTGGGGGCAGTCAGATTCAGATATTTTGATTGCTTTCATGATCTGCAGCAGTTTTGGAGGACCAAAGTTTGTAAAATTTGTTCTGTTCCCAGCAAGTGGAGAGAGTAACTTGTGCATCTCAAATGCAAAATAAAGTCCGATGAATGTGTGATGTGCCCACGTATTAATCTCTTTGTTATTGTGGAATCGGTCATTCAGTGTCAAGGTATAGGAGAAGCACAGGTGTAAGTGGTTTTCTCGGGCGCACCGAAAACACACCTCTTACTACAAGTTCTGGACGATAGGGATTATATGGAACAGATCAGACCCGGACACCCGTTTGAGCTCAACCGTATTGTGTTTAATAGGATTTAACAATAACACTCGTAACAGTACAAAACAATACAACCCTGGCTTGTCCAACAAGCCATACAGTGCTAAATTACTGCGTCCTTCGTTCAGCAACCACGCACCGTACAACACACACGCATCATTTCTAGCTGCCTGTGCCAACGCATTCCGATCCTCCCTGATCAAACTATTGATCGTCTGAGCGTGCGCCTCCAGCTCGGCTATAACCTCCTTTAAATGTATGGTCATAGCCTGGTCCTCCCGTAACTCCGACCCCTCTAGCTCGTTACACTCCCCCAGTATCATTCGCAGCTGATCCCTTAGAGTGTTGATCTGCATCTGCAGCTGTGCATCGCCCAAACTGTTTATCGGAGACGTTCCTGTGCTGAACGCTGTGGCAGCATCGTTGAACACCCCTCTCCTCTGTCTCCCCGAACCAACGCGACTGTTCATATTAAATGTATATAACCCTTCCCGACTCTCATCCCCGTAACTTAGCTCGTAAAACTGGCGGAGCATCACTTTCAACAAGGTCTCGTAAAGCCTCTCCGCTTCTGCCGGACACCACCGGGGCAGCTGCACTCGGGCTAAATTCAAAATGACCGACGCTACCTCATAATGTACATCATGATACACGATCTTTCTGGTCGGGACCAACACTAACCCGTTTCTCGGTCCCGGTATGGTGGCGGGACACTTAATCCCTGTTCCCTGTACCTGTGGGGCTGTGGGCAGGGGCTTCTTCTCCTGTGCAGTGAGTTCTGTGGCATTTACTGTGTTGGGAGGGTCTGGGATCACGCAGCAGTCCAAACTCCGATCCCATCCGATCCCGACCCCGGAGTCCTGCCATTGCCGTGAAAAGGTAATCGACACACCCGTCGGGCAGATCTGTTCCGACCCCCACACACACATGTAAATGCCCTGCTCCTCCTTCCACCACTTGTTCCAGCACACTTCCACTCCCACTTTCATCCCCGTAATCTGTCGGTACGTGTCGACCCCAAGTCTCTCCCAGTCCGCGGATCTGCCACCCTTGGCCTGGTCCAACTTTCTCAACCACCACCACCGTCCCAAGGGAATGTGTCCCTCACATTTTAAACAAACGCGCTTCCCCTCGGTCGCCCTAACCCGTGTGGCTGTGATCTGCAGCTTGGGACACGGTATGGATGCTTCCCCAAATGTGAAACCGGTGTGGTTGGAGTCTCTTGTCGAATTCGACCCCAACCACCCCGGCCACCTTCCCTCGTGGAAGTAAGCAGCCATCCCGTCCGTGTCCCCTGTCCTACCCCTCGTGTCACGGTGGGTCCGTTTCCTCCTGTGCAGTCGTAGAGGAAGGACACCTCGGTGTCTCCTCTCTCCATGTGTCCCGTTCCCACCAGAATTATGAGCACGCTCAGTCTTAGGGTTGTCTCCATCTTACTTCTCCGGGTCTTTCTGATTTCTATATTAAGACAAACAGACAAAGCAACACTACTCTGTGAGAGGTTTTTCCTCCACAGGTCTGGCTTTCGTTATTTACATATTTATAGTTCGTTCCGCGTTAAAACCTCTCCAGCCGGGGCCTCTTGCGTCTCGCGGGCGGCGAGTAAGGAGGTGTCCACGGCACCCTAGGCCGTGGTATCTGACTGCTTCTCCTTACCGCCCTGTCCTCTGGGTCATCATCATCGTCCCACACCATGGGAGGAAGACCCGCATCCACCAGGCTCATTATCGTGCCCTGGTTTCTCCTTGCCTTTGTTTTCCCCTCCTCGGGGTTAAACAACTTGCACTGGTTGATGTGATACCATTTTGTGCGTTTCAGGAGTCTCACCGCATATACCATTGGGCTCGTCTTATCTACGATGTTATAAGGCCCCAAGTACAGTGGCTTGAACGCCCCTACGCGGGCATAGTTCCTGACCATTACCTGGTCTCCCACCTTCCACTCGTGGGCTCTCTGGGGCTCTAGCAACAACCAATTTTTTTTGGTGCTGGCTCCCCAGGTTACTGGCTGCCTGCCAGTGAATCTGTTTTAAAGTGTCAAACAGATTCTGGACAAATCTGTCCCGGTTTACCTCCCTGACCTGAGCTTCTGTGAGGACCGGCGCCAACACGTGGGTTGGGGTGAGCATAATCCTCCCGGTCATGAGCTCATGTGGGAAGTACCCCGTGCTTCTGGAGGGGCTGGCCCGGACACCCATTAAGACTAGAGGCAAGACCTCGTCCCATCTCTGCGGGAACGGGCATATCTCCTTCCGCAGTCTTTCTTTCAGTGTCCGGTTCATGCGCTCCACAATCCCCGATGACTGGGGGTTGTGAGCCACATGCCACTTCCCTTGTATTCCCAAAAGTTTTAAGGTGGCCTGCATCACCTGCCCCGTGAAATGGCTCCCTTGGTCGGACTCCACGACCTGTGGCAGTCCCCATCGGGAGAATACTTCCCTCACTAGGATCCGAGCTGTCGCTAGTGCTGTGGCTGCTCGGCATGGGAAGGCCTCCACCCACTTCGAGAATACGTCCACAGGACTAAGCAGTACTTGGTACCTGCTTTAGTGGTGGGTAGTGGTCCGATGAAATCAACCTGCAGGGGCCGCCACGGTCCCTCTACCCTTCTGGTGTGTCCTATGGGGGCTTTTCTGCGCTGGGGATCGGAGCTGTTAGTCGCACACACCAAACAATTCGCACAGAATTCTTTGACTTCCTCCCTGAGATGGGGCCACCACCCCGCCTCCTCTACCCTTTGCCAGGTAGTTTCCGGCCCTGGGTGTCCCGCCCCTGGGCTCCCGTGGGCCAACTGGAGGAACTCCTCCCGGTGCTGTGCTGGAACTATCCAACGATCCCCTTTGAAAAGCATCCCCTCCTTAACCGTGATGTCCGCTGCCCCGAACGGACCCTCTACCAGTTCGCCGTTCTCACTTTTACAAGGACGGCCTTAAGTACGGGATCCTGCGCTTGGACTTGTGTTAAGTCCGGGGCCAAAGCTACCCCCTGTGTGCCTCCCTTGTCCCGGATTGCTGCTACCGGACCTGCTCTGTACGGATCCCAGAATACTCCTTCCCTGGCCCCCTGTTTGGCCAGCTCATCTGCCTTTTGGTTGCCCTCCCACTTGGGCTCTGTCTTTGAATGGGCTTTAACCTTGTGTATGTAGTAATCTCCCCGGGTGCCCGCGACTTTTAAAATTCTCCCTAGCAACGGTGCTGTCGCTAGGGGCTTCCCATCTGTGGACTTGAAACCGCACCTGGCCCAAATGGCCAAGTACTCTGTGCATGAATTACAGGTGAACATGGAATCTGAGCAGATGGTATAGGGGGTGGGGAATTCGTCGGGGTGGGTAACCACGTATGCCACCGCCGAGAGTTCTGCGTGCTGAGCGCTCAGGGTGCTGGGGAGTTTAATGGCCTTCGCTACCTTAGCTGTGGGGTCATAAATCCCGCACCCGATGAGACACTCCCCGTTCACCACAGAACTGGACCCGTCTACGTAGATGTCCCGGCCTGTCAGGTGTATCCCGGCCCGGAATCCCACACCTACGTCCCACACCCCTTCTACAGTACACGCATGGACAGTCCCTGGGTAGATTAAATTCATAGCCAGCTTTGGCTCTGTCAACCCCTGCACTCCCAGATTCATTTGCGAGAGCAATAAAGTCCAGCAAGCAATACGGGCACTGCTTACTGTTCCGTCCTTTATCCTCCATCTAACAACATCTGAGTGGGGGTGTGGTGAGTTAGTAAAGTTATCAGGGATGATCCCGTAAAGAGCTGGGAGTGCTTTATGGCCCAGTGCGTGGCTCGCAGATGCCTCTCGCAGTTGGAGTATCCCCTTTCTACCTCAGTGAGAACCCTTGAGGAGTAGACCATGGGTCATAGCTTGCCGTGCTGCTCCTGGAGCAACACCGCGCTCAAGCTATCCCCGCTGGCTGCTACCTCCAAAAGGAATTCCTAACTACTGTTAATGGCTCCCAACGCGGGTGCTGTCTGTAAATTCTCCTTGAGGCGGGTGAACGCTTGCTGGCAGTTCTGGTCCCACTCCCACCCGACTCCCTTGCGGAGGAGCTGAAGCAGAGGGGCTGCCATGGCTGCGTAACCCTCTATAAAGTCCCTGCAGTACCCTGTGAGTCCCAGGAAGGATTTTACCCCTGTTACATCCTTGGGGGCTGGTAACTCCTGTACTGCCTTTCTTTTTGCCTCATCTATCGCTCGCTCACCAGCCCTCACGGTCAGCCCAAGGAATTTGACTTCCCCCCGACCGATCTGGGCTTTCTTTGGGTTCACTTTAAACCCTGTCTCCCGCAACAGCCTCAACAGCTCGTCTAGCAGTGGCCCGTGCTCCTCCCCCTCCGCGGAGAACAAAAGCAAGTCGTCCACATACTGGATTAGCTGGTTGGGTCGGCTGAAGCCTTTGAGTGCGTCGGCCATACACTGGTGAAATATGGAGGGGCTGTTGTGAAACTCCTGGGGAAGGCATGTCCAGGTGTACTGTTGCCCTTTAAATGTAAAGGCAAATTTGCACTGGTCTTCCCGTTTGAGGGGAACCGACCAGAACCCATTGGAGATATCCAGCACCGTGAACGTGGTTGCGGTCGCTGGAATGCTCCCTATGAGGTCAGCAACAGCCGCGACTGTGGGCGCGCAGGCTGGGATATTTTTATTGAGCACCCGATAGTCCACGGTGGCTCTCCACGACTGGTCGGGCTTCTTAACCGGCCAAAGTGGTGAGTTTATGTGGGTGGCTATCGGCCTCAACACCCCCTGTTCTACGAGGGATCCCAGTGCCGTCTCTAAGTCGGCTTCTGCCTGTCTGGGGAAACTGTACTGTTTCTGTGGCCGTGACATGGGGTCCCCTTGCACCCTGACTTCTACCCCTGTCACCCTGCTACAGTCGTGCTTGTGAGTGGCAAATGCGGCAAGGTTGTCCCGTACGTTCGCCTGATACTTGGCTGGGGTATTACAGACCAACTGCTCTAGGTCGTAATTCCCCTTGGGCTTCATAGTACACACACTACCCCTTCCTTCCCTATCTCTTGGGATCACTAGCACCTCCTCGGCTTTATCTGAATCCGCTGCCCCCCATAGGCAGTGATTCCTTAAATCCACAATCACGCGGTTGGCTAACATAAAGTCAGCCTCGAGGACTCCTGATCCTGGCTGTTCCCATTGCATCAGGACGCACTCCCACGTGGTATGGAGGGATCCTAGTTCTATGGCCAGGGGTTTTGAGATTGCCCCAGCCTGCTCATTCCCTGTGAACCCCACGAGTCTGAATGGGACCCTGCTAGACCAGGGTGAATTGGTCGGGTTTTTTGAATGGACCACTGTGCTGGAAGCCCCGGTGTCCACCAAATATTTCCCCTGCACCGTCTCCACCCCGATCTTTACACAGGGCCTGCCCCACTCATCATACGTGAGCGGACACAGGTACTCAGGCTGGGCGCGTTCTAGTCAGGGTGGAGGGCGTACGGGTGCGGTAGGCGCTTCACTGCTCACGGCAGCGTCTAACTTGCCTTTGTCCTTCCCTATAGCCTTCTGTAGGGCGGCCACCAGAAGCTCGAACGACTCATCGGTCGTCCCCTCTGCCTCTGTAACACGTGGGTTTTGCACTGGAGGACCCCCTGAGACTGATCTCCCCCCTTTGGGGAACGGGCAGTCTCACCTCCAGTGTCCCGTCTTCCCACACCCGAAACAAGTCCTGGACTTGTCGGTACTAACCCCTTCCTGTCGCCATTCCTTCCTATTACCCTCACTGGCTTTCATTTCGTGGACCCTTCCCCTTGGTTTGACCTCCTCCCTGGAATCGGCCTTAAAGGCTAGACTCAGCTTTCTGAGCGCGCCTGCCTCTGTATTCGTGAGGTCCTCAGGGTCAAACCACGCTTCTGCCCTGACCCTGATCCTTGGCAAGCTGTTCGCCACAAGAAACCTGAGCCAGTGATTCCTGGGGGCCCCTCTCAACTGCGCGCGGTTCAGCGTCCCTCCAGTTGCCTTTACATACAAAGGCCATAGCCTGTCCGCTAATGCATCTGGTGCCTCGCCGGCCAGCTGCCTAGTCCATTCTACTTGTAAGAACGGGCTACCCTGGGCATGCCCCATGGCCCTCAGGATCTCGTCTTTCAACCCCTCTGTGGTCCCCCCTCCCAGCTTTGTGGCTGCGGATAAGTTCTGATACAATCCCCCGTCAAGGGAGAACAGCATCAGCCTGTTGATCTCGCCCTCACTACATCCGTTGACCCCCCCTACCTGTTCTACTTCCATAAAGTGAACTGAGGGGTCCCCGTCCCGTTTGAGCTTGGGCATTCCTGATAGCATGGCTTGCAGCTGAGGGGTTGTGTATGGGACCACGTAATCGCTCTGCAGCGGGCCTTGGTCAGCGTTTGGTGCGGCTGGACCGAACTTCTGCTGCCGCAGAGGCCACATTGGTCTCGGTGGCGCTTCAGGCGCCGGTTGGACTCCCCTGTCCTGAGCCCGATCATCAGGCTCCTAACCCTCCTTGTCCCAGTCTACCCCGGTTTCCCCCGGTGACATTAAACAGGCCATACCTCTGGCTCCGGACAAGGCTTGGGTCAATTTTTAGATCCTTTCCTTACATTGTCCATGATCTGCTTCCTCATAGCCTCTACTTCTGGCTACTTTATAAGCTATCTTTATATCCCTTAGCTGGCCCTCCAAGCTGTCAGCTCTCGCTATTAGCCTCGCATTTTCTTCCCGTTTACCTGGCCTCTGTAACCTGACACTGTAGGTATTTAACCATGTTACGGGAGGTCTCTTCTTGCACATGTCTTGCCTGCCTTTCCTCGTGCAGTTCCTCTAATAGTCTACTCCCGACTATCTCCCTCACGTCTGACCTATCCTCAGACTCTTTAAGTTCGTTCCCTAGCTTTTCAACCCGCTCCCTGAGCATTGAACTTGCTTCTGCAGACACAGGAGCCAAATCGCTTTCTCCTTTGACTTCCTGTGATCTCTGCTACCTGTCCATTCTGCAGCCCTATCCTGGGGACTCTCAGAGCGCAGCATCTCCACCACCCATGGCTGAGACACATTAATCTTATTGAACACGTAGGAGGAAATCCTATCCTCCATTCCGGGTCTCTTGCCCTTAAAACTGTCCATCATTTGACACAAAACCTATCGTCCTGCCAGCGGTCGCCAATCTCTGTAAGTGGTTTTCTTGGGCGTACCGAAAACACACCTCTTACTACAAGTTCTGGACAATAGGGATTATATGGAACAGATCAGACTCGGACACCCGTTTGAGCTCAACCGTATTGTGTTTAATAGGATTTAACAATAACACTCGCAACAGTACAAAACAATACAACCCTGGCTTGTCCAACAAGCCATACAGTGCTAAATTACCACGGTCTAATAAAAGAACCCTCCCGTGAAATAAACTAACACAGGACCCCAGCACTAAACTCCTCTAAGGTTTGGTTGGGACTTACAATCACCCCCTCACACAGCTAAGTGGTCTTGTGGATGTGTAGGCGCAGGCAATATGCTCACCCCAATTGCCCGTTGTCTTGCTTGCAGCTTTTTACTGTACGTCTCGCTCCTGGTTCCGTACCGCCGACGCGGTATCCAAGTTCCAGTTTGAGTCGAGGTCCGTTGATGAGGGATGAAGAGCAGCGCTCAGCTTCTGGCGGTGTTCCGTCGAGCTGAGCCTCACTCAGGAGACTCGCTGTAGACTGATGCCGAGGAGAAGGAAAAAAGCAGCCCCTGAATGGCTCCTGCTATACCCAAAACCCATCGCCTTTTCTTCCCGCCAATACTGATCGATGTATTGACTCAAGTGATCTGTCTGGACCCCCCTGTGGCCTGGAGTGACTCATGACCTTTGAAATCTTTGTGAAAAATGATATTCCGTTTCCCCGCTCCCAGGCCTGGCACCTGGAGAGACAATGGGTGCTGATTACTGGATGTCTGTCGTTTCCTTAGTTGATGGCCCCCATTAGCAGGTAATGGGTTTCAATCTCAAACCGAACTGGCTTATCTCCTAGAATTAGTGATTTCAAATAAAACTGTTGGACTATAACCTGGTGTTGTGCGACTTCTCATTTTTATCTCCTAGAAGACAGTGGCCTGGCCATCTCCTGCCTTCCACCAGTTTCGGTTGGGACTTTGCTTTATTGATCGTGTCTCTGAGTTATCTCTCGGGGTATTGTTCCCAGTAATCATGTTAGATGGTGATGACATCAATCAGCCTGGGTTCCCTTCCTCCCAGCCTGTCAGTGTGAGATGACCGTTTGTATATGAATGCACCTTAGTCAGGTTGGCCTGGCTTGCAATCCGATTCCCTTAGCCACTCCCACAAGCTTGCCCAACAGTACAGTTCTTTTCTTGGGGTTTTGGATATAAAATATGATTCATAAAATTGGCCAGAAAGCTGGTGCTACACAGGGTGCTGCACTCACAGTGAATACTGCTGACCTGAGTATACCTCTTGATTTCCCTGATTAGATATGAAGCAACTGTGGGAATACGTGTTGCTGAGATTGCAAGATAGCCAGGTATGCGTTTAAGCATTAAAGTGACCTGTGCTGACTATGTTACTTTCTGGCTAACTAATAATGCATAAAGACAATGGCCCATATTTTCCGATCGGAGGCTTCCTGCGTGCGGAGGCCTCCGATCTGGAAAAATCTACGAACTTACCTGAGGGCTCCCAAGGTGCGTATACTTCCACTCCTGGGCCTCTCCAACTGGAAATGCGCAGGGCCCACGTATCCCAGAGGCGCAAGCGTCCCTGGGATCACATGGGCCATGGGGAGCCAATAAGAGAAGGGATTCTCCCTTCATACACTTGATAGATAGAACTGTCAAATATATGAATGGAGATCACCCCAAAAACACAGAAAGCATTAAATAATTTTTTTTTAATCACATTATTAAAATGAGTTGAAATTATAATAAATAAAATATTTTAAACAAAAATTAAATTTTTTGAAAAAAGTAATTAAAGTTTTTTATGGGGCTAAAAATAAACTTACCTTTTTTAAATGATAAATGGGTGAAAAAAAATTTTTTTTCTTTACTTTTTTCAACTCTTATGCTGGTAAAAGCAGGCCTTACGGCAGGCGTAAGATTTCTAAGGGTTTTCTGTGGGCGGAGGTTCTCCAGAAAGCAGAACTCTCCCCCCGCAGAGGCCCTTCTCCAGGGCAGGTGTCCGATCTGTCAAGAGTATTCTTGACAGATCGGAAATACCGGTTTTCAGTGCATGTGTTTCAAGAAGGTGGCTCACCACCACCTTCTCAAGGGCAACTAGGGATGGGCAATAAAAGCTGGCATTGCCAGCGATGCCCTGATCCAATAAACGAATTAAAAAAAATTTTAAACGGCATTTCCAATGTCCCTACAGGTGTGTACACAGCCTGTACACACCCATAGGCATCGGAATATATGGCCCAATGTATAAATGTTAATAAAGGTGTGTACAGGCACGAGAATACAAAAGAAAGGAATGCAGCTCATGATGACACACCTTGTATGATTCTTACACTCTTTACTCAGCTCACTGGATCAAGCAACTTTGATAAGCAGGGCCTCCCTTCTTATGATCGGAAACTTAACCATTTACATGTGTTAAGTGGTCATGATGCGGAGATGCCAGTTAAGTGGGCTGTGGTTGAGACCTAACAATCTATCCTTTTTACTGAAGTGATAGCTTGTTAGGTCTCAACCACACCAAAAAAAGTGCCAAATGCCAAGTGTATACTCCTGATCTTTGGCACAGGTGGAAAAACACTGGCAGATCACACACTCGAAATAAACTACAAATTGCTTGTTATGAGAAAGAAATTCACTGGGGTTGAATTTCCGTGGCGATTCTCCTGGTCGTGTGCAGTAACTTCAGTGGAAGATCTGCTCAAAGTCCGGCGAAATGGCGTAGACACTGTTTGTGCCATTTCTCCGGGGTTTGCGCGGATTTCCGCTGAACTTATGGATGATGATCGAGAGACTCCCCGTAGAAATATAACCCCAAAGTTTCAAGATTCTTCCAGTCACTTTGCAGAGTCCTTTAATCCGAGTCTCTAGGTTGGGCTTTTATTGTAAGCACACACCTTGCCACTCAAAGAGGGCTGTCTTGCCACTGTTGCTGAGACACATGGTTAAATTCAATGAGCGACTATCTCAAGGTCTTTATGACAAAAGAAGCCTTTCATGTCACGGTACTGGCCTAGAAATTGGAGAAAGCCCGAAAACAGGCCAGGGCATCGTCCAGCCCAATTTGCCTACACCCGTTCAAAGTGGTGCAGGCAGCACGCAAAATTTGTGCTGCCTGCTCATTTATATGATTGCAGCGCTGCTCTCAGCACTAAACACGCTGCTGGTTGGATTAGCGCTCAATGGGGGGCCAATATCAGGTGCAGTCTACTGACCAATAAAGTTTGACCTAGGCTCTCTCCACTACTTAAAGGGGAGGTACTTTGTTGCAGAAGCGCCTCATTGTCAGTCTAAACAAAGGCATGGCACAACAGCCGAGGGAAAGGGCTAGGTTTTCTGATGTGGCACTGGAGGCCTTGGTCCTGGGGGTCCAAAGACCCCATGACATCCTCTACCCGCAGGGGGGCAGGAGGTCTTCCAGGATGACCACAAGAAGGATCTGGGAGGAGAGCGCTTAAGCCGTCACTGCGACGCGTGTTGTCACCAGGACCTGGATCCAGTGCCGCAAAAAGTTTAATGACCTCACACGAGTGGTCAAGGTTAGTGAATGCATCATCAAATGCCATTTCCCACCATCTGCATGACTAGCCTCACACACTGCTCAGTGCACCACACCCCCATCACTCAGCTACCAACAATAGCTACCAATCACCACTCATACCTCACAATCATAGCTTCACCTCACCCTCACACGCTGCAACACTCACACCCACATCTCACACCTTGCACACACTGTCAGCTATTCAACCATGGCAGGCACATCACCCAAATACATTACACCACACTCAGTGACACATTTCTCTTTCTCTTGTGGGCCAAGATGACTCATAACCGATGGGAACAACAACAGACGGGAGGCAGCCAAGCCGCTGTACAGACCCTCAGCCACCTGGCGGAGTCCGTGCTCGACATCAATGGAGGGCAGTGACCGAGGCCGTGGCAACGGGAGAAGTTGAAGCCCTTGCTGATAATGACAGTATGGTCATTCCTAATCCTTCTTCTCACATCCCATTGCCCCCTCATCCCACAATCTCTCTCACTTACAAGCTGGTGTATGCACGGATATCTTGTTTTCCCTCCCCTCACCACAACCCGACCCTTGTGTATTTCTCCTTTCAGATACCCAAGAACTGCCAGCAGCCCAGTCTGTCCCTAAAGTTCTGGAAAGAAAAGAAAGACATTTATATAATGCCTTTCATGACCACCGGATGTCTCAAAGTGCTTTACAGCCAATTAAGTACTTTTGAAGTGTAGTCATTGTTGTAATGTGGGAAATGCAGCAGCCAATTTGCACACAGCAAGCTCCCACATACAGCAGTGTGATAATGACCAGATAATCTGTTTTTGTTATGTTGGTTGAGGGATAAATATTGGCCAGGACACCGGGGATAACTCCCCTGCTCTTCTTCGAAATAGTGCCATGGGATCTTTTACGTCCACCTGAGAGAGCAGACAGGCCTCGGTTTAACGTCTCATCCGAAAGACAGAGGAGGAGAGTGATGGAGGAGATGAAGAAGACACATCGGCACTGCATCTGGCAGTTGCAGACACCAGCTCAGAAAATGGCACTGCGTGCACTTTAGAGGGTAGTATATAGGCGGAATCTGCTTGTGGTGAGTCACCGGGCACAAGTGGGCTGCAGCCAGGCCAGGGGGAAAGGGTAGCTCGGGGGCCAGCTCCCTGGAGGGCGAGTTTGCGCATGAGTTCTGCTGCACAGGATTCAGATGATGACCTCGATGAGGCAGCCTTCAGAAGAAGGGTGATGGGCACACAGAAATGCTTGGTGCAATGGCAAGCCTGCCAGAGAGCCTCTTGTCATTGTCAAGAAGCATGGAGGAGTCTGGCTCCAATATTGCACGGGGCTGTGCGCAGAACTTGGAGCCCATGATTTCCAGGATGGAGATGATGGGCAACTCCATGAGAGAACCTGTGGACCCAACCATGATGCTGGGTGTGGTGGGCGATGTTGCACCTTCCATTGCAGCACAGGCGGAAGCGATGCAACGTCTCAGTGCTGCAGTGGAAGCTCAGACTGATCCTCTGCAGTCTCAGACTGCTGCCACGCAAGCTCAGACTGCTGCCATTGTGGCTGGGTTTACCAGTGTGGAAAGGGGCTTGCAGGGTGCCGCAGCATTCCAGCACTCTGTGCTCCAACAAATGGCTAGGAATGCTGAGGCCTGCAGGGAGTGGCAGTGGCTCCGCGGAGCAAGAATTTGTTGTCCTCTCTCAGGATGACAGCATTCCTACTCCCACCCCTGCCACTCCGCCAGTGCCCTTGCTGGTGCCTGTCATCTAGCCAGCCCAGATTGCTGCCGCCCATGCTGAGGCGGTGCAATCTACAGCCGGGCCTTCCAGGCCCAGAGCTGCTCGAGGTCGTCCTCCAAGGCCATCTGCAGTCTCCTCCCCACTGAAAGTCAGCAGCCTTCCACCAGCCTTGCTGCAGCCACTGGGGGAGCACTTCATAGGAGCACTAGAATAGGAAAAGGTACACGAAAGACAGACACTAAGGGAATGCACAAGGGTGATTAGTTGACTTTGTTCTTCTGATTTGAATTTGATAAATTTATAAATTATGATTGGAATGTGTGTTTTGTGGTGGCTCTCATTTCAGCTTTGTGCCCAGGAGAATGCTACGATATTCCACGGCAGAGGGATGGTATGATGGGGAAGTGGTGAGCAACAGGGATCTGGGGTTTCATTCACTGGAACTGGAGTCTGATGAGACGCTCACAGACAGCAAGTCCGTAATAGGGATGTGCTGCCTGCCTCCTCCCTTCCTCCTCCTCCTCTTCCTTTTCCTCCTCCTCCTCTTCCTCTTCTTCCTCCTCCTCCTCCTCCTCCTCCTGAGGCGGTCCCGGAACCCATGGTGGCAAGGGCTGTGTGTTGATGATGGCCAAGATGTGGCGCATGTAGCAGACCACCACGAATTGGGACACCCACTCCAGCGTGTACTGGAGGGCTCCTCCCGAGCAGTCAAGGCAGCAGAACCGTTGCTTCAGCACCCCGATGGTCTGCTCGATGACATTCCTCGTGGCAGCATGGCTATAATTATGAGTCCTGGCCATGAATGTTGGGGTTGCAGAGGGAAGTCATAAGCCAGGTGCAGAGCGGATAGTCCTTCTCTCTGAGTAGACACCCTCGGGTTTGACGTGGTGGCTGGAAGCTTGCTGGTACACCGGACTGGCGCAGGATGAAGGCATCCTGACTGCTGCCAGAATAGCGGGCCTTCACCATCATGATGCTCTGGGTGTGGTCGCTCAGCAACTTCACATTAAATGAGTGGTAGCCTTTGCGGTTACGGAACATCTCAAAATTGGTACACGGTGACCGCAAAGCCACGTGTGTGCAGCAGACCACCACGAAATGGCGCCCTGCACCATGGGGAAGCCCACTATCCTGGCAAAGCCACATGCGCGCTCGTCCTGCTTCTCTCTGTTCAGAGAGAAGACAATTAAGTTACTTTTCCTGGTGTAGAGAGCTTCTGTGACCTCCCGGACGCAGCGATGAATGGCGAACTGGGAGATGTTAGCTATGTTGCCTGCTCCAGACTGGAAGCATCCGCAGGCGAAAAAATTGAGGGCCACGGTGACCTTGAGGACCACTGGGAAAGCCATAGTTTCCCTGCTCTGAGGCTGCAGGTCTGGTTGCAGGAAGTGGTGGCGTTCTGTGAGTTGGTGAAGCGGAGCCTCTGAATACACTGCTCCTGGCTTAGGTGCAGGTAGGAGAAGTGCACTTTGAAGATCCTAGGTGGGTAAGGCCTCCTGCTGAGAGCCCTCCTGCCCCCTCCTCCCTCTGTGAGCATCTTGTCCTCTTCTTTGCTGCCTCCGCTCCATCTCCCTATCATACTCGAGCGCGAGGGGGACTGCAAGTAGAGTCCACATGACTGGGAGCAAGTGGTGTGAGAAGAACCCTTTAAATGAGAAGCAAGGCCTTCTCCACTTGCAGCAACACTCCCTGTCACCTCACTAACTTTAAGTAACTTTAGAAAGCTCCAAACAGTTGCACAAACTTAAGCAGAGCCAGTAGAAATCAAAAAGCAAGTCAGCTGCAAGTTGTTGATGATCCCTTTAAATAGCGCTGGTGGGGGTCCTTCCTGCCGCTAAATGCATGATCAACTGGTCGTGATTAGGAGAGGCGTTAAATGGAGTGGCGACGTCGAAAATGGCAGATATTGCGTCAAATCAGTGTTGCACACTCATTGACGTCACGATCTGCCTCATCTAAATATCTGGAGCGAGCGCTGGCAAAGGCAGTGCTACTGACCTCCCCAAAATGGCAGTCATCGCAAGACCCACCGGAAGCGGGCGGAAGCGAGGCAGCCACCATTTTTTCAGCAAAACCGGCCTTAACAGCCGACGCTAGACCTCCGAATTTTGCAGCCACTAAGTTTGAGATAACAATGGCTTTCGAAAGGATATCCCCTGATAGGACAGGCAGTACCGATGTCCCAAATTCTGGTCTCCCATAGATATGTTTTCGGGTTCAGTCACTCCCATAACAACAAGAACCTGCATTTATACAGTGCATTTAACATAGTAAAACATCCCAAGGTGCTGCACAGGAACGTAATCGGAAAAATTTGACACCGAACAACATAAGGAGATATTAGCACAGGTGACCAAAAGCTTAGTCAAAGAGGTAGGTTTTAAGGATCGCCTTAAAGGGGGAGAGAGAGGTAGAGAGGCGGAGAGGTTTAGGGAGGGAATTCCAGAGATTAGGGCCTTGAGATCTGTCTACAAATAATTAGCATAAACAGAGGCCGGCCTTCCTTTGAAACTAGCACCACTATTCCAGACAGAATCTTTGTATTTGCCTCATATGCTCACACACACATCCTTTCCAGAAACTAGTTTACATTTGTTATTAATATGCAATGCCTCCAGGCAGAGATATATTTTGCTTTATCTACAGGCTCTCAAGCTTAAAAGGACAAAAGAAAACTTGACAAGAGTAGCAACCATGGCTCCCATTTTAAAAATCCCAAACCCTACAATTGAAATGAAAAGATATAACATAGAAATTTTATAACTTGTAACAGGACAAAGCCTTGTTTCCAGCACAGTACTATCCACTTTCTTTACTGGTGAGGGGGAAATAGGTATGGCTGAGTTGGTAGTCCCAAAGCAATGCTAGCTGACTAGATTCACAGATTAAAAAGTACACTATTCTTTTTTTCCTTCCCTTGTTAGGACCCCATGTGAAAAGGTAGGAAACCAACTTACAAACATCTCCTCTAATAGCACTGGGTGCAGATCAGGGGCAGACACCATCCTGACTTGGAAATATATCGCCGTTCCTTCATCGTCGCTGGGTCAAAATCCTGGAACTCCCTCCCTAACAGCACTGTGGGAGTACCTTCACCTCACGGACTGCAGCGGTTCAAGAAGGCGGCTCACCACCACCTTCTCAAGGGCAACTAGGGATGGGCAATAAATAACAACAGAAACCGTTGGAAAAACTCAGCAGGCGAGGCAGCATCCGTGGAGAGAGAAACAGAGTTAACGTTTCAGGTCGAAGACCTTTTGTCAGAACTGGAAATAGCAGGAAATGAAATAGATTTAAGGCAGGGATAAAGCTGGGAAAAGGGGGAGGGGATGAAAGAACAAAAGGAGAGATTAAGAGACATTAAGAGACATTAAGAGATGATCAAGGCAAGAGGTGGTGTTAATGTGACAGGTTGAGGCTAATGTGGCTGTGAAACCGAGTCTTGGCAGATACCTGATCAAACACGAGAAGGGAAACTGAAAGCATATGCTGGCCTTGCCAGCGACGCCCACATCTCATGAATGAATACAAAAAAAAAGACTATCCCCAGAAAAACCTGGCATTACTGCTTCCTGAGCTGCTGTTTAACTGTCCTAACTCGCACCAAGTCCCATTCGCCCATCACCCCTGTACTCGCTGACCTACACTGGCTCCAGGTTAAGCAGTGCCTCGATTTCAAAATTCTCATCCTTGTTTTCAAATCCCTCCATGGCCTCGCCCCTTCCTATCTCTGTAATCTCCTTCAGCCCCACAACCTCCCCGAGATATCTGCGCTCCTCTAATTCTGCCCTCTTGAGCATCCCTGATTATAATCGCTCAACCTTTGGTGGCCGTGCCTTCTGTTGCCTAGGCCCTAAGCTCTGGAATTCCCAGCCTAGACCTCTCCGCCTCGCTACCTCTCTTTCCTCCTTTAAGACGCTCCTTAAAACTTACCTCTTTGACCAAGCTTTTGGTCATCTGCCCTAATTTATCCTTATGTGGATCGGTGTCAAATTTTTTTGTCTTATAATACTCCTGTGCAGCACCTTGGGACGTTTTACTACGTTAAAGGCGCTATATAAATACAAGTTGTTGTTGTTGTTGTTTAAGCACCATCTGTCTTCAAGGGACAGGCTGGTATTGTTGAGAAAGGTCTTTATTTTTGATATGTTGAATAAAAAATGGTTTTACTGCTTTAGTACTTATCGCAGAATGATTAGTCTTTCACTTTTAGTGATGGGGACAGTGTTTAGTACTGTGCCACACCCTCTTTTGTTGCTATATGGCTTATTTGTAGGCAGACAAGCGGAAAGAACCATAAGCCCTCTTGACAGCTACTGAAGTTATTCACCTGGTCCTGTCCTGAGCCACAAATAACTTTTTGCCTCCAACAAAATAAGAATATCCTCATTCCCATGAACATACAACTGCTCCATCCTAGTTTCCAAATTGCCATCAATCTTTTACATTTTAAATACTCATTAACAGTCCTTAGCAACACCCTATCCCAGGGATGCTCAGGCGTCCCTTAACACCCAGCATCCCTAGGATACAAATGGAGGAACATTGTATGGCGGATTCCCTCACTTGCATGGTGTCATAATACACCCACTCCCAAATCCACAGAAAATGTTGACGGATGGAGAAAAACGGGGCAAGGACGTGATGTAATGCGGTCCCCTCCCGGCCCAATTTCATTTGCTACCAGCCCAGATTACAGGGTTCTTAACAGCGACAGAGCAGAGGTAATTTGGACTCAAGGTCTCCAAGCTAGTTGTAATGTACTGGGGGCTTGGCCACTTGTCTCACTGTCCTGGCTGCAGAGGTGTGAGGCCCAGGGAATCTTCATGGGGTGAAAAGAGAATAAAATCAGTTATTGTACAGTAACCTGCCTCAAACAGAATACAAAATAAACTAGTGCCCTGGCTGACAATTTAATGCCCACAAACAGTTAAATGGAAGGGGAATTCTTTCTCTTTCTTGAAATATATATTAAAGATTTATTGAAGTGCGTGGAACAACAGTTACAGCTGTGCACCCAAAGCATACATTATAGATGGTATTGCATAATGGAAGGCATAGAGCAATGTTCAATGACATTTCAAATTTCAATAAATAATTTTCATGTTAAATAAATAATTATGTTCACAGTCTGCTTTCAGAGGCACATCACAATATACTCTGTGTATATATATAAAATATATTTATTTTAAAAACTTGCAAGCTTGCTACAAAACAGAAAACAGAGTAGAAGTTAAGGGTAGCTACTCAGACTGGTAAAAGGTGGGCAGTGGTGTTCCACAGGGATTGGTGCTGGGACCACTGTTGTTCACAATTTACATTAATGATTTGGACTTGGGAATTGGAAGTACAATTTCAAAATTTGCAGACAACACCAAATTGGGGGGTGTAGTTAACACAAAGAAAGAATGCAACAAAATACAAGAAGACATTAATAAACTAGCAGATTGGGCATGAAATTAGCAAATTAATTTCAATATAGATAAGTATGAGGTGGTAAATAAGGAGGCCACATACTGCTTGGATAATAAGCGTCTGAATGGGGTAGAGGAGCAAAGGGATCTAGGGATACAGATACACAAATAGCTAAAAGTAACGATGCAGGTTAATAAGGCCATAAAAAAGCAAACCAAGCACTGGGGTTCATTTCTAGAAGTATAGAATTGAAAAGCAGAGAAGTTATGTTAAACTTATATCGAACCTTGGTTAGATCACACTTGGAGTACTGTGCACAGTTCTGGTCTCCATTTTATAAACAGGATATAGAGGCATTGGTGAAGGTGCAAAAGAGATTCACAAGGATGATACCAGAACTGAGAGGGGTGACCTGATAGAGGCCTTTAAAATTCTGAAAGGGTTTGATAGGGTAGAAGTAGAGAAAATGTTTCCACTTGTGGGGAATTCAGAAACTAGAGGTCAAGACTCATATATATAAGATAGTCACTAATAAATCCAATAGGGAATTCAGGAGAAACCTCTTTACTCCGAGAGTGGTCAGAATGTGGAACACGCTACCACAAGGAATAGTTGAGGCGAATAGCATAGATGCATTTAAGGGGAAGCTAGATAAGCACATGAAGGAGAAAGGAATAGAAGGATATATTGATAGGGTGAGATGAAGCTCGTGTGGAGCATAAACGCCGACATAGTCCAGGTGAATGAAAGACTTGCATTTATATAGCGTCTTTCACGATCACCAGACGTCCCAAAGCGCTTTACAGCCAATGAAGTACTTTTTGAAGAGTAGCCACTGTTGTAGAAAACGCGGCAGCCAATTTATACACAGCAAGCTCCCACAAACAGCAATGTGATAATGACCAGATAATCTGTTTTAGTGATGTTGATTGAGGGATAAATATTGGCCAGGACACCGGGGATAACTCCACTGCTCTTCTTTGAAATAGTGCCATGGGAACTTTTACGTCCACCTGAGAGAGCAGACGGGCCCTCGGTTTAACGTCTTATCCGAAAAACGGCACCTCGAACAGTGCAGTACTCCCTCAGTACTGCACTGGAGTGTCAGCCTAGATTTTTGTGGTCAAGTCTCTGGAGTGGGACTTGAACCCACAACCTTCGGACTCAGAGGCGAGAGTGCTACCCACTGAGCCACTGCTGACGCTGTTGGGCCGAATGGCCTGTTCCTGTGCTGTAAATTCTATGTAATTTTATGTAAGATGCTAATTGCAGGATATGAAAGGAGCCTGGCATTCACTCACTCACCTTACCACATAGCAGAGAGAGAACTGCAAGGAGAATTGTTGCCAGACCCATTATATCGAGAGCAGCATCTGCAGAAGCCTGGGAGTAGTGTGCTCATCCAATCTCTCTGGCTTCTGGCCGATGCCTAGGTCAGTGTGACCTCCAACACAAATATTTCATACTCTTGCAAAATGGAAACACTAAATGAACCACCAATATAGTACTGAGCTGCGCAGCCCAGAATGGTCTCAGGCTTAAATCCTCTTCTATGCTGAGTTAGGTGGAAGTTGGAGTGCTAACCTCAGCATTCCTAAAGTGGGGATGGAAAAAAAAATCGGTTTGCTGCCCTGATTGATATCCAAGGTCCCCCTGAAAGAAAATCCTCTATATGGGCATCAAGTGGGAACTGGGTTGGCTTTTGGGATAGTAGGGTGTATTTTCATGTCCCAGTGAGGTCTAATGGGGAATGACGGAAGAGAGAGTAAAGTAAAAGGCTGAAATGAAGTGAAAGAAAATCCAACGTGATGGCACAACATGAAAGCTGCAGCCAGGTTTCAGACAGACACAGACAGGCTGACCTCCTGGTTTTTGATGCGGAGATGCCGGTGTTGGACTGGGGTGGACAAAAGTGAGAAGTCGCACAACACCAGGTTATAGTCCAACAGCTTTATTTGAAATCACAAGCTTTCGGAGCGCTGCTCCTTCGTCAGGTGAAGTGAAGAAATACAAATGGGCACAGCATATATAGACAGAGAACAATGCCTATGCAGAGAACAATGCCAGACGACTACAGTTAATCTTTCTAACTGCCCTTTATCACACCTCGGCAGAGAGACAATCACGGCAATCAAATCCAACCAGGTCAGTCAGAAAGACATTACATCAAAGACGATAGCAAAATACAACAAAGACAATGAGGTGGGGTCACAGGGGGTCTAATGTGGCAGATGCTGCAGTCTGTATGGAAAACCAAAAACTTTAAACGTTTTACTTTTTTTACTGGAAATCACCGCAGGTCTGGCCGCATCTGTGAACAAGCCAACGACGACTCGAGTCTGGATGACTCTACGTCAGGTGGGGTTACATGTAGCGTGACATAAACCCAAGATCCTGGTTGAGGCCGTCCTCATGGGTGCGGAACTTGGCTATCAGTTTCTGCTCGATGATTTTGCGGTGTCGTGTGTCTCGAAGGCCACCTTGGAGAACGCTAACCCGCAGATCCGAGGCTGAATGTCCTTGACTGCTGAAGTGTTCCCCGACTGGGAGGTAACACTCCTGCCTGGCGATTGTTGCGCGGTGTCCGTTCATACGTTGTCGCAGTGTCTGCATGGTCTCGCCGATGTACCATGCTCCGGGGCATCCTTTCCTGCAACGTATGAGGTAGACAACGTTGGCCGAGTCACATGAGTATGTACCATGTACCTGGTGGGTAGTGTCCTCACGTGTGATGATGGTAGCTGTGTTGATGATCTGGCATGTCTTGCAGAGGTTGCTGTGGCAGGGTTGTGTGGTGTCGTGGTCGCTGTTCTCCTGAAAGCTGAGTAATTTGCTGCGAACGATGGTACTTTTGAGGTTAGGCGGCTGTTTGAAGGCGAGTAGTGGAGGTGTGGGGATGGCCTTAACGAGGTGTTCGTCATCATCGATGACATGTTGAAGGCTGCGAAGAACATGGCGTAGTTTCTCCGCTCCGGGGAAGAACTGGACGACGTAGGGTACTCTTTTGGTTGTGTCCCGTGTTCGTCTTCTGAGGAGGTCTATGCGATTTTTCGCTGTGGCCCGTTGGAACTGTCGTAGGTGTCCATCGCGTTGCTCCTCGTCTGAGCAGATCCTGTGTATTCGCAGGGCTTGTCTATAGGGGATGGCTTCATTGCCCACGGACAACCTCACGATGCTCCACTTCTCCAGCTTCCACCCTAACCACGTTAAAGAAGCCATCCCCTATGAACAAGCCCTGCGAATACACAGGATCTGCTCAGACGAGGAGGAACGCGATGGACACCTACGGACGCTGAAAGACGCCCTCGTAAGAACGGGATATGATGCTCGACTCATCGATCGACAGTTCCGACAGGCCACAGCGAAAAATCGCATAGACCTCCTCAGAAGACGAACACGGGACACAACCAACAGAGTACCCTACGTCGTCCAGTACTTCCCCGGAGCGGAGAAACTACGCCATGTTCTTCGCAGCCTTCAACATGTCATCGATGACGACGAACACCTCGCTAAGGCCATCCCCACGCCTCCACTACTCGCCTTCAAACAGCCGCCTAACCTCAAAAGTACCATCGTTCGCAGCAAATTACCCAGCTTTCAGGAGAACAGCGACCACGACACCACACAACCCTGCCACAGCAACCTCTGCAAGACATGCCAGATCATCAACACAGATACCATCATCACACGTGAGGACACTACCCACCAGGTACATGGTACATACTCATGTGACTCGGCCAACGTTGTCTACCTCATACGTTGCAGGAAAGGATGCCCCGGAGCATGGTACATCGGCGAGACCATGCAGACACTGCGACAACGTATGAACGGACACCGTGCAACAATCGCCAGGCAGGAGTGTTCCCTCCCAGTCGGGGAACACTTCAGCAGTCAAGGACATTCAGCCTCCGATCTTCGGGTAAGCGTTCTCCAAGGCGGCCTTCGAGACACACGACAACGCAAAATCATCGAGCAGAAACTGATAGCCAAGTTTCGCACCCATGAGGACGGCCTCAACTGGGATCTTGGGTTCATGTCACGCTACATGTAACCCCACCTGACGTAGAGTTATCCAGACTCGAGTCGTCGTTGGCTTGTTCACAGATGTGATTTCCAGTAAAAAAAAGTAAAAAGTTTAAAGTTTTTGGTTTTCCATACAGACTGCAGCCTCTGCCACATTAGACCCCCTGTGACCCCACCTCATTGTCTTTGTTGTATTTTGCTATCGTCTTTGATGTAATGTCTTCCTGACTGACCTGGTTGGATTTGATTTCCGTGATTGTCTCTCTGCCGAGGTGTGATAAAGGGCAGTTAGAATGATTAACTGTAGTCATCTGGCATTGTTCTCTGCACAGGCATTGTTCTCTGTCTATATATGCTGTGCCCATTTGTATTTCTTCACTTCACCTGACGAAGGAGCAGTGCTCCGAAAGCTTGTGATTTCAAATAAAGCTGTTGGACTATAACCTGGTGTTGTGCGACTTCTCACTCCTGTTTTTTGGCAGACAATGTGGGCATTATAGTTCATGAGATGGGTGCGAAGACAGTTGCCCTGTTTCACACTCCAGAGTACGCTCCCCGTGAAGAAAGAACTTGCATTTATAGAGCGCCTTTCACAACCTCAGGAAAGGGCGGGGGGGATTCATGGAAAATTCAAAGATTTGGAGGTGGGAACGGAGCGGGCAGGATGTAACTCAGAGAAAATATTTGGAAGAGACACCTCCTATTCCTTCCTGTGACTGCACCTATGTTTATACCACCCAGACTGCTGGAGGGCAAAGGGAATAAATCTTGTATTTATTTAATCTCTTTTATAACCTCAGGATATCCCAAAGCGCTTTAAAGCTAATTCTGACGAAAGGTCAACGACCTGAAACGTTAACTCTGTTTCTCTCTTCACAGATGCTGCCTGACCTGCTGAGTATCTCCAGCATTTTCTGTTTTTATTTCAGATTTCCAGCATCTGCAGTATTTTGCTTTTGAAAAAACAGATTATCTGGTCATTATCACTTTGCTGTTTGTGGGAGCTTGCTGTGCACAAATTGGCAGCCACATTTCCTATATTACAACAGTGACTGCACCTCAAAAGTACTTCATTGTCTGTAAAGCGCTTTGGGACGTCCGGTAGTCGTGAAAGGCGCTATATAAATGCAAGTCTTTCTTTTCTTTCTCTTCCTCCTCCTCCTCCTCTTCCTCCTCCTCAGCTGGTCGCCTTTTGCTTGTTGACAAGGGATGTGCCCTCAGGATGGTGAGGTTGTGGAGCATGCAGCAGACCACGACGAATCTTGAGACGTGTTCTGGTGAGTGCTGCAGGGCTCCTCCAGAGCGGTCCAGGCAGTGAAACCGTTGCTTCAATACCCCAAATGGTCTGCTCTATGATGTTTCGTGTAGCAGCACGGCTCTCATTTTACGCTTGCTGTCCACATGCGGTTGGGTTACGGAGCGGAGTCATGAGTCAGGTGGTCAGTAGATAGTCCTTGTTGCCCAGTAGCCACCCTCTGGAAAAAGTTAAAGATGTAACAGATTTTTAAGCAAGTGTAGGGGCAGGGAAAGTTTTTTGTTAGTTGAGGGATAAATATTGGCCAGGACACCGGGGATAACTCCCCTGCTCTTCTTCGAAATAGTGCCGTGGGATCTTTTACATCCACCTGAGAGAGTAGACGGGGCCTCGGTTTAACGTCTCATCCGAAAGACGGTACCTCCAACAGGGCAGCACTCCCTCAGTACCGCACTGGAGTGTCAGCCTGGATGTTTGTGCTCAAGTCTCTGGAACGGGACTTGAACCCACAACCTTCTTGACTCAGAGGCGAGAGTGCTAGCCACTGAGCCACAGTTGACAAAGCTGTAATGAAGAGGAAGTGGAAGGGGAGGAAGTGGAAGGGAGGAGGCAACCCAGACAGCCCCTTTCTGCCCGGGATGTCCATAATCGACTCATCCGACAGCGGTTCCCATGAACAGAACCCCAATTCCAGATTCGCCAATAGTCCCACACCTTACCATCCCTCTGATATGGACCATCATAGTGTTCTCTTGGCCACAATGCTGAAATCAAAACCACCACAAAAGAAAAATATTCCAATCAACTTTATACATCAATCCATCAAATATTACATTAAAAAGTCAACTAATCACCCTTTTGCATTCCCATAATGCCTTATTACGTGCGCCCTTGCCTGACCTAGTGCTCCTACGCAGTGCTACTCCAGATGCTGCAGCATGGCTGGTGGAAGGCTGCTGACTTTCACTGGGGGTGACTGCAGATGGCCTTACAGGATGACCTTGAGCAGATTTGTCCTAGAAGGCCCGGCTGTAGATTGCACCACCTCGGCATGGGCGAAGCAGTCTGGGCTGGCTGGCTGACAGGCAACAGCAAGGGCACTGGCGGAGTGGCAGTGGTGGGAGTAGGAATGCTGTCATCCTGAGAGAGGACAGCAGGTTCTTGCTCCACAGAGCCACTGCCACTCCCCCGGGACAGCGCCTCAGCATTCCTAGTAATCTGTTGGAAGACAAGATGCTGGAATGCTGTGACACCTTACAAGCCCCTTTCCACACTGGTAAACACAGCCACGATGGCAGCAGTCTGAGCCTGCATGAGAGCAGTCTGAGCTTCCACTGCAGCACTCAGACATTGGGTCGCTTCCGCCTGTGCTGCAATGGAAGCTGAGACATCAGCCACCACACCCAGCATCAGCTTGGATAAGAAATTGGTTTAAGGACAGAAAACAGCCAGTCGTGGTAAATGGTTGTTTTTCAGTCTGGAGGATGGTAGACAGTACTGTTCCCCAAGGGTCAGTGCTAGGACTACTGCTTTTTTTGTTATATATAAATGACTTGGATATTAGAATACAGAGTAAAATTTCAAAATTTGCCGATAATACCAAACTTGGAGGTGTGGCAAACAGTAAGGAGGATATCAATTGACTGCAACAGGACATAGATAGGCTAACAGAATGGGCAGACAAGTGGCAGATGGAATTTAATACAGAGAAGTGTGCGGTTATGCATTTTGGCAGAAGGAACAGGGAGAGGCAATATACACTTAATGGCATAGTACTAAAGAGTCTGCAGGGACAGAGGGACCTGGGAGTTAATGTGCATAGATCTTTGAAGGTGGCAGGACATATTGAGAGAGTAGTTAGCAAAGCATATGGGGGGAAAAATTCAGTTGGTTGCGCCTCCCATTAGCGCCTTAAGAGGGCGCTAATGGGGCGCAAAACAACTAGCGCCCGGGCGCAGCGATGTCTGCGCCGCTCGCGAAATTAACTAGACATTTTGCGGCGGCGCTAAACAGTACTGCCATGATCTCCTGCGCCGGCAGATTGTGACGTCAGTCAAGTGCGCAACGCCCCGGTAGCGCCCCGGAGTGGATATTGAGTGGCACCCCCTGCCTTACCGCCTGCCGCTAGCAATGACAGGTTGAGGGGAGTGTTTTGCAGTCAGGAAGGGACTGGGGGAGCGCTATTTAAAGGCGACCGCTTCCTGCCTTTTTTTGTTGGCGACATTTTTGAACCACGCATTCTGAGAGAGAGAGAGAGAGAGACTTCTGGAGAGATTCAATGCTGTGTGAAGGAGTTTAGGGTACTGAGCAGCACTTTGCAGGTTCATTTTGATTTGCCCTTCCTTGTATCGATTTAGAAGAGACTGTGGGGGCTGCACTCTGAGCTCTTTCCCATGGACTCTCCATTGTTCTTTCCAGCAGATTTGATGTACAGGTCTCTCCAGGCTGAGATTCAAGGCTGCAATGAGCAGGATGTGGATGGAAAGCAAGATCAACCCTCCCCTTTAAGAACTGGCCAGGGCCATTGTGTCTGTGTTCCATTGCTGACTGACATCACATGAGCTTCGCCAGCGCTCTGAGGTAGCGCCTCGCTCCTCGGCCTTTGCGCCTTAAGACAGATGTGTAGCACCTGATTTAGCGCTCCAATCACCTCCAGGGGCGATAAAAGTCAAGTTTGCAGTCGGAGGTGATAATTAGCGCCAGGCGCTAATCTTTGCGCCCGGCCGATAATTGCGCCCCAAACGGGGCAATACTGAATTTTTCCCCCATGGGATCTTGAGCTTCATAAATAGTGGTATTGAGTACAGCAGGGAAGCTATGCTGAACCTTTATAAAGCTCTGGTTAGGCCATAACTAGACTATTGCGTCCAGTTCTGGTCACCACACTTTAGGAAGGATGTGAAGGTCCTTGAGAGGGTGCAGAGGAGATTTACCAGAATGGTTTCAGGGATGATGGATTTTAGCTACAAGGACAGGTTGGAGAAGCTGGGGTTGTTCTACTTGGAGCAAAGGAGGTTGAGGGGAGATTTGATAGAGGTGTACAAGATTACGACAGGTTTGGATAAGGTAGACAGAGAAAGGCTGTTCCCATTAGCTGATGGTACAAGGACTAGGGGACACAGATATAAGGTTTTGGGCCAGAGATACAGGGGGGACATGTGGAAGAACTTCTTTATGCAGCAAGTGGTAATGACCGGGAACTCGCTGCCGACGGAAGTGGTGGAAGCGGAGACAATCAATGTTTTCAAGGGAGACTGGATAGGCACTTGAGGGAAATAAACTTGCATGGCTACGGGGATAGAACGGGGGAATGGGACTGACTGGATTGCTCTACAGAGAGCCCGCACGGACTCGATGGGCCAAATGGCCTCCTTCTGTGTCGTAATGACTCTATGACTATGACTCTATGACCTTTTAGTCTGATCAAGGGAATCTATTGAGAAATCACTGATTTAGATGTAGAAGAGCAGCCAAATATAATGACTGAGTTTTAAAGGAATTAAGGAAAAGGAGTGGAGAGGGAGAGGCAGGAGTGAAAATATTTGAAAGAGGCCCTTCCTGTTCCCGCCAATGACTGCACCTATGTTTCTACAGACCACTATTACTGGTATGTCATACGATCCCGATTGCTAAAGGGCGAAGTAAGAAAAACTTGCATTTATATCAGGTCTTTCACAACCTCAGGATGTCCCAATACGCTTTACACCCAATGAAGTATTTTTGAAGTGTAGACACTGTTGCAATGTAGGAAACAAGTCGTTAGGACTGTTGCTGCGGCTTCAGCTAGATGCTGTTTGTTTGTCCAAGGAAAGGTCTGCTGGTTGCGCTCTGGCAGAGCATTTTGTTAAAAACTTCTACTCCCGTAAGATCAGCTGAAAGCGCTCCATGTCAAAGTTGCTTGTTGCTTCGGCTCCTTAAGCTGTAACTGGTCAGAATTCCCTTGTGTTTGCCACCATTAAATGTGATGATGTGGAGATGCCGGTGTTGGACTGGGGTGGACAAAAGTGAGAAGTCGCACAACACCAGGTTATAGTCCAACAGCTTTATTTGAAATCACAAGCTTTCGGAGCGCTGACTTCACCTGACGAAGGAGCAGCGCTCCGAAAGCTTGTGATTTCAAATAAAGCTGTTGGACTATAACCTGGTGTTGTGCGACTTCTCACCATTAAATGTGTTTTGGCGCCCCCTTGTGTACGTTTTTGATACTGGATTTCCTTATCAGTGAACACCAAATACAGCAGCTGAGGCTGTCCTGCTTCTACTGGTAGAGTGGATGTGTGTATTGTTGGTAACACTTTAAGCAACACTTGCTTAAAGTTGGATAAAAGGACAATTGAACTTGTTAAGGTTTTGTTGAAGTTATGAATGAGTGACTAATCCAGGATTTCACAGTTACAGAGACACATTAAGAGGTGATTATTTTGCAAATATTCTGACTTGGCATAAATGAGGCTAATAGAACAGCGGTTAACGGGGTTTAATGGCTTCAAACAGAAGCCCTACCACCCCGTTAACTCCAATGATGGGGCCAGCAATTACTTCGAAAGGGGCTTATCGCTGGGTGCTCAAAACGCCCACCGGTCTCAGGCAATAAGCTCTCCTTAATATGCAAATCAGGGTCCGAAGATTGCCATTTTAGATTGGAAATGGTCGGAAACGTGCGCCCTGCACACTCTGGCCAGTTACACGGTCGATGGAGCAGAAGAGGTCCAGCCAAGGGAAGGTGGAAATTATTTTTGCAGCAGTGTTCCTTCAAGCCCCACAAAAATAACCTGGACCACAGTCGCCCCCCCCCCCCCTCTCCGTGATCGACGCCCACACTGACCTTTGCTGGCGGCCGGGTGGCCTGATATTGGCCAACCTTAATCTGGCAAACTGCATCGGGCACCGATTTGGTGCCCCGCAGCTCGCAGGCCCGACGTATATGAGATCAGAGCCTCAAAATCATGCCGCATCCTCGCCGCAGGTATAGTCAACCGGCCGGCGCGCTCTGCCAGTTGGTCACCAAACGTCCAAATCGACCCCAGAGTCTCCTTACCATGACCATGTTGTAGAAGCTATTCCCATTTAAACTATCATGGCAGCTACTACCCCAGACAGCCAGGATCTACTAGAGTCAGCCCTCTGGGGCAAGAGGACGGGTAATGCCTGAGGAGGCCCAGGCTTACTAGGGAGGTTGTGACTGAAATGTGCCATCTGATCAACAAAGACCTGCAGGGACTGTTAACCATATGTGTCAGTGAAGGTCACCACTGCCACAGGGACCTTCCAGACACCCGAGGAGATGTCCCAGGAGTTAGCCACATTGCGAGGTACTATTCCATTGATTGAATTGCCACACTCTCACCTCCATACACCTCACCAATTGCCAGCAGCAGATCAGCCACAGCAGGTAGAGAGAAAGGTGTGTGGCATGTACCACAGTCATGCTAAAATTTGGATTGCGATGTTGTTGTTTTCGTATCTTCAGACTCTTCCCTTGGAGAATAGTGTGAAGCAGTGGAAGGATTTGCAGGCTGATTAACAGTCTGACATTCCTTCATGGCCATAACCATTTCTGTACCAGCCGAAGGGGTGGTTAGTCCGATGCGACAGGAGGGTTTTATGGGCTCCCACACCCATAAAACGAGGGAGGGGTTGTGGTTGCACCAAACATCCACCAGACACGAGTCTCCGCTGGTTGTCAACCCAGAATTCTGCTGGATCCCAACCCATTTACCAGAGTACATGTGTCACCACTCACACTGATTCTAAGGACTAGCCCCGGTAAAGACACCTCAGGACACAGAGGGGGTAAGGAGAATGGAGGAGTGCTGGCTGCAGCATTAGATACGGGTAATGATGGACAGAAGAGGTGGTGAAACATGTTGGGCAAGCAAGTGCCAGGTGGAGGTCTGTTGTCCTGTATGCCCATCACGCGGTGTCTCCAGCTGAGGTGTTTACTGTTCCTGCTCTCTCGCAGAGGATGATAGAACACATAGATCATCTTGAGAATGCACTCCAGGTCATACCATGGCAACTCGGAGTGGATAGTCAGTTGTGTACAACGCAGTCATCCACTGATAATAGAGCAGCAATAGTAGGAACTACAGCGACCATCGCAGTAACATGGAGCATTGACCAGATACAGACAACCATTGGTGAAGGTTCTCAACTTATAGAGGTCAATGTTTCTACACTCACGCAGATCGGGGCTGAGGGGATGGCCCCTAGAAGCATCCTGTGTGCAGAGGCACAGGGTCAGCTAACAACTGCAATATCGATGTCCTCTAGAGCAGTGGTTCTCAAACTTTTTTGGTTGAAGGATCCCTTTTCAAATGGATTAGTAATCCTGGAAACCCCCATATAAATTACAATGTTATATAATACTCATAATATGAAAGTGCTGCATGTAAAGAGTGTTTCAATAATCCTTTTAAGAAAACAGGTATTTACTTACCGATATCAGTGAGATGGGTGTTCCTGCTTCTCACACCAATTCTGGGGACTCCGCAGCAACAGATGGCCACTATCAGCCACTTAGCGCGGGACAATTTTTAAAGCCGTCAGCAGGCTGGCCAAGGTGAGCGGGCACGAGCACCCACGCACATGCTGCAATCTGCTGGAAGCACGACTCACCGCCGTACTGTCCCACTGGCATGTTCTGTAACAGCTGCACTGTGGGATTGTACGTGTTTGTGTGAACACATTCAGGTATGTGTTTGAAGGGCCCTGCAGGTGGTCTGATCACGTGTCAGGAGGACGGCACAGGGCCGCAGCGCCAGGGAGAGGAATCGACTCGACCGGCAGGAAGCTCAATGCAAAGTGAGTGAGAGCTGTGGGCCTCTGTGAGAGGCGGGCCAAGCCGCTGAGAATAATTCACAAGAACTGAATCAGTGTCGGTTTTATAGAGGGGCAGGTTTCAAATTACCTCCGGCCGTGGACCCCCCGGAAAGTCTCTACGAACCCCCAGGGGTCCGCGGACCCCAGTATGAGAACCATTGATCTAGGGAACACCTTCGAAAGTAGGGACGCACCAGTCATGGAAGCACAGGGCCTTCTTAGGATGATGAGAGTTAATTGCACCTGCAGATATAAAACAGCCTGTATCCCAGGGAGCTAGCCATCTGGCTCAATAGACAACTAGTAATTCTCTTCAAAATAACAACAGAAAACGCTGGAAAAACTCAGCAGGCCAGGCAACATCCGTGGAGAGAGAAACAGAGTTAACGTTTCAGGTCGAAACCCTTCGTCGGAACTGAGAGAAGAGCAGGAAATTAAACAGATAAAAATGCAAGGGGGAGGCTCTATTTTTTCTCCCCTTGTCCAGTCCCTTCCCACCTACATCCGCGATTCCTCTGACGCCCTCCGCCACTTTAACAGTTTCCAGTTTCCTGGCCCCAACCGCCTCCTTTTCACCATGGACGTACAATCCCTCTACACCTCCATCCCCCACCAGGATGGCCTGAGGGCGCTCCGCTTCTTCCTTGAACAGAGGCCCAACCAGTCCCCATCCACCGCCACCCTCCTCCACCTGGCTGAACTTGTTCTCACATTGAACAACTTCTCCTTTGACTCCACTCATTTCCTCCAAATCAAAGGTGTTGCTATGGGAACCCGCATGGGTCCAAGCTATGCTTGCCTTTTCGTGGGATATGTGGAACACTCTTTGTTCCAGTCCTACTCGGATCCCCTCCCTCACCTCTTTTTCTGGTACATTGACAACTGTATTGGTGCCGTTTCCTGCTCTCGCCCTGAACTAGACAATTTCATTCACTTTGCCTCCAATTTCTACCCTTCCCTCACCTTCACATGGTCCATCTCCGACTCTTCCCTCCCCTTCCTCGACTTCTCCGTCTCCATCTCTGGGGATAGGTTATTGACCAACATTCACTACAAGCCCACTGACTCCCACAGCTACCTGGACTACACTTCCTCCCACCCCGCCTCCTGTAAGGACTCTATTCCCTTCTCCCAGTTTCTCCGTCTCCGCCGCATCTGCTCCGACGATGCCACCTTCCATACCAGTGCTTCCGACATATCTTCCTTTTTCCACAACCGAGGATTCCCCTCTACCGTCGTCGATACAGCCCTCAACCGTGTCCGTTCTATCTCCCTCACTTCTGCCCTCACCCCGGCCCCTCCCTCCCGGAACCACGATAGAGTTCCCCTTGTCCTCACCTTTCACCCCACCAGCCTCCACATTCAACGGATCATCCTCCGCCATTTCTGCCACCTCCAACGTGATCCCACCACCAAACGTATCTTCCCCTCACCTCCCCTTTCAGCATTCCATAGGGACCGCTCCCTCCGAGACACCCTAGTCCACTCCTCTATCACCCCCAGCACCCCTTCCCCTTCACCCGGCACCTTCCCGTGCAAGCGCAGGAGATGCAACACCTGCCCTTATACATCCCCCCTTCCCACTCTCCAGGGCCCCAAACACCCCTTCCAGGTGAAACAGCGATTTACTTGTACTTCTTGCAATCTAGTATACTGTATTCGCTGCTCACGATGTGGTCTCCTCTACATTGGGGAGACCAAACGCAGATTGGGTGACCGCTTTGCGGAACACCTCCGTTATGTCCGTAAGGGTGACCCCGAGCTTCCGGTCGCTTGTCATTTTAATTCACCCCTCCACGCCCACTCAGACCTCACCGTCCTCGGCCTCGTGCATTGTTCCACGGAAGCTCAGTGTAAGCTCGAGGAACAGCACCTCATTTTTCGTTTAGGCACTTTACAGCCTTCCGGACTCAATATCGAGTTCAACAATTTCAGATCATAACCCCGGCCCCTACCACATATATATACACATTTTATCCACCCTTTTGGTCCGTGCCTCTTTCCTTTTTTTTCTCTCTCTCCCCCTACGGCAGCTGTCTCTCATTCTGCCAGCATTTCACACCTTACCTTTTGTTTCTTAACCTGTCCCATTACCATCTCGTCTTGCCTTAAGCATCTCTTAATGTCTCTACTTACCATAGACCAACCCTTTTGTTCTTTTATTCCTCCCCCCAGCCTCCCCCTTGCATTTTTATCTGTTTAATTTCCTGCTCTTCTCTCAGTTCCAATGAAGGGTTTCGACCTGAAACGTTAACTCTGTTTCTCTCCTGGCCTGCTGAGTTTTTCCAGCGTTTTCTGTTGTTATTTCGGATTTCCAGCATCCGCAGTATTTTGCTATCGTAGTAATTCTCTTCCCTCAGCTAGGCGAGCTGGGTCAGTTGAAATTTTCAAGACTGGGATCGATAGATTTTTGTTAGGTCAGGATATCAAGGGATATGGAACAAAAGTGGATAAATAGAACTGAGGTACAGTTCAGCTATGATCTAACTGAATGGGGGAACAGGCCCGACGGGGGAATAGCACAGCCATGATGGCTATTCAGTAGAGCATGACTGACAGGTGGTAAACCTTGTAAGAAAGAAAATTAAACAGGTATACAGCATTGAGTGAACTTTGTGATGCCCTGCTCCTTCCGTGGAGCCTTGTAGGTCATAACTTCGGGTGTAGATGTCTGCTCACGCAGTTCAGAAAACACACCAAACAGTTAGCAATAAAAAAATAGTTAACATTTTTTGAGACACACACAGCTGCCTCATTAAACCCACAAATACCAATAGAAATTGGTGCCACGCAGAGTCTTGCAGTTTGGGCGCTGCACACCACATAAAATGGAGAAGTGATTGTCTGGATGGACTGGCCTTTTAGAGTTGGCTTCTTAAAGCTGAGCAGCACTTTCCAGTGTTGGTTACACAGTTTGATTTTTTTTTAACTTTATTACCTAGCTTTGTCTGCATTTTTATTGGTGCATTACATTTTGTTGCTGTTTAGGTTTCATATTTTGCATTGTGCGACTCTTGTTTCCAGCTGCCATTTCACTTACAACATGCAATGTGGCAGGACGGGAATTCCTTTGGGAGTTCCAAATGGTCATAGAGTCATAACGGCACAGAAGGAGGCCATTTGGCCCATCGAGTCCGTGTCGGCTCTCTGTAGAGCAATCCAGTCAGTCCCATTCCCCCGCTCTATCCCCGTAGCCCTGCAAGTTTATTTCCCTCAAGTGCCTATCCAGTCTCCCCTTGAAAACATTGAGTGTCTCCGCTTCCACCACTTCCGTTGGCAGCGAGTTCCAGGTCATCACTACTCGCTGCATAAAAAGTTTTTCCTCACATCCCCCCTGTATCTCTGGCCCAAAAACCTTAAATCTGTGTCCCCTATTCCTTGTACCATCAACTAGTGGAACAGCCTTTCCCCGTCTAGCCTATCCAAACCCATCATAATCTTGTACACCTCTATCAAATCACCCCTCAACCTCCTTTGCTCTAATGAAAACAAATCCAGCTTCTCCAACCTGTCCTTGTAGCTAAGATCCCCCATCCCCGGAACCATTCCGGTAAATCTCCTCTGCACCCTCTCAAGTGCCTTCACATCCTTCCTAAAGTGTGGTGACCAGAACTGGACGTAATACTCCAGTTGTGGTCTAACCAGCGCTTTATAAATGTTCAGCATAACTTCTCTACTTTTGTACTCAATATCTCTATTTATGAAGCCCAAGATCCCATGGGGAAGAAATTTAGTATCGCCCCATTTGGGACACAATTATTGGCCGGGCGCAAAGATTAGCGCCTGGTGCTAATTATCGCCTCTGACTGAAAACTTGGCTTTTATCGCCCCTGGAGGTGATTGGAGCGCTAAATCAGGCGCTACACACCTGTCTTAAGGGGCAAAGGCTGAGGAGCGAGGCGCTACCTCAGAGCGCTGGCGAAGCTCATGTGATGTCAGTCAGCAATGGAACACAGACACAATGGCCCCGGCCAGTTCTTAAAGGGGAGGGTTGATCTTGCTCTCCATCCACATCCTGCTCATTGCAGCCTTGAATCTCGGCCTGGAGAGACCTGTACATCAAATCTGCTGGAAAGAACAATGGAGAGACAATGGGAAAGAGCTTTGAGTGCAGCCCCCACAGTCTCTTCTAAATCGATACAAGGAAGGGCAAATCAAAATGAACCTGCAAAGTGCTGCTCAGTACCCAAAACTCCTTCACACAGCGTTGAATCTCTCCAGAAGTCTCTCTCTCTCTCTCTCTCTCAGAATGAGTGGTGCAAAAATGTTACCAACAAAAAAAGGCAGGAAGCGGTCGCCTTTAAATAGAGCTTCCCCAGTCCCTTCCTGACTGCAAAACGCTCCCCTCAACCTGTCGTTACTAGCGGCAGGCGGTAAGGCAGGGGGCGCCACTCAATATCCGGTCCGGGGCGCTACCGGGGCGTTGCACACTCGACTGACGTCATGATCTGCCGGCGCAGGAGATCGTGGTGGTAGTGTTTAGCGCCACCACAAAATGTCTAGTTAATTTCGTGAGCGGCGCAAACATCGCCGCGCACGGGCGCTAGTTGCTTTGCGCCCCATTAGCGCCCTCTTAAGGCGCTAACAGGAGGCGCAAACCAACTGAATTTTTCCCCCCATATGCTTTGTTAACCACTCTCTTAGTATGTCCTGCCACCTTCAGGGACCTATGCACATTAACTCCCAGGTCCCTCTGTCCCTGCACACTCTTTAAAACTGTGCCATTAAGTGTATATTCTGCCAAAATGAATCACCTCACACTTCTCTCTATTAAATTCCATCTGCCACTTGTCTGCCCATTCTGCTAGCCTATCTATGGCCTGTTGCAGTCGATTGGTATCATCATCAATGTTTGCCACACCCCCAAGTTTGGTGTCATCAGCAAATTTAGAAATTCTACTCTGTATTCCAATATCCAGGTCATTTATATATATCAAAAAAAGCAGTGGCCCCAGCACTGACCCTTGGGGAACACCACTGTCTACCATCCTCCAGTCTGAAAAACAGCCATTTACCACAACTCGCTGTTTTCTGTCCTTAAGCCAATTCCTTATCCAAGCTGCCAATGACCCACCTATTCCATGAGCCTCAAATTTGTTAACCAGCCTTCTATGTGGTACTTTGTCAAAGGCCTTCCGAAAATCCATGTAGACAACATCCATTGCATTCCCTTCATCAATCCTCTCTGTTACTTCATCAAAAAATTCAATTAGATTAGTCAAACACAATCTGCCTTTTACAAATCCGTGTTGGCTCTCCTTAATTAGCTTAAACCTCTCCAAATGCCCGTTTTTTCCTTGATTATTGTTTCTAAAACTTTACCCATCACTGATGTTAAACTGACTGGCCTGTAGTTACTAGGATTGTCCTTACACCCTTTCTTGAACAATGGTGTCACATTTGCAACTTTCCAATCCTCAGGCATCTCCCCCGCATCTAGGGAAGATTGGAAAATTATTGCAAGCCCTTCCACTATCTCCTCCCCCAATTCCCTTAGCAATCTAGGATGCAATCCATCTGGACTAGGCGACTTGTCCACTCTAAGCATACCCAGCCTTTCCAGTACATCCTATCTATCAATTTTCACCGATACAAAGTACTCATTGAGTATTCTAGCCTTGCCCTGTGCCTCTAAGCATATATCACCTTCTTTGTCTCTAATAGGCCCCACCCCGCCTCTTACTACCCTCTTACTGTTTACATGCTGGTAGAATATTTTTGGGTTCCCTTTTATGTTAACCGCCATTCTACTCTCATATTCTCTCTTTGCCAATCTTATTTTCATCTTCACTTCCCCTCTCAACTTATTGTATTTGGTCTGGTTCTCCCTTGAAGAATTCACTTGACACTCATCATACACCCTCTTTTTTTGTTTCATCATCTTCTCTATCTCCTTCATCATCCAAGGAGCCCTTGCTTTGGTTCCCTTACCCTTCCCTCTTGTTGGAATGTACCTAGCCTGTACTTGGAACATCTCCTCCTTAAAGATCACCCATTGTTCCATTACAGTTTTACCTGTCAGTCTTTGGCTCCATTTACCCTGGCTAGATCCTTTCGCATCCCATTGAAGTTAGCCCTATTCCAGTTTAGAAGTTCCACTCTCGATTGTTCCTTGCTCCTCTCCATTGCTAATCTAAATCTTATGATACGATGATCACTTGTACCCAAGTGTTCTCCCACAGACACTTGATCGACCTGGCCCACCTCATTCCCCAGCACCAGATCAAGCAATGCCTCCTTCCTAGTTGGGCCAAGAACATATTGGTCAAGGAAATTCTCCTGAACACATTTCAGAAATTTCTCCCCCTCCTTTTCCCTTTACCCTAGCATTATCCCAATCGATATTTGGGTAATTAAAGTCCCCCAATATCACCACTCTATAGCTCTTGCATATCTCTGCCATTTTCCTGCAGATTTGCTCCTCTACCTCCCTCTCACTATTTGGAGGCCTATAGAATACCCACAACAGCATGATCATACCCTTTTTGCTCCTCAACTCTAACCAAATGGATTCTGTCCTTGTCCCCTCAAGAACATCCTCCCTTTCCAATACTACAATGTCTTCCTTAATCAGCACTGCCACCCCACCTCCCTTTTTTCCTTCCCTATCTTTTCTGAACACCTTGTACCCTTGAATATTAAGTGCCCAGTCCTCACCATTTTTAAGCCAGGTTTCCATTATTGCCACAACATCATATTGCCACACGGCTAATTGTGCTTGTAGCTCACCAACCTTATTCACCACACTTTGTGCGTTTACGTACATGATATTTTTGATTTTTTCGTAGTCTTTCTTAGTCTGCTCCTATCTAATATGATACTACTACCGCCTCTAATACTATCTTCTCTAGTACTATCCAACACACTCACTCTTTTATGCACCTTATTCCTCTTTTCTACTCCTATATGCTGGTGCCCATCCCCCTGCCAAGCCAGTTTAAACCCTCCCCAACAACACTAACAAACCTCCCTGCGAGAATATTGGTCCCGGCTCTGTTGAGGTGTAACCCATCCGGCTTGTACAGGTCCCACCTTCCCCAGAAATGGTCCCAATGCCTCAGGAATCTAAAGCCCTCCCTCCTGCACCATCTCTCCAGCCACGCATTCATCTGTTCTATCCTCCTATTCCTGTACTCACTAGCACGTGGCACCGGGAGTAATCCGGAGATTCCTACCTTTGAGGTCTGCTTTTTAATCTCTCTCCTAGCTCCCTAAACTCTGCCTGCAGGACCTCATCCCTCTTTCTGCCTATGTCGTTGGTACCAATATGGACAACGACCTCTGGCTGTTCACCCTCCCCCCTCAGAGTGTCCTGGCACCAGGGAAGCAACATACCATCTTGGAGTCACGTCTATGGCCGCAGAAACGCCTGTCTGCTCCCCTAACTATCGAATCCCCTACCACTATTGCTCTTCCACTCTTTTTCCTCCCCCCCTGTGCAGCTGAGCCACCCGTGGTGCCATGGACTTGACTTTGGCTGCACTCCCCAGAGGAACCATCACCTTCACCAGTACTCAGAAAAGAATACTGGTTGGAGAGCGCGATACACTCCGGGGATTCCTGCACTACCTGCCTGGTCCTCCTCTTCTGTCTGATGTTCACCCATTCCCTCTCTGCCTGCATACTCTTAAGCTGCGGGGTGACCACCTCTAGAAACGTGCTATCCACGTAACTCTCAACCTCACAGATGCACCGCAGTGACTCCAGCCGGTGCTCAAGCTCCGAAACCCGGAGCTCGAGTTGCTGTAGCTGGCGACACTTCCCGCACATGTGGTCGTCCAGGCTATGCGAAGCATCCAGGACTTCCCACATGGCACAGGATGTGCACTCCACGGGACTGAGCTGCCCTGCCATGCCTCTATTTAATAGACTAAGAACCAACCCAGCAGAAATAAACTTAAACTTAACAAAAAACACTCCCCAGCTACTCACCAATCAGCTCCTTCCCTCTATTTAATAGACTAAGAACTAACCCAGCAGAAATAAACTTAGAAACTTAAAAAAAAATACACTCACCAGCTACTCACCAATCAGCTGGTCCGAGATTTGAAGGAGGAAGGTCAGTTTATGAAGGGACAAGAAAAGCAGGTATGATTATACCTCAGAAATTATGTATGCACCCATCCTTAACCCAGAACCTGCATTTACAGGCAGAGACATCCCTTCCTGGGCATCTCAAAAGAGATCTGTCTTGCACATCTCCACTTCACAAGGCAGGCTGCCCTAGAGTTATGCTATCCTCTCAAGGCTGACAACTTCAATGCTGGAGATGGTTCTTCTGTGGCTATTAAGGTCACTACTCAGTTAAACCATTATGTCACTAGATCCTTCCAAGCCACCACTGGTGATGTATGTCAGTTGACTGTCCAGAGATGCATCAAGCGACTGACAGAAGCCTTGTTTGCAATGGGAAACCACATGTCCACCACTTTCTCCATGGCAAGGAAGTATCAGTAGGACAGGACAGAATTTTTACCAGGGTTCCCGAGAGTGCTAAGTATCATAAATGTCATTCTCTGACCTACTGACCAGTAGATTCCTTGTTCTCCTCTTCCACCACCACTTGCTCTTTCTTACCTGTGCACTCCAATTCAATGTCATGCTCACCAACTGCATTCTCTGGGAGTTGTGTAGCTAAGTTGGCACTTGCAAACTTCGGTGAGAGGAACACAGGATGCTTTGTGCTTCTGCATTGCTCTGAGCCGTTGGCAGTGTCAATAGCCTGGTCTTCCAGGCCTACAATGGCAGGAAAGGGACTAATGCCAAAATGTTGGCTCCAAGGCACACCTTGCATTACAAGATACTGTGTATGATATTTGTGTGATTGCCTGTATGCCTTTGTGGGAGTGAGCGCGAAGGGGAACTGGACATAAAAGCAGGATGGCAGCAAGCCTGAGCTTCGGGGGCACCTGATAGTTCACCTTTCTCTGATTCCTCCATGCACTGATATTCCAGGGTGCCCAGGGTGGTGGTCTCTATTTTGGTTCCTGAGCCTTTCTGTTGTTCAGGTCTCTCACTTGTATTATGTGCTATTGTGTGGTAGAAGCTGGGTTGTAGCCTTGGGATGCTGCAAATTGAAACAACACGTGCCTAGTGACAGATATGCCCAATCTGCAGGCCAACCAGAGTGTCTGTGTTAAATAAGATGGGCCGAACGGCCTTCCTCATCTATTTTTAACTTCTGATGTTGTGATACGGGGAGAGAGCAGGGAAATGGGACTAGAGTGGGTAGGTCTATGGATCATGCAGCTAGGTTGTGTTACAATACTTCAATGTGTGAAGCCCTTGGAAGATGTGAATGTGGCAAGGCTTTCAATGGCTGATTACATCTTGAAGTATGCCTGGCTGAGGTATGGGTATGCAGGGGATGCAATGGCAGAGCTGTAAGGTTCATAAAGGCTTGGCATGGGTGAGCAGTAAATACGGAACAGGCTGATAGACAATAAATACTATGGTATGGAATCTCTGCCATCTACCCGGTACTTTAGGGTAGTCATACTTGGTCACATTCCTTAACGTCTGCCATCTTCTCCTGCACCTGTTGCCATGTCCTATGGATACTGTAGACGGTGTTGACTTTAGGCGACACCTCCTGCCAGGCATGGTGCACTGCTGTCCTCTGGGCAGGGTGTCCAAGAGCAAAAAGAGAGAAATCTTCTTTGCATGTACCTCAAGCAACAGCACATCCACTTTGCCAACCATCAAACAGGAGGTCCACTTGCCCACACATTCCATACAAGGACACAGGTACATTGGAACAGGAGTAGGCCATTCACTCCCTGAGGCCCTTTCACAGAACAGGGGCTAATGGAGACTGAACATGATACAGTTACACACAGGTGTGATTTCAGAGCCCACTGAATAAGTTAGTTACTCTTCTGAGGTTTAACACTTTCTAGTCTTAAATTGCTATTTGGTGTTATAACATGTCTAACATTCTAAAATTGTAAAAAAAAAACGTTACTTCTTTAATTGTGGTCCAACCTAATAAAAATAATGATAGGAACAAGAGTAGGGCATTCAGCCCCTCAGATCATGGTTGATAAGTACCTCCACTACATTTACCCACCTTTGCTTTATATCCCTTGATACCCTTACCTGACAAAAATCTATCAATCTCAGTCTTGAAAGCTCCAACTGTCCTAGCATCAACAGCCTTTTGGGGGAAGAGAGTTTTAGATTTCCACTACACTTTGCTTTTCAGAGACTTGAGCACAGAAATCTAGGCTGACACTCCAGTACAGTACTGAGGGAGTCGGCGCCGTCTTTTGGATGAGACGTTAAACCGAGGCCCCGTCTGTTCTCTCACGTAGATGTAAAAGAACCCATGGCACTATTTCGAAGAAGAGCAGGGGAGTTATCCCCGGTGTCCTGGCCAATATTTATCCCTCAATCAACATCTAAAACAGATTATCTGGTCATCATCACATTGCTGTTTGTGGGACCTTGCTGTGTGCAAATTGGCTGCTGCGTTTCCTACATTACAACAGTGACTACACTTCAAAGAGTACTTCATTGGCTGTAAAGTGCTTTGGGATGTCCTGAGGTCATGAAAGGCGCTATATAAATGCAAGTCTTTCTTTTTCTGATATCACCCCTGAATGGCCTAGCTCTAATTTGTTCTGAACTCTCACCAGAGCAAATGGTTTCTCTCTACCTAACCTATCAACTCCTTTAATAATCTTAAAAGAAAAGTAGAAAAAGACTAAAAATTAAAAATAAGGCATTATAAAATATAACTGAATAAAATCACATTGGCCTGAAATTATTCCAAAAGTGTGATCAAGAGCTGCTTTAATAAAAACAGTTATATAACTTTATTTATGCAGTACTAGTACATACATGCAGAGTGTAGTCATGAAAATTAATTGAATTCACATTTCCTAAACAGAAGTTTGACGTGGTGTCATGATACTAATAATAGTTTAGTTTTGTTATTTCCCCATATTACCCGCCTTTGCTCCATATCCCTTGATACCTTACCTGACAAAAATCTATCGATCTCAGTCTTGAAAGCTCCAATTGTCCCCCAACATCTACAACCTTTTGAGGGAGAAAATTCCAGAGATCCACTACCCTTTGTGTGAAAAGTGCTTCCAGATTTCACTCATGAACAGCTCAGCTCTCATTTTAAGATGATGCCCCCTTGTTCTGGATTCCCCTCCAGAGGAAATGGATTCTCTGGGCTGGATTTTCTCAATGGGAAGCTTTTGGAGGCATGACTTCTGCTTGCCGGCTTTCAATCCCGCCTCCATCAGCTTCTGGCCAACCAGCGGGATTTTCCCCTGATTGACCTTGTTAAGCCCGCCCAGCGGGCTCAGCAGGCCAATTAGGGGAAAGTCAGTGACAGAGCACGTCAACGTCTGACGTGCTATAAGAACATAAGAACATAAGAAATAGGAGCAGGAGTAGGCCATTCGGTCCTTCAAGCCTGCTCTGCCATTCAATGAGATCATGGCTGATCTTCTGCCTCAACTCCATTCACCGGCCCTATCGCCATATCCCTTGATGCCCTTACTAGTCAGAAATCTATCGACTTCTGTTTTGAATATACCCAATGACTGAGCCTCCACAGCCCTCTGGGGTAGAGAATTCCAAAGATTCACCACCCTCTGTGTGAAGAAATTTCTTCTCATCTCAGTCCTGAATGGCCTACCCTTTATCCTGAGGCTGTGGCCCCTGGTTCTAGACTCCCCAGCCAAGGGAAACATTCTCCCAGCATCCATCCTATCAAGCCATGTAATAATTTTGTATGCTTCAATGAGATCCCCTCTCATTCTTCTGAATTCAAGAGAATACAGGCCTAGTTTACTCAATCTCTTCTCATACGACAGTTCCGCCATCCCAGGAATCAATCTCGTGAACCTTCATTGCACTCCCTCTATGGCAAGTATATCCTTCCTTAGGTAAGGAGACCAAAATTGTACACAGTACTCCAGGTGTGGTCTCACCAAGGCCCTATATAATTGGAGTAAGACTTCTTTACTCCTGTACTCAAATCCTCTTGTAATGAAGGCCAGCATACCATTTGCCTTCCTAATGGCTTGCTGCACCTGCACATTCACTTTCAGTGACTCATGTATAAGGACACCCAGGTCCCTTTGAGCATCTGCATTCCCCAATCTTTCACCATTTAGGAAATACTCTGCCTTTCTGTTTTTTCTACCAAAGTGGATAACTTTACATTTATCCACATTATATTCCATCTGCCATGTTCTCGCCCACTCACTGAGCCTGTCGAGATCCCCTTGAAGCCTCTTCACATCCTCTTCACAACTGACACTGCCACCTAGCTTTGTATCATCAGCAAATTTGGAAATGTTACATTTAGTCCCCTCATCCAAATCATTGATATAGATTGTGAATAGCTGGGGCCCAAGCACCTATCCTTGCGGTACCCCACTAGTCACAGCCTGTCATCCTGAAAAAGACCCTTTTATCCCTAATCTTTGTTTTCTGTCTGTTAACCAATTCTCAATCCATGCTAGTATATTACCCCCAATTCCATGTGCCCTAATTTTGTTCACCAACCTCTTGTGTGGGACCTTATCGAAGGCCTTCTGAAAATCCAGATACACCACATCTAGCGGTTCCCCTTTGTCTACTCCACTAGTTACATCCTCAAAGAACTCCAATAGGTTTGTCAAACAGGATTTCCCTTTCATAAATCCATGTTGACTCTGCCCAATCTTACTATTAGTTTCTAAGTGCCCAGTTATTGCATCCTTTATAATAGATTCCAGCATTTTCCCAACTACTGATGTGAGGCTAACAGGTCTGTAGTTCCCCGTTTTCTCTCTCCCTCCTTTCCTAAATAGCGGGGTTACATTTGCTATCCTCCAATCTGCAGGAACCGTTCCAGAATCTATAGAATTTTGGAAGATGACAACCAATGCATCCACTATCCCAATGGCCACCTCTTTCAAAACCCTAGGATGTAGGTCATCCGGTCCTTGGGATTTATCAACTTTTAGTCCCAGTAATTTTGCTAGTACTGTTTTTTTACTAATAATAATTTCTTTAAGTTCCTCATTCTCGTCACACCCCTGGTTTTCTCGTATTTCTGGGAGGTTTTTTGTGTCTTCCTCCGTGAAGACAGAAACAAAGTATTTATTTAATTTCTCAGCCATTTCCTCATTCCCTATTATAAATTCTCCCGTTTCTGACTGTAAAGGACCAACATTTACCTTCGCCAGTCTTTTCCTTTTCACGTACCTATAGAAGCTTTTACAATCCGTTTTTATATTTTTCGCTAGTTTGTGCTCATATTCCATTTTCCTTTTCTTTATCAATTTCTTGGTCCCCCTTTGCTGATTTCTAAAAAGATCCCAATCCTCAGGCTGACCGCTTTTTCTGGCAACTTTATAAGCTTCCTCCTTTGACTTAATACTAGCTTTAATTTCTTTTGTTAGCCATGGTTGGATCACTTTTCCTTTTGGGTTTTTATGCCCTAGAGGAATATATGTTTGTTGCAAATTATGCATTATTTCCTTGAATGTTAGCCATTGTATGTCCACCTTCATACCTTTTAGTGTAGTCTCCCAATCTACCATGGCCAACTTGTCCCTCATACCCTTGTAGTTTCCTCTGTTTAGATTGAAGACCTTAGTTTCAGATTGGACTACATTACTCTCAAACTTAATGTAAAATTCAATCATATTATGGTCACTTGTCCCTAAAGGCCCCTTTACCACAAGATTATTGATTAGCCCTTTCTCATTACACAGTACCAGATCCAGAATAGCCTGTTCCCTGGTTGGTTCCTCCACATACTGATCCAGGAAACCATCTTGCATGCATTCCAAGAATTCGTCCTCCACACCATTAGTGGTAATTTGATTTGCCCAGTCAATATGTAGATTAAAGTCCCCCATGATTACCGTATTGCCCTTGTTACATGCACTTCCAATCTCTTGATTGATACTGTGCCCTACATTACCATTACTGTTTGGTGGCCTATACACAACTCCCACCAATGTTTTCTGCCCTTTGCTGTTTCTTAGCTCCACCCAAACTGATTCCAGTTCTACATCACGATCTGCCAAGCCAAGATCTTTTATCTCTACCGTACCGATCTCATCCCTTATTAACAGCGCTACGCCACCTCCTTTTACTTTTTGTCTGTCCTTCCTAAATGTTGAGTACCTTGGAACATTCAGTTCCCAGCTTTGGTTACCCTGCAACCATGTCTCTGTAATGGCAATTACATCATACCCATTTACTTCTATTAGTGCCATTAATTCATCCACCTTGTTGCGAATGCTACAGTGCATTTAGATAAAGTGCCATCAACTTTTCCTCTTTAATATTTTTCTGCACTTTGACCCTCTTTACTGTTGGCCTTTGTTTCTGCTCCCTTCTCATTTTGCTGACTACTTTTCTAACTTGCACTTCCAGCTTTGATTCTCTCCGTTCTGGGCCCACACTTAGGTTCCCAGCCCCCTGACAAACTAGTTTAAATCCTTCCCAACAGCACTAGCAAACCCCCCTCTATGAGGCAGTTAATAGGCTTTAATCCCTTTCCCGCCTCGAGGAGACGGGACCTGGGGCAGGACGGCTTCCTGCTTCCTGGCAAGAGGGCACAGAGGCAGGTTTGCCACCCGCCCCCAAATTCTGCAACTTTACCGGCAGTCCCGCCTCCATACTCGCCTCCTCAGGGCTGACAAAATCCAGCCCATAGTGTCTGCCCTATCGAATTCCTTTATCATTTTTAAGACCTCGATTAGATCACCCCTCAACCTCTACACTCAAGGGAATACAAACCAAGTTTAGCCAACCTGTCCTCATAATTTAACTCTTTAAGCCCCGGTATCATTCTAGTGCATCATGCCTCCACATTGGGTTTTATGTCCTTTCATTCCTGAATGTCATTTCTTTTCTCTTCTACAGCCTTTGTAAAGTCTGAAATCCTGTCAAATGCATTTTCAACATGCTAAGAAAACATCAACCTCATTTTAATCCCATATATGGTCACTGCCCTTTAAAAAGTGGTCATATCCCTTTAATATTGAAGTGACGTTTTAAAGCCCATTTACTTATCCAATTTCCTGCCCACCCTCCCTACATGGTTATACTTTCTATGCAAGGCATCAGCAGTGCAGGAATCTTATTTAATTCATAGAATCATAGAATAGTACAGCACAGAAGGAGGCCATTCGGCCCATCGAGTCTGCGCCGGCTCTTTTGTAGAGCAATCCAGTTAGTCCCGCTCCCCGGCTCTTTCCCCAGATCCTTGCAATTTTTTGCTCCTTCAAGTATTTATCCAATTCCCTTTTCAAGGCTGCTATTGAATCTATTTCCACCACCCTATCAGGCAGTGCATTCCAAATCCTAACCACTCGTTGTGTAAAAACGTTTTTCCTCATGCCACCTCTGGTTCTTTTGCCAAACACCTTAAATCTGTGCCCTCTGATTATCAACCCTTCAGCTATTGGAAACAGTTTCTCCTTATTTACTCTATCTAAACCCTTCATGATTTTAAACACCTCTATCAAATCTCCTCTTATTGTAGATGCATTGGTAATAATTTTTCAAAACTCCCTGGATTCCGCTAAGGTCCCGGCAGACTGGAAAACTGCTAATGTAACACCCTTATTTAAAAAGGGCAGTAGACAGAAGGCTGGTAACTATAGACCGGTTAGCCTAACATCTGTGGTAGGTAAAATTTTGGAGTCCATTATTAAGGAAACAGTAACAGGACATTTGGATAATCATAATTTAATAGGACAAAGTCAGCATGGTTTTACGAAGGGGAAGTCATGTTTGACAAATTTGCTGGAGTTCTTTGAGGAAGTAACATATAGAGTGGATAAAGGGGAACCAGTGGACGTAGTGTATTTAGACTTCCAAAAGGCATTTGACAAGGTGCCACACAAAAGATTATTGCTTAAGGTAAAAAATCACGGAATTGGGGGTAATATTCTGGCATGGATAGAGGATTGGCTATCTAACAGAAAGCAAAGAGTTGGGATAAATGGTTCATTCTCAGACTGGCAATCAGTAACTAGTGGTGTTCCACAGGGGTCAGTGCTGGGTCCCCAACTCTTCACAATCTATATTAACGATTTGGAGGAAGGGACCAAGTGTAACATATCAAAATTTGCAGATGATACAAAGATGGGAGGGAAAGTAGTGAATGAGGAGGACATAAAAAACCTGCAAGGGGACATAGACAGGCTAAGTAAGTGGGCAGAGATTTGGCAGATGGAATACAACACTGGAAAGTGTGAGGTGATGCACTTTGGCAGGAAAAATCCTAGAGCAATTTATTATCTTAATGGCAAGAAACTGGAGAGTACTGAAGTGCAAAGGGATCTGGGGGTCCTGGTGCACGAAACTCAAAAGGTTAGTATGCAGGTGCAGCAAGTGATTAAGAAGGCAAATGGAATGTTGGCTTTCATTGCTAGGGGGATAGAATATAAAAATAGGGAGGTATTGCTTCAGTTGTACAAGGTATTGGTGAGACCGCACCTGGAATACTGCATACAGTTTTGGTGTCCTTACTTAAGGAAAGACATCCTTGCTCTCGAGGCAGTGCAAAAAAGGTTCATTCGGTTAATCCCGGGGATGAGGGGGTGGTCATATGAGGAGAGGTTGGGTAGATTGGGACTCTACTCATTGGAGTTCAGAAGAATGAGAGGCGATCTTATTGAAACATATAAGATTGTGAAGGGGTTGGATCGGGTGGATGCGGGGAGGATGTTCCCGATGACGGGTGAGACGAGAACTAGGGGACATAGTCTTAGAATAAGGGGCTGCTCTTTCAAAACTGAGATGAGGAGGAACTACTTCACTCAGAGGGTGGTAGGTCCATGGAATATGCTGCCACAAAAAGCTGTAGAAGCTACAACATTAATTAAATTTAAAACAGAAATAGACAGTTTCCTAGAAGTAAAGGGCATTAAGGGTTACGGGGAGCGGGCAGGAATTTGGACATGAGTCTAGGTTTGGATCGGTCATGGCCCTGTGGGTAGTGGAGCGGGCCCAGGGACTGTGTAGCCTGATTCTGCTCCTATTTCGTGTGTGCAATTCTGTTAGATGCAGGAGATGGTTCTGTGATAGATGGTAGATTGGCGGTTAGGATCAGATCAGCCATGATCTTATTGAATGGCGGAGCAGGCTCGAGGGGCCGATTGGCCTACTCCTGCTCCTATTTCTTATGTTCTTATGTTCTTATGCTCTTAGCCTTCTCTGTATTAAGGAGAACAACCTCAAATTCTCCAGTCTATCCATATAACTTTTTTAAAATTCGTTTATGGGATGTGGGCATCGCTGACTTTTATTGCCCATCCCTAATTGCCCTTGAGAAGGTGGTGGTGAGCCGCTTTCTTGAACTGCTGCAGTCCATGTGGTGAAGGTACTCCCACAGTGCTGTTAGGTGGGGAGTTCCAGGATTTTGACCCAGCGACGATATACTTCTAAGTCAGGATGGTGTGTGACTTGGAGGGGAACTTAGAGGTGGTGGTGTTCCCATGCGTCTGCTGCCCTTGTCCTTCTAGGTGGAAGAGGTTGCAGGTTTGGGAGGTGCTGCCGAAGAAGCTGTGTTGCAGCTTCTCCAGGTTGGTACCTCATTTTTAGGTACGCCTAGTGCTGCTCCTGGCATGCTCTTCTACACTCCTTATTGAACCAGGGTTGGTCCCCTGGCTTGATGGTAATAGTAGAGCAAGGGATATGCCGGGCCATGAGGTTACAGATTGTGGTGGAATACAATTCTGCTGCTGCTGATGGCCCACAGCGCCTCATGGATGCCCAGTTTTGAGCTGCTAGATCTGCTCTGAATCTATCCCATTTAGCACGGTGGTAGTGCCACACAACACGGTGGAGGGTGTCCTCAGTGTGAAGACGGGACTTCGTCTCCAGAATGACTGTGCGGTGGTCACTGCTACCAATACTGTCATGGACACATGCATCAGCGACAGGTAGATTGGTGAAGATGAGGTTAAGTAGGTTTTTCCCTCGTATTGGTTCTCACCACCTCTCGCAGGCCCAGACTGGCAGCTATGTCCTTCAGGACTCAGCCAGTAGTGGTGCTACCGAGTCACTCTTGGTGATGGACATTGAAGTCCCCCCCACCCCGAGTACATTCTGTGCCCTTGCTACTCCCAGTGTTCAACATGAAGGAGTACTGATTCATCAGCTGAGGAAGGGCAGAAGGTGGTAATCAGCAGGAGGTTTCCTTGCTTAACCGGAAGCCATGAGACTTCATGGGGTCCGGAGTCAATGTTGAGGACTCCCAGCGCCACTCCCTACCACTGTGCCGCCACCCCTGGTGAGTCTGTCCTGCCAGTGGGACAGGACATACCCAGGTTTGGTGATGGAGGAGTTTGGGACGTTGGCTGAAAGGTATGATTCTGTGAGTATGACTATGTCAGGCTGTTGCTTGACTAGTCTGTGGGACAGCTCTCCCAATTTTGGCACAAGTCCCCAGACGTTGGTGAGGAGGACTTTGCAGGGTTGACTGGGCTGGGTGTGCCAGTGCCGTGTCCGTAACCGAGGTCGATGCCGGGTGGTCCGTCCGGTTTCATTTTTATTATTTTGTTTCGTAGCGGTTTGTCACAACTGAGTGGCTTGCTCGGCCATTTCAGAGGGCAGTTAAGAGTCAACCACATTGCTGTGGGTCTGGAGTCACATAAAGGCCAGACCAGGTAAGGACGGCAGATTTCCTTCACTAAAGGACATTAGTGAACCAGATGGGTTTTTATGATAATCCGATAGTTTCATGGTTACCATTACTGATACTAGCTTTTTTTTGTATTCCAGATTTATTTAATTAACTGAATTTAAATTCCCCAGCTACCATGGTGGGATTATGAACTCATGTCTCTGGATCATTAGTCCAGGCCTCTGGATTACTAGTCCAGTAACATAACCACTATGCTACTATTCCCTAATCCCACATCCCTGGAACCAATCTAGTAAATCTCTTCTGTATTCTGATATTCATGAGTAAGGCTTTGGAGATCTGGTGAGTATGTTACACAACTTTGCAATTCACAAAGGACTCCTGGTTATTGCCTAGAGGAGGCAGAGGATGGTGGTCAGGCCAACATGATGAGCAGGTTGCTAAGGCCCTGCTTCAATCACTTGTTTCATACATCTGTAGGCAACACATTGGCTGGTGGATCATTGTGCTAGACTAGAAAGAGGTAGAGCCAAAGTTGAGTGCACTTAGTAACTTGTCCTTGCCACTAACAGTGCTGCCTATGGTGCAAGTTAGCTGCAGGTGTTCTTGCATCTGTTGGAATATCTCCAAGTACAACTGGATCCATGCTGATCGAGACTTATGGAGCCAATTCCCCATGGTCATTGACAGGTGTGCCAGTGCTTGCAGACATGGTTAGCGACATCATGGTGGGTGTTGCTAATCTGGCTCTGATGCCTGCCAATCTCCCTGGCTCATCTCCTATCTTTTAATACCGCTTGCAACATGAAATATTGGGGTTGGCCTACTTTTAAAGCACTGGCCAACATTAAGCTAACAGTGACTTGCCAAAGAGCACGACACTTTTTCCTGTTTCCAGTTGAATGCTGCAGCACACCCTAACGTGGAAGACAACTTACAGATCCCAGGGTAGGAATTCTGCTCCTTCTAACGGTGGAATTCTAGTGCAAAGTCAGTGCAGGCACCAGAATTTGGGACAGAGACCTGAAAGATCTGCTGGGTGTCCTGGGAAACCTGCCAGATTCGCCTCATGATAGGTCCAGTGGTACCCACGTCTACTGAGAGCAGGTGTAGGTGCATTCTGTGCCTGCAAGTGGGCCTCACCAAGTACGAATCAAATGGTAATTGATCCGAGAGGGACTGACTGCTCCGTCAATGTGGGCCTGCTAGTATGGGAGCAATCAGGTCAAGGGCTATTTCTCACCTTTCGTTTTTGGCCCGACTAGCCTCCTGCACTCACTCCCCTTAGGAACAGCAGGGTTTTATTTCACAACTGTTTCTATCCACGGAAGGGAAAACACAGAAAAAATACATTAAACTTTAGCAGGAAAAAATTACATTTATGTTTGAAACATTAGCTGAAACCTAAATTATTAAATCAATGCACTGAACATTTGCTGGAAAATAAGATTTTTTTTCAGCTCCAAACTTTCAAAAAAAATGTACACTTTAAATCATTTGTTTCTGTCCCTTTAAATTGGGACTTAATTACTTTCTCTTTAACAGCTGTTTACAATGGATGAACGTGCTGCTAGAAGTGGGAGCAAGCCTGCTGAAGACCTTCATTAGCATGGTGCTTGTATACATAAGTAGGCTTCTGCTCAAATAGGTGGGTGTGAATAATGCAAGTGTGCAGCAAAAGCTGTATGTCCAGTGAGGACTGGGAGGAAACGCTCGCCCAAACTCCAGTACCAATTGCGATACTGCTGGGCGAAAAATCACCTCTATGTTGTCCAGCCAGCCACTGTGAATAGATTATCCCATTACACCTGCTCAGTCAGAGTTTTGAATATCATACATCGTATGTTCAGGGATGCCAGGACTGTGTAATCCCTATAACGTGGGTGGCGTAGCTTACTGAGCTGGCATAGTTCAATACGAAATCCCGAGAGATTGGATTTCAACCTCAACCCCCTCCCACACTGACCTTGTTCATAGACCACCGAGTGAAAACTAATGCCTACTCACTAGTCAACCATCAAGAACACAGCATCCCAAGCAGGAACATGAACTCATTCGCAAAAGAACACCTACCTTTGTTGCTATGGCTCCAGACACTGAAAGGAGCAGCAGCATCTGCCACTTCCTGCCAGGGACGACAGCTGGAACCTGTTGTCCAGGTCTCGCCTGATCCAGACAGAACACCCGAACCTGTAATTGTGGTATGCACCTTATGGCCTCACTTCCAACCACTTGAGGTTCTGATTTCAGTTTGTTAATGCCCAAGAGCTTAAAGACGCACTTAATCACAGCTAAGTTTATGGGAACGTTACAAAATGCATAATTTTACACTGCCGGGGCTAGATCTTGACTGTGCGATAGTGCAAAACGGGTGATAGCGAGTCAGCAGCTCGTTTACACTTCTCCCAATTTTTATTTCCATTGACTTCAATCTATCGCACAAAGTTAAGTTCTACTCCCCTACCTGTTTGGAGCTGACATTTTCGTGTATTGATGCAACACAACATTGAATTGACATAGTGAGACATTTCATGTGTTGTCCAAGACAGGAATAGATCAGTAGACGTGGGGGGTGGGGGGGGGTTAAAAATGATCAAATGGGAAACCCGACCCCAACCCATCTCCAATGTGCCCACTTCTGGTTTTAACGGAGGACGAATAACCTGCTCTCCAGAGGCGGGCCCCTCATTTAAATATTGTAATGAGGCTGCATGCCTCAGATTTTATCTGTGTATCAGGTTTAACGCTGGCCGGCCGGGTTTCCCAGGCCTCGGAACTCTCCGACTCCCGACCATGCCTCTCCAGCCTCCGCCCCCCACAACGCCCGATCCCCAGCCCCTCCAATGTCTCCGACCCCCGACTGATCTCTGCAGCCCACAGCCCCCCCCCCCGCCAAGTCCATCCCAATCTCTTCGGGCCAACCCTCTCCCTCCCCCCTCCAACCGATATCCCCCCATCGACCCAAGTTGCCTCCCTCCCTCCCTCTTCTCCACTCCCAGGCTGCGGCCTGGTGCCACAGGCCTGCTCACCCGACAGCCAGACAGCCTCTCGATCTGGCTGGCTGCAGCCGGGAAACCGAGTCCACAAATGTTAATCAGGTCCTGCTGTTAAATTCGGCAGGACCATCGGGAAACCTGTACTTCCGGGTTTCTTGACTGCTAAACCTCCCCCCCCCACCCCCTCACCACCCCGCTCCCTCCCGGCCTCTGGGCTATTGTCAACCCACAGAGTCAGGTATACAAGAAGACAGACATATAGACATGCAAATGCTAAAGTTATACCTTATCTCCATTAACGGCCTTTCCAGATGGTCCTGCTTAAGATCAGGAACGCGTCATATGGAGAATCTGAGCTCTGAACCTGCCCTCTCACTGCACAGTATAGCCCCTACTTATCTGGCATATTCCAGGATGCCAAAGCTCTATGGCTTTTTCTGTGAAACTGGCTGGGTGTGAATAATATGAGATTGAGTTCGTACACTGGCTAAAAGCCCATTTTCAGTGACGGAAAAGTGATTAACCAAGTGTGAAACCTGACCGTGTTGTCTTGTGCATATATTGTTCATACAGTGTGACCAGACACTGCCCGAATCAATGCAACTCCAGCTGTTTACGCATTTACTTGAAAATATTTACTTGATGGTAAGCATAAAAAGAGTAGAAATTACTTTGGACATTAATATTAATGCCCGCTCTACTTGAGCATCAATGGACAATAGTTTTGTGTATGCACCATAGCAAATAACTATATTCCCACTTTGCGACTGCAGTAAGATTGCTACTGGGAGGAAGTGACTACTGCGCAATATAGAACATAAGTCATGTGCTACACCAATTAAAGGGATCACTGCTTCTTGTTGGTCCATCACTCTGTTTTCGAGAGCCCCTATTTTGCACGTGTGCTACATAGGGAACTCCTATTTGTAATAGCCATTGCAGTAATGCCTACACACTGCTTAGATTCATTACTAGATTCTTAGCACCGATTAGTTATTTTGACTTTCTGATACAAATCTGGACGATTTTAACGAATACTCTTTGTTGTGTTTCTGTTACCTTTCCTTCCTCTATGGTCTCTTTTACAATTCCTGTATTATTTTTCTTCTCTCTCTGTCGAGAGCCGTGCTCAAAAGGAGCACGAGTCAGAGAATTGGGGATACAGTGCTGTGGTCCTAGCTCTGGCCTGTGCTCCCTCGAAGTGTAGCTTCACCAGTGGGGCAGCAGCTTTACTGAATCTAGCCCTAGGTGTTGGCAGGCTAGAAAGGTTTCGGGATGGAATTCCAGAGCTTAGGGCCTAGATGTCCTGAAGGCACGGTCGCCAGTGGTGGGTCAGAGGGAGTGGGGGATGCAGAGTTGGAGGAAGGTAGAGTTCTCGGAGGGTTGTAGGGCTGGAGAGGTTACAGAGATAGGGAGGGGCGAGGCCATGGGGGGGATTCGAGCACGAGGATGAGAATTTTAAAATCAAGGCTTTGATGGACTGGGAGCCAATGTAGGTCAGAAAGCACAGGGGTGTTGGGTGAACAGAATTTGGTGAGGGTTAGAATACGAGTAGCAGTGTTTTGGTTGAGTTCATGTTTATAGAGCGTGGAAGATGGGAGGCCGACTAGGAGAGCATTGGAATAGTCGAGTCTAGAAGTAACAACGGCATGTATGAGGGTTTCAACAGCAGATAAGCTGAGGCAGGGGTGGAGGCGGGCGATGTTACGATGGTGGAAGTAGCCAGTCTTTGTGATGGAGAGGATATGGGGTTGGAAGTTCAGCTCGGGTCAAATAGGTTGCCATCAGTCTGGTTCAGCCTGAGACAGTGGCCAGGGAGGGGGATTGAATCGGTGGTGAGGGAAATAAGTTTATGGCAGGGTCCGAAGACAATAATGGCTTAATCGGAGGAAATTGCTGCTCAGCCAGGACTGGATTTGGGAAAAGCAGTCCAATAGCAGGGAGGGTCGAGAGAGGTGGAGCTGGGTGTCGTCAGCATAAATGTGGAACCTGACAACATGGCCACCAATTTAATTGACCTCAGAGGGCGGGTTTGGAGGCGGGTCTGTTGTGAAAATCGTAAAAACTAGGGGCGGGCTGTGAACCCACCTCCATCCTGCCTCCACGTGACTTTGGCAAGTGTCGGGTCAGCTGCTCTCAAACTGACCTGACGCCAAACGGCAGGAGAGGCAGTTAAGACAGTTAACAGCTCGTTAACTGCCTGGATAATCCTATTTTAAAGGCCTGATCTGATTTTGGAGGTTTTTCACCATGCTGCCCGCCTTCATAAAAACACACCAGGTGAATCGAGCCGGGTTGAGCGAGGACCTGAATTGTTGGCAGCTGCTCGAGCAGCTTAAAAGCGGTCCTGCAATCTCCCATTCTTTCACATGCCACAAGTTAGTGCTTTGAGGTTTTGGAGACATTTTGCAGCTCTACTAATCTTGTGAGTGTTGAGGCTGAAATCCAAGCGCAGCATGAGCTCTTTGGAATACCCTCTGGCCAGTTTGTCTGAGCGCACACACCTTCATTCCTTGACTGAGATATATACCAGCGGTATGGGAATGATTTATATCCTCTCATTCTGGTCGTCAGATTTGGAGGAAGAGCAGCCGCAGCAGCACAACCAGGCACAACAGCAGCAGCAACAGCAGGAGCGCCAACCTTCTCCTGAGCCACCTGATGCTGCACAGGACAGAGGGCATCAGCGCAGGCCTGCACCGCACGGCAGGAGATACCCCCAACACCGGCTTTACAGGCAGAGGATGAGCTTCCTCAACATGGCTGAGCAGCAGTGCCAAAGGAGGCGGAGACTTCTATGGGACGTAGTCGCTGACATCTGTACAATGCTGCACCAACACCTGGAGCCCAGAGGAGCGGGTGAACACTCCTTACCAGTGGCTGTCAAAGTCACCACCACACTCAAGTTCTTTGCTTTGGGCTCCTTCCAGGGATCATCTGCAGACATCGACAACACCTCTCAGTCGGCCGCACACGCCTGCATCACGCAGGCTACCGATGCCCTCTTTGCAAAGGCGCAAAATGACATCCACTTCTCCACGGACGAAGCAAGTGTAACTTCGCGTGCGGTTGGCTTTGCAAATATGGCAGGCTTCCCAATGGTGCAGGGCATTGTAGACTGCACACATGTGGCCATTAGGGTACCCCATCACAACCCAGCTGTATCTGTCAACCGCAAGGGCTTCCACTCCCTTAACGTCCAGCTGGTGCGTAACCACAGGAATATCATCATGCATGTTTGCGCCAAGTACCCTGGCAGTTGCCATGACTCCTTCATCCTGCGGCAGTCTACTGTGCCTCAGCTCTTCAATCCGCCAACCCAACTTTCCAGATGGCTACTTAGTGACAAGGGCTAACCCCTGAAAAAGTGGTTTATGACACTGATATGGAGGCCATCAAACGAGGCTGTGGAGCGGTACAATGTGAGCCACATTTCCACCAGAAGCATCTTAGAGCAAACCATCGGCTTTGTCAAAATGCGATTCCGATGCCTCGACAAATGTGGTGGAGCCCTGCAGTATGCACCATCCTCGGTATCAAGGTTCATCATCGTCTGCTGTGCACTGCACAACATTGCACAGCAGTGTGGCTTAGCGCTCCCTGAGGAACAAGTGACTCAGCGCAGAGCATTCTCGAAAGAGGGGAGATCGAGGAGAAGGAGGAGGATGAGCATGAGGAGAAGCAGGAGGAAGAGGACGAGGACGATTAGAGGAGGAGGAGGAGGCATGTCTTGTGGGGCCGGATGTGGCCAATGCAGCACTCGAGCACATTGCTGGCCATCACTCAAGGGATGCACTCATCCATGCCAGTTTCGCGTAAGCTTACGCTTCAACCACAGGTGACTAGCATATGGTTATGAATGTGTGGACGACATTCTTAAAACACCATACATCATCTCTCCAATAAACAGTGCTTTCCTATCACTCTCAGCATCATTATTACAAATGCAAGTCGCCCTGAACCATCAATGTGCAACTTGCATTTCCCAGAACACATAGACCAGAACTTCAACTGTTTGCCATCACTTTTGTTTAATAAAATCACAAAAGGATGACAATGGCAAATATACAACAGAACAAAACACTCAAGTGACTACCCTTGTGACTATTTGTGTGTTAGCTTCCTCTTACACGTGCTTCTACGTGGTGCTTCCCCTGTGGCTTCAGTAGATGTAGAGGCACCTTGCTCACTTTGATGCTGCGCCTGCTTAGACGTCTTTGGCGGGCGTCCCCTGGGTTTGGGAGCCTGGGAGGGCTCCTCCACAGTCTGCTCTTCCTGCGGCTGTGCACTGGCTGAGACGGCCATCTCAGTATGGTGTGGAATGTGGGGCTCTAACCGTGGGCTCCGCAGTGGCATGGTCGTGTGAGCACTTAGAGAGGATCCCACACTTCCTTGTTGTCGGCCACCAACATCCCTCTCATGGGTCACCCGCACTTCAGTGCTAGCAAGTGGCTGGAGAGCACCTTGCTGCACATCAGTGGGGCCATGAGGACCCGTCTCTGTACTAACAATCCTCATAATGGGGACGTCCATGTACCTCTGGTGTCTCTCCTCAATAGATGCCCATCTATCCTCCATAGCAGACCATCTATTTAGAAGAGTCACCATGTTCTCGTGTGTCTGGCGACTTATGTCCTCCAAGGAGGTTGCCACCCTCTCCATGGCGGCACGTTTATGTGCCATTGCCTCCGCAAAGGCAGTGCTTATGTTGGAGATGGACTCCTCCATTCGCTCCACACTCGCAGCTACCCTGGAGGCAAACCCTGTCAGAGATTCCTGCACTTGTTCCTGGAGTTCCAGCTGCAGAGGCTGCAGGTTCCTCTGAGGAGTTGTCCAGCTCTTCCTCCTGGACAGTGGGGAGGTGGGTGAACGATAGTCCTGTGGGAGAGTAAAGGCATGAGTTAGACATCTGATATTTAGGTAGCAGACACATCCTATTGTGCAGATGATCCAAAGTCAATCTCTATGAACATCATATGCATTGCAGTCAATCATGAAATCTAAATGCGAGGGTTGAAAATCTATTCAGTCATCAGCTTCGTCTAGTGCGCCCGTCTCTCCGTCCCCCATTTCCAGCTCCTCGCCACCTCCCACGATCTCATGCGCAGCCTCCTCAGCACTTGTCAATGTCGCCAAGGATGGAGGCCCTCCTCCTGTCGACGCTCTCTCCCTCTTATTGTGGGCTATCTTTTCCTGCAAGGAGGGAAACAAGTGGAGTTTCAGCGAGAGTGATGGAGTGACTGTAAAGAATCCATAACATAGAAGCTTAGAGGGAGGCCAAGATGGAGTGAGGTGGCAAGAGGAAGGTGCCTCCCTGTGCGTTGTTAGTTGTTGTCATTGCATAACAGTGAGAGCAAGTGTGAGGGGTGCATAGTAGGATGGTGAAGTGATTCAGTAGAGAGAGAGAGGGATAGGTAAGGGTGCAAGGGAAGTAAGGGTAAGGTGGGATGTGGAGGAGCAGGCTTACAAAGCAGAGTGCTGGTGATGAGAAGAGAAGGGAAGCAGATTGAAGGTAAGTGTGATGTGATTCTCACTTTTGCTGATCGCAGAAGATCATTGAACCGTTTCCGGCGCTGGACCCAGGTGCGTGAACAAATGGACCTTGCGCTGACCTCCTCAGCAATGCGCAGCCAGGCTGCCTTTGTTTGCTGAGAAGGCTTCCTCCGACCATCAGGAGGGAAGAGAATCTCCCTGCGCCCTCTTACTCCCTCCACAAGAGCTTGGAGGGAGTCCTCATTAAAACGTGGAGCAGCCTTCGGTTTTGCACCACTCATTGTGGCCTTGGCACACTCAGAGACCAGCAGAAACGATAAATGAAAGGCTGAGGCTGCATGGGCCCCTTAAAAACAACTCCAGCAATGACATCATCAGAGGCGACTAACAGACCCGATCCCAGTCATTGGACCGGCCAGCGCACACACAACCTGACTCCAACCGGCCTCCTCCATTAAATTTGTGGCCCATGTCTTTGGATGATGTCGCCAAGGGGCTGCAGCATGTAGATGAGAAATAGGGGGGGCCTAAGGATAGATCCTTAGAGGACTCCATATGGGCTATGACTGAATAAGTAAGAGTGGAACCAAGCAAGGGCAGTCCCACACAGCTGGACAACAGAGGAGAGGCATTGAAGGATGGCATCGTCGACTGTATCAAAGGCTGCAGACAGGTCGAGAAGGATGAGGGAGAGTGCACCATGGTCACAGTCACAGAGGATGTTATTTGTGACTTTGATAAGGGCCATTTCAGTGCTGCGGCAGGGGTGGAAATCTGATTGGAGAGGTTCAAACATGGAGTTGCTGGAATGATGAGCACAGATTTGAGAGCTGACAACATGATAAAGGAGGTGTTTTTGCTCTTCAGTTTCTTCCTGCCTCATCCCCCACCTCCTGTATATTTTCAGTTTCACCGTTCTGCTGGTATAACCACATTGTTTGGGATTAGGCCCGAAAACAGGCGGTGTCAAGGGCCAACACTAGTTGCCTGCGCCCGTTGAAAGTGGTCCAGGCTGCACGCAAATTTGTGCTGCCTGCTCATTATAATGATTGCAGCGCTGATCTCTGCGCTAAACGTGCTGCTGATTGGCTTAGCGCTGACCGGGGGGGGCCAATATCCGGGGGGGCCAATATCGGGGGCAGTCTAATGGCCAGTAATGTTTGGCCTAGGCTCTCTGCACTACTTAAAGGGGAGGTACTTTGTTGCAGCAGCAACAGTCAGCCTGAAGACATGGCTCAGCAACCCAGAGAGAGAGAGCACACAAGTTTTCAGGTGCTGCACTTGAGGCCTTGGTAGTGGCAGTTCAAAGAAGGTGGGGTGTACTGTTCCCGCAGGGTGACAGGAAGCCATCCGAGGCTACTAGTAGAAAGCTCTGGCAGGAGATAGCTATCTCCGTCACGGCCATCAGTGTGGTCCCAAGGACATGGATCCAATGACAAAAGAAATTTAATGACCTCACACGGCAGGTCAAGGTGATTGAAGGCTTCAGCAAATGCCATATACCACCATCTGCACCACAAGCCTTACACACTGCTCAATGCACTGGTTACACCCCCATTACTCACCTACCAACAATCTCTACCTTTCACCACTCAGACCTCACAATCATGGCTTCACTTCACCCTCACAACCTTACAACCTTACCACTGCTGCAACACTCACACCCACATCTCACACCTTGCACACACTGACAGCTATTCAACTGTGGCAGGCACATCACCTAAATATATTACACCACACTCAGTGACACATTTCTCTTTCTCTTGCAGGCCAAGGTGGCTCATAACCGACGGGAACAACAGCAGATGGGAGGCGGCCAAGCCGCTGTACAGACCCTCAGCCACCTGGCGGAGTCCGTGCTCGACATCAATGGAGGGGCAGTGACAGAGGCCGTGGCAACGGGAGAAGTTGAAGCCCTTGCTGATAATGACAGTATGGTCATTCCTAATCCTTCTTCTCACATCCCATTGTCCCCTCATCCCACAATCTCTTCTCACTTACAAGCTGCTGATGGTGTAGGCATGGATATTTTGCTTTCCCCCCCTCCCCTCACCACAACCCGACTTTTGTGCCTTTCTGCTTTCAGATAATCAAGAACTGGAGGAGTGTGAAGGAGAAGAAGAAGACACATGGGCATTGCATCTGACACTTGCAGGCACCAGCTCAGAAAATGGCACTGCATGTACTTTAGTGGGTAGTATAGAGGCGGAATCTGCACGTGGTGAGTCACCGGAAAGGGGCTTACAGGGTGTCACAGCAATCCACAATCTGTCCTCCACCAGATTGCTAGGAATGCTGAGGCACCGCCCTGGGGGAGAGGCAGTGGGTCTGTGGAGCAAAAACCTGCTGTCCTCTCTCAGGATCTGACACATCTCATTGTCTTGGCTATGCTCTTTGTTGTAGCGAATAATGTGAATAGATTTTGTCTGGGTTTAAATTGTGAATTCTGGGAGATTCTCTCATTGCTAACTTACCTGACGAAGGAGCGACAGCTCCGAAAGCTTGTAAAATTAAATAAATCTGTTGGACTATAACCTGGTGTTGTGCGACTTCTCATTTTTGTCCACCCCAGTCCAACGCCGGCATCTCCACATCATCACACTCTCTCAGGATGACAGCATTCCTACTCTTACCACTGCTACTCCGCCATTGCCCTTGCCACTGACTGTCAGCAGCCAGCCCAGACTGCTGCTGGAGTGGAGCCTCCTAATACACTGCTCCTGGCTTAAGTGGAGGTTAGAGAAGTGCTCTCGGAAGAACCTAGGTGGGTAAGGCCTCCTGTTGAGAGCCCTCCGCCTCCTCCCTCTGTGTGCATCTTCTCCTCTTCTTCGTTGCCTCCGCCCCACCCCACCCCACCACCCCCGAAGATACTCGAGCATGAGGGGGACTGCAAGTAGAGCCCCCATGACTTTGAGCAAATGGTGTGAGCAGAAGTCTTTAAGTGAGAATGAAGGCGTTCTCCACTTGCACCAACCCTCCCTGTGACCTCAGGAACTTGTTTAGAAAGCTGCAAGAATTGCAGAAAGTTACACAGAGCCAGTCAGACTGAAAAACCGTGTCAGCTACAAGTTGTTGATGATGATCCCTTTAAAAAGCGTTGCTGGAGGTTCCTTCCTGCTACTGAACGCTTGGTCAGCTGATCCTTCAAAACGGGCCTTAATGGCCAGCGCTAAACCCCCGACTTTCTAGGCCTTGGGGTTTATTCACCAGAAGGGAGAGGGCAGCAGCCAATCCGACTCACTCAGACCCATCCCCATCCTCCTTGGTACTGCACCCGAACTAGTTTTCAGGGAATTACTGCTGCCCTGACTTCATTGTATAATAGCAGAAGCACAACCTCTTTATAAACCTTCCTGTGCACTTGCTGCAAAGGTACCCAACTGTAAGGTATTAGCACATGGTTTGTCATATGGTTTGGTATGAGCATGCTCAGTTGGCTCTGGCCTAATAAACAAGCTCATGGACTAGCAACTCATGGGGGGAAAAATTAGGTCGCGCCCCATTTGGGGCGCAAATATCGTCTGGACGCAAATATTAGCGCCTGGCGCTAATTATCGGCACTGACTGGAAACTTCACTTTTACCGCCCCGGGAGGTGAGTGGAGCGCTAAATCAGGCGCTGCACACCTGTCTTAAGGCGCAAAGGCCAAGGAGTGAGGCGCTAACTCAGAGCGCTGGCGAAGCTCATGTGATGTCAGTCAGCAATGGAACACACACACAATGGCACGGGCCAGTTCTTAAAGGGAATGGTTAATCTTGCTTTCCATCCACATCCTGTTCATTGCAGCCTTGAATCTCGGTCTGGAGAGACTTGCACATCAAATGTGCTGGAAAGAACAATGGAGAGTACCAGGCAAAGAGCTCAGAGTGCAGCTCCCACAGTCTCTGCTAAATCGATACAAGGAATGGCAAATCAAAATGAACCTGCAAAGTGCTGCTCAGTACCCAAAACTCCTTCACACAACGTTGAATCTCTCCAGAAGTCTCTCCCTCTCTCTCTCAGAATGCGTAGTTCAAAAATGCCACCAACAATAAAAGACAGGAAGAGGCCCCCTTTAAATAGCGCCCCCCCCAGCCCCACAGCGATTGATAGCGTTCCAGTCTTCTGGTCGTTGGATGCGCCAGGTGGTAAGGCAGGGGGCGCCACTCAATTTCTGCTCCGGGGCGCCACAAGGGCGTTGCACCATGGAATGACGTCACAATCTGCGCGCGCAGGTGATCGCAGCGGTAAAGTTTAGCGCCGCCGCACAATCTCTAGTTAAGTTCCAGAGCAGCGCAAACATCGCTGCGCCCGGGCGTTAGTGGCTTTGCGCCCCATTAGCGCCCTCTTAAGGCGCTAACGGGAGGCGCAACCAACTGAATTTTTACCCCATGGTGTCTCTATCCTTCATTTGTTCTACCCACATATATTACATTTTGGCGATGAGGATGGGATCCCGAAGCCATTTTTAGGGATCATGGAAGGACACAGTGTTCAACCTTCGAGTGGATAAGTTTATGGTGAATTTGTGAAACCTAAACTGAATTTTTGCGATGTTTTATCGTTAATGCTGATGCAGAATCGTCTCTGCTTCGCCTTCGCATGTATGTATACACAGCAACAGCAGCATTGATTCTCACAGGTACACAGGTAGCATGCTGAGTCACTGTTCAACGGGATCGGGACAATCATTGCCGTGCCTATGGGATTCATCGTAAGCCTCAGCGTGTATGACCGAGCTCGCAAACCATTCAGTTCTTACAGTGAGCGGATGGAGATTTTTTTTAGGGCCAATATTATTATTGAGACCGATGTTTTTTTTATTCGTTTATGGGATGTGGGCGTCGCTGGCAAGGCCAGCATTTATTGCCCATCCCTAATTGCCCTTGAGAAGGTGGTGGTGAGCCGCCGCCTTGAACTGCTGCAGTCCATGTGGTGAAGGTACTCCCACAGTGCTGTTAGGGAGGGAGTTCCAGGGTTTTGGCCCAGCGACAATGAAGGATCGGCAATATACTTCTAAGTCAGGATGGTGTGTGACTTGGAGGAGAACTTGGAGGTGGTGGTGTTCCCACGCGCCTGCTGTCCTCGTCCTTCTAGGTGGAACAGGTCGCGGGTTTGGGAGGTACTGCTGAAGAAGCCTTGGCGAGTTGCTGCAGTGCATCTTGTAGATGGTACACACTGCAGCCATGGTACGCTGGTGGTGGAGGGAGTGAATGTTTAAGGTGGTGGATGGGGTGCCAATCAAGCGGGCTGCTTTGTCCTGGATGGTGTCGAGCTTCTTGAGTATTGTTGGCACTGCACTCATCCAGGCAAGTGGAGAGTATTCCATCACACTCCTGACTTGTGCCTTGTAGATGGTGGAAAGGCTTTGTGGAGTCAGGAGGTAAGTTTCTGGTCAATGGTGATTCGGCGATGGTAGTGCCGTTGAATGTCAAGGGGAGGTGGCTAGACTTTCGCTTGTTGGAGATAGTCATTGCCTGGCACTTGTATGGCGTGAATGTTACCTGCCACTTATCAGCCCAAGCCTGAACGTCGTCCAGGTCTTGTTGCATGTGGGCATGGACAGCTTCATTATCTGAGGAGTTGTGAATGGTGCTGAACACTGAGCAGTCATCAGCGAACATCCCCATTTCTGACCTTATGTTGGAGGGAAGGTCATTGATGAAGCAGCTGAAGATGTTTGGGCCTAGGACACTGCCCTGAGGAACTCCTGCAGCGATGTCCTGGGGCTGTGATGATTGACCTTCAACCAGCACAACCATCTTCCTCTGTGCAAGGTATGTCTCCAGCCAGTGGAGCATCTTCCCCACGATTCCCATTGACTTCAGTTTTACTAGGGCTCCTTGATGCCACACTCAGTCAAATGCTGCCTTGATCTCAAGGGCAGTCACTCCCACCTCACCTCTGGAATTCAGCTCCTTTGCCCATGTTTGGACCAAGGCTGTAATGAGGCCGGGAGCCAAGTGGTCTTGGCGGAACCCAAACTGGGCATCAGTGAGCAGGTTATTGGTGAGTAAGTGTCGCTTGATAGCACTGTCGATGACACCTTCCATCACTTTGCTGATGATTGAGAGTAGACTGATGGGGCCGTAATTGGCTGGATTGGATTTGTCCTGCTTTTTGTGGACAAGACATACCTGGGCAGTTTTCCACATTGTCGGATAGATGCCAGTGTTGTAGCTGTACTGGAACAGCTTGGCTAGAGGCACGGCTAGTTCTGGAGCGCAAGTCTTCAGCACGATAACCGGGATGTTGTCGGGGCCCATAGCCTTTGCACTTTCCAGTGCGCTCAGCCGTATCTTGATATCACGTGGAGTGAATCGAATTGGCTGAAGACTGCCTTCTGTGATGGTGGGGACCTCAGGGGTAGGCCGATATGGATCATCCACTCGGCGCTTCAGCCTTGTCTTTTGCACTCACGTGCTGGGCTCCACCATCATTGAGGATGGGGATATTCATGGAGCCTCCTCCTCCCGTTAGTTGTTTAATGGTCCACCACCATTCACGACTGGATGTGGCAGGACTGCAGAGCTTTGATCTGATCCGTTGATTGTGGGATCGCTTAGCCATGTCTATAGCATGCTGCTTCTGCTTTTTAGCATGCATGTAGTCCTGTGTTGCAGCTTCCCCAGGTTGGCACCTCATTTTTAGGTACACCTGGTGCTGCTCCTGGTATGCTAGAGTCATAGGGGGAAAAATTCAGTTGGTTTGCACCTCCCTTTAGCGTCTTAAGAGGGCGCTAATGGGGCGCGAAGCAACTAGCACCCGGGCGCGGCGATGTCTGCGCCGGCGCGAAATTGACCAGACATTTTGCGGCGGCACTAAACAATACCGCCCCGATCTCCTGCGCCGCAGATCTTGACGTCATTCGAGCGTGCAACGTCCTTGTGGCGCCCCGGACCGGATATTGAGTGGCGCCCCCCTCCTTTCCGCCTGGCGCAAGCAACGACAGGTAGACTGGAACATTTCCCAGTCGGTGTGGGGCTGGGGGGGGCACTATTTAAAGGCGGCCTCTTCCTCGCTTTTTCTGTGGTAGACATTTTTGCACCACTCATTCTGACAGAGAGAGAGATTCTGAGAGAGAGAAGGAGAGACTTCTGCATAGAGTCAACGCTGTGTGAAGTAGTTTTGGCTACTGAGCATCACTTTGCAGGTACTTTTGTTTTTGACCTTCATTACTTTGATTGCCAAGAGACTATGGGGACTGCACTGATTCGGGGCGTCGTCCTGCACCTGCAGATTCGGAGGCCACAGAGACGCAGAGAGAGAGTGGCAATCATGGCCAGACGGAGGAGGGCCAACAGGCCTCTGTACAGGAGACCTTACCCTCCCAGGTTATTTCGCCAACAATTCTCCTACATTAATTTGTCTGAGGAGCAGTGTTTGCGCAGGCTGCGCTTCAGCAAGGAGGTGGTCACTGAGCTCTGCCACCTGCTGCAGCCAGATCTGCAGCCTCTACTGAGGACCAGGACGTCTCTGTCGGTGGCAGTGAAGGTCACAGTGGCTCTGAACTTTTATGCCACCGGCTCCTTTCAAGCAGCTACTGGGTACATCACCAATATCTCCCAGTTCACGGTCCATTGCTGCATCCGTCAGGTCACAAATGCCCTCTATAAAAGGAGACGCCAGTACATCTCTTTCCCGATGACCCGGGCCAAACAGCATGAACGCGCATTGGGCTTTGCGAGAATAGTGGGCTTCCCCATGGTGCAGGGCGCCATTGACTGCATGCATGTGGCATTGCGGGCACCGCATGAGAATGCAGAGGATTTCCGCAACCGCAAGGGATTCCACTCCTTAAACTTCCAGTTGGTCTGTGACCACAGACAGCTGATACTCGCTGTCAATACCCGCTATCCTGGCAGCAGCCACGATGCTTTCATCCTGCGCCAGACTACTGTGGCAGAACTTTTCCAGGCACCGCATCACCCAAGTGGTTGGCTCCTCGGGGACAAGGGTTATCCACTGTGCACCTGGCTGATGACACCGCTCCGTAACCCCAACACCCCTGCCGAGCTGCGGTACAACGAGAGCCATCTCGCCACCAGGAACATCGTTGAGCACACAATCGCCGTGCTCAAGCAACGGTTCCGCTGTCTGGACCACTCAGGAGGAGCCCTACAGTACTCGCCTGAGCGAGTCTCTCTCTTCGTAGTTGTGTGCTGCATGCTGCATAACCTGGCAATCGTCAGGACCCAGCCAATGCCACCAGGCCTTGGAGCACCACCGGAGGAGGAGGAGGAAGAGGAGGAGGATGATCAGCAGCAGCACCAAGGCGGGAGGGAGGCCCACAATGTTGAAACTGGAAGGGCCGTCCGTCAACAGCTGATAGCAAGCCACTTCTAGGCCCCTGCTGAGGAAATGGCTTCTGCCATTGAGAACAACATGAATGAAACCAACCCGCAACCCCTAAGCCGGCCAAGGCAGCAATGATTCCAAAGACCAAACATGTACATTTTGAATACAAAATCTTATTTATTTTACAAACTCTGTGTGTGTCATTTCCTCATGACAAACTAATAGAAAGAAACACAAAAAAACAGTCATTAACATAACTGGTTCTCACAACCTGGAGATAATGTCCAAAACACTAAACAAAAGTTTGAACACGAACCTTGGCCTTTAATAAAAAATTGACAAACATTTTGTCACACCTCCTTCGAGGGTGATCTCCTTCCCTTGCGCAGTTCCCCCCTTCCCACCCTACTGCTCCTCCGTAATGGGGCCCCAGTGGCTGCAGCAAGGCTGGTGGAAGGCTGCTGATTGTCAGAACCTGAGACTGCAGATGCCCTTGAAGGATGGCCTCGACCAGCTCTGGGCCTGGAGGGCCCGGCTGCAGACTGCACCAACTCTGCATGGATGGCAGTAGTCTGGGCTACAGGCGGTGGCAAGTGCAATGGGGAAGTGACAGTGGTGGCAGCAGGAATGCTGTCATCTTGAGAGAGGACAGCAACTCCCTGCTCGACCGACACACTGGCACTCCCACAGGGCAGCACTTCAGCATCCGGAGCAATCTGCTGGAGCACAGATTGCTGGCCTGCTGCGGCATGGTGAGAGCCCCGGGGAAATGTGTCCGAACCAGCGAGAATGGCAGCAGTCAGTGCTTGCGTGGCCTCAATCTGAGTCTACATGAGAGCAGTCTGAGATGGGATCACGGCAGCCAGTGACTGAATTGCAGCACTAACCTTTAGCGTGGCATCCGCCTGTGCGACAGCGAAGTGCTCGACACTCCTTGCCAGTGACTCAATGCATTCGGGCACCCTTCCCACTGCACCCATGAGCTCAGTGTGCATGCCCACCGCCTGGGTGTTCATTTCAGCAATGAGCCGCTCCTCCTCTGCGTCCAGTGCAGCAGGACTCACTGGCCTACTCTCCCTCCGGGGAGAAGGTCCCAGAGCTTCCCTACCCCCATCGTGTTGCTGCAGCCCGCTGGGTCCTGGAGCTTCACCCTCATCAGACCCTTCCCCCCTGCTCCCCTCCAGGGAAGGCGTGTTCCCAGTGTGGGCATGGGCTTCCTCGGGAGAGGGTGGCGCTGGTGCTCCGGCTTCCTCTTCCTCCTCGCCTGCAGCTTCACTCCCTCTGGCATCTTGAGGGCCCGTCTCCTCAGCTGGTGAATCACCATCTGAAAGCAGGGAGGTACAAGAGTGGCTTTAGCGTCAGGACAGGGGGACAGTAAGGGAGGAATGAGTGCAGCGATTTAGTAAGTTGGATTGAAAGTGTCAAAGGCTGGTGTTGTGAGGGACAAGTGGAAGGAGAGAGGACAAAAAGGTGATGACCTTACCATTGCTGTCCAGAACGGGGTCGGCCTCTCCAGGGGCGACGGGACCGATCACCTGGCTTGTCACAATCCTGTGGACGCGTGCCTCAAGATCGCTGAGTGGTTGGAGCTGAGGCCGCCCTCCACCCGTCCGTTGCTGCTGTCTCCTATTATGAGAAAGCTTGGCCTGCAAGAAAAAGGACGGCGTCTGAGTAAATATACAGCCATGGTCTTGCCTGATGTGCCTCCCATAATTGAATAGCCCTTAATGTATGCAGTCATGGTCTTGCCTGATGTGCCTCCCATAATTGAATAGCCCTTACTGTATGCAAAGTGTGGAATGTGTGTGTGTGTTTCATGAGAGGGCCATAGGTGTTGGATGAGTGTTGGGCATTGGGGTTTTAAGACCCTCTGGCCATTGAGTGAGGTTGAGATGGAGGGATGGAGAGGTATTGAAAAAAAGCCACTCACCCTGACGACCCGAGTGAGGTCATTGAACATTTTTCGACATTGAGTATGGGTCCTGGGCACCATGCTCCTGGAGGAGACGTTCTGAGCCACCTCCCTCCACACTCTTCTGTACTCACGCGGCAAAGGCCTCCTGCCACTCTCTGGGTACAGTATTGATCTTCTGCGCTCCACCGCGCCAACCAGAGCCTCCAAGGCCCGCTCGCTGAAGCGCTGAGCTCGTTCTCTCACCCTCTCCATAGTCCTTGGCTGGAAGATTTAGGCACAGGTCTCTCCAGGCCGAGATTCAAGGCTCCAATGAGCAGGGTGTGGCTGGAGAGCAAGATTGACCCTCCCCTTTAAGAACTGTCCTGCGCCAGTGTGTCTGTGTTCCATCGCTAACTGACATCACCTGTGCTGCGCCCGCGATCTGAGTCAGCGCCTCGCTCCTCGGCCTTTGCACCTTAAGACAGGTGTGTAACGCCTGATTTAACGCTCCAATCACCTCCAGGGGTGATAAAAGCCAAGTTTGCAGTTGGAGGCGATAATTAGCGCCAGGCGCTAAACTTTGTGCACGGCCGATAAACGCGCCCCAAACGGCGCGATACTGAATTTTTCCCCCATAGAGTCATAGAGTTATACAGCACAGAAAGAGGCCCTTCGGCCCATCGTGTCCGCGCTGGCCATCAAGCCCTGTCTATTCTAATCCCATTTTCCAGCACTTGGTCCGTAGCCTTGTATGCTATGGCGTTTCAAGTGCTCATCTAAATGCTTCTTGAATGCTGTGAGGGTTCCTGCCTCTACCACCCTTTCAGGCAGTGAGTTCCAGATTCCAACCACCCTCTGGGTGAAAAAGTTTTTCCTCAAATCCCCTCTAAACCTCCTGCCCCTTACCTTGAAACTATGCCCCTTGGTTATTGACCCCTCTACTAAGGGGAAAAGTTCCTTTCTATCTACCCTATCTATGCCCCTCATAATTTTGTACACCTCAATCAGGTCCCCCCTCAGCCTTCTCTGCACTAAGGAAAACAACCCCAGCCTGTCCAGTCTCTCTTCATAGCTGAAGCGCTCCAGCCCAGGTAACATCCTGGTGAATCTCCTCTGCACCCTCTCCAATGCAATCACATCCCTCCTATAGTGTGGCGACCAGAACTGCACACAGTATTCCAGCTGTGGCCTAACTAGCATTTTGTACAGCTCCATCATAACCTCCCTGCTCTTATATTCTATGCCTCGGCTAATGAAGGCAAGTATCCTGTCATAAATCGCAAGTAACAACTCAGGAAGTACTACTGGGCGGCCAGCTGGGGCGCCGTCCAGGGAGTATAAATACTCAGGCATGGGCCCACCTTGGGCAGAGACAATCTGGAAACAGGAAGCTAGTGACTGCTAACTAGACCTCCATGTTTTGTTACAAGTTGATTAAAGCCTTGCTTTATGTTCAAGTGCATAGTGAGTCTTTATTACGTCAATTTAATCAACTTGATATCGTCTCCACGCTTTGGGTGATTCGGAACAACCAGCTGCAACTCGAACCACAGAAGGGAACTTAGGCAAGAAACTGATCCATCATGGAAAAACTCCTTAGACCCGCTCGTTTCGACCTGGACCCGAATGCACCTGCGGCAGCAAAGGTATGGAAGCATTGGTTTCGTACCTTTAGCAACTTTCTTGAAGAATGTGGGGCGGATGTCCCTAATAAGTTACGAATGCTTATCAACTACGTGTCTCCTCATGTGTATGATTATATTGAGGACTGTATAGACTATGACACTGCTATCGAAATCTTACAGCAGCTATATGTCAAGTCCCCAAATGAAATCTTTGCTCGACACCTACTGGCCACAACTCGGCAGCAGCCTGGGGAATCACTCGATGAATTTCTCCAGAAACTTCGCAGGCTCAGCAAGGATTGTAACCTTAAAGCAGTTTCAGCTGAACAGTATCAAGAGGAACTAATCCGCGATTCCTTTATCAATGGAATCGCGTCCCCTTTTATACGTCAGCGCCTGCTGGAAAATAAAACCCTCAATTTACGGGCTGCTTATGACCAGGCGTGTTCCTTGGACTTGGCCAAGAAAAATGCAGACACTTATCTCCCACCACGTGCACGGGCGGCGGTTATCTCCTTTAATGAGTCTTTCGGTAGGTCTCGGGCGGATGCCCCCACTGATGTTGACTCTACTGTAACAGACGACGACCCTACCCTAGAGGCCTTCGCTGATGACGACCCCGCCCTAGCAGCATCCTGGCAATCAGGAAGAAAGTGTTTCTTTTGTGGAGGGGCGTGCCATCACAGAAAATTTTGCCCGGCTCGTAATGTGACCTGCAATCATTGCAGCAAGAAAGGACACTTTTCCAAGGTATGCCAGTCACGGGCCTTTGCTAACAAGAAAGGCCGCTCCTCTAAAGTATACCGGTCGAGAGCTCCTGTTAGCTTCGCAGCTGCTATCTATGGAGCTGCTCCTCCCCCAAGAACTACTGTTAAGGCTACAGTTGCCGAAGGGAAAATTGCCCCTCCTCCCATCACGGCTGTTTTTCCCCAAAGTTTGTCCCATGCAGCCACGAAGGTTTCAGTAAATGGGCACACTCTAAGCGCGCTAATCGACTCCTGCAGCTCTGACAGCTTCATTAGTAAGCGGGCTGTCAACAGGTTAAAACTGCACATTTATCCCTCGGACAGGGAGATTGCAATGGCTCTGACGACTCTGACCACCAATTCTTCTGGCTTCTGTCTGGTCAACCTCATCCTCAACGGCCGCACATATCTCTCCACCCGGCTCGGAGTACTCGCAAACTTATGCAGCGATGTGCTTCTGGGACAGGACTTCCAGAAGCAGCACAAGAAGATCACTTTTGAGTTTGGAGGGTCAAGGCCGGAGCTTACCATTTTTAAGGTGCCGTTTTGTGCACTCTCGGCGGCCTTACTCGGTGAACCCTCCCTGTTTGCCAATCTTCCCCCCCGCTGTAAACCCATAGCCACCAAATCGCGGCGCTTTAGCCAAGATGATCGAGCGTTTATTAAGGCGGAAATCTCTCGCCTTTTAGTTGACGGTATTATCGAGCCATGTTCATCTCCCTGGCGGGCTCAGGTCGTCATCGTGAGGAATCCCTTAAAACAACATAAAAAACGTCTGTGTATCGATTATTCGCAGACTATTAATCTATATACCGATCTGGATGCCTACCCGCTGCCACGCATAGATGACATGGTCAACAACCTTGCCAAATACAAGGTATTCTCGACCTTCGATTTAAAAAGTGCGTACCATCAGGTGCCACTGCAAGACTCCGACAAGAAGTATACGGCCTTTGAGGCCAATGGTCGGCTTTTCCAGTTTCGCCGCCTTCCATTCGGGGTCACCAATGGGGTGGCCGTCTTCCAACGGGCCATGGATGGCCTAGTCCGGCAAGAGAACTTGACGGATACCTTTCCATATTTAGACAATATCACTATTGCCGGCCATGATCAAAAGGAGCATGACGCCAATCTTCAGAGATTTTTTGACGTACTCCGCCGTCGCCACTTAACGTTAAACGAATCCAAATCGGTGAAGTCTGTGCCATCGGTGAACATTCTTGGCTACTGGGTGGGCAACGGTGTTATTAAACCGGACCCAGAGCGACTTCGTCCACTTCAGGAGCTCCCTCCCCCGACGAACCTCGGCTCTCTTCGTCGGGCACTTGGCATGTTTGCTTATTACGCAAAATGGATACCACACTTCTCCGATAAAATACAACCCCTGCTCCATGCGAAGTCTTTTCCATTGGAAGCTACGGCTATTTCTGCCTTCAACCTCCTCAAACGACAGCTGGAGAAAGCCACGCTTCGCTCCATTGACGAAAATCTTCCTTTTGTGGTCGAATGCGATGCATCGGAGGTGGCGATCTCCGCTACCTTGAATCAAGGTGGCCGACCCGTGGCATTCCTATCCAGAACCTTGCAGGGTAGCGAGCTCCATTACCCCCCCCGTCGAGAAGGAGGCTACGGCCATCATCGAGGCTGTACGCCAATGGGGTCATTTTCTTGCTCGGCATCATTTTACGCTTACAACTGACCAGCGCTCTGTGGCCTTCATGTTGGATAACCGGAGGCGCACGAAAATCAAAAATAATAAAATTCAACTCTGGAGGATGGAGCTGGCTGCCTTTGGATATACTATCTGTTACCGACCCGGCAAACAGAACGTGGCCCCAGATACCTTCACACGGGCATTTTGCTCCTCGATGTCAACGTCGACGCTGGCGGATTTGCATATGGACTTATGCCATCCTGGTGTGACCCGCATGTTGCACTTTGTGCGCTCCAAAAATCTACCATTTTCAACCGAGGACGTAAAGAAAACATGCTCCTCCTGTAGGATTTGTGCAGAATTGAAACCACAATTCTTTTGCCCATCAGATGGCTTACTCATACATGCAATGCAGCCTATGCAGAGGCTCAGCATAGACTTTAAAGGGCCATTGCCTTCGTCGACAAGGAACACCTACCTACTTACGATGGTGGACGAGTATTCACGCTTTCCCTTCGCCTTCCCCTGCCCTAATATGCTTACCTCTACGGTAATTAAATGCCTCGATCAGGTCTTTTCCCTTTGCGGGACGGCCAATTTTATCCACACTGATCGGGGTCCCTCCTTTATGTCGAGTGAACTTAAAAGTTATCTCTCCCAACGGGGAATCGCCTCAAGTAGGACGACACCATATCACCCAATCGGTAACGGACAGGTTGAACGATACAATGCCATCATCTGGAACGCTGTCCGTCTGGCACTAAGGTCATGCAACCTGCCGGACCAGCAGTGGGAAACGGTGCTCCCCGACGCGTTACACTCTATCAGGTCTCTTCTCTCCACATCTACTAATGTCACGCCTCATGAGCGATTCTTCAAATTCCGGCGTCGTTCTACACATGGGACGTCTCTACCGTCATGGTTGGTGGCTCCAGGCCCGGTACTACTCCGGAGGTTCGTCCGGTCTGCCAAAAATGACCCTCTCGTTGACGAGGTGGAGTTAACGGAGGTAAACCCCACGTATGCGCACGTACGGTACCCTGATGGCCGGGAGACCACCGTCTCGCTCCGAGATCTGGCTCCCTGCCCAACCGGTCACACGGGCCCGAATGATGAAGGATCCCCCGACAATGATATCAACACTCCGCACCCCTATGAAAATGACGCCCCGCCTGGGACATCAGGGGATCTGCCGGCAATGCTACCGGATCAACTCAGGGAGCTGGACGCTCCCCGTAGGATGGCCACCCGAAACCAGGACGCCGGACAATCTCCAGCCACGACCCGGGATGAGGCCAGCTCAGCACCTGTAGGGACCCGCACCCGGAGTCATGATATTCCCAGTCCTCCACAGGATGATCAAGATGACGCGGACTCTACTGACTTACCAGTACGGGCCAAGCGACCCAGGGACCAGGACACGGTCCGGGGAGACGTGCCTTCCAGTCACAAGCAGAGAGCTAAACGTCTGCGGCTATTTCTGGTCCGCCTAGTCCGTTAAAGGAAGACTGGACTTCCAAACCTTTTAGGGAGGAAGAATGTCATAAATCGCAAGTAACAACTCAGGAAGTACTACTGGGCGGCCAGCTGGGGCGCCGTCCAGGGAGTATAAATACTCAGGCATGGGTCCACCTTGGGCAGAGACAATCTGGAAACAGGAAGCTAGTGACTGCTAACTAGACCTCCATGTTTTGTTACAAGTTGATTAAAGCCTTGCTTTATGTTCAAGTGCGTAGTGAGTCTTTATTACGTCATATCCCATATGCCTTTTTAAGCACCTTATCTACCTGTCCTGCTGCCTTCAGGGATCTATGTACATGCACACCAAGGTCCCTCTGATCCTCTGTCCTTCCTAGGGTCCTACCAGTCATTGTGTATTCCCTTGCCTTATTAGTCCTCCCAAAATGCATCACCTCACACTTTTCAGGGTTAAATTCCATTTGCCACTGTTCTGCCCATCTAACCATCCCGTCTATATCGTCCTGTAGCCTGAGGCTTCCCTCCTCGCTATTTACCACTCCACCAATTTTCGTGTCATCTGCGAACTTACTGATCATACCTCCGACATTCATATCTAAATCATTAATGTACACTACAAACAGCAAGGGACCCAGCACCGATCCCTGTGGTACACCACTGGACACAGGCTTCCAGTCACAAAAACAACCTTTGACCCTCACCCTCTGCCTCCTGCCACTAAGCCAATTTTGGATCCAATGTGCCAAATTGCCCTGGATCCCATGGGCTCTTACCTTCTTGACCAGTCTCCCATGTGGGACTTCGTCAAGAGCCTTACTGAAGTGCATGTAGACTACATCAACTGCACTACCCTCATCCACACACCTAGTCACCCCCTCGAAAAATTCAATCAAATTGGTCAGACATGATCTCCCCCTGACAAAGCCATGCTGACTATCCCTGATTAATCCCTGCCTCTCCAAGTGGAGACTAATTCTGTCCCTCAGAATTTTTTCCAATAATTTCCCTACCACTGATGTTAGGCTCACTGGCCTGTAATTCCCTGGTTTATCCCTACTACCCTTCTTGAATAATGGTACTACGTTAGCTGTTCTCCAGTCCTCTGGCACCTCCCCTGTGGCCAGAGAGGTTCTGAAAATTTGTGTCAGAGCCCCTGCAATCTCTTCCCTTGCCTCACACAGCAGCCTGGGATACATCTTGTCAGGGCCTGGGGATTTATCCACTTTTAAGCCTACTAAAACCGCTAGTACCTCCTCCCTCTCAATACTAATTTGTTCAAGTATATCACAATCCCCCTGCCTGATTTCTATGCTTACATCGTCCTTCTCCATAGTGAACACAGATGCAAAATATTCATTTAAAACCTCACCTACATCTTCCGGCTCTACACACACATTGCCACTTTGGACCCTAATGGGCCCTACTCTTTCCCTGGTTATCCTCTTGCCCTTAACATACTTATAAAACACCTTCTACACTCCTTATTGAACCAGGGTTGGTCCCCTGGCTTGATATTAATGGTAGAGTGGGGGATATGCCGGGCCATGAGGTTACAGATTGTGGTGGAATACAATTCTGCTGCTGCTGATGAGACTGTTCAAGCTCAAAATAAAGTAATTTGTGAACGGAAGAAAGCAATTTTTCTAACTGAGATCGGGCCAGATGTTTACGGAACATTGACAAACATACTCGCGCCATGGAAAGCGAAGGGTATGTCATTTGAAGACATTGTCGAGAAACTCGAGAACCATTTCGACCCAAAGACGTTAGAAATAGCAGAGAGCTATAAGTTTGGTACCAGAAACAGTGAGTATATTGCAACTCTTAAGAACCTGTCTTTGCATTGTAACTTCGGCACATTTTTGGATCGTGCGTTGCGAGATAAGTTTGTGTGTGGATTGGTGGATGAGCGCACACAGTCCAAGTTACTGAACACTCCTAACCTAATCTTTGACATACTATGCAAAATTGCCCTAGCTATGGAGATGGCGTCTAAGAATGCTAGGGAGCTCTGTCCAACTCAAGTGACCAGTGCAGCTGAGGTCCACAGTCACAAAGCCACTGCCAAACCTAAAGCTGTGAGATTGGGTCAAAAGCATGTCGGTGAGAGTAGTTCAGTGAATTGTTATCGCTGCAATGGAAATCACTCACGACAGTCCTGCCAATATAGAAAAGCGAAGTGTTTTCACTCCCAGAAGCAAGACCATATTTCAACAGCTTGCAGAGTTAAATCTAAAGCAGGAAGTAAGAACCATTCTAGTGGCAATGCAAAGCAGCGACAACAAAAGGGAGGAGTTCACAATATTGAAGTGAACACACCTGATGTTGAAGAACTAGGCATCTACAGTATCTATGTCACTTGCGCCAACACTAGCAGTCGTGAGAAAGACTTCCGTACAAAATTTTTGATCAACAAGCAATATGTGTATCGACACGGTGGCAGACTGCTCTATCATGAGTAAGGACACATGAGCGTAAATTTAATCAAGTACCGCTTACAAAGAGTACTATAGATTTAAAAACCTACTCCGGAGAAATCCTAGAGACATGTGGACAAATGGAATGTACAGTTCAACACAATGGTGGCAACAACAGGCCAACCCTCATGGGCAAAGACTGGTTGAGAAAGTTAAAACTAGACTGGAGAAACATCATCAGTGTAGATGCTTCAAAGAAGCAACTCGACACAATGCTGAACAAGTACGAAAGCATGTTCACAGACAGTTATGAGGGCAGCACTGAGTATGACGCACATATCCGCATCAAGTCTAACGCTAAGCCTGTCTATTGTAAGGCAAGGTCTGTCCCCTATGCATTGAAAAGTCAGGTTGAGGAAGAGCTAGCGAAGCTGAGAGAGAACAGAGTTCTAGTAAAAACTGACAAAAGTGAATGGGCTACACCGATTGTGGCCCAAAGCAGACAAAACTGTATGCTTGTGCAGTGATTACAAAGTTACTATCAACAAAGCAGTTGACAATGAGCAGTACCCGTTAGCTACATCGCAAGATTTGTATACAGCACTCGCTGGGTCAAAGGTTTTCTCCAAGCTCGATCTGTCGCATGCTTATGCTCAGCTGAATGTTGACAAAGAGAGTAAACAGTATCTCACTATCAACACACACAAGGGACTGTACTCATACACCAAGCCGTCGTATGGTGTAAAGTCCTCCCCCAAAATCTTCCAGGCTACGATGGAGAAGATATTGCAAGGAATTCCAAATTGCTTGTGCAATCAAGACGATGTGCTGATCGCAACAAGCAGCGAGGAAGAAAATCTAAAAGTGTTAGATGTAATGCTTCAAAGGTTGAATGCCCACAATGTCAAATTGAAAAGAAGCAAATGTGCTTTTGTGCAGCCCAAGGTTGTGTACCTTGGTCTGAAAGTTGATGCAAATGGCTTGCAACCAGTGTCCAAAGCCACAGAACGTGTCTGAGTTAAGATCTTTCCTTGGAATGGTCCAGTACTACGCACGTTTCTTACCTGAGTTAGTGACCATGTTAGCTACATTGCACGAGCTCCTCAAGAAGGATGTCCAGTGGAAGAGGACAAAAGCGCAACAGGAAGCTTACGACGCTTGTAAGAGAAGTCCCTCTAGCGATGCTCTACTAGTGCACTACAACACAGACCGTGAGCTTAAGTTAGCGTGTGAGGCTTCCAGTTACAGCGTAGGAGCTGTCATAAGCCACGTAATGGATGATGGCCAAGAGAAACCAATCGCGTTCGCATCACGAACCCTCACAAAGAGCGAAAGAAACTACGCGCAAATTGAAAAGGAAGCACTCGCCATAGTGTTAGGAATCAAGAAATTCCAACAGTTCCTGATTGGCAGAAAGTTTACCCTGATAACCAATCACAAACCGCTCCTAGCAATATTGCGGCCCAAATCTGCCATCCCTGCAATGGCCGCATCAAGAATGCAACGTTGTGTTGTTGTCACAATATGACTACACGATTGAATATCGCACTTCAAAGCAGAACGCAATTGCAGATGCCTTGTCCAGGTTGCCACATGAGGACTCGTGTGTTGGGAGTGAAGGTGTGATTTTCACGCTAGGTGCATTTAAATGAAAAGAGTGTATGAAAACACCTTGAATGGATGGACTGATCAGTGTATGGACACAGAATTGAAACCATTCCATAATCGTCATACTGAATTGTCTTGTGAGCAAGTTTGTATCAAGTGGGGAAACAGAGTGGTGATACCTACTTCTTTGAGAGATAGAATTCTGGCCAAACTTCATACTGAACATCCAGGGATCGTCAGTATGAAATCAATTGCAAGAAGCTTTGTTTACTGGCCTGGATTGGACAGTAATCTTGAATCACTTGTCAGCAAATGCAGCGTTTGCCAAAATTGCAGAAACAAACCACCCAAAACTCCACTACAACCCTGGTCATGGACAAGTAGACCTTTTCAGAGAGTACATGTAGACTTCTGTGAGAAAGCAAATGATTATTTCCTGGTACTGGTAGATAGTCACTCAAAGTGGATTGAGGTGAAACACATGGGGTCAAATAGTACAACTGAACGTACCATAGATGAGTTGAGGTCTATCTCTGCATGTCATGGCTTACCTGAAGAGCTTGTTTCTGACAATGGCCCTCAGTTCCATTCTGTTCTATTCCAAGAATTCATGAAACAGAACGGTATCAAACACACTCTCGTTCCACCATATCATCGAGCTTCAAACGGAGCAGCTGAAAGGTCAGTCAGAATAGTGAAAGAAGCTCTGAAAAAGCAACTGCTGCAGGGTTGTTCGGGACTCAGCATGAAGCAACATTTGACAAATTTCTTGCTGAAGTACAGAAGTATTTTGCACACTACAACTGGATATACCCCAGCAGAACTCTTGATGAAGCGGAGATGGAAACACGATTGAGTCTTGTTCAACCAAATTTGGCCTCAAGAGTTGAACAGAAACAGTTGAGTCAGAAATGTTATTATGACAGCAATCAGAAAGAATGCAGTTTCAAATAAAATGGGGTAGAAATTAGGTCGCGCCCCATTTGGGGCGCAAATATCGTCCGGACGCAAATATTAGCGCCTGGCGCTAATTATCGGCACTGACGGGAAACTTCACTTTTACCGCCCCGGGAGGTGAGTGGAGCGCTAAAGCAGGCGCTGCACACCTCTCTTAAGGCGCAAAGGCCGAGCAGTGAGGCGCTAACTCGGAGCGCTGGCGAAGCTCATGTAATGTCAGTCAGCAATGGAACACACACACAATGGCACGGGCCAGTTCTTAAAGGGGATGGTTAATCTTGCTTTCCATCCACATCCTGTTCATTGCTGCCTTGAATCTCGGCCTGGAGAGACTTGCACATCAAATGTGCTGGAAAGAACAATGGAGAGCACCAGGCAAAGAGCTCAGAGTGCAGCTCCCACGGTCTCTGCTAAATCGATACAAGGAATGGCAAATCAAAATGAACCTGCAAAGTGCTGCTCAGTACCCAAAACTCCTTCACACAACGTTGAATCTCTCCAGAAGTCTCTCCCTCTCTCTCTCAGAATGCGTAGTTCAAAAATGCCACCAACAATAAAAGACAGGAAGAGGCCCCCTTTAAATAGCGCCCCCCCCCAGCCCCACAGCGATTGATAGCGTTCCAGTCTTCTGGTCGTTGGAAGCGCCAGGCGGTAAGGCAGGGGGCGCCACTCAATTTCCGCTACGGGGCGCACCAAGGGCGTTGCACCACGGAATGACGTCACAATCTGCGCGCGCAGGTGGTCGCAGCGGTAAGTTTTAGCGCCGCCGCACAATCTCAAGTTAAGTTCTCGAGCGGCGCAAACAGCGCTGCGCCCGGGCGTTAGCGCCTTAACGCCCCATTAGCGCCCATTTAAGGCGCTAACGGGAGGCGCAACCAACTGAATTTTTACCCCAATGAGTGTAATCCTGTTCTCAGTCATCCCCCTTGAAAATCGAGTTCACAAAAGTGGGATGTAGGAACCATAGTAGAGGTTGGTGGAACCAAGAAATATTTGGTTGAAATTGGTGACAATATCCGAAGTGTTCATGTAGATCAAATGATCGCTGCTAGAGATGAACCATGACATGATCTTGAACCACTTGATCATGAACACATACTTGAGTTTGACTCAGTTCAGACTGAAGTACCAGGTTCAAACAGATAGAAACAGGATCATCTTTGCGTTCGGAACCAAAAACAAAACAGCCCGAAAATTGGTTAAACACCAAAACCTTCTGTAAGGAGATCGGGAAGGCTCCGCAAACCTGTTATTAAACTGGATTTGTAGTTAATTTAAAAGAAAAAAAGCCAGGAGTTTTTGTTGTGTGGTACATGTAATGCTGGGAAAAGTGGGACCATAGTTTTGTTGTATTTGGGAGGGGAATACATACATTTTTTTTAAGGGGAAAGCAGTGTAATCATAAAATCATAGAATCATAGAATGGTTACAGCACAGAAGGAAGCCATTCAGCCTGTCAAGCCTGTGCCGGCTCTCTGCAAGAGCACTTCAGCTAGTCCCACTCCCCCGCCCTTTCCCCATAACCCTGTAAAATAAAATTTCCTTCAGGTACTTATCCAATTCCCCTTTGAACGCCACAATTGAGTTTGCCTCCACCACTCTTTCAGGCAGTGCGTTCCAGATCCTAACCACTCGCTGCGTAAAAAAGTTTTTCCTCATGTCGCCTTTGGTTCTTTTGCCAATCACCTTCAATCTGTGTCCTCTGATTCTCGACCCTTCTGCTAATGGGAACAGTTTCTCTCTATCTACTCTGTCGAGACCCCTCATGAGTTTTAATACCTCTATCAAATCTCCTCTCAGCCTTCTCTGCTCTAAGGAGAACAACCCCAGCTTCTCTAGTCTATCCACGTAACTAAAGTCCCTCATCCCTGGAATCATTCTCGTAAATCTTTTCTGCACCCTCTCTAAGGCCTTCACATCCTTCCTAAAGTGTGGTGTCCAGAATTGGACACAATACTCCAGTTGAGGCCGAATCAGTGTTTTATAAAGGTTCATCATAATTTCCACACTTTTGCACTCTATACCTCTATTTATGAAGCCCAGGAACCCATATGCTTTTTTAACTGCTTTCTCAACCTGCCCTGCCACCTTCAACAATTTGTGCACATATATCCCCAGGTCTCTCTGTTCATGCACCCCCTTTAGAATTGTACCCTTTAGTTTATTTTGCCTCTCATTCTTCTACCAAAATGTATCACTTCGCACTTTTCTGCATTAAATTTCATCTGCCAAGAGTCTGTCCATTTCACCAGCCTGTCTATGTCTCCTCACTGTTCACTATACTTCCAAGTTTTGTGTCATCTGCAAATTTTGAGCATGTTCAGTTCGCTCTGGCCTAATAAACAAGCACATGGACTAGCAACTCATGGTCTCTGTCCTTCATTTGTTCTATCCACATATATTACACCAACAAATTGGCAGATACAGAATATTTTGGAATGTATTTTTGCAAGGTTCTTCCTATTTTTTTTTACTTTGTTGAATGATGTTTCCCATGTTTATATCCAATACTGCCTCTGGCTTTGTTGTTGTTACAGTTTCTGTTCATTGAAAAGCAAAGTCAAAGTTGTTCCTGCCTCAGGCAACCCACAAACACAAGTTTTATTTACATCAAATTGTGCCATTTTACCATGGAAAACAACAGTTGAACTATGCAGTAATTTGGCTCTCGTTTCCTACTACACACATGGAATTAGTGACAATCATGCTGAATTACGGGAGTTATGTAGTTTTATCCTGTGGAATCAAGCACCCTGAATTTTGGTTGGGAATTCTGAAACTCATTTCATGTAGAGGCCTGCTACAGCAGAGGAGAAGGCTTCTCAGTTGCTGAATAGGTAGGAGGGAGTGATCTTGGCCTACAGCGCAAAGAGGGAGTACACATTTTACAATTCATTTACTTATCCATTTTTGCATACAGTACTCATGAAAAATAAATGGTGTCAACTTCTGAAATGTAACCAGTTCTCAAAGTTTCATCCAGCAAGAATTGCATTCCTGTAAGGTCATAAGGTATTGTATTAACTATATAACCAGTACAAAAATAGCATTTGCATACATTCCAATCTTTGAGGCTGCCTTTGACAAGTGGCATCTAACGCTTGTACCACATAAAAGCCAGACAATGACCATCTCCAAAAGGAAAAAGCCCAGCCACCTCCCGCTGACCTTCAATGGCACTGCCATCACCTAGTCCCCCACCATCAGCATCTTGGTGGGGCGGGGTAGGGGGGTGTGCGAGGGCTCACCATTGACCAGAAGCTTAACTGCACCAGAGATATCAACACCATGGCTACAAGAACAAGGCAGATACTGGGTACAACAGACGGCTCAGCTCCAGACCCCTCAAAGCCTCTCCACCATCTGCAAGTCATGTGATGGAATACTCACGACTCACCTGGATATGTGCAGTTGCAATAACACTGAAGAAGCTTGACAGCAGACAGAACAGTCCACTTGATCAGTGCCTCAGCCACTGGACTCAATATCTGCCCCATCCAGCACAGGCGCACTGTGGCTACAGTATGTACTATCCACCTTACACTGCAGCAACTCACCAAGCTTACCTCGACAGCAGATCATAGAATCATAGATAGATTTATACAGCACAGAAAGAGGCCCTTCGGCCCATCGTGTCCGCGCCAGCCATCAAGCCCTATCTATTCTAATCCTATTTTCCAGCACTTGGTCCGTAGCCTTGTATGCTATGGCGTTTCAAGTGCTCATCTAAATGCTTCTTGAATGTTGTGAGGGTTCCAGCCTCTACCACCCTTTCAGGCAGTGAGTTCCAGATTCCAGCCACCCTCTGTATGAGGAACCGTCCATTGTATATTTTATTTTGGTGTAGGTAAACACTCCTCTATCTGTTTCAGGTTATTTTCTCCTTCCCCACTCCTTGATTTCTCCAGGTTATGCACTAACTGTGGTCCTGAGAAACTGTAAACAATTTGTTCCCAGGCTTTTAACTTTTATTCACTTTGAGCTGGGTCCCCTTTTATCTAACTAAACTTTGCCTTCTCTAGACCAGCACACTTATCTTTGACCCTTCATTGTCCTTTTCTATTTTTACACTGAATTTAACTATTCTGTGCTCACTATTTCCCAACTGTTCTCCTATTTTCACATTAGTTATTTCCCCCACCATTTCCCTGAACTAAATTGAGCAATGTTCCTTTCATTAAGTGTGGATTAATTAAGGAAAGCCAGCACGGATTTGTTAAAGGCAAATCGTGTTTAACCAACTTGATCGAGTTTTTTGTTGAGGTAACAGAGAGGGTTGACGTGGTGTACATGGATTTCCAAAAGGTGTTCAATAAAGTGCCATATAATAGGCTTGCCAGCAAAGTTGAAACCCATGGAATAAAAGGGACAGTGGCTGCATGAATATGAAATTGGCTAAGTGACAGGAAACAGAGAGTAGTGGTGAATGGTTGTTTTCTGGACTGGAGGAAGGTATACAGTGGTGTTCCCCAGGGGAAATATATTCAAGAAGGAGATAGATATATTTCTTAAGGCTAAAGGGATCAAGGGATATGGGGAGAAAGCAGGGACAGGGTACTGAATTTGGATGATCAGCCATGATCTCATTAAATGGCGGAGCAGGCTCGAGGGGCCGAATGGCCTACTCCTGCTCCTATCTTCTATGCTATGCTTCTATGGGACGGTTCTAGGAGCACTGCTTTTCTTGATATATATTAATGACTTGGATGTGGGTGTACAGGGCACAATTTCAAAATTTGCAGATGACACCAAACTTGGAAGTTAGTGAACAGTGAGGAAGATAGTGATAGATTTCAGGAGGACATAGACAGGCTGGTGAAATGGGCGGACACGTGGCAGATGAAATTTAATGCAGAAAAATACGAAGTGATACATTTTGGTAGAAAGAACGAGGAGAGGAAATATAATCTAAAGGGTACAATCCTAAAGAGGGTGCATTAACAGAGAGACCTAGGGGTATATGTGCACAAATCGTTGAAGGTGGCAGGGCAGATTGAGAAAGCAGTTAAAAAAGCTTATGTGATCCTGGGCTTCATGAATAGAGGTGTAGAGTACAAAAGTGTGGAAATTATGATGAAACTGTATAAAACACTAGTTCGGCCTCAATTGGAGTATTGTGTCCAATTCTGGGCACCGCACTTTAGGAAGGATGTGTAGGCCTCAGAGAGGGTGCAGAAAAGATTTACGAGAATGATTCCAGGGATGAGGGACTTCAGTTACGTAGATAGGCTAGAGAAGCTGGAGTTGTTCTCCTTAGAGCAGAGAAGATTGAGAGGAGATTTGATAGAGGTGTTTAAAATCATGAGGGGTCTAGACAGAGTAGATAGAGAGAAACTGTTCCTATTGGCAGAGGGGTCGAGAACCAGAGGACACAGATTTAAGGTGATTGGCAGAAGAACCAAAAGCGACAGAAGAAAACTTTTTTATGCAGCGAGTGATTAGGATCTGGAATGCACTGCCTGAATGGGTGGTGGAGGCAGACTAAATCACGGCTTTCAAAAGGGAGTTGGATAAGTACCTGAAGGAAAATTTTTTGCAGGACTACGGGGAAAGGGCAGGGGAGTTGGACTAGCTGAAGTGCTCTTGCAGAGAGCCGGCACGGGCTCGATGGGCCGAATGGCCTCCTTCTGTGCTGTAACCATTCAATGATTCTATGATTCTTGTCGGACGAGAAACATACTGATCTCGGAAGCAGTCCTGGATGCATTCCAAAAAGGTTTCCCACTTTGACCATATGCATTAGCTTTACTTCAGTCTATCTTGGGATAATTAAAATCACCCAATATTATTGCTCTGTTGTTCTTGCCTATCTCTGAATTGTCTGCAGATCTCCACCTCTATTGCATCTCCACTATTTAGGTGGCCTGTAATGCACAGCAAGAATTGTACAATTTCCCTTCCTATTTATTAACTGTATCCATATACATTCTGTCTTAATGCAGCCATCTAGGACATCCTTACATTATCTGGCTGTGATAGACCCCTTCACTAACACTTTCACACCATCCACCTTTTTACCCTTCCTATCTGTCCTGAAAATGTTATAACCAGGAATATTAAGTTTACCGGTCCGGTCCGGTCCAAACTTTAGTTTTAGCTACTAAATCCCTCTATAGTTATTAATGCTTCTAACTCTTCAATGTTGTTTTCAATGCTTTGTGCATTCAGATACATGACACTCAAACTTGACTACATTTTTTTTGCAACATTAACCTTCCTTTTACTGATTTTCTCATTCAATTTTTTGATATCCATTGACTCTTCTAGAACAGTGTTTTGATCTTTCACTACCTCATAGCCTGTTTCTTTCTTTTTCTCCTCTGATAGTATAGAAGGTCAATCACCACAGCCCCAGGACATCGCTGTAGGAGTTCCTCAGGGCAGTGTCCTCGGCCCAACCATCTTAAGCTGCTTCATCAATGACCTTCCCTCCAACATAAGGTCAGAAATGGGGATGTTAGCTGATGACTGCACAGTGTTCAGTGCCATTCACAACTCCTCAGATAATGAAGCAGTCCATGCCCGCATGCAACAAGACCTGGACGACGTTCAGGCTTGGGCTGATAAGTGGCAGGTAACATTCGTGCCACAGAAGTGCCAGGCAATGACTATCTCCAACAAGCGAGAGTCTAAACACCGCCCCTTGACATTCAGCGGCATTACCATCATCAAATCCCCCACCATCAACATCCTGGGGGTCACCATTGACCAGAAACTTAACTGGGCCAGCCATTTAAATACTGTGGCAACAAGAGCAGGTCAGAAGCTAGGTATTCTGCGGCGAGTGTCTCACCTCCTGACTCCCCAAAGCCTTTCTACCATCTACAAGGCACAAGTAAGGAGTGTGATGGAATACTCTGCACTTGCCTGGATGAGTGCAGCTCCAACAACACTCAAGAAGCTCGACACTATCCAGGACAAAGCAGCCCACTTGATTGGCACCCCCTCTACCACCTTAAACATCCACTCCCTCCACCACCGGCATACTGTGGCTGCAGTGTGTACCATCTACAAGATGCACTGCAGCAACTCGCCAAGGCTTCTTCAGCAGCACCTCCCAAACCCGCGACCTCTTCCACCTAGAAGGACAAGGGTAACAGACGCATGGGAACACCACCACCTCCAAGTTCCCCTCCAAGCCACACATCATCCTGACTTAGAAGTATATTGCCGATCCTTCATCGTCGCTGGGTCAAAATCCAGGAATTCCCTCCCTAACAGCATTGTGGGAGTACCTTCACCACACGGACTGCAGTGGTTCAAGAAGGCAGCTCACCACCACCTTCTCAAGGGCAACTAGGGATGGGCAATAAATGCTGGCTCTGTCAGCGACGCCCACACCCCATAAAAACGATTTAAAAAAAAAAATTAGCGCACTATTTATTTCAGCTAAACGTTCTGCTTTCATTCCAATAGTTTTATTAATCCTGTTCTCCTTCTCTAGTCTCAAAACAAGACTTTCCTCACCCCCTTGCCATATTATTTTAAATCCTTCCCCTCTACTCAATTCACCTTTTCCACAAGGAAATTGGTGCCATCTTGGTTCAGGTGAAAGTTGTTCATTCAGTACAGCCTTCCCTAGTTCCAGAAATCACTCCGATGCCCCAAGAATGTGAATCCTTCCCTCTTGCACCAGCCCTGCAGCCACACGCTGTTTTTCCAAATCTTCTTCTCTTTAACCTGTCTGGTGCCTGGTACAGGAAGCAATCCAGACATTACCACCTCGAGGTCTTGCTTTCAATCTAGTGCCTAACTTCTTAAACTCCCTCTGCAAGAACTTAAGCATACTTTTATTTATATCATTTGGTTCCATTGTCAACCACAACTTTTGGCTGCTTTCCCTCCCTTTTCAGAAGTTCTTCCACCTGTTCTGTGATGTCCTTTACCCTGGTACTGGGGAGGCAACATACCATTCGGGACTCCTGGTCATGACTGCAAGAAACGCTGCCTATTCCACTGACTATAGAATCCCCACTATGACCACTCTAGCCGCTCTAGTATTCTTGCAGTCTATCTTTCTCTAACGCCACCCCATCCCTGGTAATTCCTTGCCCAACTGTGCCACAATATTGCTCAAAACCAGCCACATCTGAATCGATGTCTACCTCATACTTATCCAACATTCAGTATCTATTAGACAGTTCCAGTAACCCAGAGGTTCCCTGCAACTGTGAGTCCTGTCTTCCTTTGCTGCCTCTGCAATGGTCACCACTTCTCTCTTTCTACATGATTCTTGTATCCTGAATTGCCAAGCACTGCCTTTTGGGTGACTGCATTCTGGGGAATGCAATCCAGAAACCCCTCATCCTCTCTGATGCTGCAGAGTGTGGCCAATTACAGAGAAGGACTGCTCCAGAGACTCAGGCCTCGATTTTAATGGAGGAGGTGGGATGGAGTCGGGTTGCCTGGTGGGCAGGTTTCGGACCCGCTGCTGGTTTCAGCTGCTCCCAATGTCCCATTTTGGTTTAATTGGACCAATTAGTCCCGTCGTGCGTGCTGCCTGCTGCAAAGCATGGGAGCGGGTCTGTTGGTCTGCACTGATGAGGTCATTGCTGCACTTGTTTTTAAGGGCTCCATGTAACCTCAGCCTCTCATTTCTCGTTACTGCTGCAGCTTGAATGGGCCAAGGTGACCATGAGAGCTGCGAAAGCCAAGGCTGCTCCCCGATTCACTGAGGACTCCCTGCAAGCTCTTGTGGAGGGAGTAAGAGGACGCAGGGAGATTCTGTTCCCTCCTGATAGCCGGAGGAAGCCTCCTCAGCACACAAAGGCAGCCTGGCTGCAGATAGCTGAGGAGGTAAGCGCCAGGTCGCTATGTGCACGCACCTGGCTGCAGTGCCGAAAACGCTTCAATGATCTTCTGCAAACATCAAAAGTGAGTATCACATCACACTTACCTTCACTCTGCTTCCCTTCTCTTCTCAGCACCAGCACTCTGCATTGTCAGCCTGCTCCTCCACATCCCACCTTACCCTTACTTCCCTTGCACCCTTACCTATCACTCTCTCTCTCTCTGTACTGAATCACTTCACCATCCTACTATCCTACTATGCACCCCTCACACTCACTCTCACTGTTACACAATGACAACAACTAACAGCACTCAGGGAGGCAGCTTCCTCTTGGCACCTCACTCTATCTTGGTCTCCCTCTAAGCTTCTAGATTTTGGATTCTTCACACTCACTCCATCACTCTTGCTGAAACTCCACTTGTTTCCCTCCTTGAAGGAAAAGCTAGCCCACAATAACAGGGAGAGAACAAAGGCAGGAGGAGGCACATCATCCCTAGCCACATTAACAAACGCTGAGGAGGCTGCTCACGACATCGTGGGAGGTGGCGAGGAGCTGGAAGTGGGGGACGGAGAGACGGGCGCAGTAGAGGAAGCTGATGACAGAATGCATTTTCATCCCTCGCATTTACAATTCATGATTTACTGCAATGGCATATGATGCTCATAGAGATTGACTTCTGATCATCTGCACAATAGGATGTGTCAGCTACCTGAATATCAGATGTCTAACTCATGCCTTTACTCTCCCCCACAGGACCATCGAGAGTCCCCCTCCCCACTGTCCAGGAGGAAGAGCCAGACGACTCCTCAGAGGAACCTGCAGCCTCTGAGGGAGCAACGTCACTAGAACTCAGCGCACCCAGCACCAGCGAAAATACACACACCTTGGCATGTCCTTCGCGACATAGAGTAGTGTTGTCACCTGGTGTATCACAGCTCACAAGTGAGCATCAGCAGATGGTGGAAACAGCAACAGCAGTGGAGAGTCCTCGTCGGAGGTCGCAGGATGCTCCTAGCTCAGCTCAGCTGCATGTAGACGCTGTGCCTCTGGGGCCATCCAGAATGAGAGCGGTGCTGGAACTCCAGGAACAAGTGCAGGAGTCTCTGACAGGGTTTGCATCCAGGGGAACTGCGAGTGTGCGGAGAATGGAGGAGTCCATCTCAAACATGAGCACTGCCTTTGTGGAGGCAATGGTGCATGAACGTTCCGCCATGGAGAGGGTGGCAACCGCCATGGAGGACATAATTCGCCAGACTAACGAAAACATGGTCACTCTTCAAAATAGATTGTCTGCTATGGAGGAGAGATGGGCATCTATTGAGGAGAGACACCAGAGCTTCATGGACGTCCTTGTTATGAGGACTGTCAGTACAGAGAAGGGTCCTCATGGCCCCCTGATGTGCAGCCACTTGCTAGCACTGAAGTGCGGCTGACCCATGAGAGGGATGTTGGTGGCAGGCAACAAGGAAGTGTGGGCTCCTCTCCAAGCGCTCACACGATCTTGCCACTGCGGAGCCCTCAGTTAGAGCCCCACATTCCACCCCAAACTGAGATGGCTGTCTCAGCCCCTACACAGCTGCAGGAAGAGCAGACTGTGAGGAGCCCTCCCAGGCTCCCAAGCCCAGAGGACGCCTGCCAAAGGTGTCCAAGCAGGCGCAGCATCAAAGTGAGCAAGGTGCCTCTACATCTGCTGAAGCCACAGGGGAAGCACCACATGGAAGCACGCGTAAGAGGAAGTTAACACACAAATAGTCAGAAGGGTAGTCACTTGGGTATTTTATTGTGCTGCAAAGTATCGAGTGTCCTCCTTTTGTGATGTCATTAAACAAAAGTGATGGCAAAGAGTTGAGGTTCTGGTCAATGTGTTCTGGGAAATGGAAGTTGCACAGTGAGGGCTCAGGGCTAATTCCATTTATAATGATGGTGGCGACGGTGATCGGAAAGCACCGTTTATTGGACAGATGATGTACGGTGTGTTAAGAATCTCAACCTTCTCTTCATCTCCATCTGCCAGCCACCTGTGTTTGAAGCGTAAGCTCACGCGAATCTGGCATGGATGAGTGCTTCCCTTGCCTGACAGCCAGCAATGTGTTCGCATGCTGCTGCATTGGCCACATCCGGACCCGCAAGGCATGGCTCCTCGTCCTCCTCCTCCTCATCCTCCTCCTTGTCCTCCTCCTCGTCCTCCTCCTCCTCATCCTCCTCCTGATCCTCCTCCTCTTCTTCCGAGGAGTGTGTGCGCTGAGCCACTTGGTCATCCGACAGCACTAAGCCACGCTGCTGTGCGATGCTGTGCAGGGCACAGCAGAGCACAATGATTCTGGACACCCTGGCTGGTGCATATTGCAGGGTTCCACCAGATCTCAGCGGTGACATGAGCCACTTTTTCAGGGGATAGTCCTTGTCGCTAAGTAGCCATCTGGAAAGTTGGGTTGGCGGATGGAAGAGCTGAGGCACAGTAGACTAGCGCAGGATGAAGGAGTCATGGCAACTGCCAGGGTATTTTGCGCAAACATGCATGATGATCTTCCTGTGGTTACACACCAGCTGGACGTTCAGGGAGTGGAATCCCTTGCGGTTAACAAATACAGCTGGGTAATGATAGGGAGCCCTAATGGCTACATGTTTGCAGCCTGCCATATTTGCAAAGCCAACCGCACGCGCGGTCACACTTGGGCCATCTGAGGAGAAGTGGATGTAATTGTGCAACTTTGCAAAGAGGGCATCGGTGACCTGCGTGATGCAGGTGTGTGCGGCCGACTGGGAGATGCCGCTGATGTCTGCAGCTGATCCCTGGAAGGAGCCCGAAGCAAAGAAGTTGAGTGCGGTGGTGACTTTGACAGCCACTGGTAAGGAGTGTCCACATGCTCCTCTGGGCTCCAGGTGTTGGTGCAGCATTGCGCAGATGTCAGTGACTATGTCTCTCAAAAGTCTCAGCCTCCTTTGGCACTGCTGCTCAGTCATGCTGAGGAAGCTGATCCTCTGCCTGCAAACCCTGTGTTGGGGGTATCTCCTGTGGCAAGGTGCAGCCCTGCGCTGAAGTCCTCCGCCCTGTGTAGCATCAGATGGTTGAGGAGGAGGTTGGCGCTCCTGGTGCTGGTGCTGCTGTTGTGGCTGGTTGAGCTGCTGCCATGACTGCTCTTCCTCAGAACCTGACGACCAGGATGAGAGGATGTAAATGGTTCCCATACGTTTGCTATAGATTTGAGTTGAGGAAAGAAGCTTGCAAGCGCACAGTCAAAGTGGCCTGAGGATATTCCAAACAGGTGACACTGCAGATGGCTCTCAGCTTGAACACTCACAAGTTCAGTAGAGTTGCCAAAACATCAAACAACAAAGTTGTGGCATTTGAATGTCAGCCATGTAGCAGGAGTGCTTTTAAGCAGCTGCAGCAAATGCCAACAATTCATGACCTCGAGAAACCCGACTCATTGCAGCTGGCGTGTTTCTCAGAAGATGGGAAACACGGAAAAAATGCACCAAAATCGGAAACCCTATTAAAATAGGATTAGAAAGGCAGTTAACAAGCTGTTAACTGCCTTAAGTGCCTTCTCCGCCGTTTGGTGTCGGGTCAGTTCAGGAGCGACTGACCCGACATTTGCGAAAGTAATGTGGAGGCGGGACAGCAGCGGGTTCGCATCCCGCCGGCAGTTTTTCCCGATTTTCATTGCTGACCCGCCTCCAAACCCGCCCTCTCAGCTGAATTAAATTCACGGCCTCACTTTTCCAACATCAATATGTAACATCCTCCAGTTTAAACACAGGCTCCACACCCAAAAGCTTAACTCATCTGTTCTCTCCACAGACGTTCGCTGACAAGCTGAACGTTTCCAGCATTTTCTGGTTTTGTTTATGCTTTCCAACACCTGCAGATTTTTGCTTTTGTCTAACAAGAATTAAACTCCACTTATTCACTTCACACAAGCATTAATTATATAGAAAAACCTCCTGTCCAGCTACACCTCAAGGCTAAACTTTCCACTGACGTCTCACAGCTCCAGATTGAGCTCTCCACACTCAGCTCAAATTTACACCCTCTTCATTTACACAACAGCTTAACTTCCAATCAAAGAGCAGCTAATCACATCTCTTTTCTAACCAATTCATTTATATTACTTCTCAAACCAGCTCAAAGTTAAGGCGCCAAATTATCAGTTTTAAAAGGCTCCTAGGATGGAATGGCTAAAATGAAGTAAATTTCATATCAAAATACAAAATACAAGTCAATGAAAATTTCAGTTGTTATGGTTCAATCACTTGCACAGAGACTAAACTCCTCACTCTTCTGGCCTTCCACACTCTGTTGGTTTCTCATAGCTCTAGATTCAGCTAAGATTTATTGGGGGTGAAATTGTGTCAGGTCCAAAAACAGTGGTGCAGGGAGCAATGATCCCTCAAATTTTTTTTGTACTGAGCGGGCCACGAACCCCTTTGAGCGCGACCTTTTCGTCCGTGAGCAAATTTTACAACAACAACAACAACGTTTACAGCAACAACTTTTACAACAACGACAGCCACAGCAACCACTTCAAAGCATATATACAGTAATGCCATATTGCCACCCCACAGTCTCAAATCATGAGACAATCAGACAAGGTTCTATACAAGTTTAACATAACTTCTCTGCTTTTGAATTCTATTCCTCTAGAAATGAGCCCCAGTGCTTTATTTGCACTTTGATGGCTTTTTTAACTTGCGTTGCTACTTTTAATGATTTATGAATCTATACCCCTAGATCCCTTTGCACCTCTACTCCATTTAGACTCTTAGGGCACGATCTTGCCAGCCCTGGGGAGGTGGGACTGCCGGTAAAATGGCAGAATTTGGGGGCTGATGCCCAACCCGCCCCCAACCTGCCTCCATGCCATCTTCCCAGGAGGCGGGTAGCCATCCCGCGCCGGGTCCCGTCTCCTTGGAGGCGGGAAGGGATTAAAGCCTATTAACTGCCTGTTAACAGGTAGTTAACAGGCAGAAAATAGGATTATCCCCTTTTTGCCCTCACAAGTGCGGGCTTCCTGAAGGCTCCGAAACCCGCCAGCTCAGCGAGGTGAGTAGTGGGTCTGTGGGGGTAGGGGTGAAGGGATAATTACTAGTCCTAGCCCCTTTAGGGCTACCCCAGATCAGGCGTATTCCCCAGACGTTCACTTTCAACTAAAGTTTAAGGTAGCCAAATCCTAAAGACGCTTAATTGGGTCTAAAGGTCTGGACCATCTCTCCCTAAAGGAAAGGAACAACCTGAAGATGTTACCGTCCTCCAGATAGCACTTTTAATAAGTTTAGCTAGACTGTAACGTTCCGGATATTATGAGGGTCCGGAAAACTCCCCCAGAATTCTGCAACTCCTCACCAAAGAGTGTACAGAGATTGAGTTTGTGAGTTTGATACAGAAGTATTATGTGAGATAATTCTAAAAATATATAGATTTATTAAAGAACCGACATGCAGTTTACAGTTGGTGATTCAATCGCAACATTAACAGTTCCAAAAACAGAAAGCTTACAATTCTATTATCAGAGATTCTTATTCTCAAATCTTAACTTTGCTACAGTTTTACAGTTCTTAATCTTATTCAGAATATCCACCAAAATCAAATACAGTATCTTGATCCCCGAGATACAAAGAGTTGTAGACTTACAGAGCTGCCTCTGAAGCCTGAGAATCGCTTTGCCCCTTTACAGCGAATCTATTATCCTATTTGAGAGCTCAATATTTATACCCTTTTTCAGTGGTATTTCCTTTGAAGTTTTCTGCTGATGTAAGCTAATTATCTCTAGTCATTTTTCTGCTGACTTCTGCAATTCTTACAGTCAGATCAGCTGGTAGCATTAAGAATCATGTCTCTACCCTAGGTGTCCGAAGCTTACCATAAAAAACGGTGTAACAGCAGGTGTTTCTATTTGATGTCATTTTTACTAAGGCCTTCTGTTTGTGCTCTTGCAATTAGAACACCCTAACTAGGGTGATCTATGCAATTCTTAGTCACCTCAGCTGGTTGCAATACAGAATTATGTCTCCTGTGTAGGTGTCTTAAGCTTAACACAAAAACGATGTGACGGCAGGTGTTTCTTTTACTTGATGTCATTTTTACGAAGGCATATGTTTCTTAATTTTATGTGCCTGTTTACAAAGTGTAACTTAGAACACCTTAACCAGGATGCACCATTGTCTTCTTTCCAAAGATTCAGACCATCAGGAGCCTCCAACCTTCTGTTTCAATAAGGTTATTGATTCAGTGTCAACAACTATCTTATCTCAATTGCCAGAATTCTATCACAGCTTTAGATTGTTGAGGCTTCCAGATTTCCAAACCCAGTTTGTCATGTTTTAATAAGACCAGAATTATTTCATAGAATGGTGTATTTTTCTGAATAGGTTATATGGCTTATTCCTTCACAGGGTGGGGGTGCAAAAGTGTGCTGTGAAGGTAAGTGATGGGTGCAAGTGTGGAGAGGTGAGTATCTGAGGTAAGTGCAAAGTGTTAGTAAAAGTGTACTTACCTTTGTTTCTTCCTGCAGGCTTCAGTCGGTGGGTATGCGGAGAGTCTTGCACCTCCGCATTGGAGATGACAGATGGCCGTTGCATTCACAGATGCAACAACCATCTCATTTCTGCAAAAGAAAGATGTTTGATGAGGTCTTGAATTCAAGACCTCATCAAACTACAGAGAATGTCACTGTTTGACAGCTTCACAGAGCTGTCAAACGATGACAATTTATCTGTCAAAAACTTTTGACAGATGAAACGTCATACGTTGACGTTCTCTGCAACTGGCTTTCCCTTAATTGGCCTGCTAAACCCGCTGGGCGGGCTTAACAAGGTCAAACAAGGGAAAATAGCATGGGTTGCCCAGAAGTTGTTGGAAGCGGGACTGAAACCCGACAAGTGGGAGTCCCGCCTCCAAAAGCTTCCCATTGGCAAAATCACCCCCTTATTTTCCAAGGATCAGGTCATCTCCTTATTCATCCTATCAAAATGCACCACCTCATATTTATCTATATTGAAATTAATTTGCCATTTACATGCCCATTCTGCAAGTTTGTTTACAGTAGAATTAATTAAAAGCTTTTAGTTCGTCATGTACAAACTCTATTTAATAAAAAATTACTTGTCAGAAATGACTGGGATATAAATGAACTGCATAATAATGCATTAACACTTCAGAAATGTCACTCAGTTACATGGTTATGCATCGACAAACAATCCAAAAGCCCAAGGTGAGCTGAAAGGCATATCTATTTGTGCAATTTGTGTTAATTTTAAAGTTTTCGACTTATTAGCCCATTCCTCATGTCACTATAGCAGTGGCCGCACAAGTAGCAGGAGCAGCGCCTGGCACTAACTTTTCAAACATTTTTGACTTAGTGCCCCGAATGGCTCTCGAGGGGAATTTCTCCCCCGTGGTCTTCTTGAACCAGCACACTCCCCCATGTAACATGTCAGAAATGCAGCAGTTATTCACAAGTGCAGAAAAACACATAAAAAATTTGCGTCACCAAATTAAAAACAAAAAGCAGGAAAAGCTATGATTTAACAGAAATAAACATTTATCTTTCTTCCTGGACAGAAGAACCAATCAGACTGACTTGGAAATGTTTACTACAGGAAACTCTCTTTTAACCGGCAAAATTCTTGAGTAGGTAACCGGGGTTTTCCTTCATCTCTCCTTTAAAATAACTTTTAAAAAAACCCCGAGGCGTTTGCCTTGTATCGGAGCATGTAGATTGGGAGGGGAATGTGCAGCCCGGGTAGGCAGCGGACACGACAGATGGTCAGCTGGCGGTCCCCGGGGAGACGGAGCTCCGAATGCAGGCGCATGTCAGTGTGTATGGGGCTCTCGTACGTTGGGAGATATAACTCTCCGTTATCCGGACTTTTTGATTAACCGGCACCACGCCGGTCCCGTCGGTGCCGGTTAATAAAGAGTTTCCTGTAATATGTTGACGTAAAGATGTTAATTTACGAATTTTGCTTCTAATGTTTTTCTCTCAAACATTCTCCACAACATTAATCCCTGCTCTTATCACGAAAGGTGTTGAATTATTTTAGGTACTTCCCAATTAAATAGTGGGAAACAAACTTCATTGTACTCTCAATTTTTAATCTCCTATTTCAAACATTTATACCAAATCAAAATTGTACATTATCAGTTTAATCAAAGTATTTTTTGTGTCTTTCTCAATAAACAAATAGTGGTTTCTTCTAAAGTAGCTTCCTGCAATTTTTATACATCATTACATAACTCGTGTTTCTATTAACACTCCACTAAACGTTTAAGAGGAAATCTAAATTTACATTATTCCTGGGACTTGTTAGACTATAGAACGACAGACAAAATAAAATGGTTTGTGTTTTTCCCCTTTTTTGGCTTTTTAAAAAGTCAATAAAAAGTAATATGTAACTCCTATAAATCCTCCCCGCCCTCTCCCTCCTCAACAGCATGGTTGCATGTTTGTGTGAAGCTACTCACTTCACTCGATCATTCAAAATCAAATATTGAGAAATTTCAATTTTAAAATGTTTTAAGCATTTCAGAACCTCTTTAAAAGTGTTTGGACTTCAAGACCTGGTTGAAACTTATTTAGATGAGGGGAAAATTGATGTTTGTTTCTGTTTCTTCCAAAATCATATTCGTAACTTAAGGGGGAAAAAAGTGTTTTTAACACTCATTTTTTGTGAAATGTTCATTAAAAATTATTAAATTCTTTCAAGTCTCGTTGCAGCTTTGACAGAAGTTGCTCCAAGCTTCTCTTTCCCTCTTCAACGCTGTCGTTAAACATACAACAAAAAAATAATAAAATAAGCTCTAATTCCAAACGGAGTTCAAATAAGAAAGTGAATAAAGTGGTTAAACTTCCAAAGAAGGCGGTGATGTTATCTATCCCCAGCCTTGGAGATGAGTTGGAATCAGTTTTGGAGAAGTTGTTTCCTCTTTTTCTGCTGCCGTTCCCTCCGTCTCTCACAGACTCTGAGGTACAAAAGGGGGCACAAACTTTTCCCCCTCTCTCATAACATGATTTAAATAACCCTGATAGAATCTTTCAAAAAGGGGACAACACCTGGCAAAATTTAACTGGAACTTACTGCGGGACATTCAAAATCACTTACCCGTATTTTTTCCAGCTTTAAACAATTTTCTGAATTTTTTTTAAACAAAATTCTCATTGTTGTTTCACCGGGGACGCCAAACTTCTTTGCTTTAGCCTCCTTCCAGCAGCCATTGTACATGTGCTGCGCCTCCACCTGTGTTGTTCCAAAGTACGGCCGCGGCTCAGACCCCGGGAACGGACTACACGTGTCTGGACCCTCACCCCTCTCTCCCTCTCTCTCTGTCACTCTCTCTCTCTCTCTCCCTCCGTCTCCATCTCTCTCCCTCTCTCTCTGTCCCTGTCTCTCTGTCACTCTCTCTCTCTCTCCCTTCATCTCCCTCTCTCTCTCTCCCGCCATCTCCCTCTCTCTCTCCCTCTCTCTCTGTCCCTCTCTCTCTCTCCCTTCGTCTCCCTCTCTCTCTCTCCCTCCATCTCCCTCTCTCTCTCCCTCCATCCCCCTCTCTCCCTCTGTTCCCCTCTCTCCCTCCGTCCCTCTCTCTCTCTCTCTCTCTGCGTCCCTCTCTCTCCATCCTCGTCCCTCTCTCTCTCCGTCCCTCTCTCTCTCCCCAGTCTCTCTCTCTCTCTCTGCCCCAGTCTCTCTCTCTCCCGTCAATCTCTCTCTCTCTCCCCGTCCCTCTATCTCTCCCCAGTCTCTCTCTCTCTCCCCAGTCCCTCTCTTCCCAGTCTCTCTCTCTCCCAGTCTCTATCTCTCCCCAGTCTCTCTCTCTCTCCTAGTCTCTCTCTCCCAGTCTCTCTCTCTCCCCAGTCTCTCTCTCTCCCTCAGTTTCTCTCTCTCTCCTAGTCTCTCTCTCTCTCCCAGTCTCTCTTTCCCCCAGTCCCTCTCTCTCACTCCATCCCTCTCTCTCTCTCCCCCATTCTCTCTCTCTCTCTCTCCCCCCCGTCTCTCTCTCCCCCCAGTCTATCTCTCTCCCCCAGTCTTTCTCTCTCCCCCCAGTCTCTCTCTCTCCCCCAGTCTCTCTCTCTCCCCCAGTCTGTCTCTCTCCCCCCAGTCTCTCTCTCACCCCCCAGTCTCTCTCTCCCCCCAGTCTCTCTCTCTCCCCCCAGTCTCTCTCTCTCCTCCCAGTCTCAATCTCTCCCCAGTCTCTCTCTCACCCCCCAGTCTCTCTCTCCCCCCAGTCTCTCTCTCTCCCCCCAGTCTCTCTCTCTCCTCCCAGTCTCAATCTCTCCCCAGTCTCTCTCTCTCCCCCCAGTCTCTCTCTCCCCCAGTCTCTCTCTCTCTCTCCCAGTCTCTCTCTCTCCCCGAGTCCCTCTCTCTCTCTCCATCCCTCTCTCTCTCCCCCATCCCTCTCTCTCTCTCTCTCTCCATCCCTCTCTCCCCCAGTACCTCTCTCTCTCTCTCCGTCCCTTTCTCTCTCCCCAGTCTCTCTCTTCCCCAGCCCCTCTCTCTCTCCTCAATCTCACTCTCCCCAGTCTGTCTCTCTCTCTCCCCCCGTCTCTCTCTCTCTCCCCAGTCTTTCTCTCTCTCTCCAGTCTCTCAGAGCCGGTGCTGAAGGCTGAAAGGCAAATAATCAAAGCGCTGGGGATTCTCCCGCTGTCCAGCTGAAAGGTCAAAGTTCAAGAGAGAAAACCAAACCCCTCCCGGCATTACACAGCAACCCATTAACCATCAGAACACACACTTCAAGAGCTGCAATTGGGATCGGCTCTGAGGTCACAAGACTCGCAAACGAGTCTGTCTGGATTCCCAGGGCCATTGTGTATTGGGCCCCTCCCCCGGGGCCATTGTGTATTGGGCCCCTCCCTCGGGGCCATTGTGTATTGGGCCCCTCCCCCGGGGCCATTGTGTATTGGCCCCTCCCTCGGGACCATTGTGTATTGAGCCCCTCCCCCGGGACCATTGTGTATTGGGCCCCTCCTCCGGGGCCATTGTGTATTGGGCCCATCCCTCGGGGCCATTGTGTATTGGGCACCTCCCCCGGGGCCATTGTGTATTGGGCCCCTCCCCCGGGGCCATTGTGTATTGGGCCCCTCCCTCGGGGCCATTGTGTATTGGGCCCCTCCCCCGGGGCCATTGTGTATTGGGCCCCTCCCTCGGGGCCATTGTGTATTGGGCACCTCCCCCAGGGCCATTGTGTATTGAGCCCCTCTCCCAGGGCCATTGTATATTGGGCCCCTCCCCCGGGGCCATTGTGTATTGGGCCCCTCCCCCGGGGCCATTGTTTATTGGGCCCCTCCCCCAGGGCCATTGTGTATTGGGCCCCTCCCCCGGTGCCATTGTGTATTGGGCACCTCCCCCAGGGCCATTGTGTATTGAACCCCTCTCCCGGCGCCATTGTGTATTGGGCCCCTCCCCCGGGGCCATTGTGTATTGGGCCCCTCCTCCGGGGCCATTGTTTATTGGGCCCCTCCCCCCGGGGCCATTGTGTATTGGGCCCCTCCCCCGGGGCCATTGTGTATTGGGCCCCTCCTCCGGGGCCATTGTTTATTGGGCCCCTCCCCCGGGGCCATTGTTTATTGGGCCCCTCCCCCGGGGCCATTGTGTATTGGGCCCCTCCCCCAGGGCTATTGTGTATTGGGCCCCTCCTCCGGGGCCATTGTTTATTGGGCCCCTCCCCTGGGGCCATTGTGTATTGGGCCCCTCCCCCGGGGCCATTGTGTATTGGGCCCCTCCCCCGGGGCCATTGTGTATTGGGCCCCTCCCCCGGGGCCATTGTGTATTGGGCCCCTCCTCCGGGGCCATTGTATATTGGGCCCCTCCCCCGGGGCCATTGTGTATTGGGCCCCTCCCCCGGGGCCATTGTGTATTGGGCCCCTCCCCCGGGGCCATTGTGTATTGGGCCCCTCCCCCGGGGCCATTGTGTATTGGGCCCCTCCCCTGCCCCAGCTCTCTCTGCGGCATTTCAAATCAACTGAGCCCGAGCTCGGGATCAGTACACGCTTGCGCACCTGCGCAACTTAGAGGGAACAGTGGCAGGGAGCACGCAAACTTCGTGCTGCCTGCTCATGAGCTCAGCGCTAAACACACTGCTGGTTGGTTCAGTGCTCAAGGGGGGCGCCCAATATCGCTGCAGTCTGCTGGCCAATAAGGTTTTGCCTAGGCGCTCTGCACTTCTTAAAGGGGAGGTGCTTTGTTGCAGAAGCAAGTCATGGTCACTGTGGATGCAGCCATGTCACAACAGGGAAGAGAAAGGGTACCTTGCTTCTCAGATGCAGCACTGGAGGCCTTGGTCCAGGAGGTATACAGAAGAAGACAGATCCTCTACCTTCAAGGGAGCAGGAGGCTTTCGAGACAGAGTGCCAGAAGGCAGTGGGAGGAGATAGTCAGTGCCACGAGTGTTGTGCCCAGGACCTGGAACCAGTGCCGAACAAAGTTTAATGACCTCACACGAGTGGTCAAAGTGAGTAAATGCATCTTTAAATGCCATATCCCACCAACTGCACCACTAGCCTCACACACTGCTCAATGCACCACACCCCCATCACTCACCTACCAACAATCTCTATCAATCCCTACTCATACCTCACAATCATAGCTTCACCGCACCCTCACACACTTACCACTGGTGCAAGACTCACACTCACATCTCACACCTTGCACACAATGTCATCTATTCAACCATGGCAGGCACATCACACAAACACATTGCACCACACTCACTGACACACTTCCCTTTCTCTTGCAGTCCAAGGTGGCTCACAACTGGCGTGAGCAGCAGACAGGTGGGAGTGAAGTACGTCTGCAGAAGCTTACTGCGCTGGAGGAGACTGTGCTGGAGATAATTGGAGGGACCAACACTGAGGCCGCGGTGATCGGCAAGGCTGAAATAATTGCTGTGACAGTATGCTCACACCTAATCCTTCTTCTCACATCCCACTTCCCCCTCATCCCACAATCTCTTCTCACTTACAAGCAGCTAATGGTGTAAGCATGCACATCTTGCTTCCCCCCCTCCCCTCACCACAACCCAAACCATGTGCCTTTCTCCTTTCAGATACCCAAGAACTGCCAGCAGGCCAGCCAGTGCCGGAAAAACTAGAGGAGGAGAGTGATGGAGAAGAAAAAGCAACGTCACTCGATCTAACACTCCCAGGCACCAGCTCAGAAAATAGCACTGCGCGTACTTTAGAGGGTAGTATGGGGCGGAATCTGCACGTGGTGAGTCACCGGGCACAAGTGGGCTGCAGCCAGGCCAGGGTGAAAGGGTAGCCCAAGTGCCAGCTCCCTGGAGGGCGAGTTCGCACACGAGTTCTACTGCACAGCACTCACATGAGGACATTGACGGGGCAGCCTTCAAAAGAAGGGTGATGGGCATGCACACAGAAATGCTTGGTGCAATGGCAAGCCTGCCAGGGAGCTTGCTGCCACACAAGTTCAGACTGATGCCGTTGTGGCTGGGTTTACGAGTGTAGAAAGGGGCTTGCAGGGTCTCACAGCAGTCCAGCAATCTGTGCTCCAACAGATTGCTAGGAATAAAAACAGAAAATGCTGGAAATACTCAGCAGGTCAGGCAGCATCTGTGGAGAGAGAAACAGAGTTAACGTTTCTGGTCTGTTTAAACATATTTCTCGGCCAATGGTTGTACCACATTCCCCTCGAGTGAGCCAAGCATTAAAGAGCCTCATAAGCTCTGGGAATCCGTCAGGTGCTTAGGCAATCAGATGTCTCACACCAGTTGACTTGCAGGGAATCCACCAATCAGGTGCTTGGGTGACGTTCCATGAACTGCAGACATAGTTTGCCTATTCAATGCTTATGAGGTCTGACTATGAGAATAGGTACAGGCCCGACATTACTAGTAAAATGAGGCAGGGGAGGGTATTCAGGTGCCCTTGATGAATATTCTTGCCAGGGTATCGATCCCAGTGTTTTTACATCATGTATGCTTCAGTGTACCAGATTCCTCTCAAGCAAGCCTGGCACCTCCAGAAATGGAATGTAAACGTAAATTGAATTAATTAATTCCTTCTTGCAGTTTTCAAAGAAGAAGTCAGAAAACAAAGTCATGAACTAACAACTGTTTATTAACCTTAGAGTCATAATTAGCAGCGCTTAAACATAAACTTAAAAATAATTAGTAGAGGAACATAAGAACATAAGAAAATAAGAATTGGGAGCAGGAGTATACCACATGGCCCCTCGAGCCTGCTCCACCATTCAATAAGATCATGGCTGATCTTCGACCTCAACTCCACTTTCCCGCCCGATCCCCATATCCCTTGATTCCCCTAGAGTCCAATAATCTATCTATCTCAGCCTTGAAAATACTCAACGACACAGCATCCACAGCCCTTTGGGGTAGAGAATACAATGATTCACAACCCTCTGAGTGAAGAAATTCCTCCTCATCTCAGTCTTAAATGGCCAACCCTTTATCCTGAGACTATGCCCCCTAGTTCTAGACACTCCAGCCAGGGGAAACAACCTCTCAGCATCTACCCTTTCAATCCCCCTCAGAATCTTATATGTTTCAATGAGCTCACCTCTCATTCTTCTAAACTCCAGAGAATATAGGCCCAATCTACTCAATCTCTCCTCATAGGACAACCCTCTTATCCCAGGGATCAACCTAGTGAACCTTTGTTGCACCGCCGCTAAAGCAAGTATATCCTTCCCCAGATAAGGAGACCAAAACTGTGCACAGTACTCCAGGTTTGGTCTCACCAAAGCCCTGTACAATTGTAGTAAGACTTCCTTACTCTTGTACTCCAACCCCCTTGCAATAATGGCCAACATTTGTCTTCCACTTGCTTGCTGTACCTGCATGCTGACTTTCTATGATGATAGCAAAATACTGCAGATGCTGGAAATCCGAAATAACAACAGAAAACACTGGAAAAACTCAGCAGGCCAGGCAACATCCGTGGAGAGAGAAACAGAGTTAACGTTTCAGGTCGAAGACCTTTCGTCAGAACTGGAAAAAAGCAGGAAATGAAATAGATTTTAAAGCAAGTATAATGCTAGGAAAAGGGGGAGGGGATGAAAGAACAAAAGGGAAGGTCAGTGATAGGATAGAAAGCAGGAGAGATTAAGAAACATTGAGAGACATTAAGATATATTCAAGGCAAGAGGAGGTGGTAATGTGACAGGTTGAGGAACAAAGGATGGCTCTCGATGAAGTGTGAAATGTGCTGGCAGAATGAAGGACAGCTGCCAGCTTCTGGGAGGGAAGAAAAAAAAGGCCAAACAAAAGGGTGGATAAAAAAAAAAAAAAAAAATATATATATATGTGATGGGGGCCGGGGTTATGATCTGAAATTGTTGAACTTTATGTTGAGTCCAGAGGGCTGTAGAGTGCCTAAACGAAAGATGAGGTGCTGTTCCTCGAGCTTACGCTGAGCTTCCGTGGAACAATGCAAGAGGCCGAGGACGGTGAGGTCAGAGTGGGAGTGGAGCGGAGAATTAAAGTGATAGGCCACCGGGAGCTTGGGGTCCCCCTTACGGACTGAATGGAGGTGTTCCACAAAGTGGTCACCCAATCTGCGTTTGGTCTCCCCAATGTAGAGGAGACCACATCGTGAGCAGCGAATACAGTATACTAAATTGCAGGAAGTACAAGTAAATCGCTGTTTCACCTGGAAGGGGTGCTTGGGGCCCTGGACAGTGGGAAGGGGGGAGGTATAAGGACATGTGTTGCATCTCCTGCGCTTGTACAGGAAGGTACCGGGCGAAGGGGAAGGGGTGCTGGGGGTGGTAGAGGAGTGGACTAGGGTGCCGCGGAGGGAGCAGTCCCTGCGGAATGCTGAAAGGGGAGGTGAGGGGAAGTTGCGTTTGGTGGTGGGATCACGCTGGAGGTGGTGGAAATGGCGGATGATGATCCGTTGAATGTGGAGGCTGGTGGGGTGAAATGTGAGGACAAGGGGAACTCTATTGTGGTTCCAGGAGGGAGGGGCAGGGGTGAGGGCAGAAGTGCAGGAGATAGAACGGACACGTTTGAGGGCCGTGTCAACCACAGTAGAGGGGAATCTCGGTTTAGGAAAAAGGAAGACATGTCGGAAGCACTGGTATGGAAGGTGGCATCGTCAGAGCAGATGCGGCGGAGACGGAGAAACTGGGAGAATGGAATAGAGTCCTTACAGGAGGCGGGGTGGGAGGAAGTGTAGTCCAGGTAGCTGTGGGAGTCCGTGGGCTTGTAGTGAATGTTTGTCAATAACCTATCCCCAGAGATGGAGACGGAGAAGTCGAGGAAGGGGAGGGAAGAGTCGGAGATGGACCATGTGAAGGTGAGGGAAGGGTGGAAATTGGAAGCATAGTGAATTAAATTTTCTAGTTCAGGGCGAGAGCAGGAGACGGCACCGATACAGTCATCAATGTACCGGAAAAAGAGGTGAGGGAGGGGACCCGAGTAGGACTGGAACAAAGAGTGTTCCACATATCTCACGAAAAGGCAGGCATAGCTAGGACCCATGCGGGTACCCATAGCAACACCTTGGATTTGGAGGAAATGAGTGGAGTCAAAGGAGAAGTTGTTCAATGCTGACTTTCTATGTTTCCTGTACGAGGACACCTAAATCTCTCTGAACACCAACATTTAATAGTTTCTCACCATTTAAAAAATATTCTGTTTTTCTATTCTTCCTACCAAAGTGAATAACCTCACATTTTCCCACATTATATACCATCTGCCACCTTATTGCCCACTCACTTAACCTGTCTATATTCCTTTGCAGGCTCATTATAGGGCTAGAAATTCGGTATCGCCCCGGTTGGGGTGCTAAAATTTAAAAAGTTGAAGAATTAGCGCCAGCTAATCATTGTCAACTCCCGCAAAGTTCGCTGCACTTCCTTCGTGGAGCGGTGAAGGACGCAGGCGGGGCGGTAGTGGTGCAGCGCTGCCAAGATCCGAGGCTCCTTCCCTCCCTTAAAGGGAAGGGCCATCGCTGCAGGCTCTGCATTGGGACCAGTTAGCTGGTCCCCGACGGCAGCCGCGATCCGCCCCAATCAGCCCCATGCACTCCAGCAGAGTGCCTGGCTGATTGATCGCGGCCAAAGAGAAATGGGAAAAATTGAAATCATGCATTGCAACAATTTTTCGACTTAGCGCATCAACATCCCCTTTAACTTGCAACCCCGAAGCGCCCGGCCTCCCGAACAACGCCTCCTGCAGCTGTCAGTGTTGTCGCCCGGCGATGCTGCAGGGGGCGGAACCGAAGTTCAGGTGCGGGGCGATGCACAGGACAATAATGTCATGATCTCCGGGCACAGGAGATTGTGGCGCAATGTGTTACCGCCGCTGCAAACCTCTCGGCCAGTTTAGCGGGGGTCGTTCATTTCACCGCGCCTGGTCGGTAAGTCCTTAACGCCCCGTTAGCGCCCCTGGAAGCGATAACAGGAGGCGCTAAGTAGGCCAATCTATCGGCCTTTGTGTCCTCCTCACAGTTTACTTTGCCACCTAGCTGAGGCCCAAGCACTGAACACATTGAGAGAGAGCGAGAGAGAGCCAGCATGGATCTGTGAAAGGTAGGTCATGCCTGACAAACCTGATTAAATTTTTTGAAGAGGTGACTAAAGTAGCGGACAGGGGAATGTCTATGGATGTTACTTATATGGACTTCCAGAAAACATTTGATAAAGTCCCACATAAGAGACTGTTAACTAAGGTAGAAGCCCATGGAACTGAGGGCAAATTATTGACCTGGCTAGGAAATTGGCTAAGCGGCAGGAGACAGAGAATAGCGATAATGGGTAGGTACTCAAATTGGCAGGATGTGACTCATGGTGTCCCGCAGGGATCTGTGTTGGGGCCTCAACTATTCGCAGTATTTATTAATGACTTAGATGATGGCATAGAAATATATATCCAAATTTGCCGATGACACAAAGATAGGCAGCATTGTAAACAGTGTAGATGGAAGCATAAAATTACAAAGAGATATTGATAGATTAAGTGAATGGACAAAACTGTGGCAAATGGATTTCAATGTAGGCAAATGTAAGATCATCCACTTTGGACCTAAAAAGGATAGAACAGGATACTTTCTAAATGGTGAAAAGCTAAAAAAAAGTGGAGGTCCAAAGAGACTTGGGGGTCCAGGTACATAGATCATTAAAATGTCATGAACAGATACAGAAAATAATCAAAAAGGCTAATGGAATGCTGACCTATATATCTAGAGGACTAGAATAAAAGGGAGTAGAAGTCATGCTTAGCTATACAAAGTCCTGGTTAGACCACACCTGGAGTGCTGTGAGCAGTCTGGGCACCACACCTTAGGAAGGTTATATTGGCCTTGGAGGGAGTGCAGCGTAGGTTTACCAGAATGATACCTGGAATTCAAGGGTTAAGTTACGAGGAGAGATTACACAAATTAGGGTTGTATTCCCTAGAATTTAGAAGGCTAAGGGGTGATCTGATCGAAGTTTTCAAGATATTAAGGGAAGCAGATAGGGTTGATAGAGAGAAACTATTTCCACTGGTTCGGGATTCTAGGACTAGGAGGCATAGTCTACAAATTAGAGACAGACCTTTCAGGAGTGAAATCAGGAAACACTTCTACACACAAAGGGTGGTAGAAGTTTGGAACTCTCTTCCACAAATGCCAATTGATGCTAGATGCTAGATTGAATTTTAAATCGGCGATTGATAGCTTTTTGTTAATTAAAGGTATTAAGGAATCAGCCATGATCTCATTGAATGGCGGAACAGGCTCGAGGAGCTCAATGGCCTACTCCTGTTCCTATGTTCCTATGTTCCTTGTGGCACCCCACTAGATACAGCCTGCCAACCAGAAAATGACATTTATCCCTACTCTCTATTTCTGTCTGTTAACCAATTCTCTATCCATGCTAATAAATTACCCCATCACCACGAGCCCTCATCTAGCATAACAACCTTTTTTGGGGCACCTTATTGAATGCCTTTTGGAAATCCAAATATACTACATCCACTGGTTCCCCTTTATCTAAACTGCTAGATACACCCTCAAAAAACTCTAATAAATTTGTTAAACACAATTTCCCTTTCATAAAAGCATGTTGACTCTGTCCAATCATATTATGATTTTCTAAGTGCCCTGTTACCATTTTCTTAATACTGGATTCCAGCATTTTCCCGATGACTGATGTCAGGCTAACTGTCCTGTAGTTCCCTGTTTTCTCTTTCCCTCCTTTCTTGAATAGCGGGGTTACATTTGCTACCTTCCAATCTGCTGGGACTGTTCTAGAATCTAGGGAACTTTCCACTATCTCTGCAGCCACCTCTTTTAGAACCCTAGGATGTAGGCCATCAGGTCCAGGGGATTTTTCAGCTTTTAGTTCCATTAGTTATTCAAGTACTTTTTCTCGACTGATATTAATTACTTTAAGTTCCTCACTCTCATTAGCCCGTTGGTTCCCCATTATTTTTGGTGTGCTTTTTGTATCTTCAATGTGAAGACAGATACAAAATATTTGTTTAAAGTCTCTGCCATTTCCTTATTTGGCATTATAATTTCTCCTATATCAACCTCTAAGGGACCAACGCTTACTTTTGCTACTCTCTTCCTTTTTACATACTTGTAGAAGCTCTTACAATCTGTTTTTATATTTCTTGCTAGTTTACTCTCATATTCTATTTTCCCCCTTTTAATCAATGTTTTGGTCATCCTTTGCTGGTTTCTAAAGCTCTCCCAATCCTCAGGCTTACTACTATTCTTTGCAAATTTAAGCCTCTTCTTTTAATCTAGTACTAGCCTTAACTTCTTTAGTTAGCCACGGATGGATCACTTTTCTCTTGGAGTTTTTATTTCTCAATGGAATGCATATTCATTGAGAATTTTGGAATATTTCTTTAAATGTTTGCCACTGCTTATCTACTGTCATATCTGTTAATCGAGTTTCCCAATCTATCTTAGCCAACTCTCCCCTCATACCTATGTAATTGGCTTTATTTAAGTTTAAGACTCTAGTTTCAGATTTAAGTATTTCACTCTCAAACTCAATGTGAAATTCTATCATAATGGGCCAGATATTCGGCTCCCTGGCTTCCCGTGGGGGCAAGGATCGCGCGCGCACCTACCTACCGCGCCTGCCGTTGACCCCTGGGCCCACGGGGGATTCCGGTCCTGGGCCTCCTCCAACTGCCGGCGTGCAGTGCTTGCGTATCCCAGGGGCGTAGTTAGTGCGATGCATCCCCTGGGATCACATGGGCCATGGAGAGCCAATGGCAGCAGACCATCTTTCATTCATAGATTTGACAGGAAGACCTGTCAAATCTATGAATACAGATCGGCCCCAAAACATCCCTAAAACTACAAATAAATTTTAAAAAAACATCACATTTTTAAAATAACTATAAATTACATTAATTAACTATTTTAAACAAAAATTTAATTTTTGAAAAAATTAATTACACTTTTTAACGGGGCTAAAACTAAACTTACCTTTCTTTAAAGTAATTAAAAAAGATAAATCTGTGAAAAAAATGTTTAAATTTTAATAAAATCAACACTTACCTTGTTAAAAGAAGGCCTTGCGCCTCCTTTTTCAATGTGCATCTTCTCCGTGTTTACCCTCACGGAGGAACCTGTAAAAAAAACCCGAACTGCGAGGCGAACGCGCTGGCCCTCCGGCGTGCGCGTTCGACCTCTGAACCCCGTCCTTCAGGGGAACGGAAGTGCCGGTTTCCCGCGCATGCGCAGTGCATGCAAGAAACCGGCACTTTCGTTCCGTCCACGGGTGAGTACATAGTGCGTACTCACCCATGGCGAGCCTAATTTCTGCCCCATTATGACCACCCTTCCTCAGAGGATTCTTTGCTATGAGATTACTGCTTAATTAACGCTGTCTCATTACACAGTACAAGATCTAAAATAGCCTCTTCCCTGGTTGGTTCCATGATGTATTGTTCTAGGAAACTGTCTCGAATGCATGACATGAACTCATCCTCCAGACTACCTTTGCCAATTTGATTTGCCCAGTCTATATGAAGATTAAAGCCCCTCATGATTATTGTATTACCTTTGTTACAAGCTCCTATTATTTGTTAATTAATACTCTTAGATGGGGTTAATTTACAAAAGAAATAACAGATGTTACATGGCAGTTCAGTTATGTCACAGTAATTCGGCATCAATCTTGTAAAAACAGTACATTTAGTGTGCATTTCTTGTCTGTCACACTTCTCTGTCATACTTCAAGTGTTGCATGAAAATGTCTGCATTACACTACAAAAAGAATATGAAGGAACAAAGGTAATCTCCAGGAATACAAAATACTCAAGCCAGGATGTCCGCAACCTCCTAATCAACCTCTGTATGAACTCATCATGTGTTTACTGAAATTAGTCTTTGAAATCTTAAAGAGACACATGGCAATACATTAGCAGGAAAAATAATACCTTTGTGTTGGGTATGGTATAATTTTCCTGTCCTTTAAAAGAGCATAGCCTCTGCCTTATTGTGAGCAGTACCACAGGAAAATTGCTAAAATATAATATAAAATGGATACATGAGCCAAATATCTGGGCAGTAATCTTATAATGAGGATCATTGGTGGGAGTTGTGTATAGGCCACCAAAGAGTAGTGGTAATGTAGGGCACAGTATCAATCAAAAATTAGAAGTGCATGTAATAAGGGCAATACGGTAATCATGGGGGACTTTAATCTACATATTGACTGGGCAAATCAAATTACCACTAATGGTGTGGAGGAAGAATTCTTGGAATGCATGCGAGATGGTTTCCTGGATCAGTATGTGGAGGAACCAACCAGGGAACAGGATATTCTGGATCTGGTACTGTGTAATGAGAAAGGGCTAATCAATAATCTTGTGGTAAAGGGGCCTTTAGGGACAAGTGACCATAATATGATTGAATTTTACATTAAGTTTGAGAGTGATGTAGTCCAATCTGAAACTAAGGTCTTCAATCTAAACAGAGGAAACTACAAGGGTATGAGGGACAAGTTGGCCATGGTAGATTGGGAGACTACACTAAAAGGTATGAAGGTGGACATACAATGGCTAACATTCAAGGAAATAATGCATAGTTTGCAACAAACATATATTCCTCTAGGGCATAAAAACCCAAAAGGAAAAGTGATCCACCCATGGCTAACAAAAGAAATTAAAGCTAGTATTAAGTCAAAGGAGGAAGCTTATAAAGTTGCCAGAAAAAGCGGTCAGCCTGAGGATTGGGATCTTTTTAGAAATCAGCAAAGGGGGACCAAGAAATTGATAAAGAAAGGGAAATGGAATATGAGCACAAACTAGCGAAAAATATAAAAACGGATTGTAAAAGCTTCTATAGGTACGTGTAAAGGAAAAGACTGGCAAAGGTAAATGTAGGTGCTTTACAGTCAGAGACGGGAGAATTTATAATGGGGAATGAGGAAATGGCATGGAAATTAAATAAATACTTTGGGGTAGAAATTAGGTCGCGCCCCATTTGGGGCGCAAATATCGTCCGGACGCAAATATTAGCGCCTGGCGCTAATTATCGGCACTGACAGGAAACTTCACTTTTACCGCCCCGGGAGGTGAGTGGAGCGCTAAAGCAGGCGCTGCACACCTGTCTTAAGGTGCAAAGGCCAAGGAGTGAGGCGCTAACTCAGCGCGCGAGCGCAGCGCAGCTGCTGCCAGTTAGCGAGGGAACACAGACACACTGGCGCCGGACACTTCTTAAAGCGGGGGGGGGCCACTTGCTCCCCAGCCACACCCTGCTCATTGCAGCCTTGAATCTCAGCCTGGAGAGACCTGTGAATCCATTTTGCTGCCAAGCATGGAGAGGGTGAGAGAACGCGCTCATCGCTTCACCGAGCGGGCCTTGGATGCTCTGGTTGGCGCAGTGGAGCGCAGACGATGTATGCTGTTCCCTGAGAGTGGCAGGAGGCCTTTGCCACGCGAGTTCAGAAGAGTGTGGAGGGAGGTGGCTCAGAGCGTCTCCTCCAGGAGCATGGTGCCCAGGACCCATACTCAATGCCGCAAAAAGTTCAACGACCTCACTCGGGTCGTCAGGGTGAGTGGCTTTTTCTCAATACCTCTCCATCCCTCCATCTCAACCTCACTCTATGGCCAGAGGGTCTTAAAACCCCAATGAACAACACTCATCCAACACCTATGGCCCTTTCATCAAACACACACACACATTCCACACTTTGCATTCAGTAAGGGCTATTCACCTATGGGAGGCACATCAGGCAAGACCATGGCTGTATATTGTAAGGGCTATTCACCTATGGGAGGCACATCAGGCAAGACCATGGCTGTATATTGTAAGGGCTATTCACCTATGGGAGGCACATCAGGCAAGACCATGGCTGTATATTGTAAGGGCTATTCACCTATGGGAGGCACATCAGGCAAGACCATGGCTGTATATTTACTCAGATGCTGTCCTTTTTCTTGCAGGCTAAGCTGGCTCATAATAGGAGACAGCAGCAACGGACAGGTGGAGGGCGGCCTCAGCTGCAACCCCTCAGTGATCTGGAGGAGCGCGTCCACAGGATTGTCGCAAGCCGGGTGATCGGTCCCGTTGCCACTGGAGACGCCGACCCCGTTCTGGACAGCAATGGTAAGGTCATCACCTTTTTGTCCTCTCTCCTTCCACTTGTCCCTCACAACACCAGCCTTTGACACTTTCAATACAACTTGCTAACTCGCTGCACTTATTCCTCCCTTACTGCCACCCTGTCCTCACGCTAAAGCCACTCTTGTACCTCCCTGCTTTCAGATGGTGATTCACCAGCTGAGGAGACGGGCCCTGAAGCTGCCACTGGGAGTGATGCTGCAGCTGAGGAGGAAGAGGAAGCCAGAGCATCAGTGCCACCCTCTCCCGAGGAAGCCCATGCCCACACTGGGAACACGCCTTCCCCGGAAGGGAGCAGGGGGGAAGGGGCTGATGATGGTGAAGCTCCAGGACCCAGCGGGCTGCAGCAACGCCATGGGGGGGGGGGGTAGGGAAGAACGGGGGCCTTCTCCCCAGAGGGAGAGTATGCCAGACACTCCTACTGCAATGGACACAGAGGAGGAGCGGCTGATTGCAGAAATGAACACCCAGGCGGTGGGCATGCACACTGAGCTCATGGGTGCAGTGGGAAGGGTGCCCGAATGCATTGAGTCACTGGCAAGGAGTGTGGAGCACTTCGCTGTAGCACAGGCGGATGCCACACTAACGCTTAGTGCTGCAATTCAGTCACTGGCTGCCGTGATCCCACCTCTGACTGCTCTCATACAGACTCAGATGGAGGCCACGCGAGCACAGACTGCTGCCAACCTCGATGGTTCGTGCACATGTCCCCGGGGCTGTCACCGCGCCGCAGCAGGCCAGCAATCTGTTCTCCGGCAGATTGCTCCGGATGCTGAAGTGCTGCCCCGTGGGAGTGCCAGTGTGTCGGGCGAGCAGGGAGTTGCTGTCCTCTCGCACGATGACAGCATTCCTGCTGCCAACACTGTCACTTCTCCACTGCACTTGCCACCGCCTGTAGGACAGACTGCTGCCGCCCATGCAGAGTTGGTGCAGTCTGCAGCCGGGCCCTCCAGGCCCAGAAGTGGTCGAGGCCGTCCTTCAGGGGCATCTGCAGTGTCAGGGTCTGACGAGCAGCAGCCTTCCACCAGCCTTGCTGCAGCCACTGAGGTCCCATTACGGAGGAGCAGTAGGGTTAGAAGGGGGGAAGTGCGCAAGGGAAGGAGATCACCCTCGAAGGGCAAAAAGTAGGAGGTGTGACAAAATGCTGGTCATTTTTTTATTAAAGGCTGAGGTCATGGTCCAACTTTTGTTTAGTGTTTTGGACATTATCTCCAGGTTGTGAGAACCAGTTATGTTATTGACTGTTTTTTTGTGTTTATTTCTATGAGTTTGTCATGAGGAATTGACACACACAGAGTTTGTAAAATAAATAAGTTTCTGTATTCAAAATATACATGGCTGGTGGTTGGAATTATTGGTGCCTTGGCCGGCTTAGGGGTTGCGTGCTGGGTTGATTAATGTTGGTAGCAATGGCAGGGGCCCTAGAAGCGGCTTGCTATTAGCCGTTGACGGACGGCCCTTGCAGTTTGACCATTGTGGGCCGCCCTCCCGCCTTGGTGCTGCTGATGATCATCGTCCTCGTCCTCTTCCTCCTCTTCCTCCTCCTCCTCTGGTGGTGCTACAAGGCCTGGTGGCATTGGCTGGGTCCTGAGGATTGCCATGTTGTGCAACATGCAGCACACGACTACGAAGTTCGAAACTTGCTCAGGCGAGTACTGCAGGGCTCCTCTGGAATGGTCCAGACAGCGGAACCGTTGTTTCAGCACGCCGATTGTGCGCTCAATAATGTTCCTGGTTGCTTGATGGCTTTCATTGTACCGCAGCTCAGCAGGGGTGTTTGGCGTACGGAGCGGTGTCATCAGCCAGGTGCTCAATGCATACCCCTTGTCCCCGAGAAGCCAACCAACTGGCTGATGCGGTGCCTCGAAAACTTCTGCCACAGTAGTCTGGCGCAGGATGAAAGCATCGTGGCAGCTGCCAGGATAGTGGGCATTGACAGCGAGTATCACCTGTCTGTGGTCACAGACCAACTGGACATTCAAGGAATGGAACCCCTTTCTGTTCCTGAATTCCTCTGCATTCTCTCGCGGAGCACGCAAAGCCACATGCGTGCAGTCAATGGCGCCCTGCACCATGGGGAAGCCCGCTACACTCGCAAAGCCCAGAGCACGGTCACGCTGCTTCTCTGGGGTCATAGGGAAAGAGATGAACTCTCGTCTCCTTCTGAAGAGGGCATTGGTGACCTGCCGGATGCAGCGATGCACCGCGAACTGGGAGATATTGGCGAGGTCCCCAACAGCAGCTTGGAATGAGCCAGTGGCGTAGAAGTTCAAAGCCACTGTGACCTTCACTGCCACCGACAGAGACGTCCTGGACCTCAGCTGAGGCTGCAGATCTGGCTGCAGCAGGTGGCAGAGCTCAGTGACCACCTCCTTGCTGAATCGCAGCCTTCGCAAACACAGCTCCTCGGACATATGGATGTAGGAGAGCTGTTCACGATATACCCTGGGAGGGTAAGCTCTCCTGTACATGCGCCTGATGGCCCTCCTCCGTCTGGCCATCATTGCCACTCTCTGTCTGCGTCTCTGTATCCTCCGATTCAGCTGGAGCAGGACGACGCCCCCAATCAGTGCAGCCCCCATATTCTCTTTGCCAGAAAAGTAATGATGGACAGCAACTAAAGTAGCAACAAAGTTAGGATGAATAGGCAAAACTACCTCACAAAGCGTTGAGTCAATGTAGAAGTCTCTCTCTCTCTCTCTCCGAATCTCTCTCTCTCTCTCAGAACGAGTGGTGCATAAATGTCGACCACAGAAAAAGACAGGAAGAGGCCCCCTTTAAATAGCGCCCCCCCCAGCCCCAGACCGATTGATAGCGTTCCAGTCTTCCGGTCGTTGGAAGCGCCAGGCGGTAAGGCAGGGGGCGCCACTCAATTTCCGCTCCGGGGCGCCCCAAGGGCGTTGCACCATGGAATGACGTCATAATCTGCGCGCGCAGGTGGTCGCAGCGGTAAGTTTTAGCGCCGCCGCACAATCTCAAGTTAAGTTCTCGAGCGGCGCAAACATCGCTGCGCCCGGGCGTTAGCGGCTTTGCGCCCCATTAGCGCCCTCTTAAGGCGCTAACGGGAGGCGCAACCAAGTGAATTTTTACCCCTTTGTTTCTGTCTTCACGGAGGAAGACACAAAAAACCTCCCAGAAATACGAGAAAACCAAGGGTGTGACGAGAATGAGGAACTTAAAGAAATTATTATTAGTAAAAAAACAGTACTAGCAAAATTAATGGGACTAAAAGTCGATAAATCCCAAGGACCGGATGACCTACATCCTAGGGTTTTGAAAGAGGTGGCCATTGGGATAGTGGACACATTGGTTGTCATCATCCAAAATTCTATCGATTCTGGAACGGTTCCTGCAGATTGGAGGATAGCAAATGTAACCCCATTATTTAAGAAAGGAGGGAGAGAGAAAATGGGGAACTACAGACCTGTTAGCCTCACATCAGTAGTTGGGAAAATGCTGGAATCTATTATAAAGGATGCAATAACTGGGCACTTAGAAACTAATAGTAAGATTGGGCAGAGTCAACATGGATTTATGAAAGGGAATTCCTGTTTAACAAACCTATTGGAGTTCGTTGAGGATGTAACTAGTGGAGTAGACAAAGGGGAACCGCTAGATGTGGTGTATTTGGATTTTCAGAAGGCCTTTGATAAGGTCCCTCACAAGAGGTTGGTGAACAAAATTAGGGCACATGGAATTGGGGGTAATATACTAACGTGGATTGAGAATTAGTTAACAGACAGAAAACAAAGAGTAGGGATAAACGGGTCTTTTTCAGGATGGCAGGCTGTGACTAGTGGGGTACCGCAAGGATAGGTGCTTGGGCCCCAGCTATTCACAATCTATATCAATGATTTGGATGAGGGGACTAAATGTAACATTTCCAAATTTGCTGATGATACAAAGCTAGGTGGCAGTGTCAGTTGTGAAGAGGATGTGAAGAGGCTTCAAGGGCATCTCGACAGGCTCAGTGAGTGGGCGAGAACATGGCAGATGGAATATAATGTGGATAAATGTGAAGTTATCCACTTTAGTAGAAAAAACAGAAAGGCAGAGTACTTCCTAAATTGTGAAAGATTGGGGAATGCAGATGCTCAAAGGGACCTGAGTGTCCTTGTACATGAGTCACTAAAAGTGAATGTGCAGGTGCAGCAAGCCATTAGGAAGGCAAAAGGTATGCTGGCCTTCATTACAAGAGGATTTGAGTACAGGAGTAAAGAAGTCTTACTCCAATTATATAGGGCCTTGGTGAGACCACACCTGGAGTACTGTGTACAATTTTGGTCTCCTTACCTAATGAAGGATATACTTGCCATAGAGAGAGTGCAACGAAGGTTCACGAGATAGATTCCTGGGATGTCGGGACTGTCGTATGAGAAGAGATTGAGTAAACTAGGCTTGTATTCTCTTGAATTCAGAAGAATGAGAGGGGATCTCATTGAAGCATACAAAATTATTACAGGGCTTGATAGGGTGGATGCTGGGAGAATGTTTCCCTTGGCTGGGGAGTCTAGAACCCGGGGCCACAGCCTCAGAGTAAAGGGTAGGCTATTCAGAACTGAGATGAGAAGAAATTTCTTCACACAGAGGGTGGTGAATCTTTGGAATTCTCTACCCCAGAGGCCTGTGGAGGCTTAGTCATTGGGTATATTCAAAACAGAAGTCGATAGATTTCTGACTAATAAGGGCATCTAGGGATATGGCAATAGGGCCGGTGAATGGAGTTGAGGCAGAAGATCAGCCATGATCTCATTGAATGGCAGAGCAGGCTCGAAGGGCCGAATGGCCTACTCCTGCTCCTATTTCTTATGTTCTTATGTTCTTATCACGTGATGAGTATAAACAGCTTGACGATTGTGTTTGTGGTTTACAATATCCTGTGAGTCCTTGGTGAGTCTGAAATCAATCCTGGGTATTTATTTTACATATATAGATAAAACATTTGTTTCTTCAAGTTAATTTCAGAATGAAAGTTCCAAACGCTGATGAGCTGTATTCTTAGATGTGGCTCGACTGACAGATTGCAGCTACAGATTCCAGGCCATCTGCAGCCTGACCCCATTCACAGGCATAGAAACATAGAAACATAGAAACATAGAAACTAGGAGCAGGAGTAGGCCATTCGGCCCGTCGAGCCTGCTCCACCATTCAATACGATCATGGCTGATCATCCAAATCCAGTACCCTGTCCCTGCTTTCTCACACAGAATCCCCATCGAGCCTGCGGCAGTCGATTGTATAGTGGAAAAACATAAGCTCAATACAATATCTGTCACTCCAAATGATCTAGAAGGATAAGGGACATCTGGGTTCAGGATATGCTAGAATAGCTGGAACAAAAATATGTTTCTTTTACATTAATAAATCATATATTTACCCTTTCTGTTCCATAATTTAGTTCAGTGGAAGCTCAAAATTTGATCAAGCCACTGCAATCCTACCCTTAACTTTACTCTCTAAAATGACTCCTCAGCTGAACAAGTCTTTTGTAGAAAAAAATGTTTCCAATTTTTCATAAGTGTTTCGAATCCCTATAGTATGGGAGAACATTTCCTCTGTATGTTATTTGTAATAACATCATAAATACTTGTATAAAGAGCATGGCTCGCAATTTCCTCGCAGTATTTTGAACGGGTCGCACACCCAAAAAAAACGATTAAAGGGAACATTGCTCCCAACCCTATCTGAAAAACATCTATTTACCCAAACTCTTTGTTTCCTGCCTATTAACTTTTTATCAATGCTGCTAAATTTCTTCTTGTACCATATGCCTAATTTTTTTTCTATCAAGCCTCTTGTGAGACAACTTATTGAACACCTTCTGAAAATGCAAATCCACTACATTCCCGTTCTGATGAAAAGTCATCAAACTGAAGCGTTAACTCTGGCCTCGATTTTAATAGCCCTGAGGAGGCGGATTTGGAGGCGGGTCTGTAGCGAAAATCGGAAAAAATGGCTTCAGACACCCAACCCGCCTCCATCCCGCCCCCACCCAATTTTCGTGAGTGTCATTTCAGCTGCTCCAAAACTGACCCGACTGGAACCGGTGGGACAGGTAGTTAAGGCAGTTAAGAGCCTGTTAACTGCCTTGCTAATCCTATTTTGATAGTGTTTTCCCATTTTTGTGCTTCTGGCTCCTGTTTCTCATCTTGTCAGAAACAGGCCAGGTTCAAGGAGATGAGTTGCTGAAGGACATGATTTGTATTCATTGGTGGAGCGCTTTAAAAGCGCCCCTGAAACATGGCTGATATTCAAATGCAACAAATTTGCTGTTGTAGGTATGGGATAAGATTTTGCACATCTACTGACCTTGTGACTGTTCAAGCTAACACCCACCTGCAGTGTGACCTGAATGGAATAATTTCAGGCCACTTCGACTGTGCGCTTGCAAGCTTGTTGCCTCAAATGAAATCTATAGCAAGGGGATGGGAAAAATTTATGTCCTCTCATCCTGGTCCTCATAATCGGAGGAGCAGCAGCCGCATGGCTCAGTGCAAATCTTCCTGGGAAGAGGAGGATGAGGGGCGCTTTGCATGCCCTGTTGTGACCAATGCAGCATCCCTTCAGTTCACTACTGCCCGTCGAGCAGGGTATGCACACTGCCATGCCACATTAGCATAAGCATACTCTTCAACCATAGGTGGCTACCATATGGCTCTGTAATTGTAGGCGACATTTGTCCAACGTCATACATCATTTCTGCTATACCCGGTTATTTCCTATCACTTTCACCATCAGCATTACAAAAGCAAGTCGCCCTGAGCCCTCAATGCGCTTTTGCCATTTTCAGAACACATAGGCCACACAATCAACTGTTTGCCATAATTTTTCTTTACCACATGACAAATGGATCATAAACCAAGAACAGTCAGAAAAAAAAGACGAAACACACACGTGAGTCCCATTGTGACTATATGTGCTTAATCTTTCTCTTACGCATGCTTCTACGTGGTGCTTCCCCTGTGGCTTCAGCAGATGTAGAGGCACCTTGCTGACTAGGATGCTGCGCCTGCTTACACGCTTTTGGTGGGCGTCCTCTGGGTTTGGGAGCCTGAGAGGGCTCTTCAACAGTATGCTCTTCCTGCGGCTCTGCAGGGGCTGAAATGGCCATCTCAGTTGGCTCCGCAAAGTGGGTCTCTGACCGAGGGCTCCGCAGTGGCACGGTCGTGTGAGCGCTTTGAGAGGAGCCCACACTTCCTTGTGTCCTGCCAACAACATCCCTCTCATGGGTCAACCGCACCTCAGTGCTGGCAAGTGGCTGGAGAGCACCTTGCTGCACATCAGGGGGACCATGAGGACCTGTATCCGCACTGGCAGTCCTCATCAAAAGGATGTCCATGAAGCTCTGGTGTCTCTGCTCAATAGCTGCCCATCGCTCCTCCAGAGATGACAATCTATTTTGAACAGTCACCATGGTTTCCTGACTCTGACGACTTATTTCCTCCATGGCAGTAGCCAGCCTTTCCACGGAGGTTGCCATCCTATCCATGGAGGTTGCCATCCTATCCATGGTGGTGTGTTCATGCGCCATTGCCTCCACCATGACAGTGCTGATGTTAGAGATGGACTCCTCCATTCTATCCACACTCACACTAACCCTGGAGGCAACTCTTCCAGAGACTCCTGCACTTGTTCCTGTATTTCCCGAGTCGCTCTTTTTCTGAATGGCCCCAGAGGTACAGCGTCTGCATGCAGCTCAGCAGAGCTAGGAGATTGCTACGACCTCCGCCGAGGACTCTCCTCTGCTGCCGCTGTCTCCACCATCTGCTGATGCTCACTTGTGCGCTGTGATAGACCAGGTGGCAACACTACTCTAACTCGCGAGGGCCCCACCGAGGTGTGCGTTGCTGTGCTGGTGCTGGGTGCGTTGAGTCCTGGTGACGCTGCTCCCTCGGAGGCTTCAGGTTCCTCTGGGGAGTAGTCTGGCTCTTCGTTCTGGATCGTGGGGAGGGGGGCGCTCGATGGTCCTGTGGGAGAGTAAAGGCATGATTTAGACATCTGATATTGACGTAGCAGACACATCCTTTTGAGCAGATGATACAACGTGATTCTCTATGCACATCATATGCCATTGCAGTCAATCACTAAATGTCAATGAAAGGGATGAAACTCTATTATGTCACCAGCTTCCTCTTGTGTGCTCGTCTCTCCATTGCCCACTTCCAGATCCTCGCCACCTCCAACAATTTTGTGTGCAACCTCCTCAGCACTTGTCAAGGTTGCTAGGGTTGGTGCATCTCCTCCAGTCAGTGCTCTCTCCCTCTTATTGTGGGCTATATTTTCCTGCAAGAAGGGACACAAGCGGAGTTTCAGCCACAGTGATGGAGTGAGTGTGAAGAATCCTTAACATAGAAGCTTTGAAGGAGATGAAGATGGGGTAAGGTGCCAAGAGGAAGGTAGCTCCCTGTGCGTTGTTAGTTGTTGTCACTGCATAACAGTGAGAGCGAGTCTAAGGGGTGCATAGGCAGGATGCTGAAGTGATTCAGTACAGAGACAGGAATTGATAGGTAAGGGTGCAAGGGATGTGGAGCAGGCTTACAACGCAGAGTGCTGGTGATGAGAAGAGAAGAGAAGCAGAGTGAAGGCAAGTGAGATGAGATACTCACTTTTGATGTTCGTACAAGATCATTAAACCGTTGGAGATATTAGGAGGGATGACCAAAAGTTTCTTCAAAAATGAGTTTTAAGGTGAGTCTTAAAGGAGGAGAGGTGGAGGGGTTGAGGGAGGGAATTACAGTACATGTGATTAAGGACAAAAATTATGGACGGCATGGATTTATATAGTAATGATCTCCATGCACATGTGCATTTGCCTTTCTAGATCATCAAGTCACAAACTGCACGTTATCAAAAAACTACCCATCTACCCGACCTCACAGTAACAGTGACTGCACATTCTGAATAGCCAGTCCAGGAAATACAATGGAGACCCTCTCTGGTACTGGATTGTGGAAACAGCCCATAATGCAGTATGTGCTTTACTTATAGACAAGTCAATCATTGATTTCAAGGACATTTCTTGCTAAATCTTAAGTGAGCATCAGGTTTATTGTGAATAGTTGTTACATTACATATACTCAGTTGGGTGTCTAACATGCATGAAAACCCATCACCATATTTAAGACTCTGAATCAAGCCAACTGGGAAATCTACACCGGTAGAAGTTCAAGGTACACATCTAAAAAGTCAAATCTGTCTCTTCACAGATGCTGTCTGACCTGCTGTGTATTTCCATCATTTTCTGTTTCTTTTTCAGATCTCCAGCATACAGTTTTCTTCTATTTATTTGCACTGTAGACTTTCTGTTTGCTTAACATGGAATGGACATGCAATTACTAAGTCCAGAGACCTTAGATGCAGGTTGTCAAGGGTTAAAGTTTAAGGGGGAAAAATTCGGTTGGTTAGCGCTTCCCGTTAGCAACTCCGGGGGGCGCTAACGGGCCGCTAGCAACTTAGCACCCGAGCACGGCGATTTTAGCACTGCTCGCGAAATTGACCTGTCGTTTTGCGGTGGTGCTAAACACTACCACCACGATCTCCTGCGCCCGCAGATCGTGACGTCATGCAAGCATGCAACGCCCTGGTAACGCCCCGGACCGGAAATTGATTCGCGCCCCCTGCCTTAGCGCCTGCCGCTAGGAGCGACAGGTAGAGGGGAACGTTTTCAAGTCAGCAAGGGGCTGCGGGAGCACTATTTAAAGGCGTGCGTGAGCTCTGCCACCTCCTGCAACCAGATCTGCAGCCTCAGCTCAGGACTAGGACGTCTCTGTCGGTGACAATGAAGGTGACGGTAGCTCTGGATTTCTATGCCAGCAGCTCCTTCCAGGCTTCAACTGGGGACATAGCGAATATCTCCCAGTTCGCTGTCCATTGTTGCATCCGGGAGGTGACAAGTGCTCTGTACAAAAGGAGAAGGCAGTACATCTCTTTCCCCATGACCCGGGAAAAACTGCGTGAGCGCACATGTGGCTTTGCTAGGATAGCAGGCTTCCCCATGGTTCAGGGCGCCATTGACTGCACGCATGTGGCATTGCGGGCACCTCATGAGAATGCAGAGGTGTTCCGAAACCGCAAGGGCTTCCAGTCTCTGAATGCCCAGTTGGTGTGTGACCACAGACAGCGCATCCTCGCTGTCAATGCCCACTATCCTGGCAGGAGCCATGGTGTCATCACCTCTCTCCTCAAAAAACCAACCCTTGATCCCTCCGTCCTTGTAAACTACCACCCCATCTCCAACCTCCCTTTCCTCTCCAAAGTCCTTGAACCTGTTGTTGCCTCCCAAATCCGTGCCCATCTTTCCGCAATTCCATGTTTGAATCCAATCAGGTTTCCACCCTTGCCACAGTACTGAAACGGCTCTCATCAAAGTCACAAATGACATCCTTTGTGACTGTGACAAAAGTAAACTATTCCTCCTCGTCCTTCTTGACTTGTCTGCAGCCTGTGACATGGTTGACCACTCCACCCTTCTCCAATGCCTCTCCACCATCGTCCAGCTGGGTGGAACTGCACTCGCCTGGTTCCATTCTTATCTATCTAATCGTAGCCAGAGAATCGCCTGCAACAGCTTCTCTTCCCACTCCCGCATCGTTACCTCTGGTGTCCCCCAAGGATCTATCCTTGTCCCCCTCCTATTTCTCATCTGCATGCTGCCCCTTGGCGACTTCATCCGAAAACACAGCATCAGTTTCCACATGTACGCTGACAACACCCAGCTCTACCTCACTACCACTTCTCTTGACCCCTTCCACGGTGTCTAAATTGTCAGGCTGCTTGTCCGACATCCAGTTCTGGATGAGCAAAAATTTTCTACAATTAAATATTGGGAAGACTGGAGCCATTGTCTTTGATCCCACCGCTAACTCCGTTCCCTAGCCACCGACTCCATCCCTCTCCCTGGCATCTGTCTGAGGCTGAACCACACTGTTCGCAGCCTTGGGGTCATATATGACCCTGAAATGAGCTTCCGACCACATATCCGCAGCATAACTAAGACCGCCTACTTCCACCTCCATAACATCGCCCGTCTCTGCAATTGCCTCAGCTCATCCGCTGCTGAAACCCTCATCCATGCCTTTGTTACATCTAGACTTGACTATTCCAACGCACTCCTGGCTGGCCTCCCACATTCCACCCTACGTAAACTTGAGTTCATCCAAAACTCGGCTGCCCGTGTCCTAACTCGTACCAAGTCCCGTTCGCCCACCTCCCCTGTGCTCGCTGACCTACATTGGCTCCCAGTTAAGCAGCGCCTTGATTTCAAAATTCTCATCCTTGTTTTCAAATCCTCCATGGCCTCGCCCCTCCCCACCTCTGTAATCTCCTTCAGCCCCACAACTCCACCACCCCACCCCCACCCCCCCTCTCCAAGGTATCTGCGCTCCTCTAATTCTGCCCTCTTGAGCATCCCTGATTATAATCGCTCAGCCTTGGTGGCTGTGCCTTCTGTTGCCTAGGTCCTGAGCTTTGGAATTCCCTGCCCTAAACCTCTCCGCCTCGCTACCTCTCTTTCCTCCTTTAAGACGCTCCTTAAAACTTACCTCTTTGACCAAGCTTTTGGTCACCTGCCCTAATTTATCCTTATGTGGATCGGTGTCAAATTTTTGTCTTAGAATACTCCTGTGCAGCGCCTTGGGACGTTTTACTACGTTAAAGGCGCTATATAAATACAAGTAGTTGTTGTTGCTTTTATCCTGCGCCAGACTGGTGTCGCAGACCTCACCACCGTGTCAACCTAGTGGATGGCTCCTCGGGGACAAGAGTTATCCACTCTGCACCTGGCTGATGACACCGTTCCGTAACCCCAACACTCCTGCTGAGCTCCAATACAATGAGAGCCATAGCGCCACCAGGAACCTCATTGAGCAGACGATCGGCATCTTGAAACAACGGATCCGGTGTCTTGACCACTCTGGAGGAGCCCTGCAGTACTCTCCCGAGTGAGTCTCGCTTTTCATTGTTGTGTGCTGCATGCTTCACAACCTTGCAATTATGAGGACCCAACCATTGCCACCAGGGATTGGTGCACCACCTCAAGAGGAGGAGGAGGAGGAGGAGGATGAAGAGGAGAATCAGCAGCACCAACGTGGGAAGGAGGCGCACAATGTTGCCTCTGCAAGGGCTGTCCGTGAACGCCTGATAAGACACCACTACTAACCAATTACAGAGAAGATGGCTTCTGAGATGTAATATAGCAAGCAGCCCGCAGCCCCTATTGCCGGGCAAAGCTCCAATGAGTCAAAACAGCAAAGATGTAAAGTAACAATAACAAATTTTATTTATATTACAAACTCTGTCTTATTTATTCAGGACAAACAATTAGAAGCAAACCCAACAATTCATAAACTAACAAAACTCGTTCCCACAACATCAAGATAAGCGGCAAAACAGTAAACAAATATATTAAGATGAACATCAAACTTTCCCACAAACATTCCCCCCATTTATTAATAAATTCTACTTTTCGGCCTTCGAGGGTAACCTCCATCCCTTGCGCACTTCCCCCCTTCCCACCCTACTGCTCCTCCGTAATGTGGCCCCAGTGGCTGCAGCAAGGCTGGCGGAAGGCTGCTGAATGTTGGATCCAGAGACTGGCGATGGTCTTGAAGGACGGCCTCGACCAGCTCTGGGCCTGGAGGGCCCGGCTGCAGACTGCACCGACTCTGCATGGGCGGCAGCAGTCTGGGCTGGCTGTGTTACAGGCTGTAGCAAGTGCAATGGGGAAGTGCCAGTGGTAGGAGCAGGAGAGCTGTCATCCTGAGAGAGGACAGCACTTTCCTGCTCAACTGACACACTGCCACTCCCACAGGGCAGTACCTCAGCATCCAGAGCAATCTGCTTGAGCACAGATTGCTGGCCTGTTGCAGTACCGTAAGGGCCCCGGGGCAATGTGGCCGACCCAGTGAGGATGGCAGCAGTCAGTGCTTGCGTGACATCAATCTGAGACTGCATGAGAGCAGTCTGAGACTGGATGGCACTAGCCAATGACTCGATTGCAGCACTAAGCTGTTGCGTTGCATTGGCCTGTGCTGCAATAGATGCTGCCACCTCACCCATTACATGCGGCATGGGCTCTGGTTCCCCACAGTCTCCCTGCAATTCAACCATCCTCTGCAACGAGACAAGGATGGGTTCAAAGGTTTGCGCACAGATGACAGCTGTGCTGGCGGCGGACTCCTCCACGCTCCTAGGCCAGTGCATCCATGCTGTCGGGCACCCTTGCCATTGCACCCATGAGCTCAGTGTGCATGCTCAAGGCCTGCGTATTCATGGGCGCGATGTCGAGGTCCTCATCCGAGTCCTGTGCAGCAGAACTCGTGCGCACACTCATCCTCCGGGGAGATGGCCCCCGAGCTTCCCTTCCCCCATGGCGTTGCTGCAGCCCGCTGGGTCCAGGAGCTTCACCCCATCAGATCCTAACCCGCTGCTCCCCTCCAGGGAAGGCGTCGCCCCAGTGTCGGATGTGTCACCCTCAGGAGACACAGGCGGTGAGGCTCCGGCTTCCTCTTCCTCCTCCTCTGGTGCGTCGCTGCCACTGGCAGGCTGGTCTGCTGGTGGTTCACTATCTGAAAGCAGGAAGGCACAAGAGTGGCTTTAGCGTGAGGGTAGGGGGACAGGAAGGGAGCAAGGACTGGAGACAGTTAGTTAGATTGAAAGTGTAAAAGGCTGGTGTGAGTGGGAAGTGGTCTGAGAGGGGAGAGAAAGCTGATGAACATACCATTGCTGTCCCCAAGGGGGTCGACCTCTCCACCGGCCACGGCACCTACGACCTGGCTCGCAATCAGCCTGTGGACTCTGTCCTCCAACTCAGTGAGTGGGTGTAGGTCCGCCTGTCCTCCTCCCGTCTGCTGGATCTCTCGGCTGTTATGTGAAAGCTTGGCCTACAAGAAAAAGGACAGTGTGTGAGTGAGCGTGCAGCCATGTGTTTGGCAGATGTGCCTACCATAGTTGAATAGCCGTTAATGTCTGCAAGGTGTGGGATGTGCATCTGAGTTTTATGAGATGACCATAGTTGTTGGATGAGTGTTGGGCATTTGGGTATTTACACCGTCTAGGCACAGAGTGAAGTTGAGATGGTGGGATGTAGAGGTATTGAAAAGCAGGTACTCACCCTGACCACCCGAGTGAGGTCGTTGAACTTCTTCCGACACTGAGTGTGACTCCTCGACACCAGGCTCCTTGAGAACACGTGCTGAGCCACCTCCCTCCACACTCTTCGGAACACCCGAGGCAATGGCCTCCTGCCACTCTCTGGGAACAGCACTGCCCGTCGCCGTTCAACAGCGCCAACCAGAGCCACCAATGCCTGGTCGCTAAAGCGCTGAGCTCTTTCCCTGGGCCTATCCATCAGAACTTTCAGCACAATGGTGCTTTAGGTCTTTCCAGCCCGAGATTCAACGCTGCAATGAGCAGGGTGTGGCTGGGCAGCAAGATGGCCCCTCCCCTTTAAGAACTGGACAGCATCAGTCTGTCTGGGTTCCATGGTAACTGACATCGCCTGAGCTTCGGTCGGCACATTTGCCAAAGCGCCACGCCCCCAGCACTCACCCACCAACAATTTCCACCTACCAACACTCACACCTGCATCTCACACCTTGCACACAATGACAGCTATTTAACTATGGCAGGCACATCTCCCAAACACATTGCTCCGCACTCACTCACACACCTTCCTCTCTCTTACAGGCCAAGGTCACTCACAACAGGAGGGAGCACACAGGCGGGGGACAAGCTGACAACCAACCACTTTGAGCTGGAAGAAAGAGTGCTGCAAATCATTGGGCACCAGGTGGTGGGCGCCATGGCCACCGGCGACATTGACTCCCTTGGAGACAACAACGGAATGTTCACCCCTACTCCTTCTTCTCACATCCCACTTCCCCCTCGCCCCACAAGCCTTTCCCACTTTCCAGCTAATCATGCTGTATGCATGTCTTTCTCCCTTCCTGCCCCCCTCCCCTCACCTTAACCCGACTCTTGTGCCTTTTTGCTTTCAATTAATGAGCAAGCAGCTGAGCAGCCTGTCCCTGAGGGTACCATAGAGAGCGAGGCGGAAGAAGAGGAGGATGAAGAACACACCGCGTCACTGCAAGCCTCACCCGCAGGCACCAGTTCAGATACTGGCACTACACATTCTTTAGAGGCTAGTATAGTAGTGGGATCTGCACAGGGTGATGCACCGGGATCGAGTGGGCTGCAGCAAGACCAGGGGGAAAGGGTAGCTCGGGGGCCAGCTCCCCGGAGGGCGAGTTCGCGCGAGTCCTGCTGCACAGGACTCAGATGAGGACCTCGATGGGGAGGCCTTTTGAAGAATGGTGATGGGCATGCACACGGAGATGTTAGGTGCAATGGCAAGGGTGCCTGAGAGCCTCTCGGCAATGGTAAGGAGCGTGGAGGAGTCCGCCTCCAACATTGCACAGAGTTCTGCACACACCATGGAGCCCATCATTTCCAGTCTGCAAAGGATGGTAGACTCCCAGAGAGACCGTGATGACCCAGACCTGATGCCGCGTGTGATGGGCGATGTCACAGCTTCCATTGCAGCACAGGCAGAAGCCACGCAACGTCTTAGTGCTGTAATACAGTCTATGGTTGGTGCTATCGAGTCTCAGACTGCTCTCATGCAGTCTCAGCTTGATGCAACGCAAGCTCTGACTGCTGCCATCATGGCTGGGTCGACCACCGTTCACCGGGGTTTTCACAGTGTCGCAGCAGGCCAGCAATCTGTGCTCCAGCAGATTGGTAGTGATGCTGAGGTACTGCCCTGGGGGACTGGCAGTGGGTCAGTGGAGCAGGAACCTGCTGTCCTCTCTCAGGATGACACCATTCCTGCTCCCACCACTGGCGCTCCGCCATTGCCCTTGTCGCTGCCTGTCATCCAGCCAGCCCAGACTGCTGCCGCCCATGCTGAGTTGGTGCAGTCTACAGCCAGGCCTTCCAGGCCCAGAGCTGGTCGAGGGTGTCCTGCAAGGCCATCTGAAGTCTCCCACATGGACACTCAGCAGCCTTCCACCAGCTGTGCTGCAGCCACTGGGCAAACACTTCGTGGGAGTACTAGAGTAGACAAAGGCACTGTAATGAGAGGCACTAAGGGATTGCACAAGGGTGAATAGCTAATATTGTTGTAAATATGTGTTCACTGATTATTGATAAATGTATTAATTGGCTTTCGATGATTTTGTGGTGTCTCTCATTTTAGCTTTGTGCTGTGATATGGCCTGCAACAGGGATGGAATGATGGGGATGTGGTGAGCAACGGGGATCTGGGGTTTAATTCATTGGAACCGCAGTCTGATGAGGCCATCATGGACCGCCCTTCCGGCAGGCCGATTGAGTGGCTGCCTCCTCCCTCGCTTCTGTTCCTCCTCCTCCTCCTCCTCCTCCTTGTCTTCCTCTTCCTCTTCGTCCTCCTCCTCCTCTCCCTCTTCCTCCTCCTTAGGTGGTCCCACAATCCCTGGTGGCAAGGGCTGGGCCCTCATGATGGCCAAGTTGTGGAGTATGCAGCAGACCATGATGAAATGGGACACCCACTCTGGCGAGTACTGGAGGGCTCCTCCCGAGCAGTCAAGACAGTGGAACCGTTGCTTCAGCAGCCCGATGGTCTGCGCGATGATGTTCCTGATGGCAGCATGATTCTCATTATATGAGTGCTGGGCAGGAATGTTGAGGTTGCGGAGGGGAGTCATGAGCCAGGTGGAGAGCGGATACACCTTGTCTCTGAGCAGCCAGCTGCGAGCTCGATGTGGCGCTGGAAGAGTGCTGGCATACTGGTTTGGTGCAGGATGAAGGCATCGTGACTGCTGCCAGGATAGCGGGCATTCACATTGAGGATTCGCTGTCTGTGGTCGCACACCAACTGCACATTACGTGAGTGGTAGCCTTGCGGTTACGGAAGATGTCAGGATTGTTATGCGGTGCCCGCAAAGCCACGTGGGTGCAGTCAATGGCGCCCTGCACCATGGGGAAACCCCCTATCCTGGCAAAGCCACATGCACGTTTGTCCTGCTTCTCTCTGGTGATGGGGAAGGAAATGTAGACCCTTCTCCTACTGTAGAGAGCCTCTGTGACCTCCTGGATGTAGTGATGGACGGCGAACTGCGAGATATTAGCTATGTCTCCTGCTGCAGACTGGAAGGAACCACTGGCGAAGAAATTGAGGGCGACGGTGACCTTGACTGCCACTGAGAACGCCGTGGTCGACCTGATCTGAGGCTGGAGATCTGGTTGCAGGAGGTGGCAGAGTTCGGTGACCAAATCCTTGCTGTAGCGGAGCCTTCTAATACACTGCTCCTCGCTTAATTGGAGGTAGGAGAAGTGCTCTCAGAATACCCTCGGAGTGTAAGACCTCCTGTTGAGAGCCCTGATGGCCACCTCCTCCCTCTGGCCACATCTTGCAATCTTTCTCGCTGCCTCCGCTCCCTCCGCAGTAGATCCTGGAGGACAAGGTCAACCGCCAGTACAGCCCCCATTAATGTAACGATGTGTAGAACTTTGAAATTTTGTCAGAATAAATGTAACAAATTTTTAGTAGCCACAACACTCCTGATACTAAAGAACCTTTAAATGACTGAATTAAACTCTTGCATAATCACAAACTGACAAGGAAGCAATGAAACTAGGAAGCACTAACCTGACAGCTGTGACTCATCCCTTTAAATAGCGCCCCTGGAGCCGCCATCTGCCTGCTTCACGCCTCCTCTTCCTGTCGTTGTCAGGGGCGAGGCGCTAAGGCAGGGGGCAATAATCAATTTGGCAGATCGGGCGCTCAGTGAGCATTGCACGCTCACTGATGTCACGATCTGTCTGGCGCTAAAGCCCCAGGCGCTAACTGTTAGCGGCGGTGCTAAGGGGCAACTGGATTTGGCGTGTGCCGCTGGATTCGCCTCGCCCCGGCGCTACTTCATTAGTGCCCCGTTAGCACCCCCGCCAGGTGCTAACCGGAGGCGCTAACCAACCGAATTTCTCCCTCTATGTCTGTCAAAAATATTAAACAGGGTCTAACATTGCAGTGAAACCCTGCAAGGCTAAGTCAGTTTATCATAAGCAGATTCACCATAAATGCCACAATATTTTGTTATTGTACGTTCCCTTTGCCTGCTTAGGTAGCTGCCTGCCCATTGCTAGTCTTCCCTTCATGTCTTCCTACGCATAGTCCCAACACTTCAGCCATCATCTTCCATATGGTCTTTCCACCACAATCCAAGGGAACAGACTTCAACTACATGACACCCATGTCCTTCCCATAACAATCTTCCTGTTGTAACATATTCTGTTAGTACAAGCAGGACACTTCCCATTATTTCAGTGCTATTCAATTTGTTCTGCCAACCGGTACTAAAAATTCTCCTTGCATAGCAAATTCCAGAAGCATCTGGCCTCTGCTTGTGCAGGTCCTTTATCAGGTTCCATGTGGAAGTTTACTTTGGACAATGAGGGGAAGGGCAGTTGAATCTGAGGAAGTGGACAGAGAACCACAGGATGAGTTGGATAAAATATTTAAGTGGGCAGAAGAGTGCTAAATTAAATCTAATATTGAAAAATATAAAGTATTGCACATAGGAAGAAAAATTGCCACATTAAGTAGTCCTGGAATGGTGTCAAAAGAGCTGAGGGTGAAATTGAAAGAGGTCTAATGACATTAATAGACTTAACACTTAACAGGGTAGATTTTCCTCTGCTCTTTTGCCAAATAGCACCTGAAAAATAAGTTCAACGCAGTAGAAAAATAGAGGTTAATCCTTGTCCTGCATTCTGTGCCTTAATAGCATTGCCCCTGAACTTCTTTTATGGCTTTTTGGTGTCTGCACCTGACTGTGCATGAAGAGGGCACGGCAATGTAACTCACCTGCAAATGGGCGTCAAATGCTCATAAACGTCCTTTAGTAGTATCAGATGCAGATCAGTGGTGGACCGCCCTGATAAAAATTTGGTGCGACTGCTTCTTGAGCTGCCATTTTTACTTCAGTGCCAGAATGCCACAAAGGCTGGGAAAAAGGACTTTGCATGTGTGTTTTGACTACAAATTAGTATTTTAAAAACACATTAGGGCCGATTTTCCTGAGCCCCCCATTGCCCAGGCACTAAACAGGATCAGCAAACCCGAAGTGTGCTGCATCTGTCCAGCACTAGGATTGCTCCTATTTCTTGTTTCGAACCATTTAAATGGATTGGGGGAACCCCTGGTCCAGGTAGCCAGATGATCCCGATTGAAGTGCAAACTCCTGGGGAGTGGAACAAACAATAGATATTACAGCCTACCTGCCAATCTTTGGCCCATCCGGGATCCTCAAGCACTTTGCAGTCAGTGTGAGACTCAGGGACAGGCCACAGCATCAGGTTTTTCTCGGCACCTCTACTATGCTTGTGTGTGACCAGCAACTGGTACAGGCGGAAATAGAGACGAGAGTCTGGGAGCACCCCCTCCTGCCTCATTAACACGCTGCGATTTGGCCTGCGCCATCCACTCCAACAGGACATCACAAGGAAGCGCAGATCCAGCAATCTGGATCTCCACCCCTTTCTCCTGGCCCTTGCGTCTGTAGAATACTCAGTTGCCAGGCATGAGAGCCAGGAAAAGAGACCCTATTTGAGTGAAAGATCTATGCTTGGTCATCTTTCATTTCAGTATTCTAAAATCATTACCTATACAGGTTCTTATGATTTGTAAGAAATGAAATAGTTGTGGCTCATCCTGCAACAGCCCCTTTAATGTGGCAGATACCTTTAAGGCCCAGAAGTTCCTGGACATCGTCTGTGCTGTGGGCCAGCACCCAATAGTGCAGCCCCATGTGTGCCTAGCATGGCCCTGCATTATTTAAATTAGACCTGAGAAGACGTTCGAGTGCTGAGGCCCTGGTCGCAGTGGTGCGTTCTTCCAATGCACTCTGTTCAAATTGCCCCTGCACAGCACCGGTAGAGGAAAATCAGTGTTAACCTGTCCAAACACTGCAAAGCAACAATCAACAATGCAAATAGAATGTATAACTGTATAGCCAAAACAGTTAAGTACAATTTAGGAGGAAGTCATACTTAAACCACACCTTGTCCAGCTCTGGCCATCTAATCACAAAGGAAACATTAAGTTTTGACAAAGGGTGCGCAACCGAAACTGCAACATGCCTATTCTCTCCACAGATGCTGCCTGACCTGCTGAGTGTTTCCACCATCTTCTATTTTTGTTTCAGTTTTCCAGCATTTGTAATATGTTCTGTTTTGGAGACATTCAAACCCTGGATTTGGCACTGGGAAAAGACACAAGACTGATCCCTAGCTTCAGAGTACTGAGTTATGAGAAGACAACTGGATAAACATGGACTATTGATCCATGAAAACAGACAGCTGAGAAGGGACTTCAACGAGGTACATAAGATAACATAGGGTATAGGAAAGCTAGATCTAGCAAAGAAAGTGATCAAACAAGCTAAAACAGAAAATATGGTTAGGATAGCAGGGAATATTAAAAGAAATGTTTAGCATTTCTATAAATATATTCAGAACAAGCAGCTACAAACATAAATGTCATTGAAAGTTCCCAAAAGTTATTGGATGTCAAGTGACCAAGGGATAGCAAATATAGTAAATAAATTTTCTTTTCAATATTCACAAAGGAGAACATGGGAATCCCCACCGCCCCCCGATCATGCAAGTTGAATTTCTCAGTGGGGGAGGAGATGGAGGGAGCACTGAAAAAAAGTTTGTAAGTTAAAAGAAGACAAGGCACCAGGTCCAGGTGAACTTTATACTTAAAAAATAACCAGTAAAGTCACTCACGACTTTTACCAGAATCTTTAGGGAATGATTAGAAATGGGAGTAGCACCTGAGGATTGGAAAATAGCTAACATAATACCAATTTTTAAAAAGAGGCATGTGGATGACCTAGGGAACGACAGGCTAATAAGAATAACAACTGGGTAAAGTATTATGAGGCATCCTGAAACAACCAGATAGGTTAAAGGAAGTCAGTGTGAACTCATAGGAGGTATATCTTGCCTAACAAATGTACTGGAGATCACCAAGGAAATTATGGATCTTGCTGACTACGGAAAGTCCATGGATGTGATACATTTAGATTTCAGCAAAGATTTTAATACCATGCCACACAAGAGTAGTCCACAGGGTAATAAGAGGCAAGCTTCTCATGCGAATTGAAAATTGGCTAAACCAGAGAAAGCTAAGGGTAGTTGTGAATTACAGGAATCCCGCCCCAACCGCGGTTTTGCCATACGCGGATTTCACGTATACACAGTTTCATCTCTGCGGCAATTTTTGCCAACCGCGGCAGTGAATTTTGCGTATACGCGGTTTGCCAAACACAAGACTGCATTCATCCGCGCCGCTCTTTTCAGCATAATAACAACCACGTGTGTGAACGTTCAGCCATTAATCATGGCCCCTAAGCGTAATCTCAGTGGTAAAGGTGAATCAATAGCGAAAAGGGCAAGGAATGTACTAACCTTAGATAGGAAATTAGATGTCGTTAATAGACTTGCCCGTGGTGAAAGTACAACGTCGGTTGGACGACTAATGGGGGTTAACGAGTCCACCATTAGAACCATAAAAAAAAGTGAGGTGTCGATAAGGGCGAGTATTGCGGGTGGCTCTTCAAAAAGTGCTAAAGTGTCGTTTATGCCACGGGACCATAAGTTTGAAAAAATGGAGAAGGCACTTCATATCTGGTTGGAAGACCAGAACCAGAAACAAGCGAATGTTAATTCCACATGGGTACGTAAGAAGGCCCTTAGCATCTACAAGCATCTTACTGTGGCTGCCGGGGAAAGTGTAGATGACATAAAGTTTCAAGCGAGTAAGGGCTGGTTGGAAAATTTTAAGAAGAGGTTCACCTTGACTAACCTCAAGGTTGTGGGGGAATCGGCCTCAGCCGATCACGAGGCCGCTGCCAAGTTTCCGGAGGAGCTGAAGAAGTTGATCGCCGAGAAGGGTTACCTGCCGGAGCAGGTATTTAATGTGGATGAGACTGGTCTCTTCTGGAAGCGGATGCCTTCCCGAACTTTCATCCCGAAGGCTGAGAAGCATGCTTCGGGATTCAAGGTGACTAAGGATAGGGTGACCCTTCTCCTTTGTGCTAACGCCGAGGGGGACTGTTTAGTGAAGCCGATGCTGCTCTACCGCTCTCTTAATCCCCACGCTCTGAAGGGCAAAAACAAAAATTATCTACCTGTCTTTTGGCGTTCTAACTGCAAGGCGTGGGTTACTGCTGCAGTCTTCATGGACTGGTTTCATAACTGTTTTGTGCATGACGTGGAGCGGTACCTTGCAAGAGAAAATCTGGCCTTCAAGGTCCTACTCATCCTTGACAATGCACCCGGCCACCCGCCGACACTCCAATTCACCCACCCTAATATCGAAGTCGTCTTCCTGCCTCCCAACATGACATCACTCCTTCAACCCATGGACCAAGGTGTGATAGCCACCTTCAAGGCATACGACATACGACGCAGCTTTGACCGCAGGATGGAGGCTATGGAGGATGACGCAACACTGACGGTGAAAACTTGTTTGAAGGATTACACCATCGCTGACTGCATCACCAACATAAAAGAATCGATGGATGAACTGAAGAGGATTACAATCAACGTCTGCTGGGGTAAACTTTGGAAGGAGGCAGTGAATGATTTCCGAGGCTTCCCTACAGTTGACGATGAAGTTGATCGCATTGTGAAGGTTGCGCGATGTTTGGGAGGCGAGGGACTGGCCGACATAGAGCCTGATGACATCGAGGAGCTCCTTGAGTTGCACGGCGAGGAGTTGACGGAGGAGGACCATGATGAGCTGATACAGCATTCCAGTGAGGCAGAGGATGAGGACGAAGACGAGGATATGGTGGAGAAGTCTAAGATGACAAGTGCCAACCTTAGCAAGGCAATGCTCCTTGCCAATAATCTCTCGGACCTCTTTATGGAGATTGACCCATTCTTGGAGCGTAGTTTAAAATTCAAGCGAGGTTTGGAGGATTTAATGAGACCATACAAGCAGGTCCAGAAAGATATTCAGAAAAAAATGAGTCAACCATCCATCGCAGAATTCTTTAAGAAACCGCCCAGTTGATCTTTTTTATTGTGTTACAGTATTTGAACATTTATTGTTTTTGTTATGTTATTGTGTATTTTATTTGTGTTTAATAAAAGAACAAGCAACTTACACAGGCTCTGAAGAGTTTAAATGCGGCCGCGTTCCCCCTAACCCCATTTTTCCCATAGGGTCTTGTATTTGCCAACCGCGGTTTTACCAACCACGGGGTTTTTCAGGGACGTATCCCCCGCGGTTGGGGAGGGATCCCTGTATATATGTTAACATAACAAGCAGGGTGCCACTGGGATCATTGCTTGGGCCATTGTTGTTTACAGTATATATATAAATGATTTAAAGCTGGGGACAGACACATTGACGTCTAAGTTGGTAAATGACACCTAATTGGTGTGTGTTTAAACTATAGGGAAGAGGCAAACCAATTACAAAAGGATCTAGCTAGGTTGGGAAGGTGGGCTGATGAGTAGAAAATGATAATTTAATGTGGACAAAAGCAAGGTAATGAGACTAGTAAAGAGAAATAGTGTGAATATAAACTACTGTAACTGGTTCTAGACTACAGGATGCAACACAGAAAAGAAAAAAGAAAAAACCTTACTATAGCACCTTTCATGATCTCAGATGTGATTCCAGAGCACTTTACAGCCAATTAAGTAATTTTGAAGTTAATTTTGCAGCCCATTCTGAGGGGGGAGGGTGAACAGCCAGAGGTCGTGGTCCATATCGGTACCAACAACATAGGTAAAAAGAGGGATGAGGTCCTGCAGGCAGATTTTAGGGTGCTAGGAAAGAGATTAAAAAGCAGGACCTCAAAGGTGGTAATCTCCGGATTACTCCCGGTGCCACTAGCTAGTGAGTATAGAAATAGCAGGATAGAGCAGATGAATGTGTGGTTGGAGAGATGGTGCAGGAGGGAGGGCTTTAGATTCCTGGGACATTGGGAGCGGTTCTGAGAGAGGTTGGACCTCTACAGGCCGGATGGGTTGCACCTCAACAGAGCTGGAACCAATGTCCTCGCAGTGGGGGTTTCTAGTGCTGTTGGGGAGGGGTTAAACTAATTTGGCAGGGGGATGGGCACCAGGATGGAGCATTAGAAAGGTGAAACAAAGTGCACAAAGGATTGGGAGAGACAGGTAACACTAGACTAAGAAATAGTAAGGTATTAGGTGGGGTCAAACTAAGTGAGAATACAAGAATGTCTAAGATAGGTTTACAGTGCATCTGTGTAAATGTACGAAGCGTGGTAAATAAGGATGAAATTTGCTAAGTGACAGGAAAGAGAGAGTAGTGGTGAACGGTTGTTTTTCGGACTGGAGGAAGGTATACAGTGGTGTTCCCCAGGGGTCGGTACTAGGACCACTGCTTTTCTTGATATATATTAATGACTTCGACTTGGGTGTACAGGGCACAATTTCAAAATTTGCAGACGACACAACACAAAACTTGGAAGTATAGTGAACAGTGAGGAGGATAGTGATAGACTTCAAGAAGACCTAGACAGGCTGGTGAAATGAGCGAACACGTGGCAGATGAAATTTAACGCAGAAGAGTATGAAGTGATACATTTTGGTAGGAAGAACGAGGAGAGGCAATATAAACAAAAGGGTACAATCCTAAAGGGTGTGCATGAACAGAGATATATATGTGCACAAATTGTTGAAGGTGGCAGGGCAGGTTGAGAAAGCAGTTAAAAAAGCATACGGGATCCTGGGCTTTATAAATAGAGGTATAGAGTACAAAAGCAAGGAAATTATGATGAACCTGTATAAAACACTGCTTCGGCCTCAACTGGAGTATTGTGTCCAATTCTGGGCACCGCACTTTAGGAAGGATGTGAAGGCCTTAGATAGGGTGCAGAAAAGATTTATGAGAATGATTCCAGGAATGAGGGACTTCAGTTACATGGATAGACTAGAGAAGCTGGGGTTGTTCTCCTTAGAGCAGAGAAGATTGAGAGGAGATTTGATAGAGGTGTTCAAAATCATGAGGGGTCTAGACAGAGTATATAGAGAGAAACTGTTCTCATTGGCGGAAGGGTCGAGAATCAGAGGACACAGATTTAAGGTGATTGGCAAAAGAACCAAAGGTGACATGAGGAAAAACCTTTTTACTCAGCGAGTGGTTAGGATCTGGAATGCACGACCTGAAAGGGTGGTGGAGGCAGACTCCAACGTGGCTTTCAAAAGGGAATTGGATAAGTACCTGAAGGAAAAGAATTTGCAGGGCTACGGGGAAAGGGCGGGGGAGTGGGACTAGCTGAAGTGCTCTTGCAGAGAGCCGGCATGGGCTTGACGGGCCAAATGGCCTCCTTCTGTGCTGTAACCAATCTATGATTCTATGATTCTATGAAGTGTAGTCACTGTTGCAATGTAGGAAACTCGGCAGCCAATTTGCGCACAGTAAGGTCCCACAAAAAGCAATGAGATAATGACCAGTTAATCTGTTTTTAGTGATGATGGTTGAGGGATAAATGTTGGCCAGGACACCGGTAGAACTCCCCTGCTCTTCTTCAAATAGTACTGTGGGATCTTTTACATGCACCTGAGAGGGCAGACGGGGCCTCAGTTTAACATCTCATCCGAAAGATGGCAAATCCAACAATGCAGAACTCCCTCAGTACTGAACTGGAGCGTCAACCTGAATCATGTGCTCATGACTCTGGAGTGGGACTTGAACCCACAGCCTACTGACTCAGAGGTGAGAGCAAACAAAAGAGGGATCTAGGAATTTTGCTATATAGTGCACTGAATCAACAATGCAGTATGCGGCAGCAGTAAGGAAAGAAAACTGGAATTTGTGATGTACATATGGAGGGATAGAGTACAAATACCACCAGATGATAATGAGGCTATACAAGGCAGTGGTATGGAGTACTGTCTACAATTCTGGTTACTGTACTGAAGCAAGGCAGTGGAGAAAAGGGCAATCAAACTGGCTTAGAGAAAAGATTGGCAAGCCTGGTATTGTTTACTCTGGAGACAAGAAGGCTCTCGGGAAATGGTATTCAACAACCTGAAGGGAAGAAATAACTTGAACCCTCATAATATGGTTGAGATTGCCAGAAACTTTAAAACCAGGGGACACGGGCTCAAGATTATGCAGAGGGCACTGAACATGTGGAACAGACTCCCTAGGGTGACAGATACTGTGGAAAATTAGAGGGAGAATTGGAGAGATATTTGAGGGCCAGATGTACCTTACTATGATCCTATGTACTTCAAATTAGACCATGACACTAGGACAAATGTAATAAGGGAACAGCTATAATTATGGGGGATTTTAACTATCATATTAACTGGACAAATCAAATTGGGCAGGGCAGCCTTAAGGAAGAGTTTATTGAGTGTCTTAGGGATGGATTTTTTTGAGCAGTATGTAACTGATCCTACAAGGGGGCAAGCAACCTTGGACCTGGTACTGTGTAATGAGTCAGGATTAATTAATAATGTCCTAGTTAAGGATCCCCTTGGAATGAGTGACCATAACATGGTTGAATTCCATATCCAATTAGAGGGTGAGAAGGTTGGTTCTCAAACAAGCATACTGAGCTTGAATAAAGGAGACTATGATGGTATGAGAGCAGAATTGATTAAAGTGGACTGGGAAAATAGATTAAAGGGTAAGACGGTACATGAACAGTGGTGTTCATTTAAGGAGTTATTTTACAACTTTCAAAAGAAATATATTCCACTGAGGAAAAAAGGGTGTAAAAGAAATGACAGCCATCCATGGCTAAGTAAAGAAATTAAGGATAGTATCCGACTAAAAACAAGGACATATAAGGTAGCCAAACTTAATGGGAGGATAGAAGATTGGGAAGTCTTCAAAAGACAGCAAAAAATAACTGAAGGATTGATTAGGGAAGATAGATTATGAAAATAAATTAGCAAAAAATATAAAAACAGATAGCAAGAGTTTCTATAGTTATATAAAAAGAAAAAGGGTGGCTAAGGCAAATGTAGGTCCCTTAGAGGATGAGACCGGGAAATTAATGGTGGGAAACATGGAGATGGCAAAAATGCTGAACAAATATTTTGTTTCAGTCTTTACGGTAGAGGACACTAAGAATATCCCAACACTGGACAAACAGGGGGCTCTAGGGGGGGAGGAGCTCAATACGATTAAAATCACTAAGGAATTGGTACTCAGTAAAATAATGGGACTCAAGGCGGATAAATCCCCTGGACCTGATGGCTTACATCCTAGGGTCTTGAGGGAAGTGGCAGTAGGGATTGTGGATGCTTTGGTAATAATTTTCCAAAACTCCCTGAACTCAGCAAAGGTCCCGGCAGATTGGAAAACTGCTAATGTAACACCCTTATTTAAAAAGGGTTGTAGGCAGAAGGCTGGAAATTATACACCAGTTAGCCTAACATCTGTGGTGGGTAAAATTTTGGAGTCTATTATTAAGGAGACAGTAACGGAACATTTAGATAAACATAATTTAATAGGACAAAGTCAGCATGGCTTTATGAAGGGGAAGTCATGTCTGACAAATTTGCTCGAGTTCTTTGAGGACATAACGTACAGGGTGGATAAAGGGGAACCAGTGGATGTAGTGTATTTAGACTTCCAGAAGGCATTCGACAAGGTGCCACATAAAAGATTATTACTCAAGATAAAAAATCACTGGATTGGGGGTAATATTCTGGCATGGGTGGAGGATTGGTTATCTAACAGGAAGCAGAGAGTTGGGATAAATGGTTTATTCTCGGACTGGCAACCAGTAGCCAGTGGTGTTCCGCAGGGGTCGGTGCTGGGTCCCCAACTCTTTACAATCTATATTAACGATTTGGAGGAGGGGACCGAGTGTAACATATCGAAGTTTGCAGATGATACAAAGATGGGAGGGAAAGTAGAGAGTGAGGAGGACATAAAAAACCTACAAGGGGCTATAGACAGGCTGGGTGAGTGGGCAGAGATTTGGCAGATGCAATACAATATTGGAAAATGTGAGGTTATGCACTTTGGCAGGAAAAATCAGAGAGCAAGTTATTATCTTAATGGCGAGAAACTGGAAAGTACTGCAGTACAAAGGGATCTGGGGGTCTTGGTGCAGGAAAATCAAAAAGTTAGTATGCAGGTGCAGCAGGTGATCAAGAAAGCCAATGGAATGTTGGCTTTTATTGCTAGGGGGATAGAATATAAAAACAGGGAGGTATTGCTGCAGTTGTATAGGGTATTGGTGAGACCGCACCTGGAGTACTGCATACAGTTTTGGTGTCCATACTTAAGAAAAGACATACTTGCTCTCGAGGCAGTACAAAGAAGGTTCACTCGGTTAATTCCGGGGATGAGGGGGTGGACATACGAGGAGAGGTTGAGTAGATTGGGACTCTACTCATTGGAGTTCAGAAGAATGAGAGGCGATCTTATTGAAACATATAAGATTGTGAAGGGGCTTGATCGGGTGGACGCGGTGAGGATGTTCCCAATGATGGGTGAAACTAGAACTAGGGGACATAATCTTAGAATAAGGGGTTCCTCTTTCAAAACTGAGATGAGGAGAAACTTTTTCACTCAGAGGGTAGTGGGTCTGTGGAGTTTGCTACCCCAGGAAGCTGTGGAAGCTACTTCATTAAATAAATTTAAAACAGAAATAGACCGTTTCCTAGAAGTAAAGGGAATCAGGGGTTACGGGGAGCGGGCTGGAAATTGGACATGAGTTTGAGTTCGGATCGGTCAAGGCCCTGTGGGTGGCTGAGCGGGCCCAGGGGCCGAGTGGCCTGGTCCTGCTCCTGCTTCTTGTGTTCTTTAGAGTTGAGGTTGGATCAGATCAGCCATGATCTCATTGAATGGCGGAGCAGGCTCGAGGGGCCGATTGGTCTACTCCTGCTCCTATTTCTTATGTTCTTATGACAAAGAGGCACAAGTTCATATTGGCAAAATGCATATTTAGGATTGATATCAGGAAATTCTTCACCACAGAAAGAGTGATCTACACATGGAATGGATTTATCAGTAGGATAGGAGGCGCAAAAGCGATGGAATAATTTTAAGAACATGCTGGATTGCTGTAATGCTGTAATGCAGTTCCCCCCAACTGTGGGTTTCGGGATGGATGAGTAGGATTGGCAGAACAACCTTCCTCCTTTAACTCTAACATGCAACAAATTAGTAAATTGGCATGTTAATACAGTTTGTGACATTTACGTCTTGTTTGTCGCCATTTGGATAACATGAATACATTACACACAGTGGCCAGAAACCACAATTGAAAGTAAACTTGATCCTGTTTTAGGTGGGAATTAATCCAGAAGAGCTCAACATCATTTTCATCGCAACGGTGTTACACTCGAAGAACACAGGTCTTTGCAATATTAGAGGAACGTAACTGGTGTCTTTCGAGTACAAATACTATTCTGATGAAGGGTTATACTTAAAATATTAACTCTTTCATATTTTCACCACCTTACGGTTGTGTTTTTACTTTATTGTGTTTTCTATGTTGCCAAACACAGGAGGGGAAAAAGCTCTTCAAAAACTTTACAGGGGCAGCAATGGCCCTTTAAGGTGAGCTCAGCATCATCCGAATATTAATTCTGAAATCACTGTTTTCACCATTGCAATGAGGCTATGCAGCCTCTTAAAAAAATAATACTCAGTAAATAGCTTCTTGTTGTTTCTCTTGTACAACCAGTTCTAAATTAGATTTTTTTTTGTTATAAAGTATGTATGTGTTATGTGCAATTTCCCATCATTATACTGGATTTGTAATATCTGCTAGAGAAGCATTTTTTTAAGGTAGACAGTGTCCCTTTAATTTAAATTGCCGGCGTCGCATTGCGTGCGTCAGCTTTCTGAGCTATAGACTGGGTATAATGAGCAGCAGTAGCAGCGCAGTGAGCGCGCTAGGGACACGCTCCGGGAGTCAGAGCTAGAGCCCCACCAAGATCTCATCTCATTGCAAATCGCGAGCATTGCAAATCCCAAACACGGTGAGCAATTCGTGCACCTGATCTTTGGTATGTCTTTGTTTTGTATTTGCGAAATTTCAAACCTAAGTCTCGATTGCAGTTGAATGTTGAAATTGGAAGGCCCTGGATGCAATGAAGATGTAGTAGGTATTAGTGGGTGGGTAAACGACTGGATTTAAGGATTGGTGTGTAAATCGGCGTCGGAGCATGCGCTTTAACAACAGAGGGGACAACAAAACCAATGAGATATGGTCGACATTCCAGCACTGAATATCGTTGTGGGGCGGGACGTCCAAGATGGAAATTGGTGTTTGGAAGACCCTTGGCCAACAGGTGTATAAATCATAATCGTTTAATTATAAAGCTATGAAATAGTTGGATAATATTTTGAGGAATTATTGCAATAATTTTGTTGAAAAAATCCTCTCTGTTACCAATCTCTGTGCCATTTTCTATACAAGTATAATCTGATTGTCCACTTACCCATTTTAGAAAGAAAAAAAGGGGTCAAGATTGGATTGTGAAATGTATGTCCTGTACTTTAGGTTGCAAAAATATGTGTGATGGCACTAATACTTAATATTAGAACTAATAAAGTGAGCCATAGCTGAACATGTGCTTTGCAGCTCAAAAGAGTGGACTTATACATTATCTGAACATCGACCTATTTATTATCATGGAGTGGGTGGATGGTAGCTTGAGAAACAATTAGAACAGGGTTGTGAGTTGGTTGGTTCTTCTGAAGAAACTTCTGCACACAATAATTGGTGTGCTTTGCAGACTGGTTTAAGTAATGTTACCAATAACAAATGGCTATGGGACCCACATTATGAGATTGTCATTGGTACTGTATAAATTTGTTAGGAAGGAATTGATGTAAAAAAAAGTATGAAAGATTATTTCTTGCCTTTTTTCAATAACTGTTTATGTTCAGTAAAAGAAATCTGAGGAAGTGGCTGATGGAAAATGTTTTAGTAATTACAATTGACCTGCATAACAATTGGTAATGTGGGGGGAAAAAAACAAAACTAAACTACTATTAGTATCTTGACACCATGCCAAACCTCTGTGAAAATGTGAGTCCAACTTTTTTATGACTATACTCAGCATGTATGTACTAGTACTGCATAAATAAGGTTATATAAGTATGTTGTTTTCTAAATTTTAAATCAGTTGTTGGTCACACTTTTTGGAATAATTTAAGGCCAGTATGATTTTGTTCAGGTTTGTTTTATGATGCCTTATTTTAAATTTTTATTCTTTTTCTATGTTTCTTTTAAGATGATTAAAGGAGTTGATAGGCTAGATTTCCTCTGTTGTGGGGAGTCCAGAATGAGGGGGCATAACCTTAAAATTAGAACTAGGCCGTTCAAGGGTGATATCAGAAAGCATTTCTTCACGCAAAGAGTAGTGGAAATCTGGAACTCTTCCCCCAAAAAGGCTGTGGATGTGAGGGAAAATTGGAGCTTTCAAGACTGAGATTGATAGATTTTTGTCAGATAAGAATATCGAGGGGATATGGAGCAAAGGCAGGTAAATGTAGTTAAGGTACTTATCAGCCATGATTCAACTGAATAGTGGAGCAGCTTGAGGGGCTGAATGCCCTACTCCTGTTCCTATCTTTTTTTATTAGGTTGGAACACAATTAAAGAAGTAAAGTTTTTTTTTACAATGTTAGACATGTTATAACACCAGATCAGAATTTAAGACTAGAAAGTATTAAACCTCAGAAGAGTAACTAACTTATTCAGTGGGTGCTGAGAAATCACACCTGTGTGTAACTATCACGTTCAGTCTCCATTAGCCCCTGTTCTGTGAAAGGGCCTCGGGGAGTGAATAGCCTACGCCTGTTCCAATCATTTTTTTTATTAGGTTGGAACACAATTAAAGAAGTAAAGTTTTTTTTTTCTGTGTTCCTGTATGGAATGTGTGGGCAAGTGGCAGAGTGGCGCTGCCTCTGACCTCCTGTTTGATGGTTGGCAAAGTGGCTGTGCTGTTGCTCGAGGTAGATGCAAAGAAGATTTCTCTCTTTGGAGCTCTTGGACACCCTGCCCAGAGCACAGCAGTGCTTGGGTGGGTGTCCTGGCTGCTGCAATTTAAAATTGCAGTCTGCCAGATTGGGGTTGGAAAGGAGTGAGTAAGTCCCCAGCTCTTTTAACTGACCCCCTGCCTGGTTTCCGCCAGGCGGGGGGAGTTAAAATCGATTCCCCTCGTGTTGGCATCAAGCACTCCCAGGTCAGGTTTAACACTGTTGAATGTAAAATAAAGCTCCATTCACTTTGCTCCAGTAATGTGCCTGAGCTCCAGCCTCAAAACATCTGTGGTAGGTAAAATTTTGGAGTCCATTATTAAGGAAACAGTAACAGGACATTTGGATAATCATAATTTAATAGGACAAAGTCAGCATGGTTTTACGAAGGGGAAGTCATGTTTGACAAATTTGCTGGAGTTCTTTGAGGAAGTAACATATAGAGTGGATAAAGGGGAACCAGTGGACGTAGTGTATTTAGACTTCCAAAAGGCATTTGACAAGGTGCCACATAAAAGATTATTGCTTAAGGTAAAAAATCACGGGATTGGGGGTAATATTCTGGCATGGATAGAGGATTGGCTATCTAACAGAAAGCAAAGAGTTGGGATAAATGGTTCATTCTCAGACTGGCAATCAGTAACTAGTGGTGTTCCACAGGGGTCAGTGCTGGGTCCCCAACTCTTTACAATCTATATTAACGATTTGGAGGAAGGGACCAAGTGTAACATATCAAAATTTGCAGATGATACAAAGATGGGAGGGAAAGTAGTGAGTGAGGAGGACATAAAAAACCTGCAAGGGGACATAGACAGGCTAAGTAAGTGGGCAGAGATTTGGCAGATGGAATACAACACTGGAAAGTGTGAGGTGATGCACTTTGGCAGGAAAAATCCTAGAGCAATTTATTATCTTAATGGCAAGAAACTGGAGAGTACTGAAGTGCAAAGGGATCTGGGGGTCCTGGTGCACGAAACTCAAAAGGTTAGTATGCAGGTGCAGCAAGTGATTAAGAAGGCAAATGGAATGTTGGCTTTCATTGCTAGGGGGATAGAATATAAAAATAGGGAGGTATTGCTTCAGTTGTACAAGGTATTGGTGAGACCGCACCTGGAATACTGCATACAGTTTTGGTGTCCTTACTTAAGGAAAGACATCCTTGCTCTCGAGGCAGTGCAAAAAAGGTTAACTCGGTTAATCCCAGGGATGAGGGGGTGGTCATATGAGGAGAGGTTGGGTAGATTGGGACTCTACTCATTGGAGTTCAGAAGAATGAGAGGCGATCTTATTGAAACATATAAGATTGTGAAGGGGTTGGATCGGGTGGATGCGGGGAGGATGTTCCCGATGACGGGTGAGACTAGAACTAGGGGACATAGTCTTAGAATAAGGGGCTGCTCTTTCAAAACTGAGATGAGGAGGAACTACTTCACTCAGAGGGTGGTAGGTCCATGGAATATGCTGCCACAAAAAGCTGTAGAAGCTACAACATTAAATAAATTTAAAACAGAAATAGACAGTTTCCTAGAAGTAAAGGGCATTAAGGGTTACGGGGAGCGGGCAGGAATTTGGACATGAGTCTAGGTTCGGATCGGTCATGGCCCTGTGGGTAGTGGAGCGGGCCCAGGGAACGTGTAGCCTGATTCTGCTCCTATTTCGTGTGTGCAATTCTGTTAGATGCAGGAGATGGTTCTGTGATAGTAGATTGGCGGTTAGGATCAGATCAGCCATGATCTTATTGAATGGCGGAGCAGGCTCGAGGGGCCGATTGGCCTACTCCTGCTCCTATTTCTTATGTTCTTATGTTCTTAAAAGGGCTTCTTCCCTCTCCTATTCCACTAGTGTGATATAGTTCCTTTACCCATAACAACCATCCTATGGATATTTGAATGTGATTGCCAATTTTGGGTCAGTTTTGTGCTGGATTTGGATTGCCCGAACTTGCTTTGTTTAGGACTTTGTAGACAGAAGAAATTTTAATCCCATCATTCGGAGCTGAATTTGAACTCTGGTCTCAGTGTATGAAATGCCATACTAAAAAAAAAAAAAAAAAAAAAATGGGTGACCTACTCCTGAATAATAATTTAAGACATGACATTTGGTAAGTGTAGCACGCTTGGAAGGAACAGGTGACTTTGGACGGTTCCCAAAGCTCTCCACCACTAGGGTTTTCCTCATGTCATATCATGTCTGGGTCTGTTGTAGACTAATTGATGGAGATTGATTGCTAGGACTAGTCACAAATCTATTATTGCATCCTGTGACTACCAGGATGGTAGGTGGTGAACTAGATGGACCTTGGTCTTTCTTTGTCTAGCAATTTCTATGACTAGTGTAGAAGTAGCTAAAGGTGAGGTGGAGAGAGGACTTGAGGGTATTAGTAGACTCTACTTGTGATGTTACTGAGGAGCTGCAAAGCATGGTGAACTCTATTGTCCGATCAGAAGAGCATGAGTCAGGGGTATGATGAAACTATAATACGCTGGTCAAACCACATTGCACATACTATGGCCAGTTCTGGTTATTAAGACACATGGGAAACATTTGAGGCCTGGAGGTAGTGCACCACAGAGCCGTGGGACTCATCCCCAGCATCAGAAGGCTGAGCTATGAGGTAAGGCTAGACAAACTGAGGCTCTTTAGCTTTGTAAGAAGGTGACTGAGAGGGAACCTTTATAGAAGTAAACAACCATTTTGTAGAAATTGTTGACTAGCTGCAGGTGTGGATACGACCACACCATTTTAGCCACATGCACTAATTTTAGTAGAAAATACCTTAATTTACACATCATACAGGTAAATATACTTCACACATGTATATTTTCTGAACAAACAATTACCACCATTCAGTAACCAAGGAAGTAAAGAACTCACAATGATCAAAGAACACTCGCACACTCTGCTTTTCATCTTGCCCTTTTACCAACAAATGCACAAAAAGGTTAATGTCTACTGTGCTAATATGAGTATTGAGATCACGTACCCATGGATGGTGTCTATTGCTCATTTTTTATTTACTAATTAGAAATGCAATTAGCCACATCTGGATTCCCAATTAGCCGCATTGGACATCGCTGGTATACAAAAGTACGAAATGTTAGAGATACATGTGGAATACTACTTCAAGGTATGTCTTTGCACTAGGACAAGGACTCATGGGTTCAAACCAGTGAAAGACAAATTTAGATCAGATGTTAGGATGATTGTTTTCACTCAAGACAGTAATCAGCACTTGGAATAGGTTTTTGAATAGGGTAATGGAGGCAAAACCTTAATCATTCAAGAGCCAGTTGGAGGCTGTGATGAAGACACTGGGTTCTTTCTGGATGTATGAGCTAGGATGGCCTTTCTCATCTGTGTGTATCTTGGTTTAGTGACTGCGTGCATACATCCACAAGTAAACAAATGTCTCTCTAATTGGTCATATTGCTGGAGTGTCCTGTTTTTGAATTTGAAAAAGCCAGATTAAATGCTTCCCTACACAAAGGATGTCAATTAGAATTGGAAACCCAGATGCTTATTTGCACGTGAATGCAATCTGTTGCTGACGTGCGTGTAGGGATCAGTATGGTGTGATTTAAAAAAAAAATGATTGTCCTGGTGCAAGTTGTTGTGTTAGTTCATAGTGATAATTTATAATCCTTCTTGTACAAAGTCAGAGTGTAATTGCTTCTGACAGGGGTGTGTCATAACCAGCAGCAATTGCTTGATAGCCGAGTGATGTTTCATTTCATAAAGCTTCTCCACATCATTCATAAAGCTTGGCATGGCATGTCAAGATTATTTTTATTTAGAATTGTTTCTTTGACTTGTTGGATTGTACACATTTCCTACGTTACAACAATGACTACACTTCTAAAGTACTTCATTGGCTGTAAAGTGCTTTGGGACGTCCTGAGGTCGTGAAAGACGCTATATAAATACAAGTCTTTTATAAAACAGACCATGGCCAAGCTAGTCCTGGTATAGTGTATAATGTAGTTTTTAGGTTTCAGGTTGTGATTCCCCAAATGATAATTAGTTTAAGGTAGTATATTGTATCCCAAGTCCTTCCTACCTTATCAACTCGGGGCCAAAGGAATTGTGTTTGAGTCAACAAGGCTGAGCTTCACTCCAGTTATGTATGATAAATAATTCTTGTGCACAGAAATACTCAAGGTCCTAATGTTTGTTATTTAAATGCAAGAATTTTTGTTCATGAAGCTATACTCTGCTGTTTCATCAGCTTGTAAAGATAGGTTTTACTCATTATGATTAGTTGGTCAAGTCCAGATAGTACAAAAGAAAGGAGAAATTGACATGTTCTTCCATGTGAATTTTTGTTATTAATTTGTTATGCTTAACTCCATGCTGTTTTCAAAACTTAATCCCTAATGTAATCAGCCCTGGAAATGCATCAATACAGTATTTGAATAGAATTACCAGTGCTTTGGTGATTCTGACTGTCTATATTGAAGTTTGTATGACCATGGAATTAATGCAGGCTAGTGAAATGAATAACCTATTAAATCTGGTTCCATAGTTGAGCAATCATTAATCTTGGCTAGTCCTGAACAGGAGCCTTGTGCCCAATTGGAGTTCAGGGGGTGAGCTTGACTTTCTGTTTTTGTACGTTACATGCTCTGCGGGACCCTTCAAAGTACGTTTAGACATTAACCTTGTGTCTTGTAAGGAGCCAGCAGTTGGATGTTGCTACTACTGGAGAGGTGCTTGGACCGGTTCTGAAACCTGGAACTTATTTCATGGTGGTTTATTTGGCAGGAAAGGTGAGGAAATACTAGCTCTTTCTTGCTTAGTCATGACTTTAGTGGTTTTTCTGGATGATAAACCAGGAAAAAGCAAGTTCCAGCAATTCCCTTCCAAATCTGTGAAGAAATGTATATAGGCTTTAAAATGGGGGTGGGGGGTGGAAGGACTTGTTTGGAGACATTGCAGATGAGCACTGGAAATGTATAATCCTCAGGAGTTATTTTAGTGAGTTTTTTGGACTGGGGTCGGGGGTGGAAACAAAAGGCTTTGTATGGCATAAAGTGTGGTTCCTCTAATTGGTACCTTCTGTAGTGTGGACAGTTTTCACCAATTACCAGGTGCTTCTGAAGTTAACGTGCTGCATAATCCAATAGAAATAGACCAATTTTTTTCTTTTTTTATAAAATTATCAATTTGTGCATGTGTAGGAGTGTTACTGTAATAAAGTACAGTGCAACACTGGATTATCATAGGATAGTGGCTGGATTACACAGAGAGGGGAACTATCCAACATGTAACTCCATAACCTATCTTTCAAAACAATTAATATGTTTTAAGCTTATCTAAACCTGAACAATTCATGGAAAATATTTTAGGATCAGTTGTCCAAGACAGTACATTAACCAGGTTTTATTTCTTTTTCTTCCATATTGATAGGATATCCGTAATGAATTGGGAATAATCTTTTCAATCACGTGTTTTAAAAGGTGTTCAAAAACAATTGGGGTTTGACCAAGGAACTAGTTAAATGTTTAAATGGAACTGAGTAATACTATGTTTGACAGATAATAGAGAACATGAAAGGACTTGTTTCTGCATTGATGCACTATGATTGAGGTACAGCAAGTTATGGGATTGCTCATGACAGAGCAATTTTATTTCTATTTTGAGATAAGGCATGACCGGTCAACTTTTCATTTTGTTTGCAATGACCTGTCTCATGGTTACTAACCTTTCAATCTTCTGGGACCATTGTCCCTGCTGCCAGAATGAACTAGTGTGACATTGCCATTCTCTAACATTTAAATCTGATCTCTTGGAGCTGAAAATGCTTGGTTTGGGAACCCATCGACTTAATGTGGTGCATACCGATAGGCAGGGAAACCAATCTCATTCCCAATGGATCCTTTAATACAAGTCAGAGTAGACCATATATTTTTTCCTCAAGGATTTGAACTAGGTTTGACAGAAGTGAAAGAAGCACCATATGTTGCTGAGATCAAGTCAATTAATTGCCACTAAACTGGTACTTACTCCAGTTAAAACCTCTTAATTCACTCAGTAATTTTGTATTTCCCCTGCAATTAAGTGTATTCCTTTTACAATGAACTTGTGTTTATTTTTATTTAGAATACTCTATTCTGCTGCAATGTAATAAATACTTTTGGGGTCAATTAATTTTGATTATATGTAACCAATGAAGAATACTAAGAGCTATATTTTCCTCTCTGTTATTGTAGCAAGAAATGCACATGTAATTAAACAGGGAAGCAAGGTGGTTAGGAAGCTCAACCAGACCTTGCCCCTCTGTTGTTCTAAGTTTTTCTTGCCATGTTAAAATATGTGCAAAATTAGTGAAAAGAAAATTGCTTGTTAAAGCCCTCGTGAAGATGGAGAAAATCATGCAGAAAAACATAGTAAGTTCATACTTGGAACCAAAGTCAACCAGCTGAAATCATATTAGTTTGATGACAGAAAAACGTGCACAGGGTTTCAGAGTTTAGACCAAATCATCAGATTACAAGCCAATATAGGTAAATTAGGGAAATGGGTCCAAATGTAGATAAGTGTAGTGTTTGGGAAATATCAAGCATTATATATCATGCAGTGGTAGCTACTAAAGGGTACAGATCAAAAGAGGGATCTAGACGCCCTAGTTGATGAATCATTAAAAGTCCATAACAGTGCGAGAGGAAATAAGGTTTTACATTGTACTGCTAAGATAATACAATATAAAATTATGCACGCTATACTTAGGCTATACAAGACGTTAGTATGGCCCCACTTGGAGTATTATATCCAACTTTGGCAGGATGTCGAGGCTCTGGAGAAGGTACAGAGAAGGGTAACCAAAATGATACCCAATCTTTGGCTTCATGGTTCTCAGAATAGGCTCCAGGAGTTGGGGCTATTTTCATTAAAGAAACACAATTAGAGGGATGCGATTGAGGGGATAAAATTTCTCCAATATTCCACTGTGGCTTCGATGGAACATTTGGCAGAAACCCTGGAGAATAGCATAAGTGTGTGTTCACACTGTTTCTCCAGGGTTTCTGCGGGAGTTAAAGTAGGAGATTGGGAGAACCTTGAAGAAATTCTACCGCAAGGTTGTGATTGATTCTTATTTGCCAGTGTTTCTCCATGGGCACTACCTCAAACTGCCCTCACACCAGAGCAAAATCTCTGCAGGGCTTCTCCCGCTCTCCTGCCAAAACATCGGCAGAAGATTGGCGGAAACCCCGGAGCATGGACAGCTGCTTCAGTGGGAGATTCTATCCCATTGTTTTTATAACTTTCATTTGAAATAAGTTACATAGAATTACACACAATTACACAGTATTTACAGCACAGAAACAGGCCGTTCGACTCAATTGGTCTATGCTGCAGATGAGCCCCCTCCCACCCTCCTTCATCTAATCCTATCAGCATATCCTTGTATTCCTTTCTCCCTCATGTATTTATCTAATGTGCTTTGGTGTGTGGAGCATGTTTTATTTACTTTTGCAACAACATAATGACCAAGTTGGTAAATAAGGAAGAAGCATTTGAATGTACAAAGGATTCTTTGCCAATTCAAAATTATGATGGTGTATTACATTTAAAATTAAACATTTAAGGGGTAGAGGTTATGGCAGGAAATCAGGAGAACACCTGCAGAAATTCTACCCTAGTGTGTTGAAATTATTAGGAAATGCTGTAGTTACTCAGAATGACCTATTGGCATCCAGAAAAGCACAGAGCAGAAAAACAACTCTTTGCCTTGAAGCTGTCTTGCTCCCGTAAGTTTCAGTTGTATTTTAATTATTTTGTTTGTTAGGATCAATGCCACTTTCTGCATTTTGCTGAGTTTTTTTTTCCTAACGTATAATTAAAGTGCAAATGTGAATGTCCAGCAACCATTTTCAGAGAGACATACATCAGGACATAGACAGCAGGGGAGTGCATGATAAGGGAGAATACGAAGAGATTAGGAGAGAAGTCAAAAAAACAATTAAGAAGGCAAAGAGCAACTATGAAATTAAATTATCAAGGAACATCAAATAAAATAGTAAAATATTTTACAGGCACATCAATAAAAAAAAAAGGAAGGTTGGGATGGGAATAGGGCCATTAAGGGATAGACAGGATAATACCACAGGTAACGATAGAGAGATGGCAGAAATATTAAATAATTATTTTGCTTCAGTATTTACCAGGGAGATAGAACAGGTGGACATGACATTGGATGATGAGATTAGTAATGAGATAAGTGCATTTAAAATAAAAGAGGGGATATATTAAATAAACTACTCAAACTCAGAATAAAACCCCTGGTCCGGATGGATTGAATCCACGCATTTTAAAAGAATCTAGGGAAGAGATAGCAGAGGCATTCCTACACATATTTAATAATTCATTAGAAAAAGGTGTAGTGCCAGAGGACTGGCGGATAGCTAACGTAATACCTATATTTAAGAAGGGGGATAGAACATGTCCAGGGAATTATAGACCAGTCCGCTTAACATCGGTGGTGGAAAAATAATGGAATCCCTACTAAAGGAGAAAATAGAAGAACATCTAGAAACTAAAATCATAGTAATGAATAGTCAGCATGGATTTCAAAAGGGAAAGTCTTGCTTGACCAACCTCATTGAATTTTTTAAAGAGGTAACAGAGAGAGTAGACAATGGTAATGCAGTAGATGTAATTTATCTAGATTTTCAAAAGGCCTTCGATAAGGTACCCCATAATAGACTGATGAACAAGGTCAGAGAATGCGGAGTCGGGACAAGTAGCAGAATGGATAGCTAGCTGGTTTCAAGACAGAAAGCAGAGAGTAGAGGTAAAAGGTAGCTATTCACAGCGGCAGAAGATGGGTAGTGGTGGTCCACAAGGATCAGTGCTGGGACCACTGTTGTTCACAATTTATATTAACGACTTAGACTTTGGAATCAAAAACACAATTTCTAAATTTGCAGGTGACACCAAATTGGGGGATAGTCAATACTGAGGAGGACAGCTACAAATTACAGGAGGACATTAATAAACTTGCAGAATGGGCATATAATTGGCAAATTAAGTTCAACACAGATAAATGTGAGGTGTTACATTTTGGTAGGAAGAATAGGGAGGTCACTTATTACTTGGAGGGTGCAAGTCTAGGTGGGGGTAGAGGAACAAAGGGATCTGAGTACAAATACACATCACTAAAAGTTGTGAAATAACAGAAAACGCTGGAAAAACTCAGCAGGCCAGGCAGCATCCATGGAGAGAGAAACCGAGTTAACGTTTCAGGTCGAAGACCTTTTGTCAGAACTGGAAAAAAGCAGGAAATGAAATAGATTTAAAGCAAGTATAATGCTGGGAAAAGGGGGAGGGGATGAAAGGACAAAAGGCAAGGTCAGTGGTGGGATAGAAAGCAGGAGAGATTTTGCTATCCTAAAAGTTGTGACACAGGTTACAAGGCCATAAAAAAAGCAAACCAAGCACTAGGGTTTATTTCTAGAGGTATAGAATTGAAAAGTAGGGAAGTTATACTAAACCTGTATCGAACCTTGGTTAGACCACACTTGGAGTACTGCGTACAGTTCTGGCCGCCATATTATAAAAAGGATATAGAGGCACTGGAGAGGGTGCAGAGAAGATTTACAAGGATGATACCAGAAATGTGAGGGTATACATATTGGGGAAAGGATGAACAGGCTAGGTCTTTTTTCTCTTGGTGGTTGGGGGGGGGGAAGAAGGCTGAGGGGTGACCTAATAAAGGTCTTTAAAATTATGAAAGGTTTTGATAGAGTAGATACAGAGAGAATGTTTTCACTTGTGGGGAAGAGCATAACTAAGGCCATCAATATAAGATAGTCACCAAGAAATCCAATAGGGAATTCAGAAGAAACTTCTTTACCCAAAGAGTGGTGAGAATGTGGAACTTGCTGCCACAGGGAGTGGTTGAAGCAAAAAAGTATAGATGCATTTAAGGGGAGGCTAGACAAGCATATGAGGGAGAAGGGAATAGAGGGTTATGCTGAAAGATTTAGATGAGGAAAGACGGGAGGAGGCTCGAGTGGAGCATGGACTGGTTGGGCCAAATGGCCTGTTTCTGTGCCGTATATCCTATGTAATCCTATGATTGTCCAATAACATGTCCTGGTTCTATTGGTGCAATTTTGTCAGTGGAGGTTAAGTATACAGAGGGGCGAGGCCATGAAGGGACTTAAACTCGAGGATGAGTACTTTCAATTGGAGGTATTGGGGGACCAGGAGCCAATGTAAGTCTTTGTTGTAAATTGCCTTGTCTTTCTCTGTTTCATTGATCCAACTGTGATCAGTACTTCTCTGAACTTTCCTCTCCTGTTCCTCTTAAACTGCAACTATGTCACCTACAGATGATTCATTCCTCACTCTCACTGTTGAAATCAAGATTTATCACACTGTCTTTAATGTTTTCAACTACCTCCAAAGTGCCTTCTTCCTACAATCTCTACGGGCTTTGAAACCCAGATTTGCCCTCAATCCAGTCATTTCCTCTTACCTTTGCTTTTCTCCTACTGTTTTCAACCTTGGTTCATCATCATTAAGCTTCTCAATTTAAAAAAAAAAAGTATCTAATTTCCAACATCATCTCGTAACTCTCTGCGCCTACAAGTCTGATATACCTTCTGAACCATTTCTAATACTGTTGCTTTGTTGCTGAATTCATGTCACACAGGATTGTGGTCCAGCTAATATGTTGGTTGCATTTTATATTTGTACTGCAACCATTCTTCATTCAGAAATCCCATTAACCTCAGTGGTGGAGTCTTCGGTACTGTCCACCCTGTGATCAAGGCTTGCAAGGCAAACCCACTGACTTTCTTAGTCATTTTGACCCCTTTATGTAGCTGGAATAGATTTATCCAATCTGCTTTATTCTGTTGGTCGTGCTTCTGTGCCAGTTAAGTTCATTTCCTCTGTCTCTCAGCATATTTCCAAAACTAGTCATGGAAGTATGACAAAAATGGTAATCGCAGATGGGAGACCATCTAGTAGTAAACTTTTGAGAGAAATTTTCAATATAGTGATTTATTTTATTTCACAGATGAGTCCATTTTAGGGCCTTATCCTCACATTTTCTATTTAATGTTAAATTGATTTATATTGAGATTCTTCATTGATCTGCACTTTGCATGTTTCATCTTTACATACAGTAAGCTCTTGGCAAAACAGTCTGGTAGAGTGAGCAGGATGGTTGAAGTGGGGTACCATTTCTTGGTTGTATACCTGGGCACAGTGGATCATCTGGGCCCAGAGAATACAAGAATAACGGGCAGGGAGGGGCCCATGTCCATATTGGAGTCTGTCTGATTTTTTTCCCCCCTCACAATCAGTAAGTATGCATTTTATGAGCTCTACCCTCACAGATGTAACATGACTCTGAATTAACAAATTCCCTTAATTGCAGTAAACTGCACTCCTTGAGTTTTACATATGTATCCACTTCCTTCAAAACAGCAGAAGTATTAAGCCCAAGACGAGAGGTCATACAGCCAAAAATAATTAGTGTATATTTTTAAAAATTAAACAGAATGAAGCATGAGGAAAATAATTTTATCCAACTTTACTGATCAATGCCAAATACCCTTTTGTCGGGAGCACAAGGGGTTAGCTTATCTTCTCCTGAGGTTCTACTACCACAGAACTTGCCACATTAGTGTGTGCGTGTGTAACTCCTCCACCTCAGAATGTGGAATGAATTAAGGATCTGCAGTCCTCTGTCCAATTTTAAATTCAATTTCTCTTTGAATTGGAGACCTACGTGAATCTTAATGACATTGTTCATAAAAAGCACAATGGCTGCCGTCAAGGCTAATTCATCTGATTTGTTTACCAGTTAAAGCTCACATAGTGCTATTCAGTGCATTACACCCAATACAATGGTTGAGACATCTGATTGTAACACTTATTAAAACTAAATATGAAAAAATTGAAATGAAATGTGTTACAGTACGCACAAAAATATCACCAGCTACCTGCAACAGTAAAACGTGTGTGTGTGCTGGGAGAAAGAGACGGTGCGCCATGCTGAGATTTGTCATATATTGACTGACGCCAAGTAACCATTATTTGCATTTCAGATCAACCAAAATTAAATTGAGTAAACTGGAGCGAGCAGTCTAGTTCCCCCAGTCTGCTAGCCGTCTTCAGTTTAAGAAAGAAACCAAGTTTAATTTTATATTCTGGTTCAAAAGCATAACTTTTTTCGAAATTTACAGCACAGAAGGAGGCCATTCGGCCCATCGTGTCTGTGCCGGGTGGAAAAACAACTATCCAACCTAAACCCACTTTCCAGCTCTTGGTCCGTAGCCTTGTAGGTTACGGCACTTCAAGCGCATATACAAGTACGTTTTAAATGTGATGAGGGTTTCTGCCTCTACCACCCTTTCAGGCAGTGAGTTCCAGACCCCCATCACCCTCTGGGTGAAAAACTTTTACCTCCACTCCCCTCTAATCCTTCTACCAATTACTTTAAATCTATGCCCCCTTGTTATTGCCCTCTCTGCTAAGGGAAATAAGTCCCTCCTATCCACTCTATCTAGGCCCCTCATAATTTTATACACCTCAATCAAGTCTCCTTTCAGCCTCCTCGGATCCAAAGAAAACAACCCCAGCCTATCCAATCTTTCCTCATAGCTAAAATTCTCCAGACCTGGCAACATTCTCGTAAATCTCTGTACCCTCTCTCGTGCAATCACATCTTTCCTGTAATGTGGTGACCAGAACTGTACACAGTACTCTAGCTGAGGCCTAACTAGTGTTTTATACCGTTCAAGCATAATCTCCCTGCTCTTATATTCTGTGCCTTGGCTAATAAAGGAAGGTATCCTGTATCGCTTCTTAACCACCTTATCTACCTGTCCTGCTACCTTCAGGGACCTGTGGACATGCACTCCAAGGTCTCTCTGTTCCTCTACACTTTTCCATATCCTACCATTTATTGTGTATTCCCTTGCCTTGTTAGCCCTCCCCAAATGCATTACCTCACAATTCTCCGGATTGAATTCCATTTGACACTTTTCTGCCCCCCTGACCAGTCCATTGATATCTTCCTGCAGTCTACAGCTTTCACTATCTACCACATGGCCAATTTTTGTATCATCTGCAAACTTCTTAATCATGCCCCCTACATTGAAGTCTAAATCATTGATATATACCACAAAAAGCAAGGAACCTAGTATTGAGTCCTGCGGAACCTCACTGGAAACAGCTTTCCCGTCACAAAGACATCCGTCGACCATTACCCTTTGCTTCCTGCCACTGAGCCAATTTTGGATCCAATTTGTCACTTTCCCCTGGATCCCATGGACTTTTACTTTTCTGACCAGTCTGCCATGTGGGACCTTATCAAAAGCCTTGCTAAAATCCATGTAGTCTACATCAGATGCATTACCCTTATCGACCCTCCTTGTTACCACCTCAAAACAATTCAATCAAGTTAGTCAGACACGACCTTTCCTTAACAAATCCACGCTGACTGTCCTTGATTAACTTGTGCCTTTCTAAATAACGATTAATACTGTCTCTCAGAATTTTTTCCAACAATTTTCCCACCACTGAGGTTAGGTTGACTGGCCTGTAATTACTCAGTTTATCCCTTTCTCCTTTTTTTAAACAATTGTACAATGTTAGCAGAAAAAAGAGCTATTAATGGAATGTACTCCTGAATAAATTCCTTTTGGCATTTTATGATACTTGGCACAGTTGCAGAACAAAAGCTAGCTTTAAAGAGTGTCCTGTGATTATTTTCAGCACATAGCCTTGGACTGCTTGTTCGGGTAGTCTGACACTGATAATGTGTATCAAAACATTGCTTTTTATAAAATACAGTATTAACACCACAGTGTACTTGCACATATATAAATTAGGTGCCATTCCCAGCTGTTTATCGTGCTGATCTATATTACTCTTTTAAAAAAAAAAAAAATTGTTTAGCACACTATATACCCATGCTGTCAATGTTTCTTGTGAACTCCCAAACCCGCGACCTCTACCACCTAGAAAGAAAAGGACAGCAGTCGCATGGGAACACCACCACCTCCAAGTCTCACACCATCCTGACTTGGAAGTATATCGCCATTCCTTCATCGTCGCTGGGTCAAAATCCTGGAACACTCTCCCTAACAGCACTGTGGGAGTACCTTCGCCGCACAGACTGCAGCGGTTCAAGAAGGCGGCTCACCACCTTCTTGAGGGCAATTAGGGATGGGCAATAAATGAATTATTTAAAAAAAAAAACTAGACTAAGCCTAAATGGTACATCTGAAAATTTGCCGTTTCATTCAACTTTCTCTCCTCCCCTCCCCCAAAGCCACTGAATATTAGTGGGGTAAGAGTTTAAAGGCCCTGAGTACCTTCTGCTACCCCATCAAATTGAAATTATACACAAGTGTTTATTTGTAGCTTATATAACAATGGTGTGCATCATAGCCATTCCCAATCCTGTCCTCGACTTGCATGCACACACGCTTTGTAGCAAGCATCACTAGATAGTGTTGAGGAACCAAAACCTGGTTGACTTTTTATTCTCTTTCCCCTCAAGTCTGAAGGTGCGGAGGCCAATTATGCCTTTATCTCCATTGTAGCTGAGATCAGCTAACTTTGCACAGACCAGGGAGAGAACCTGGCACATTCCTTACCTGAACGGCCCATTGGTTCCTGTTAATATTTTGTTGACTAGTTTTGTGTGCAGTTTCCCACCAGCTGTTCTACACCTGAAGCCAGAAAATCCATTAGTTTGAGTGACTTGGATTCCATGATTTATCAATACCATGTGAGCAGCCAATTTTGTTGGCAATTTTTTTATGATGAGATTACAAACCAATTCTTAACCATTTAGAACTGACTTATACCAGTAGACCAAAATTAGCCTTTGTGTGTTTGACATTGATTTTCAAAAATCAGGTTAAAACAATAACAATCAAATGGAGATATAATTCTGACTCTTAAGGGATAATATTGAGTATTGCTGTATGTGTATACCAGCAGATGTTGTGAATACCGTTGTCTCTTTTTCAGGACTTGCCTTGTGCTCTCTTTTTGCCTTCAAGTGGTTGGCATACTTTCAAATAAAAGGGTTAGCTGGTTTTTGAGTAGTAATGAGAAAGTGTCTATTTGTGACACCAAATTCTTTCCCTCAGGATTTGGGTAGTGCTTTGCTTGAAGGTACATAGCTGTGGTCCTGGTGGCATCATGATAGCTGGAGTTGTGTCCTTGTTTGGGGCTCTGATGTTGGGGTTCGGACTGGAAGAGATCAGAAACATTGTGTTATTGGTGAAAGTTACATGGAGATAAGATTTCAAAAATGCCCATTATTACTACATTTGAACTGGGAATGATCTTTGGGAAAGCTTTGTTCAGCTTGTCACAAGGGCAGCTGGAAAACTTGCTAAGTTGTGATTGCCTTGGCTACCATTGGGGACAAACCCTTGTATAAAAGTGGTGAAAGAGCTCACTTGTGCCTCATCATGATGCTGCTATCACATAATCCTAGTTACTTACTTAAATCACCCCACCATCTTACCTGTAGGACGCGGGTGACACAATAATGCCTGGGTGAGGAAAACAAAGTTATTCAAGCCCTCACACAAACAATGGTTTAATTCTGGTTAGACCACACCTTGGGTACTGTGTACAGTTCTCCGCACTGCACCTTAGAAAAGATATATTGGCCTTGGAAGGAGTACAGCACAGATTCACCAGAATGTTACCAGGGTTCCTAGTGTTAGATTATGCGGAGAGATTACATAAAATAGACTTATGCCCTGAAATATTGAGGTTAAATTGTGATTTGAGGTTTTTAGGATTTTGAAAGGAATTGATAGGGTAGATAGAGAGAAACTTTTTCTGCTGGTGGGGGAGTCTAGGACAAGGGGACATAACCTTAAAATGAGAGCCAGGCCATTCAGGAGAGAAGTTGGGAAATAATTCTTCATGCAAAGGGTGGTAGAAGTGTGGAACTCTTCCATCTGAGATCAATAGATTTTTGCTAGCCAAGGGTATTGGGGGGGGATATGGGGCCAAAGTGGGTGGATGGAGTTAGGATCAGCCGTGATCTTATTGAATGACTCGAGGTGCTGTATGGCCTACTCCTGTTCCTATGTTCTCTTGACCTAAATACTGAGCCATACAGACTAGCAGGTCCCAGGTTCAATTCCTGCTCTGTGCTGAGCTACCAGATCTCAGCTGAAGTCTCCATATTGCTGCTATAATTGGACTCGGGGGACCTGGGCTAAGAGAGTGGAAGGTGTACAACCTGATGAGCATATTAAGCATTTATCCCTTTGAGCAATATAGTACAAACACACTGGTGAAATAAGGCTGTCGGCTGTAAGGATGCTATATTCTAAAAATTTAGTGTTGTTCCCTTCTGCTGGAACTCTTGGGCTCCAAGGTCTCAGGACTGTTAGCCAAAGTTGAATTGAGGCTTACTAATTTGCTGTTTAATGTGGTGTATTCCCTGCTTTACTTCTGTGTTTGATAAACTATTCAACTAAAGTCTGTGTCTAGTACTGACTTTCTGTCGGTGTTTACTGATGGACCAGGCTGCTTTTATTAAAGTTTTTTCTTTTCTTTGCTTTTTTGCCCATCAAATTTCCTGTTTTAAATCTATGGAGTTTAGCCACATGCTTAGGAATTTATTTCAATTGAAGTAAATGTTGTCTTACCGGATGGAAATGTTGAAGTATTCAAATGGTGTAGGTTTAGCAGAGAACCTTTTTCTCTCTGAAATGTAGTGAATCGGTGGGATAGTTAAATATGTCTGTCCAGTGTGGAGCATAAACACCGGCACAGACCTGTTGGGCTGAATGGCCTATTTCTGTGCTGTAAAACTTGATATAACTCTTATCACTTTCACTAAGCAGATGTGGGACTGGTATTTTTACTTGTTGGCTATTATTCCCTCTCGTGTAGTTAAATTTAAATACATTTTTGGTATTCTTCTAACACTCCATATATCTGGGCACCTTTTTAGTGACTTTGGTTTTGGAGTGCAGTAAATATTAAATCCCACTGTATCTCCATTTATCTCAACACAAATTAAATCTGGAAATTACCACATTTTTCAATAAAATAGTTTTGGAAAACAGTAAAAAATTATGTCTGGCATTTCTGCTTTTGAAAGTGGTTCACCTTGAGGAAACCCTTTTTGCCAATCAAATGCTTGCAAAGAATTATAATTAATTTAAATTTTTTTGAATGTTATTTCAGCGAGCCTTGAAACCATCTTGGCAGTTTCCAGGATTCTCCAGTTCTGCCGGTATGAGTGAAGTCGCACCAGTTTATCGTCCTTGCCCAGTTATACACAATATAAGAACTTTGACACTCTTTGAATCTTTTTTCCTAAAAGGGGGTTCTTTTGATGGTCTTAAAAATAACTTGACCTAGGAGACTTCACAATCTTTGTGTTGCCTATTTTTATTGTATGGTATGGTGTGATGTAATGATTGCAATCCTTATTCTAGAGGCAGTAGGTCTTTAACTGGAGAATTTTTTTTTTGCGGTGTTGGCTGCTGCTGCTAGGCCTGGTGTAGAATCTTGTTCATATTTAGTTTAAAATTATAGACCAAGAGTTTCCGCTTTGGGTGCAATTGACGATCTGAGTGAAAATTGCGCTAGTTTTCAGAAGTGTTTTTTTTTATACAAATGAGTTTCTGCTCAAACTCATTTGCATATCGCCAAATGTAAAACCTTCCAAAAACCAGTGCAATCGGGCAGTGTTTTAGAGCGTAATGTAAAAAGAAATTGCACTCGCAATGGCAATTAATTCGATTTGTGGGTGGGCCCGGATTCTAGCGTGATGTTTTTGAAACTAGTGCTTGAAACAGCCAGTTCTAAATGTTTACACTTTTTAATTTGTGATTAAGACATAAAAACCAGTGCCCAATGTGATCAACAGCAATGTCATCATTGCACTCTCCTCCGATTACAAACTGGGTTAAATCTTTCAGTGGGCCCAGTTTGCACACTGCACTTTTGAGTCTGGAGACCTGTGTGTGCATCCCCTAATCGCACAATAAAATTGATCACAGAACTTCCAGCCATCACAATCTCTCTCTCTCTCTCTCTCTCTCTTTTGATCTACCGCTCGCTCGCCCGCTCTCTCTCGCATGCTCGCTCTGTTAGGTTAGAACCACTATGCATGTGTAAGTAGTTTTTGTCTGAACAATTATCAAAATAGGCAGATTTTGAGTTCATCCATTTCAATTCATGCATTTTAATTTGTGCTTGCTTGTGTATATATAACATTCTTCAAATAGTAGACTAATAACTGTGGCAAACAAGGTTCTTGATTATATATGAACCTCTTGGAGAAGTCTCACTAAACAGCGAATGAATAAAACACTGGAAGATATTGGATAGGAAAAAAATGGTTGTGCTGAAAAATGGCCTTGGAAGAGAATGAAAGTAGAACTTTGCAGTATTTACAAAACATGTAGCTGGATTTTCCTTCTGTGACCATGTTTGTTACTGGGATTCCTACCTTGCTCCACTGTGAGATTGTACTCTTGCTCCTAGTAATGTGGTACCACAGAGAAGATTGTAATCGGCTTTGAGAAGATTATGGTGTGGCTGAAATGACTTGTGTAACTGAATGTGTTTTCTTCAGTTAATTTAGTCAGACAAATTCTTAATGCAACCAGCTGAAACCTTTTTGTGTCAACTGTGGCTCATTGGTAGCACCTTTTGAATCTGAGTCAGAAGATTGCGGGTTCAAGTCCCACCTCAGATCTGAGCACAAAATCTAGGCTGACCCTTCAGTGCAGTATGGAGGGAGTGCTGTCTTTCGGGAGGCCCTGTCTGCCCCCTCAGGTGGGCGTACAAGATCCCATGGCACTATTTTTGAAGAAGAACAGGGGAGTTCTCACCGGTGTCCTGGCCAATATTGTGTTCAAGATTATGGGGGGTTTTGATAGAGTAGATAGGGAGAAACTGTTTCCACTGGCAGGAGGGTTGGTAACCAGAGGTCACAGATTTAAGATAATTGGCAAAGAACCAGAGGGGAGATGAAAATATTTTTTACACAGCGAGTTATGATCTGGAATGCACTGCCTGAAAGGGTGGTGGAAGCAGATTCAATGGTAACTTTCAAAAGGGGAAAAAGGATATATATTTGAAAAGAAAAAAATTGCCGGCAGTGGGGAAAGAGCAAGGGTGGGACTAAGTAGATAGCTCTTTCAAAGAGCTGGCACAAGCACGATGGGCCCAATGGCCTGTTTCTGGGCTGTATCAATCTGTGATTCTTTTCTTTAATTATCTCCTTTTCATAAATCTTTAGTTTTTGTGATCTTGATGTTTTAGTTTTGCAAAAATAGTATTTTTAAATTCATTTGGGGGGGACAATATTCCTCAAGTTACTATTTTCAAGGAACTATTGGTTACAGGAATGGATAAAAATGTTTATGGGACATCCTTTTGTCTGGCATTTTAGCAGAGGTGTAATCCTGTTTGTTCTAAAATGCATTAACATGGAGGGCAAAAAAATGTCCTATGGATGTGTTAAACTTCTTTTGAATATTGCCAATGGTCATTTCTATATTGCTATCTCTTGAACCTGGTAATGTATTATGAAGTGTCCTTTTTTTAAATGTTACTACTTTTGTTTCACAATTGATGTGACCTTCATAACGTTTAGGCGGGGGGTGGGCGGGAATCCACTACTTACTTAAATAGGTTATTTACTCCAAGGAAGTGCCTACGAAAACATCTGTGCTCTTGTGTGCTTTTTCCTGAGGATGGGGCATGTGTTTACTCCTCTTTCTGTATCATGTGACTGTCTCTAGACTCTCATGCAGGCTGTCATTTGGATTCAACAGAGCAGTGATTCTCAGTGCTGGTTAATAGATGGGTTTTTTGCTCTCTGCATCTAAATGATGGTTCACGTTTGGTCTGGTGCTTTCCTGTGTGGACTGCACCAGATACATACAAACACACTTTTTGGCTTTATATAAGACCTGTACTTCCTGTTACTTGTACACTGATATTGGGGCCAGTATTGTTTTTTGCAGCCTCTCTGAGAATTTGCAAGTGTGCGTGCGCACACACACAGCTTTTCCATCTGAATGCTCGAGGACTGCAATCGTGCCACTGGCAGCATTCCGCCTGCTCAGCCCAGAGATCTTTGAACCAATAGCAGCTGGAACTTGAGTGCACTTGAATGGCTGACATCTATTTGAATTGACAGTCGTGTTGTCCAGATGATCGGAGCATTGGACTTGCTTAGGCAAATGGCCGGCAAAAAGAAATGAAATGGAGTGAGAGCAGACAAATTGCAGGCTAAACGTCTCGTGGATTTGTGCTACCTGCTCTGAACAGCTCCCTGTTTAGTTTATTTAAGATGTGATGGAAAGGTGGTTTGGATTTTTCTGATCTAATCCTTCAGATTTGGAACATCCTTTTTTAAGGATATTTTCTCTCTGGAGCTTTATTTTTAAACCTGTGAAGCATCCAAAAGGTACGGAACTTTACCATAAATAATCATGGATGTGATTCTGAATACATACAAATGCTGAATTTGAGACATATACTTAAAGGGATGTTCTCATCTAGTCGAGTGCTACCTTTTTAGAGTTATTTGGTTGTTGCACTTGCACTGATGGCTCAGTGGATAGATGCACTACATGCTGTGTTACTGAGCCGTTCAGACTAGCAAAGTCCCAGGTTCGGCCCTAGTCAGTGCTGACGTAACTCATCTCCCATTTGAATTGGTTGTAGAAGCAGCAAAGTTGGCTTCAGCGTCCCCGGGCTCTGGAGTAAAAAAACAGCCAGGGCTCTTGTTCCTGTCCCTTTTCAGTGACTCCCTGCTGCAAGTGCGTGTGCTTGATGAAGACAGGATGAGACTCTGTTCCAATGGCCCAGGGCTAAATAGCCCACTGAGACATGCTGTATAGGCTCAAATTGTAATTTGGTCAAGATACAGAAGAGCTGCTCATTTCCATGGAACAGTATCCCAGCATGAGTCGTCATCTTCAGGGTAAGAGGGAATAAGGGGGGGTGGTGGGGGGGAAGAGTGAGGAAATTTTACATGTACAGTGTTTTTATGGGCTTGTGTTGTTATAGCTGACCGCAAGATAGTAACATTTAGGTAAATATTCCCCAATTTTCTGAATTTCTTTGACTTGTATCCACTCATGAAAATAAAAGAGCCGCTTGCAGTTATGAGGGAGTGCTGTACTGTCAGAAGTGCTGTCTATCAGAAGAGACATTAAACCAAAAAGTCGTCTGCCTTCTCGGGTGGAAGTAAAAGATCCCTTGACACTATTTAAAAGAAGAGCTGGGGAATTATTCCAGCATCCTGGCCAGCATTAATGCCCCAACCAATGCCACCAAAAAGAGATTATCTGGTCATTTTTCTCATTGCTGATTATGGGGCCTTGCTGTGCGCAAATTGGCTGCTGCGTTTCCTACATTACAACAGTGACTGCACATCCAAAAGTAATTCATTGGTTTTGAAGCGCTTTGGGATGGCCTGAGGTTATGAAAAGCACTATATAAACAACGTTCCTGCTAAGCTGCATGGCCGGGTGGTCGCACAGCTGTCTGAGGTCTCGCGTAGCCCGGGACCGGCTTATGAATAGGAGATGCACGAAATTTTGCATGGGCCACGCATCAAAATAAAATTTGGGGGAACATTGTATATAAATGCAAGCTCCTTCTTTTGTGGCAGTCCAGAGGCTATAGAAAGAGAAAGGAAAGAACTTGTGTTCAGATTGTGACTTTACATTCCTGGGCTCTCCCAAAGCACTTCTCAGCCAATGAATTACTGTTGGAAATATAGTCTCTGTTGTTTTGTAGGCAAAGGTCTCACAAACAGCAATGAGATGAATGACCAGTTAATCTGTTTGTGATGTTGGTTAAGGGAGGAATATTGACCAGGACATCAGGAGAACTCCCTTGTCTTCAAAAAAAATGTCCAATGCAATCTTTTGCGTCCACCTGAAGAGGCAGAAGGGGCTAAAATGTGATGTCTCACCTCCAACAATGTAACACTCCCTCAGTACTGCACTCCCTTGATCTTCTGATACAGAGCCAAGAATGATAACATTGAGCCAAGTTGACACTTGAGCTCACTATAGTTTGTCCATTTAAATTCCCTACCAATTTAATGGATTTGATGCAGCTGAGTATCATGCTCAAACTAGCAGTGAACTGAGATAATCCAGGTTTCTGTGGCGGCAAGGAGTCTGACTCTGGCCTGTCAGTTAGATTCCAACTGGAGTAAGAGTTGGGGTTAACTGTTCACTTCAATAGAGGTAATTTGCCACAAATGTGAAATGGTTTAATGTTTAATCTGTTTAGTACCACATATTCTTTACTCTTGTCATTGTCTTGTGATAATGGTATCCAGTCCTTGAAAATGCAAGATAATCCACACTTCACAACATGGCAAGAATCCAATTTTTCTAGTGTTAATTTGTCTAGCCGTACTAATGTGACATTCTGCTGAATATGTAAACGGATCTCTGGATTTTTTTTTTCCAAAAGGCTAGCAGAATATCACTGAAACTTTGCTAATGGGGATGTTCCATAGTAATCACTGTAGATGCGGTGGGATCTAAAGATGATACATGATGCATCTGCCGCTTGGGTTTTGAACACCACCTTGGGTTTGTTAAGTGGATGAAGAATGTAGCCTTTTGCCGCATTCCTACAAAACCAGAAACTAGTGTTCTGTAGGCAAGAGGGTTTTCACTTTTTCTGTATTTAAAAAAAATAATTAAATGGGTATTTTGAAGTTGAAGACTAATTATAGGAGTCGGTGCATGAATCTATAACTAACTATATCAAGGAAGGTAGAATACAGACCCTGCACTGGGACACTGAGACAATTGGGTTCATGCCAGTCACTAAACTTCAGGAATTTCTTTTGGGTTGAATACACCACTAGACTAGCAGGAGTTGAACTCTTTCCTACCCATCTTACTGGAGACTTGGGCCTGAAATTGAAATAAATGCCCACCTTTGCTACTGGTCTCAAAGATGATGAAAACGTATGGCAGAATGTGGACAGTGCCACTTTCTGGGTACAAAAAAATGGAGGTGTTTTGCATTTGGGAATACAGATAAACCTTTCCAACTAGACATCTAATAATATTCCAGTTTGGTCTGTGTCCATCCATAGTGTGTAAGCTCTGTGTTTGTACTTTATTTGCCATCCTCATTTTATTTACTTGAAGTTTCTAGAAAATTAGACCATGAGCAAAAACTGAATCACGCAGCTATCGTCTGATGGACTTAAATCCTAGTGCTCCTGGTATGGGAGTTGCTGGGTCAACAATAGTTGCATTTTGTTTTGAAGGCAAAATATCATTTTGAGTTTTGGAAGACAATGGGCTGGATTTTGAAACTGGGGACGGGATGGAGGCGAGACGCCCACTTTTTTTAGGTTGTAGTCCCGCCTCCATCGACTTGTGGCCAACCCACTGTATTTTCACTTGATTGACCTTGTTGAGCCCGCCTAGCGGGCTCAGCAGGCCAATTAAGGGCCACCCGGCAACAGGTGACGTCACAGATTGACATTTCATCTGTCGAGCTTTTGACAGATGAAATATCAGCTTTTGACAGCTCAACGGCCATTCTGCTTTCTGTGCCGGTGAGATTTCTGACTCCCGAGACCTGAAGGGCTGACACCTGCAGGAGGAAGTTAAGGTAAGTAAAACTTTTTTCCACACTTTACACTTACCTTACACACTTACCTCTACACACATGCACCCATCACTCACCTGCCCACCGGACATATCGACCCCTCCAACCCCTGTAGACCCACGGTCCGCCTCGCTGAAACGGCGTGGTTGGGACCTGTCGGAGAGCCCACATTTCAGGCATAAAAATAGGGATTAGGCAAAAAACTGCCTGTTAACTACCTGTTAACAGGCAGTTTATTGCCACTAATCCCCTTCCCGCCTCGGGGAGGCGGGTCCCAGCACAGGTCGGGTACCCGCCTCCAGCGAAACTGGCATGGGGTCGGGACCCCCGATTCAGCTATTTTCAATCCAGTCCCGCCTCCACGGCTCAATGAAAATTCTGCCCAATGAGTGTGTGCTGAGTGACCAGGTGAGACAAAGACATGTTGGCTTTCTAAAAAAAATTCTGCTGATGTGGTGGTAACCTTTGTTGCCACAGTTTTAGAGTGTCTGAGAGCCAGTGAAAGTACAGAGATTTTGGAGGAGCTTACTGTTTCCAGGGCATTCTATTAGGGTGAAGTGGAACTATATTTGAGCAGGTGAATACAAGCAGGACAGCAGTGTTGAGAGTTATGATTGATTGTGAGACAATAATTCATTCAAATCTTTTCCAAAACATTAGTGAACGTGTGTAATAAAATTATCAGAATATCATAAGTGTGTTTTGCTCAATTTGGCACTGTACAAAGCAATGCATTTTTAATATATAAATAGCAAACCATGGCTTGGGCCAGTGAATGGATTTGCAAGAAAACCCTGCTGCAAATTGATGACTAAACATTTCTGTAAGAATCCCCATAAATACTGGAGGGAAATAGCTGATGTATTGTACTTTCAATCTGAGGATATGCTGCAAAAATAATTCTTTTTATTCATTTTGATTTTGATTTTCTTTGGCAGGGATGGCATTCCCTGTGGATTTACTTGCAGAGTTGGAGCATGAAGACATTGAGCATTCTGCAGAGGAATACATGTCTAATCTTCTGTACAGTGATCCTGACAAGCTGGAGTATTTCACACTACCCAACAGAAGGAAGGTAGGACACTCGGCACATCTACTACAGGCTTTCTGGCAGGAAAGGAAATCCTCAGACATTCTGCGCATGTGAACCCCCAAAACAAAAGTGCCTGCATATTATGTGAAATGAGTTATAATAAATATTGTTGTGATTTGACATCCCATTGGTAATGACCGACTGTTACATGTGTTTTTAATTTCCAATACAGCGCCATGATAACGGAGTTATCCAGAAACTTAAGTAAATGTAATATTGGATTGAGTTTGAAAGCTAGAGCAAGTTACTAGTAAAGTTAATGTTACTTATTTTCTGGTAAATCAAATACAGACTAACCCAAAATGTTCCCCATTTTGATGCAGTTACTGTAAGCGAATGGGGTAAATTCCAGTTCCATTTGTTGCAACGTAACTGCTTTTTCATGTAGACTTTTACCATCTACATGTAAAAGCTGCACAATAATTTAATTACAAACATCAATCCGTAAAGAAACCATTGTAATAAATGTAGCTGGTTGACTGAGTCTAGCCTGTAAGTTAGCTAGACAAAAATGTCAGGAGAGCTGAGTGAATGTTTGGTATCAAAATATTTCTGTTGGCCGACTATTCAACTATCGTGGGCATTGCAGCCAGCGTCTGAACGACTATGACAAAGGAAAATAGTGTGCTCATTACAGGAAATGATTTTTTATTAAAAGCTTACGGACCTCTGTTTCCTATGCTCTGGGGTAGCTTCCCCCGATTTCAGTTCTGTGGGTAAATACATCAACTGTTGTTGTACTGATCCATATAAACTAGGAAGTTTCCGGGTCTGATCCCTGATTCTGCATTAGTTGATCTCGACTAGAGGTGAGGGAAGAATTGAACTTGGCTGTGACGTTCTACCCCCCCCCCCCCCCTCCGGGCCCAATGGGGAAATTACCTGCAAATACATGAAGAATAGCCATTTAGGTGAGGTACTGTTGATTTCCGTAAAGGTGGTTTGCTAGCCTGTCTGTGGCAGTTATGATGATTGGTTACACCCAAACTATTGTGCTATATTTCTTTTTCAGATGCTGGTCCACCAGCTTCACATTTCCAGCACTTATTCTTTTACTTTAACATTTTTACTGTTTATTGCTGCTATTACCCACAAATCTCTCTTGCTGCCAGTGTGATTGATTTAGGAGTGAATCCGAGCTGACTTGCCAACAGATTAACTGCAAAAACAAATGGCTGAACTATACATGCTCCGGGAAACCTCCTGAAGAGAGGAAAAAAACGCTTGTGCCCTGATTTTAACCCAACCCGCCCAGTGGGAACAGGGCAGGTTCGGGTCAGATGTTCATTTTACACCCCAGCCCATTTTCTGCTCCATTGATTTTCTAAATCGGGCAGGGTGCAACACTGGCCCCCGACCTGATTCCAGCCGCTTCCCGCTGGGTGTGTGAGGTTAAAATCGGGGCAGAAGAAATAGATGCTGATAGACTAATTCAGAATTAATGAGCAAGAATGATGTGGTGAGAGATGAGATGATTTTATTGCTTTAGAGTCCATGCTAAAATTTGGATTACTAATTACATGTTCAGTAGCTGATTTGACACTGCCTATGTTTCTTGAACACAGATTCCAGTTAGTCTGTCCTCTATTGCTTTTGTTCCACTCTATGGTGGAGATACGACATATAAAGTTCTGGCCTTGTTTGCTCCCGAAAGTCAGTTCACAGGTTAGTGCTATATTTTTCTAATGCGAATTGCCAGTTAGAAGGCATTTTATAATCCTGCACCCTGTGTGTCCCTCCCGCTTATTAACTTGGACACTGTTTGTAGTTGAATATTTATTTTCTTCTGTATATTACATTGGCCACTTTGATAATGGAAAGTTGTCTTTGCTTTCTTGTACAAGTTTGATTTTTCTCCCTGTAGGTTGCTCATATGTAGAACCACTTGGATGTTGATTTAACTCGTTTCCTGAAAAATGTGTCTGAATTGGACTACTTCTGTAAATCTAGTGAAATAGGAAAGTAAAAATCAACGTATAGGAACAGGAGTAGGCCATTTAGCCCCTCGAGCCTGTTCTGCACCATTCAATGAGATCATGGCTGATCTGTGACCTAACTCCATATACCCGCCTTTGCCTCCTATCCCTTAATACCCTTGGTTAATAAAAATCTATCAAGCTCCGATTTAAAATTAACAATTGATCGAGCATCAACTGCCATTTGCAGAAGAGAGTTCCAAACTTCTACCACCCTTTTGTGTGTAGAAGTGTTTCCTAATTACACTCCTGAAAGGCCTGGCTCTAATTTTTAGACTCTGTCCCCTAGTCCAAGACTCCCCAACCAGCAGAAATAGTTTCTCTCTATCTACCCTATCTGTTCCCCTTAATATTTTGAAAACTTCAATCAAATCACCCCTTAAACTTTTACATTTCAGGAAATTTAGCCCTATTTTGTGTAATCTCCTTGTAATTTAACCCTTGGAGTTCCAGGTATCATTCTGGTATATCTAAGGTGTGGTGCCCAGAATTGCTCGCAGTACTCCAGGTGTGGTCTAACCAGGGCTTTGTATCGCTGCAGCATGACTTCTACCCCCTTGTATTCTAGTCCTCTAGATATAAAGGCCAGCATTCCATTAGCCTTTTTGATTATTTTCTGTACCTGACATTTTAATCTATGTACATGAACCCCCAAGCCTCTTTGGACCTCCACTGTTTCTAGCTTTTCACCATTTAGAAAGTACTCTAATCTATCCTTTTAGGTCCAAAGTGGATGACCTCACACTTGCTTACATTGAAATTCATTTGCCACAGTTTTGCCCATACAATTAATAGATTAAGTGAAATAGATTTTAATAGACCTTTGTTATGCTTCCATCTACACTGCTTACAATGCTGCCTATCTTTGTGTCATTGGCAAACTTGGATATGTGGCTCTCTATCCCATCATCTATGAGCTAACACTTATCTGCTTATGAACCACTAGCACGTGTTCTCGTTTTACCAAATTCCATAGACCTGCTTGTACATAGATGGAGGTTGTGATGAAGCTGCGTTCATATCATCTTCTCTTGTCTTCCTTTCAAGCTGTGGCATTGTACCTAGTGGATAGGTGGTGGGCAATTGATGACGTCATCAAAACGACTGAGTCCTCCCGTCAGGGGCCCCAGCAGGTGAATTAACCCTTAATTTTTAAGCTTACGCTGCATTATCACAGTAACGATATGTGTGTCTCTCTAAGATCTAATTCAGGAAGTTATACATTTAGAGGTGGCAAGTTTTTTGGGTGTAAATTGGAATATAATTAAATTGTGCATTTAAAAAATTTACTCAGTATATTTTAAATGTCTAGTTGTACGTAGAGAATTTAGAAGTTAGAGATAACACTGATATATTGTCCAATAAATGCATGAAATGCTTCCCTCATGACTCATTGGGCTTATCTAGTCAGTATCTGAGCCACACAGATCAGGAAGATCCCAGGTTTGATCCTCAATTGTGCTGAGTTAACTGATCTCAGCTAGGGTGGAAATAGCACATGGCAATTGACCTTGGTGCCTTCCAGCTAGGGAAAAATATCAACCAAGGTTCCTGCTCCTGGCCACTATCCAGAGATATCTGATGAAAGTGGGCATGTGTGGACATCTAGTGAAGAGAAGATAGATGAAGAGAAGATGGGTTCATTTGAATAGTCTGCCAACGTACACAGCCAAGGCTCATGTATGAGTAATGAACACTGAGTGCGTCAGTATGTTTCCAGCCCAAAGAGGAAGAAAGCAGTACTAGATCTGATTCTGGGGAATGAAGTGGACTGAGTTTCAGTGGGAGAGCATTTGGGAAACCGTGATCACTATCATTAGGTTTAGAGTAGGTATAGAAAGGAACAATCAAATGTGAAAATACTCAACTGGAGGAGGGCTAATTTCAGTGAGTTGAAAGGGGATCTAGTCCAGGTGGATTGGAATCAAAGATTGGCAGGTAAATCGGTAGCAATGAGCAATGGGAGGCTTTCATAGAGTAGGTAGTTCAGGTACAGACTAGACACTTCCCACGAGGGGGAAAGGAAGGGCATCCAAAGCTGCCTGGATGACTAAAGATATAGAGATTAAAATGAGGGAGGCTTATGATAAATGTCAGCCTCATAATATAGTAGAGACCAAGTTAAATACAAAAAGTACAGAGGAGAATTGAAAAAAAGGAAATAAGTGGGGCAAAGAGAGTATATGAGAATACAACAGTGGGTAACATAAAAGGGAAACCAGAAGTCTTTTATAAATCTATAAATATTAAAAGGGTTGTCAAAGGAAGGGTGGGGCCGATTAGGGGCCAAATAGGAGATCTTGTTATGGAGGCAGAGGGCACGGCTGAGGTACTAAATGAGTACTTTACATCTGTACTCACCTAAAGAAGAGGATGCTGCTAATGTCACAGTAAAGGAGGAGGTAGTAGAGAAATTGGATAGGTTAACAATAGATAAAGAGAAGGAATTAAAAGGTTAACCGCACTCAAAGTAGAAAAGTCACCCAGTCTGGATGGGATGAATCCTAGGCTGCTGAGAGAAGTACAGGTGGAGACAGCAGAGGCTCCAGCCACAATATTACAATCCTCCTTGGATATGGGAGCGGTGCCAGAGGACTGGAGGATTTCAAATGTTGCACCCCTGTTCAAAAAAGGGGAGGGGGATAAACCCAGCAACTATAGGCCAGTTAGGTGGTGGGGAAACTTTTAGAGACAATAATCCGAGACAAAATTAATTGGCACTTGGAAAAAATATGGGTTAATAAATGACAGCCAGCACTGATTTGTTTAAAGGCAAATCGTGTTTGAATAACTTGATTGAGTTACTTGATGAAGTAACGGAAAGAGTTGATGAAGGTAATGCGGTTGATATTGTTTATATGGACTTTCAAAAGGAGTTGCTAAAGTACCACGTAATAGACTTGTTGGCAAAATTAAACCCATGGGATTAAAGGGGTAGTGGGTGCATGGATACAAAATTGCCTAAGAGATAGAAAGCACAGAGTAGTAGTGAATAGTTGTTTTTCAGACTGAAGGGGAGTGTGCAGTGGTGTTCCCCAGGGGTCAGTATTAGGACCACTGCTCTTTTTGATTATATATTAATGACCTGGACTTGGGTATGCAGGGCATCACTTTAAAGTTTCCAGATGACACGAAATCTGGAAATGTAGTAAACAATGAGGAGGCTAGTAACAGACTTCAGGAGGACATAGACTGGTGAAATGGGCATACATATGGCAGATGCAATTTAATGCAGGGAAGTGTGAAGTGATATGTTTTTAGTAGGGAAAAATGAGGAGAGGCAATATAAACTGGTATAATTTTAAGGGGATGCAGGAACAGAGAGATCTGGGGGTGTACGTACACAAATCTTTGAAGGTGGTAGGACAAGTTGAGAAGGCTGTTAAAAATGCATATGGGATCCTTGGCTTTATTAATAGAGGAATAGAGTACAAAAGCAAGGAAGTTGTGCTAAACTTTTTATAAATCATTGGTTAGGCCTCAGCTGGAGTATTGTGTCCAATTCTGAACACCACACTTTAGGAAGGATGTCAAGACCTTTAGAGAGGGTGCAGAGGCGATTTACTAGAATGGTACCAGGGATGAAACACTTCAATTATGTAGATGCGGGGAGGAGAAATACCACACTTATTTAATAGAACGTTACTCATGCAAAATTAGGGCTGAAGCAGGCTGTTCGTGCAGTATAGGGAGACTTGCTTTACATCTAACAGCCATGTGAGTGCTTGATACGGATACCTGGTGTCCACATTAGGAAAATGTCACTAAGAAGTTCAAGTGCTGTTCCAAGTGGCACTGTTCGATGAGATTATTATTATTGAGGCTTTGAACACGTGCGATCAGTGTAGAATGAGGCAAAGGAGATACATGCCATAATTCTAGCGTGATTGTATCTGCTCCAAACACACACATGATATGATCCCATCTACTTAAGTAATACTTTTCTATAGATTGGTTAGAAAAACATGAGCTTGCCTAACATTTGATTAAGTACCTCTTATCTGCTGATGATTTAATGATGTACTTCTCCACAGTAGATTCTGCAGAGAATTTACAATATACTTCAAAATAAGTAACTCCACTTGGTCATGCAGAGGGTTACAGTATCAGACTGCACTGAGGGAGTTGAGGTGTTTTTATTTTAAACTGACGACAGGTAAACACATCCTATATATTTGTTTCTGTGATCAAGAAATATGGTGGAGAAATTGGCATTTTTAAAAAATGTTTTTCAAATTTTTAAGAACCCATTTGATCTTTCTTTTGACAAAAGCAAATTGCAGAAGTTTTAACCCCACTTTAAATTCTCTAGACATGAAATAATGACTTCTGGAAAGTCAAAGGGGTTTATGACCTTTTTGTGAAGAGACTGCTTCTTGAAATAACCACGCATCGCTGTCAATATATAAAACATTCATATTCTATTTTTAATTTCTAAAAAGCCGTGGAAGTTGCCTGTTTTGGTTTGAGGCTGTAGAATGAGAGTTATAATAAATAATTGCATTTATATAAAGTGCATTTATTTGAAGTGCAGTGACTGTTGTTATGTAGGTTTACATGTGATTGCTGTTAAGTTACTAACATTCTACTGTCACTATTGCTAGGTAACGTCGCTTGGGGAGCGGATTGTTCTGTACGTTTTGAACCGCATCATTTACAGAGCCCAGGAAATGAGTGCAGACGAGCTCCCTTTTCTTTGCCACAGTGCTACTGAGTACGCTAAAATTCTCTGGAAGTCTGGGAAAGCGATTGGCTTCTATTCCATCAAAACAGCAGGTATCATACATGGGCACACAGACACAGACACAGACACACCCCCCCCCCCCCCCCCCCCCAACCCCAACAACGGATGAGGGACCTCAGTTACGTGGAGAGACTAGAAAAGCTGGGATTTTTCTCCTTGGAGCAGAGAAGGTTAAGGGGAGACTTATGAGGAGTTTTGTTAGAGTAAATAAAAAGAAACTATTTCCACTGGCGGGAGGGTCGATAACCATAGGACACAAATTTAAGATAATTGGCAAAGGAACCTGAGATCAGATGAGATTACTTTTGCACAGTGAGTTGTTGCGATCTGGAATGTACTGCCTGAAAGGGTGGTGGGAGCAGATTCACTAGTAACTTTCAAAAGGGAACTGCATATATACTTGAAAGGGAAACATTTGCATTGCTATGGGGAAAAAGCCATGGAGTGGAACTAATTGGGTAGTTCTTTCAAAGAGCCGGCACAATGGACACCATGGCCTCCTGTGCTGTAAGATTCTATGATTCTGTTTGCTAAATGTATTTTATGTATCTGTACAAATATACTTCTTCTTCCCTCACGTTCCCAGCTCCCTTACCTGCACCATCTCTCTCCCCTATTTGTTCTGGTCCATGTTGTATGATGGTTTGTACTGTGTTGTGTTTCTTTTTGTCTACTTTACTTTCCTCACCACCTTTCCTGAAGGCTTTGACTCTTGCTGGCATATTTCACTGATCCTACGTCGTGTGGATTGGGCAATTGGCACTGCAGCTGTGTAGCTTCATCTGAGTGTGGTTCCCCTCTCGAAGTGTGAGATAGGCGAATCTATCCTGCAGTTTAGTGGACTCTGATGTCCTTTTGGCGCCTCATATGGAGGCCTAGTAGTAAGTGGCAGCAGACAATTTGGGGAGAAAGTAGTATGGAATGAAAAAAAGCTTTTTTCCTATTCAAGTCTATTCTTTCCACAGACCATGTACAATCTGCTCTACTCAACCTGTTTAATCTCAAAGAAATGCCCTTGCGTGTTTCCCAGCCCCTTCCCCTGCTCCCCTCCTCCCTTTTCACTCCTAAAGGTAAACTGGGGTGGAGAAAACTGAAGATAGAAATATAACACACTATAACCCAAGATGAATGGGATGGAGGAGGTGATGAGGGAAGTTTGGAATATTAGGAATAAACAGGCATTTAAAACACAGACATCATAAATTATACATTGTTTCTTTCAGATGACACTTCAATGACCCGTCACGTTCTATACATTTGATTGCCCAGTCCTCATTACAGACAGATATTTGTCCAGATCCTTATTAAAGGTGTTAATGGACACAACATTAACTGCTTCATTTGGGATCCTGTTTTCTTTCATTTGTTCTCTGGATATGGATGTCATTTGGCAAGGCTGCATTTATTGCCCTTCTCTAGTTTCCTTGAGTAGGTGCAGTTGTTGTGATGGTGTTCCCACAATGGTGTTTGGTAGGGAATTCCAGGATGTTGACCCAGGAATGCTGAAGGGACAATAATACATGTCAAGTCAGGATGGTGTGTGACTTATGAGGTGAATTTGGAAGCAGTGGTGTTCCCATGGCAATGCTGCTCTTGTACTCGGTGGTAGTGGTTGCCGGGGTGAGCGGTGCTGTTAAAGTAGCCTTGCTGCAGTGCATTCTGTAGATTGTACATACTGCAGCAACAGTGCACTGGTGATAGTTAGATCAGCATTATCTATTTCTCTTATCGTTTTAACTTTTCTCTTGGGACTGTCATTGCTTTAACCTGAGTTTCAATATCCAAATCTAAGTGATTCTTTCAGCAGAGATGCCCAGTACACTTTATTCTTTCAGCAGAGCATCTTAACTGGCTTGTTTATTTTATTTCTGTGTAAATGTGCGCTGACATCAGCATGGTGACTGAGGGTTAATTCTGTAGTGAATCTGTACATGTTGCACTGTTTTTGCTCATTTCTGCATTCTTTTCCCTTCCTCCTGTGAACACATTGGGTTTAAATTTTGTTGCTGGCTGTTCATTCAATCTGCAGAACGTCCTTTAATTTTTTTTTTACAGAGAAACGTGGGCTAGGGAGCCCTTTTAATAGAGGAAATAATGAGCTAAAATTCCTATTGGTTTTTCTTTCAGACTTGACTTTCTAATGTGAGAAAGTGAAAATTTATATATATATATTTTTTTCCTCCCTGCTCCTATGTTAAACATGATGGGAGGACCTGTTACCAACTTGCTGTTCTTCATACATCAACCCAGACAGTGACTGTCAGCTGGCTATGTGACCACGAGGGCCATCACAGCAGAGCCTAGTGTCCATATATGAATATTTCCATTTTGCTAGAAATCCTGGCTAATTTTTTTTTTAATTGATATTTTCCCCTCCCTAATCGGGGATATTGATGCAGATTATGAACCCTCTGCACAGATTCACCAGGATCTTACCTGGGCTGGAGCGCTTCAGCTATGAAGAGAGACTGGACAGGCTGGGGTTGTTTTCCTTAGAGCAGAGAAGGCTGAGGGGGGACCTGATTGAGGTGTACAAAATTATGAGGGGCATAGATAGGAACTTTTCCCCTTAGTAGAGGGGTCAATAACCAGGGGGCATAGTTTCAAGGTAAGGGACAGGAGGTTTAGAGGGGATTTGAGGAAAAACTCTCTCACCCAGAGGGTGGTTGGAATCTGGAACTCACTGCCTGAAAGGGTGGTAGAGGCAGGAACCCTCAACATTCAAGAAGCATTTAGATGAACACTTGAAACGCCATAGCATACACGGCTACGGACCAAGTGCTGGAAAATGGGATTAGAATAGACAGGGCTTGATGGCCGGCGCGGACACGATGGGCCGAAGGGCCTCTTTCTGTGCTGTATAACTCTAAGACATGGCATCAAATTCATGCCCTTAGTCTGTAGGGACTCGTGTTGTAGCATGTGGTACATTTATCTGCTGAGCTATCTGTGGCACATGATCATCCAGTGCTTCAACATATTTATATTCCTACCTCACCTTTGCAGCCACCCTGAAGGTACCGTTCTCAATATTGTCTCCCTAGGAAGCAAGTGCCATACCTTCCTGACTCAGTGCTACCAGCTGCCAATACTAGACACCATCTTTGTGAGGAAGAAGCATCGCGGGAAGGGATATGGCCTGCAGATGCTGGAAGATTTTGTTGACTCTTTCACCGAGGATGCACTGGGTTTGAAATACCCACTTTCACCCTCTATGTATGGAGGTAAAATGAAGTATATTTTACTTTGTAAAAAAGGTTTTCTTGAGAATTAATGCAATAGAATCATTGGAACACGCAGACGGTTTGAACAATTACTTTGGTTAGTTTGTGAAGGTTCTTCTAAAATATAATTTACTGCAGAAAATCTGTGATTTGATATTTTTATAAAATTGAATATTAGTTTATTTTACTGAAATATATAATAGCGAATAACCAATGGAGATTTGGAGGGAACACCCTACATCCTGACACCAGTGTTGTAAAGTATACACTCTTAAGAGATCCCCTTGGCTTAGGCATCCCAGCTTATCCAGAGCACATTCATAATATTCACATCAGAGCTGCCTCAGTTGTTCTGTGTTGGTGTTGGGAGAACTGGTCGGGCATGAACATTACTACAACAACAACAACTTGCATTTATATAACGCCTTTAACCTAGTAAGACCTCCCAAGTCGCTTCATGGGAGCATTAGATATTAAGGCGCGTCTTGAAGGAGGAGAGCGAGCTAGAGAAGCAGAGAGGTTTAGGGAGGGAATTCCAGGGTTTATGGCCTAGACCAGGGGTTCTCAACATTATTGCTTTTGAGGCCTCACTCCCGTGTTCTAAAAATTGAACGGAACCCCTGTAACACAAGTATTTTTTCTATTTAAAAATTAGTTGTACAATTAAACACATTTTATTATTTTTGTTTTACTTACAAACTTGACTGTTATCCTCCAGTCTTTCCCATGGGCTGAGATTCTCTCTCTCCTCCACGCTCTGACTGATCAGAGACATCTCCCATAATTATCCTTCCAATTTGCAAGTTCTTTGTACCTTAAGCAAGCATTTTTTTTAATGCATATACGGTACTGGACACCATTCTAATTCCCAATGGTACAGCAGATAGTAATTCAATTGAAACTTTCCCACTCTTGTAAATTCACTCATGGAATTAAAAACTCATAATATACATATACAATATCTACATTAATAACTTGGTTTAATACAATTCCATTGCACAGCAATTGTAACGAGCCCTGTCTTGACCAGTGTTTTTCCACTCAAATGGCACATGCATAAACAGACTCCAATGACACATGAACATGTTTCCAATTTTGGGCTTTCGTGCAATGGCTGTAACCATCCAGCACAGGCCTAGCCCTTGCCAGCTCTGCTTTACGAACAACATAAAAATAAACATTTTACAAACGAGGACTAGATTCGTTAAGTGCAGCTGCGTTATTGATGATACACCACCAAGGGGATGGTTTGTGATTTAGGAAATGAATTTTTAATATATAATATATACATATAAAATTAAATTGCCAGGTTCCAGTCTATATTACTACAAAGCTCTGGGTGTAGAATGGGGTTTTATCCCACAACGCTAACAATGTCCTGGCTTGCCCAGTTTACCCTGAGATTCCCCCAGCTTCTGGATCTGGTTCTCCAGGAACAGCATCGCGATCACAAATGATAATTCTTAGAAGCCCCATGACATTATCAAGACATAATGCAAGTGAAAGGGGGGAGGTGGGTGGGGGAGGAGAAAGAGTGAAATCACACGCATGGGGTGGCACTAAGGAGAAATCAGAAGCGTGAAGAAAACATGGACACATGGAGAATTTTGCCAGCTGATTTGATGCACATAATCATGTCACTGGGGAAGCAAGAAATGAAGCTTTAAGTCACAGCCTCGCTCTCGCACTCGCTCTCTTTCCCCCTCCCCCTCCCCCGATTCACTCTCATTGGACGGCATCCCTTGATTGACGAGGCATCTTGGCCGCCGCTTGTCCTGATCGGATTCGGATTGGTCTATTATCACGTCAATTTCTTTTTTCCTACACATTTTTTGCGGACCCCTTGAAACCTTCGGGGTTGAGGACCCCTGGCCTCGACGGCGAAAGGCACAGCCACCAATGGCGGGGTGAAGGAAATCTGGAAAGCACAAGAGGCCAGAAGAGTTCTCGGTGGGTTATAGGGCTGGACGAGGTAACCGAGCTAAGGAGGGGCGGGGTCATGGAGGGATTTGAACACGAGGAGAATTTTAATTTGAGGCATTGCTAGACCAGGAGCCAATGTAGGTCAGTGAGCACAGGGGTGATGGGTTAATTACACTTCTCTTTAGTATTACATTAGTTCAATAACTCCGGCAACTCCGATGCATGAGCTGCTGTTAAGACAAGATGGCCAATAAAATGTTTTCGTCTAAGCCTCATTGTACTCGATGTCTTACCCAGCTGCTTTATTTCTTCAGTTTGTAGGAAGTATTTGAACAATTACCCTGATGACCACGATCTCCTCTGGGAGGTTGAAAGTGTTGGACACCTGTTCCAGCGAGTTCGTATTGCAGACAGAATACTGACGCAGATCTCGCCGATAAAAGGTAATGCAGGAAACTCCGACTGAGGCCCCCAAAGTCTTGGCCTCTCATTCCACCTACCGGAACCCTACAATTGTTAGCTCTCTTTCTCATTCTCCCCAAGTTTGCTAATTTAAGAAAAAAACTATACTATTGGCATATTTATTCGTAACATATCTGGCATTTCGCATGGAAGGCTGATTTCTGCAACCCATGTACTCGGTTCCTGTCAGAACGGAGATGTGTTGCTGAAACTGAACTCTGTGTCCTGAGACCACTTCTTGTGTAATCCGTGTGGAGCCTTGCAGCTCTAAATCCTCAGATTTTTAAGGTTGTGTCACTGAGGTAAGCAGCGTAATTGCTGAGATTCTCACAATTGCCAACCTTGGAGACCATTTAGTGTAGTACTCTGCATGAGCTGGATGTTATGTCTATTCATACATATCCATCTTTGTGGATGACTGTTCCTGATGAATACAGGAATCCCTGTAGAGATGGAATTACCAAGGCAGTTAATGTTTATCGGAACATAAAGTATATTTTGAGAGGGTGACGGGGCTGAAATGTGAGCAAATTGCTTCCCACTTACAAATTCCAGCTGAAGCTTGCAATCATTTCCAATGTTAAGGTGTAAGTAGGAAAACGCTGTTGCGCTTGTTCCTAAAATGGGTGCAGATTTATGCCCAAGTACAGCTAAGTATTCCTGAAATTGTTGGAGTTGTGCATGACAGGAGCGCAAATCAGAGAATCCGGTGCTGGGGTAAGTATGGCCCAGTCATGACGCTCCTGCGTTTCAAACCATTGATTTTAATGGCTGCATAATTGGAAGCACCACAAATCTGAGAGTCAGTGCTCCGCTGGGAGCACAGGTCTAGCAACTTCGGGACTAATGAGTTGTCCAAGTGTCTGTTTTCTTTCTAGCTGTTAACAAAATGTGTGATACTGGTTTTCTGTGGAGTATGTTGTTAATCTGATATTTGTGTGTTGCCCTCAAGGTATGGATGTCTCACAGGACGATGACCATGGAGCAGTAAGAGGAGAGTCTTCATCACTAGACTTAACAGAGAATGAAACTGGAAAGCAACTGTATGAAAAAGTGGAGAAGCAGCCAAATATGATGGAGCTATCTGTAGGTCCCGTCGTACTGTGTTCCTCTTCGTACAGAATGGCTGGCATAGGGAAGGGGGTGGGGGTCTAGAATGATGGGAATCTGAGGAAATGGAGGAACTGATAAAAGAGCCACTGAACTAATGGAATAAAGTTTGAGTTAAAGGATGAGTTGTCAACTGAGACACAAGAATGCTTTTTGAGGAACTAGGTAGCTATGAGGATAGCTTTGGGCCTGTTCAGAAGTGCACAGTGCCTGTTGAAGGCTTTGAAGGGGTCTGAGGCAAATGAGAAATGATTCACCACAGTATTCAAGAGCAGAGTTCCAGAGGTGTGTTATGTAGGCAACAAAATCAGCAGTGGACTGACTTTATCTCAAACTATACCAACCATCGTGGATTAGGTGAAAACTTTCAGAAGTGATTTGAATTAACTGCAGCTTCAATAACTGTTGGAAAGATAAGAGAGAGCTTTGTTTGAGATAAGGTAAACATGAGTAAATCTCCAAGGTGGATTGGAAGAAAGAGATTGAAGAGACTGCATGGGATGAGGTTGTGTTTGGAAGCACAGTTCTTGAGGGTAATGGAAGAGAATCCATCTGAACTAGAAATCTCACTGGCATTCAGAGAGCAGAAGATCTGACCAGTCTGGCAGGGATAAACCTTGTTCTCTTCAAAGTTATTCTGATTATGGTAGGATGTTGTTTTTGTATTAATGAGAGGGAACAGAGAATGGAAAAACCAAGATGTTATGAGAATTACTAGGCCGTGAGTGAGGTTGATGATGTAACATTATTATTTCTTTCAGACTGAATCGCATGCGCACCGAGAGCTGCCGGGTGCCTCTTCAATCCTTTCTGAAGGTAAGGTGATGTGCTCGTCCATGTTGCAAATTGCCTATCTGCTGCTGAGTACTGCTGTCTTGTTAGAAACGGTAAAAAAAAATCTGATGCTATCCGCCTTCTTTCTTTTGTTTCTGATTTTTTTTTAAAAAAAAAGTAAATTCTGCTATATACTGGTTTCTATGTTACATGTGCCATTCCAGAGCTGGGGATTGGCTGGATTCAGTGATTTGAAGGACGAAAAACTGTTTTGGAAAATTATTTGTTTCCTGCCTCTTCCTGATGCCACAGCCCACACGTCCTATTCTAGGAAAAACACTGCAGAGCTGAAAGCATGAAACCTTGTTCTGTCTCCCTGCCCCTGTGCAATCTTGGGTGATGTTTCTAATCCAGAAATCATAATGGCCTGCATTTTACGGTTAGCGGTGAAGGAACCCACTCGCCGTTCACCTCACTGACAGCAGCTCACGAAGTTTTTGCGGGCTTTAGAGTGCAGACTTGCTCTAATCCGGTGTCTGGTCCAGCACGGCGCCCTCTGCAGGGGATCTGTGGCGTCTGTAAGCAGGTCATGATGCGGAGATGCCGGCGTTGGACTGGGGTGGACAAAAATGAGAAGTCGCACAACACCAGGTTATAGTCCAACAGATTTATTTAAAATTACAAGCTTTCGGAGCTGTCGCCCCTTCCTCAGGTAAAGTTACTTTACCTGAGGAAGGGGGCGACAGCTCCGAAAGCTTGTAATTTTAAATAAATCTGTTGGACTATAACCTGGTGTTGTGCGACTTCTCATGTCTGTAAGCAGGCAAGGAACAGTGAGACTTTTCAACCAATCGGATTGAAGAATCTTCACAGACACGCAGAGTCTAAAGCAGGAAATATAAATTAGATTTAAATGATGTACAGAAAGCGAAATAAAGATTGGGAAATACAGATGGGATTAAGGGAGAGATAAGAGACAGACAGAAAAAGTTTAAAAAGAATTTTTTTTTTACATCTCCAGCACTAATTTTCTTCTGAGGAAATGAGACTGCACGCTTGTAAAATAAAATTTTCAGGGCTAGAGAGGTTGTTCAGCAGTAATGATCACTTATCATGCCGTTATAACCCAGTTACTCTTGAATGCACCAGCCCAAACTTTTTCAGCTGTTTTTAATAGGGAGCTAGTGGGCAAGTACCCCAAATTCACGCTGTTGCATTCATTTCAGTGTTGAGTCTATCGGTGAGGATTGGAGCAGGGTCCCCTGTGGAGGAGCGGGGTATCACTGACGACAACCTTTGGATTTCCATGTTTAACTGTGCATGTGCGGGTGCCAGAAGTTGCTGTCAGATTTTCTCCGTTATAACAGTTGGCCTCACCATTACTCTTATCGCAAAATCCAGCCCAATTTTTTTCAATGTGTTTCAGAAAATTTTAGAATCTAGAAAATCCATAAATTGATACTATTTAAGCCAGATAAAAATGAGACTGCTGTTTGGAGGGTTATTTTCCTAACCTTGCTTGGGGTCAGAGTATTTCGAAATGTAATAGCAGATCTCCTGTGGCATTGCACATGGGGGTTTGAAACTCCATGCAGTAATTGGATCAAGTGGGATTAGAGTGCAGGGAGATTATTGGATCCAGGGGGAGGAAGCAGATGAGGGAAGAAGGAATAACAACAGAAAACGCTGGAAAAACTCAGCAGGCCAGGCAGCATCTGTGGAGAGAGAAACCGAGTTAACGTTTCAGGTCGAAGACCTTTCGTCAGAACTAGAAAAAAGCAGGAAATGGAACAGATTTTAAAGCAAGTTTAGGGGCTGGGAAATGGGGGAGGGGATGAAAGAACAAAAGGGAAGGTCAGTGATCGGATGGAAGGCAGGAGAAGTAAAGAGGCATTAAGAGATATTCAAGGCAAGAGGAGATTGGTAATGGGACAGGTTAAGGAACAAAGGATGGCTCTAGATGGAGTGTGAAATGCGCTGGCAGAATGAAGGACAACTGCCATGTGGGAGGGAAGAAAAAAGGGGTGTGTGTGTGTATATATATATATATATATATATATATATATTTATTTATTTATTTATTTATTACGGGCCGAGGTTATGATCTGAAATTGTTGAACTCTATGTTGAGTCCAGAGGGCTGTAGAGTGCCTAATCGAAAGATGAGGTGCTGTTCCTCAAGCTTACGCTGAGCTTCCGTTGAACAATGCAAGAGGCCGAGGACGGTGAGGTCTGAGTGGGAGTGGAGCAGAGAATTAAAGTGACAGGCGACCGGAAGCTCGGGGGTCCCCCTTACGGACTGAATGGAGGTGTTCCACAAAGCGGTCACCCAATCTGCGTTTGGTCTCCCCAATGTAGAGGAGACCACATCGTGAGCAGCGAATACAGTATACTAAATTGCAGGAAGTACAAGTAAATCGCTGTTTCACCTGGAAGGGGTGTTTGGGGCCCTGAAGGAGGAGGTTGAGCTAACTTCAGTTGAGTCCCTGGACCTGACTGTTTTGTGGGGGAGGTTGAAAAATCATGTGGTTTCCGGTTCAGACTGTATATTCAGTGAGAGGGGAGGGTGGAATTGTTTGACTTTTTATGTCGTTTGTTGTCTTCCTCTTTGAGTGGAGGAAAGGGTTTGTGGTTTGCAAGATCCCAGAGTAAACATACATTAAAACTGCTTGGAGTAGTTCCTGTTTGCTGAGTGAAGGGGGCTACAGTCCATGATCCATGGATTAGGGAATTTACATTATTGCTTAAAACTGCCTCAATTTAAAAAAAAAAAGAGCTTGGCATCAGTTATAAGAATTATTTGCTGGGGAGGGAGCACTGAATATAGTCTTCTCTGTAATGCAACAGTGTTCCAAGATAGGGACAAGTTCTCTGGTCATTGAAGGGGGGGTTCTATTTCAGCAAATGATCTAAAAAGTTCTTGCAGGGGCTGGATATTTTTAACATTTCTGTTACACCTAACAGGAACAACAGATTGCTTAAAGAATACAGTAGCAGATCATAATCTAAACCAGTGTCTATGGGCGCGATCTTGCCAGCCCTGGGGAGGCGGGACTGTCGGGGGAAAATGGCAGAATTTGGGGGCGGGCCCCCAACCTGCCTCCGTGCCATCTTGCCAGGAGGCGGGTAGCCGTCCCACGCCGGGTCTTGTCTCCTTGGAGGCGGGAAGGGGATTAGTGCCACTTATCTGCCTGTTAACAGGCAGTTAACGGGCAGATAAGAGGATTATCCCCATTTTAACCACAAAAGTGCAGGCTTTCCGACAGCTCCGAACCCCGCCAGGGTCACCGAGGCGAGTAGTGGGTCTGCGGGGGTCGGAGGGGTCCAGAAGTGTGCTGTGGAGGTGAGTGATGAGGTAAGTGCAAAGTGTTAGAAAAAGTGTACTTGCCTTTGTTTCTTCCTGCAGGCTTCAATCGGTGGCTATGCGGAGATTTTCGCACCTCCGCGGCAGAGATGACAGATGGCCGTTGCATTCTCCAATGCAACAACCATCTAATTTCTGCAAAAGAAAGAGGTTTGATGAGTCTTGAATTCAAGAACTCGCCAAACTACAGAGAATGTCAGTGTTTGACAGCTTCACAGAGCTGTCAAACGATGACAATTCATCTGTCAATTTTTCACAGATGAAACGTCATACGTTGACTTTCTCTGTAACCGGCTTTCCCTTAATTGGCCTGCTGGGCGGGCTTAACAAGGTCAATCAGGGAAAATAGCGTGGGTTGGCCACAAATCGATGGAGGCGGGACATCGACCCGCCAAGCAGCAGTCCCGCCCCCATTGGCAAAATCACCCCCTATGTATTGGCACTAGATGGGAAGCTTCAGTGCTTAAAACATAGTGCCAATAGAGGGCTTTGCAATTAATATTACAGGTATTGAACTAAGTATTTGCTGCTTATAGCCCCACTTACAGGCATAACCTGTAAATATTGACACTTAATGCATTTTCCTATTGCGATAGTCAGACATGGGACTTTTCAATGCATTTTGAAATGGAATGTTATAATAGATATTTCAGGATGAACCATTTTTCATCTCATTTTCCCACCCACTCCAACTCCAATTCATCATCACTACACAGTTCTCTCCTGTCTTCCTTCCCCCCCATCGCCCTCTCCAAGCCAAGCTCACATCTTCCATGAGCTTCACCTACTGCTCCTTCAATCCCCTTCCCAGTCAACTCCGGATCACTTGCGTACTCTTCCTGGCTCCCATGCTGGGTGACATTGTTGATGGCTCCCTTTCCTCATGTAGAGACCCTCTCCCTTTTGAAAATTGCCATCACCACCCCCTTCTCAAAACACCAACCCTAGATCTATCCATTCTCCATTGTGTTATCTCTAACCCTCTTTCCTCTCTTAGGTCCTCAAATAATGTTGTTATCTCCCAGCTCCATGCCCATCTGTCTCAAAACACAGCTTCCCTCCAGTCTCGCTCAGAATGGCCCCAATCCTGGTGTGGGAAAAGTTCACCCTGGTGCATTTGGTTGCTTCTGAGGTTGGAGTTAAGATAGATTAGAGACAGCTTAATGCTGACACTGAGCCACCAAGAAGGAAGAGCTTTCCTATTCCCCAGTACTAAGGTGTTGCACTTCGCTGAGCAAACACAACATGCACAAACAATCTCTACTTACTGGTGTACTGTTGAAATAAAACAAACCAGTTTTTAAATGTTTTCTCCTTAAGGTACACCATTAATCTTGGTCTTTTGTGGGCTGTTGCTTATATTGTATTTCTATGCTTTTGAAATTCTTAACTCAATACCTCCTCCCATGTTCCAATAAAATATTTTGGTTTCCAGAGCTGACGAGACCTCCTGTTGCTAAACGGGGAAGAAGTAGCCAATCCAAACGTTCCAAACTAGAGAAGCAACATGTTGAGTCAGAACAAAAGCAATTGAATAATGAAGAGGAGGTGATTGTGCCTGAGGAGCAGTTAAACAGGTAATGGCACCCATTGTATGTTTTTCAACTAGTTTAAATAAGGACCATATGTGAGGGTGGCCAATGTTTTCTCAGTCTCCCTCCAGTATCCCTACTCAGCACTGATATGTTTGCTGCAGTTCCAACATCTTTTCTTTATGGATTTAAATGGTAGCTCCGATCTGCATTTTTGAGTTTAAACCGCAGAACAACCTTCATTTTTTTTAATTAAAAAAAACTCGACATTCAGGTGCTGCTGGCTCACTAAATGCTGATGATTGGCACTAAATTTGTGCCGACAGAAATGCCTTTTTTAACATTTGAAACAAAATTGATTCTGTTTTTCTTAAAGAAAATCTTAACCAGTTAGAAAAAAAAATCAGTTGGAAACTAAACAATGATATCCACTAGTTGTACATTTTTTGCTCTTCTCCAGTTTTGATCCTTTTTTTTTTACTGGTCTCCCCCTTTGTGGACATGTGAAATATGTTAAGGTATTTTCTAGTCCATTGTGCCCAATTGGCCATTCTTCACGTATCATCCTGGACATTGAGGCTATTTGACCTCTGGAATGGGGTCATCTGCTGAACCCATTGTAGTCCACATGCACCCTCACTCTTTTCCAACAGGAATAATTAGGGTGATCAGGAGTGTGAACTCTGGCCAATTCACGTTTCCTCTGTAGCATAGTGACATCGAGACCACTGTAGTGTCCCCACAGCCACCCAAGTTGGTTACTAAAAAAACAAAAACAGAAAATGCTGAAAACACTCAGCAAATCAGGCAGCATCTGTAAAGAAAGGAAAAATGTTGATGTTTCAGCATGGCTCTTCATTAGATATCCTTCTGATCTAAAACATTTTGCGTCCTTTACAAAAATGTAGAGGTTTTTTTTGTTTCTCTTTCTCTCTTCCCTTGTCCCCTCCATAAATGCAGCATGAGATAGGATCCTTCCTGATGATTTATCTAAGAATGGTGCATTTTCCCCTCGGGTGTGAGACTGGGATATATACTCCATTATAGTGTCTGAAATTTCAAGTTGTCACTATTGCTCTAGGCTTCTCTTGCATCTCTAGCTGTTACCAATGAAAATGTTAGTTCAGTTTTTTTAATTCATTCACAGGATATGGGCGTCACTGGCAAGGCCAGCATTTATTGTCCATCCCTAATTGCCCTTGAGAAGGTGGTAGTGAGCCGCCTTCTTGAACCGCTGCAGTTCCTGTGGTGAAGGTACTCCCACAGTGACTTTGTCGTAGCGGCTTGGTACAACTTGAGTGGCTTGCTAGGCCATTTCAGAGGGCAGTTAAGAGTCAACCACATTGCTGTAGGTCTGCAGTCATTAGGCCAGACCGGGTAAGGACGGCAGAGTTCCTTCCCTAAAGGACATTAGTGAACTAGATGGGTTTTTAATGACAATCCGGTGGTTTCATGGTCACCATTACTGATGCTAGCTTTTATATTCCAGATTTATTTTTAATTAACTGAATTTAAATTCCCCAGCTGCCATGGTGGGATTTGAACTCCCGTCTCTGGATCATTAGTCCAGGCCTCTGGATTACTAGTACCATTAACATATCCACTATGCTACTGTTCCCAGCAAAGTTGATATCTACAGTTGTGTAATGTGCTTATAAAGATGTTAAAGCAACACATTTTACCATCTATCTCACACAAGAAAAATGTATATGTTTTACAGCTCTGAAGCCAGGGCAGGTGGAACTGAAGATGTTCCACCAACAACCGGAAACCAGGAAAAGTGCACAATTCCAGAAGGTCCTGCAGACCTAACAGCGAGTGATGTTGTGTTTTGTCACATTGAAGTTCTGGAACAGGATGATGATGAGGAGGTAATTAGTGCGTTATACAGAGGGTGGGGAATCTGTGGAGCAGACTGCTTGGGAAGAGTGTTGAGACAGGAGCAGTTCGTGGTGGAGCTGGACTTTTTTTTGGCGAAAGCCATTGAGGAATGTAAGGAAAGGAGCATAGTATAGTACTTTTTGAATGGTGGGATCAGCTAGATATACTGCAATCGTCTTTTCCAGTCTTTAATCCTCTAAGTATGAAGTAAGAATGTCCTTGTAAATCTGCCAGAGGTTAAATAGCCTGCTTACACATGTCTATGACTGGTAAGTTGGGTAAAGTCAGCTGGTGTCTGTGGATCTGTATCCTGGCACAAGTTAGAACCTTTAGGAAAGGAGGGATGAAAAGCAGAAGGGTCAGGAAATGGCCTTAAAAACCTTCTTTTTTAATTATCAAAATTGCAACTAGTTTGTATTTCCACTATAATAATTATCTAGACCTCTGTTTTAATGAGGGGCTTCTAGTTTATATGCCAGAAGTTCCTACCATTTTGTTCCTTTGGATGAAGTTCAAACTCTTATCCATAATAGAAATGTTATCAAATATCCATTAGCCTGTGTTGGGAACTTGTCATCATTCAGATTGCAATGCATGAGCAATGAAACAAAACTAGACTGTCTAAATAGATGAACAAACTTGTAATCTTCAGATAGCAAGATCAATATTTCTGTGACTATGGTGGACTAATCTGTTATCTATCATTGTTTTAAACTTAGGATAAGGAATCTTCAACATCTGAGAGAGTTCCAGAACCAATAAACTGTGAAATGACAGATCAGGAGTTGACAAAGGCTGAAGAGGTTACGGAGGAGTTGACAAAGCTCGAGGAGGAGATTCCTCAGGAGTCACGAAAGCTCGAGGAGGAGATTCCTCAGGAGTCACGAAAGCCCGAGGAGGAGATTCCTCCGGAGTCGACAAAGCCCGAGGAGGAGATTCCTCCGGAGTCGACAAAGCCCGAGGAGGAGATTCCTCAGGAGTCACGAAAGCCCGAGGAGGAGATTCCTCAGGAGTCACGAAAGCCCGAGGAGGAGATTCCTCCGGAGTCGACAAAGCCTGAGGAGGCGATTCCTCCGGAGTCGACAAAGCCCGAGGAGGAGATTCCTCCGGAGTCGACAAAGCCTGAGGAGGCGATTCCTCCGGAGTCGACAAAGCCCGAGGAGGAGATTCCTCCGGAGTCAAAGCCCGAGGAGGAGATTCCTCAGGAGTCAAAGCCCGAGGAGGAGATTCCTCAGGAGTTATCAAAGACTGAAGATGAGGTTACTCCAGATTCAATAAAACCTGAGGAGGAAATTGCTCAAAATGCAATGAGGGATAAGGAAGGGATCATTCAGGATTCAACAGAAGTGGATGAGGAAGCCACAATGAATGAATCTGCTAATGGGACACCTGATGATCAGTTAGAGAATGAGCCTGAAAAACCCAGATCTGTAGAAGAATTGAAAGATCACAGTGAAGGAAACATGCTGGAAAAGGTATTGGTTAAAATCCCTTTGTTTGTCTTTCCTATCCCCATTTGAATTTACAAAGCAACTCCAGCCTCAAGGATGAATGAGCAGAGCAGCAGATTTTGACTCTGCTTCAACTGCTATGTAAATGGATTGAAAGGAGGCCTGCTTTACTGGATCAAGTCTGTGGTGTTAACTTTTGTTTCCCTGGGGTATGATGGTCTAATACAATTCCCTTTAAGTACTCATGCTACACAGTGGAACGTCTTGTCCACCTATCTTAGCTCTTCAAGCTATGATCTCAAGTTAATTGTTATTATAACCCCTCTTAAAAGAACTTTTAAGTCAATAGCCTGTTCCCATGTTCTAGTAGAACATATTACAAATATAAGTCTTTTGGTTTCTTTAATATCTTCAAAATACAAGTAGATAAGCAGTACAGCCATTTCTTCAACCAGGATACATAATAAATTATCTCTATTCATTTCAATTACTCTGGAGAGTCTTTCTTGGTTTGTAGACCTCTGTCGGGTAGTTGAAGGAAAAGACAACTATAATAAATACACCCAATATAGTAGTCATCTGTAGACCATCCCCAATGTTTTACTTGTCTTTGCATTTAGGGTGAGACTCCAATTTCTGTTAGCTTTTTCCCTGCATCATGTCCAGTGAGAGGTGGATAAACTCACCCTCAGACCTTTATCAGTGTTTTTTGCTAAGTGCTTCAGAGTGCCTTGCAATGATTCTCTGATATTTCCTTTCTCTCCCCTGTGAGGAAGTGCCTGTCATCTAAATGCTGCCTTCCTGTGATGGTATAATATTGGGTACTTAGCATGTGGAGAATCATAGCTTTGAACTCATAACCCTATAACGCACCTTCATGTAAATATTTTAACTTTGTGAAATATCATAGATCACAGTATCTTTAAGTTGGTGCTGTGGATACTACAGCTGACATGCTTAAGTGGTGTATGTTTTCCTGCATCATTGGTATCGGTGAGTCCTGATTCCATAATTGAAGCTGGTGAGAATCCAGGATCTGACAATTCGGCTTGATCCCAGTCTCCTTAAGTATGAAACATATAAGAACTGGAGTAGGCCATTTAGCTCCTTGACACTGTTCCGTCATTTCTGCCTGATCTTGCTTCAGCTCCAATTATTCACCTTTGCTTCATAGCCTTTGATACCCTTAGCCCTCAAAAAATCAATCTCGGTCTTCAATTTCAATTGACTTAGCATCAACAGTCTTTTGGGGGAGAAGAGTTTGAGATTTCCACTATCCTCTGTGTGGAAAAAGTGCTTCCTGATTTCACTCCTAAATGGCCTAGCTGTAAATTTAAGCAAACGTCCCCTTATTCTGGATCCCTACACTGGAGGAAATAGTTCCTCTATCTACCCTATTAAAATCTTTTTTGAATTTTAAGGACCTTGATTAGATCATCTCTCAACCTTCTAAACTCAAGGGCATACAAACCAAGTTTATGTAACCTGTCCTCGTACTTCAACCCTTTAAAGTCTGGTATCACTGGTGAATCTGCACTGCACCCTCTCCAAGGCCTTCCCTGAGGTTTGGTGTCCAAAACTGAACGCAATGCTCCGGATGGGAGCTAACCATGGCTCTGTACAACTGAAGCATCATTTCCTCATCCTATCTCCTTGAGATAATGACCAATATTTCACTACCTTTTTGATTACATTTTGTAACTGTGTACTAGCTTTTAGTGATCTGTGCACTTGCTCCTCCACAGCTACTAGTCTCTGTGTACAAAAATTAATAGCAGAAGCCAATCATCATGGGGTCAGGATTCTAACTATTGTGCCATATCTTTATACAGAATATAGCAAAATGAAGTTATTTTGAAAAGCTGGAGGCTAGGCTATTCTATGCATTAAGTATTGGTGCTAATCTAAATACATTGGGAATCAATTTGCCTCTAAATGCCCCTATTAATTGGCATTAGCAGCATTGCTAAGACAGGTTTTTATATTTCTGTGCAGGATGCAGAGCTTGAAGAGGAAAATGCTCAAGATGTTCCTACACAGAATGAAGGCAAAGAGTCTGAACCAGTGCAGGGTCTAGCAGTTAACAGCAGTCCTTCCAACCACCATGCACCTGCTCCAAATAAAGCTGCATTAGCTGAAAGCATGGAATTGCCTGATGTACAAGCTAACGAAAAGCCATCAGATAATGGCCATGTTTCAGTTAATGAGGAAGTATCTCAAGATTGTGCTTTGGAGGGTGAGGGCATTTCTGCTGATTTTTCAAAGACTGCTTCAGCACAACATGAGAGTGAGCCATTGGAGTCCAATGCCCCAATAGACCTCAGTCTAGGCCCCTTACTTGTGATTGAACTTGAGGATGTTTCACTGAAGCAGGTTTCTACTGTACAGCCGTCAGGAGATGAAACAAAAGAGCCCGATGATCTGAAAGATCAGTCGTCGCCAGCTGTGGTTGAGAAGGCTGCTGACAGCAGCTCGGAAGAGATGGAAATGGAAGTACCGGTTGTGGACAGGCGAAATCTGAGGAGGAAAGTCAAGGGAAACAAAGGACCTCCCAAGAAACGAAGCAAGGTAGCAGCTTAAGTCCAAGTTACACCGTACGTGTGTAACTAATTGTAGTCCACTGTGTTACAGGAGATCCAAAATGACAGAAATCGTGTTTTCTGAAAATTGAACCGAGTCAGTATTTGGGGCATTGATTTAAGAGTATTGCTCTAGCCCCAGTGCTGTATTGTGCGATAGCTTGATAATGCAAGCCTCATTTTCCTGTACTCCATTAACAGATACTAGCATTTATCAATCACGACACTATTAAATAAAAATCCAATTCTAATGCAGATTTTTGATGTCTGTTATATCTTCTACGGGTTGCAAAAAGGAGAAGTCCTCATCTGTGTGGAAACTGTTCTATAAACATCAGATTTTATTAATTTTGGAATGGTAACTATAGAACACAGTGATCCTACAAATGTTTAGTTTGGTAATGTATTACAGGAGAGTGACCCATAAAACCAGATTAGTAGAAACTGAGTTGTAGCTTTTTTTTTTAATTTTGAAGTTGTTTTTAAACTTTCTCTTGGCAGTAATCTTTTTATATTGTACCTAACCTGCAAAAATGTAGGCTTAGTGGCAACCTCCATCACCACAATGTTTCAGTTTTACTTCAGCACTTAAGTTTGGTAATCCAAAGAACAACCTTTGTGTTGCTAGCCTGCTTGATGCATCAGAAGTAATGGGATTAGACCAGGCCATCTAGTACAGTACTTTCATATGTCAATTGTAATTTCAAACAGGCCTTTCCTGTTGTAGTAATTGGTGTTTGCTTTAGGTGCTAAATGTCTAATGTTAAAATAAATTTATAATATTATGTCTTTGTTCTAATATAGAATCAAAGCATGGAGGGGCAGGCAGTTATCAGGGACTTCAAACTATTGACTAATCGGCAATGACGAGATTTGTTTCCAAGAGGTTTTTTTGATCTCACAAATTCACGATGTTAGATACGGTTTTTACTGATGGAAATCAGTGCTGCAGAATGCTTAAAACTTCTACATTGTAAAATGCAATGCTAAGAATGCCTTTTTAGACCAACACGACGGATTTTTTTGTTTGTTTTGAAAGCACAACCACAGAGAATTCTTACTTTTTACTTTGTTATATAGTGTTTTAAGAGGAAATGCTTTTGTGGAGTCTTGGTTAGTGCAATGAAACACACTCTCATAATTTAAAATTAAAATGCAGATTGGCATAAACTTGTTGTAACTGGAGCTGCTCACCCTTTCCTTACACTATTTCATACGGTTCCAAGGGTAGTTAATGAGTTCACATGCATCCCATTGTGGTTACATTTTCCAACCTGCTATGGTTTAATTGCTGGTGTAGTGTGTCAATACTGTCTTTCTAATATCTGCTTTCTATTTATGTTAGCCAGAAAATGCAAAACTATTCAATTCTGTCTACTTTTATAATTTCATAGCACTAGATTTATTGTAATTCATTTTAACAAGGAGTTTAGGGAGGGAATGTTGATCTTTTAATACATTGTGCTATTTGAGTAGATAACCTTTATGTATTTAGTAATTAACATTGGTACCAGAGTGTTAGAAGTTTTTTTGTATGATGCATAGTTTTTTGCAGTAAATGTCTATCGTAATAAAAGAATTTTGTTTTTTCTTGCTGGATGTTGTCAAATTGTGCTGATTTGCTGACCTAGAGCAAGATTCCGTTGAGTCATAAAACTATTGGCCTGACTTGCATGAGTATGTCTCGATTGTCCAATCTGTCAGTCCATATTTAATTAATCCTTTCTGTTGCATTGCCTCACAAGAATCCTCTTGACATGTGTCACACTGCACGTGAGAGATCATTCCTTGATAAATTGATTTCATTTAACGTGTTGGATAATTTGGAAGAGGCGAATTGGACATATGATGTATAATTCTGGGAATATTCATTATTCTAAGCCATTAAAAAAGGCCTAGGGCATCATTGGGTGCAATTTAAAATTCAAATCTTCATTTAAATCCCTTCAGAGCCTCACCCCTCCCTATCTCTAACCTCCTTCAGCCCTACAGCACTTTTTTTTCCTTCCCCCCCCCCCCCCCCCCTCCTTCAGAACTCTGCGTTCCTTGGACTGTGACCTCATGCGTTTCCACCTTGCCACACTATTGGCAGTCGTACACTCTCTAATTCCCTCCCTAAATCTCTCCACCTCTTAAGACCCTCCTTAAAACATACCTCCTACTATCTCCTTGATGGTGCTGCCCATTTTTTGTCTTGTGTGAAGCTCCCTTCTTAGCCTACGGTTGGATTGATGCGGAGATGCAGGTGTTGGACTGGGGTGGGCAAAAGTGAGAAGTCGCACAACACCAGGTTATAGTCCAACAGCTTTATTTGAAATCACAAGCTTTCGGAGCGGCTGCTCCTTCGTCAGGTGAAGAAGAAATACAAATGGGCACAGCATATATAGACAGAGAACAATGCCTGTGCAGAGAACAATGCCAGACGACTGCACAGACATTGTTCTCTGTCTATATATGCTGTGCCCATTTGTATTTCTTCACTTCACCTGACGAAGGAGCAGCCGCTCCGAAAGCTTGTGATTTCAAATAAAGCTGTTGGACTATAACCTGGTGTTGTGCGACTTCTCACTTATGGTTGGATTGTTATGGGTTGGGGATATTGCAGCTGGTGTGAGTGGTGCTCAATCCGGTTAGTACCACTCTCACTTCTTATCAACAAGTTTGTGGATTCAAACTCGACATCAGAGATGAGTTCATAATCTAAGTTGACACTTCAGTGGAGTAGTAAATGGGTGCTGCATTGTCAGAGGTGCTGTCCTTCAAATGAAAATTAAAGATACCATGACAACTATTTGAAGCGGGGGGACTTCTGACCAACATTCTTCCCTCAATCAATACCACCAAAAGAATAGATTAATCATTCATCCCACGTGTAACATTGCTGGTGCAGAATGGTTGCTGGGTTTACCCAACAGTCATTGCACATTAATGTTCTTCATTGTGTGAAGCATCTTGACATGATAAAGTGCAAAAAAATTATTACAATCTACTTCTATTGAGCACAGCCAAGGTCTGAACATTAAGGAGGTGAATTTTCTCAGGGCTTCTTCCATTCTAACATCAGGGCACACCCTGTTTATGTGCATATACTGGGTTTCCACCAAATTTCCAGTAGAGGAGCAGGAGAGGTCCTGAGGAAATTCCCAGCATAAGACTCCAGCCTCCTAATAAGATTGAACACTGGTCCTTTACTATTATTCCATATAATTGACCTGGAGGCATGAGGTTGGAGTAGTTTGGAGAACCAAGCCTCAGACTCTTATAGGTCAGGTTAAAATGCAATAATGATTTTAATTTCCTGCAGGTGGGGAATCAAAACATTGTGTGCATGCTGACCGTGATTTTCTGACCTGCATTCGCAGTGGTCTAGATACCTCACTGTAATTGCAGATTCATAAAATCTATCCTCTCATGAGTATTCGTGCAATGATCTATTCAAAGATTTAATTATAGCTTATTTTGTCTTCTTATAGGTCCGCCACTATCGTACATCCACCAGAACACGATGAAAGGAATTCATTTGTCAGCTTTGAAAATCTTTAATGCATTTTCTGTTACTGAGGTGAGAAGTTAGTGGCTGTTGGAAAAAGCCATACTAAAACCTCTACTATTGGAACAGGGGACTGAAAATGACTTTTTAAAGTACTATACAGAACCAAATTTACTAGTTTCATTGGTATACAGTAGTCAGTTTCTTAGGCACCATTTAAAAAAAAAAAGTATTAACTTATTGGTGTCCTTGCACCAAAAAAAGCTCAATTTTAGGAGCCTCCTCGTTGGCCTGCAACTGGTGCAATTAGCGGAAACTCGCCATGGTGATTCATTTGGCCTGGGGAATGAAACTGACCACTGTACACCAATGAAACTAGTAAATGGTTCTGTAGTTTTTTAAAGTCATTTTCAGTTAATTAAAATTGGGTTACTCACAGGTGATGGGCTAGACACTCTTACTAAAACTGCTTGTTTTCTGTGATATTACAGCTGAACATGGGTTTAATAAAACTGGACCAGGTTACCACTCAAGTATATCAAGGAATATTTTTTTAATGCAAGAAATACTTTAATGCGTGTTGGCTGCAGGAAGAATGGGAAAAGAAATAAATGTTTTAATGCAAGATAAATAAACGATTGCATTCTAACGCTGCCCGATTGCGCTGGTTCACAGAAGATTTTACGTTCAGCGATATGCAAATGAGTGAGCTGAAACTTGAGCAAAAAAATTCGATTCAGAAAACTAGCGCATTTTTTGCCCAGATTGCCGATTACGCCCAAAGTGGAAACTCTACCCTGCTATGTTTTTTTAAAAAAAAACTTGCAATATGCAACATTTGTGTCCTTTGTTTTTCCATTTCAAATCAAATTAAAATTTCCCCCAGCTCTTCATTTTATTTTACTTACTCAGATACCTGCACCTATGTTGCAGTTCTTTTTATGTAGCAGGCACCTTGCTCTCAGAGCAACCTAAGCCGTAGCATCTCCAAATGCTCTTGTGAAACCAGCTACAAAAGTGCTACACAAGCGCATCTCTCGCCCCTCTAGTAGAGTACATTGGTACTCTAGCACAGTATTAAAACACATCTAAAATTTTAAATGTTTAAACTGGGCATGTCAGGCCAGTAGCCAGTCTCTTTAAAAACCAATCACATTACAGATGCTCTGATTTATTCCCTGAAGATTGAATACAAACACACAGTAGCTTAATTACAAATTCAGATATACCACTGTCCACTTCCAATGACAAAAGGTCAAGCAAATCAGTTTCTGTATCTGGAAACAATTTTGTACAATAGTCCAAAACCTTTTATTAATCTTAGACATACAATGATCTCCTCAGAACAAAAATACTGTGGATACTAGAAATATGCAGCAGGTCAGGCAGCATCTGAGAGAAACAGAATTAACGTTTCAGGTCGATGATCTTTTCGTCAGTTCTGCTACTCCTGGTATTTGCAGTGAACTTTCTAACCAAGCAGATCTCATTGTCCGACAACCTAGGATACATGGCTTAGATTAGTGGTTCTCAAACTTTTTTGGTTGAAGGAGCACTTTTCAAATGGATTAGTAGTCACGGACCCTCCATCTAAATTATACTATATAATGCTCAATATGAAAGTGCTGCATGTAAAGAGTGTTTTAATAATGCTTTTCAGAAAACAGGTACTTGGATATTAGTGAGATGGGTGTGCCTGTTTCTCACTGCAGAGTCTGTCTATCCTTGGTGTGATATTTGACAGTAACACTCACTTGGTGCCCACCACCAGCTTTCGTAACTGCAGGTCTACCTGCCAATCTTGGTGCCACTCTCGGTGATCCTCCATGTGCGCTCCCCTCCTAGGTGAGACAGCCAGCCCACTCTGCTCCCGCCACCGCTCATTCGCTTACTCTAGTTACTAATTTGCCAACCAATGGAAATGCCAATCATTCACTATTTACCCCTTCAAAACATTTCATAATTTTGAAACCCCCCCTTAATCTTTTGTTCCAATAAAAATGTCCTAATATTTTAACCCTTTCTTTATAACTAGAATCATGCTTGTTAATCTTAGTTACAGCATTCCTATGGCACTAATATTTCCTATAATGGGGTGCCCAGAACTGCATTGGGTTGTGTATGGGATGGCACTGGGATAAGAAAGGAGAAAATAATGGCTGCAAATAAGTATAACCGAGCAGCAGAAAGAAATACAGAAAGAGATTGAAAGAAGCACAAACTCTGCAAGTATACCTATTTTACAAATGGCAGTTGGTATAATTAATAAACCTCCAAAAATGTATTTTATTTTGCAACGATACTGGCTACACAAATTCTGGAGTGTGCTTACTTGCTTTGATTTCACAATAAAAGTTTGCATCAATGCTGAAAAGGAGATGATGACTAACTGGTGCCCTTTGTTTCACTGCCTTTGGAAGTGATGTATGATCATTGTTATATTGCACATTTCAATGAATTTGAGGTATCGGAGCACCTTTTTGCTTCATGGGAGTTGGATTTTCTTACTGAGTACAAGTGTTCAGATCAGATTACCAATGATATGAAGTAGTTCGACATCACACATCTGAAGCAACACCAGCACTTAGTTTACTTTTGTCCAGTATCGTATCAGCAAACCATTCCTAAGTCCCTAATAAATTTGCACCTTGTTTAAAGTATGATCAGAACTCTGAGCACTTAGATCCTCAGGACGGCTGGGATTAGTACACGAGCAGGAATGGGTGAAATCATTCACGTTGGTTGCAGGAGTCTGTTGACCTGCTGCAGGAGATCCAAGCTGCCAATCCTCCGGACCAGCCCTATTAAAAATTGCCATTTGGATAAATCCACTGTTTAATAAGCACTTTCACATTTCATGGACTCCTGTTTGAGAACCACTGACTTAGATTACCCATGGTGACAACTATTCAAACCAATACCTTGTGATCGTTCTACGCATGGACACAGACCAAATTAGTACTAAGTCTCTGGCGTGGCTCACTAAAATCAAGTGTTTTGAAGTTGTGTGGTTTATAGCCAAATTAAAATGGTTTCATTATCTCCTTCTGTCCAACAAATTGTCTTCATTCTAATTGTCTGTTAGTCATGCTGAATATTGATAAACAAAGGGATTGATACAACAGTTTAGAAATGAGTAGTGTCTAACCATTATTTGGCTACCCAGTGTTAAGAACTTAACCTACTGGAGCAGAATTAGGTCATAGAAATTGAGGGGGTGGGAGAGCGGTTACAGTTGTCAGGACATTGGTAAATCATTCCCAGCTCCAATCCAAGAAAATGCAGAGTGCAGTTTCAATCTAACAGGTAATGAATAGGCTCAGGTTATAACATAATTTCTTAGTGAACAAGATGTTCACTGAAGACAGCAATTCAAGGTAGAATCAAAACAAAATAATTGCAAGACTTCCACATATATTCCATAAAGCCTATGCAGAATGCCAATGACAAAGCTTCACATGTCAATTTTTTGTACCAGAGTCCTAGCCCAGAACACCAATCATTTGCTAGCAACCGAAGAGTGACCAGGAAAACTTCACTGACATCATTCAACTTAAGCATTGATGTATTTTTTCTAAATGCATTAAAGTGGAATCTTCACTCCTAAATACAGCCTATACCAGTTGTAAACACACACCTGAAATGTTACAAGGATAATTTGTTCAAAAATCACTGATTTGCCACTGTAGATAACATAGGCAGCATTAGACAAATGGGAGTTTGACAAAGGCAGCAACGCAAACTGACAATTCTGATAAGCTGTCGGTGTTGACCATAAGTGATTCTATAGCAGCCATTACAAATTTTTTTTTTTTTTACAATTCTCAGTTCGGGTCAAGAACATTTAAATTGTAGTTTCAAACACATGCAACTCTGAAAGCTACAGTTAAAATAGCTTATTTTAGAAGTTGAGAGTCTAATTGATTCATTGAAAATTTAATGCATCTCTCATATCCCTGCCCCTAAAGGGAAGATCTTGGAGGTCTGTAGCATTTCATCATGTCTGTATGTAAACAATTCACAGCCAATGAATTGCTTTTGAAACTAGGTCACTTGTGGGTAAACAGCAGCAGGTCCCAAAACAGTAATAAGATATGTGACTTGCTAATCTGTTTTTAATAGTGATGTGGGTTTAGAGATTAATGCTGATCAGGACAACAAAAGAACTCCCTAATAAAAACAGAAAATGCTGGAAGTACCGAGGTCAGGCAGCATCTGGGGAGAGAGAAAGAGTTTTCCATACTTAAATTCTGTGGTTTATAGTTTCTAGAGTCTCTGGTGTAGCGGGGACTGCTGTTAAGCAAGGGCCCTTGAGTATATCAGTTAATTGAAGTGAAATTGGTGGGATTCAATTAGTTTAATTTTAATTAATTAATTAAAGGGTAAGTCATGGCAGGAGAGCTCCGCCCCGTGATATGCTCCTCCTGCTATATGTGGGAAATCGGGGACGCTTCCTGTGTCCCTGACGACTATGTGTGTAGGAAATGTATCCAGCTGCAGCTACTGACGGACCGCATTGCGGCGCTGGAGCTGCGGATGGATGCATATTGGAGCAGTCGCGACGCGAAGAACGTCGTGGATAACACGTTTAGCGAGTTGGTCACACCGCAGGTAAAGGGTGTACAGGCAGGAAGTGAATGGGTGACCACCAGGCAGAGTAAGAGGTGCAGGCAGGTAGTGCAGGGGTCCCCTGTGGTCATCCCCCTCTCAAACAGATATACCACTTTGGATGCTGTTGGGGGGGGATGACTTATCAGGGGAAGGTGGCAGCAGCCAACTTCCTGGCACCATGGGTGGCTCTGCTGCACAGGCTGGGAGGAAAAAGTGTGGAAGAGCTATAGTGATAGGGGATTCAATTGTAAGGGGAATAGATAGGCATTTCTGCGGCCGCAAACGAGACTCCAGGATGGTGTGTTGCCTCCCTGGTGCAAGGGTCAAGGACATCTCGGAGCGGCTACAGAACATTTTGGAGGGGGAGGGCGAACAGCCAGTTGTCGTGGTGCACATAGGCATCAACGATATAGGTAAAAAACGGGATGAGGTCCTAAAAGCAGAATATAGGGAGTTAGGAGGTAAATTAAAAAATAGGACCTCAAAGGTAGTAATCTCAGGATTGCTACCAGTGCCATGTGCTAGTCAGAGTAGAAATAGGAGGATATTTCAAATGAATACGTGGCTAGAGGAATGGTGCAAGGGGGAGGGATTCAAATTCCTTGGACATTGGAACCGGTTCTGGGGGAGGTGGGACCAGTACAAGGGGGACGGTCTGCACCTGGGCAGGGCTGGGATCGATGTCCAAGGGGGAATGTTTGCTCATGCTGTTGGGGAGGGTTTAAACTAAAGTGGCAGGGTGTTGGGAACCTGAGCAGGGAGACAGAGGAAAGGGAAACAAGGATAAAAGCAAAAGACAGGAAGGAGAAAAACAAAAGTAGAAGGCAAAGAACTGAACGGTTTAAATCAAACATGGTCACAGTAAATAATAATTCATATAGGTCTGAGAGCGTTAAAAAAATAAGCCTGAAGGCTTTGTGTCTTAATGCAAGGAGCATTTGGAACAAGGTGGATGAATTAGCTGCGCAAATAGAGGTAAATGAATACGATTTGATTGGGATTACAGAAACATGGCTCCAGGGTGGCCAAGGCTGGGAACTCAACATCCAGGGTTATTCAATATTTAGGAAAGATAGGCAAAAAAGAAAGGGAGGTGGGGTAGCATTGCTGGTTAAAGAGGGGATTAACACAATAGAAAGGAAGGATATTAGCTCTGATGCAGAATCTGTATGGGTAGAACTGAGAAATAACGAGGGGCAGAAAACATTAGTGGGAGTGGTATATAGACCTCCAAACAGTAATACGGAGGTTGGGGACGGCATTAAAAGGGAAATTAGAGAAGCATGCAGTAAGGGCACAGCAGTCATCATGGGTGACTTTAATTTACATATAGATTGGGCTGACCAAATTAGTAAAAATACTGTGGAGGAGGAATTCCTAGAATGTTTATGGGATGGTTTTCTGGAACAATATGTCGAGGAACCAACCAGAGATCAGGCCATCTTAGACTGGGTATTATGTAACGAGAAAGGATTAATTAGCAATCTTGTTGTACGAGGCCCCTTGGGTCAGAGTGATCATAATATGATAGAATTCTTCATTAGGATGGAGAGTGAAGTAGTTGAATCAGAGACTAGGGTCCTGAATTTAAATAAAGGAAACTACGATGGTATGAGGCGCGAATTGGGTAGGATTGATTGGGGAATGTCACTCAAAGGGTTGACGGTGGATAGGCAATGGCAAACATTCAAAGACTGCATGGATGAACTACAGAATTTGTTCATCCCAGTGTGGCATAAGAATAAAACAAAAAGGGTGACTCAACCGTGGCTAACAAGGGAAATTAGGGATAGCATAAGATCCAAGGAGAGGGCATATAAATTGGCCAGAAAAAGCAGTAACCCTGAGGATTGGGAGCAGTTTAGGATTCAACAAAGGAGGACAAAGGGATTAATTAAGGGGAAAATAGAATATGAAAGTAAGCTTGCTGGGAACATAAAAACTGACTAAGAGCTTTTATAGATATGTGAAGAGAAAAAGATTAGTGAAATCAAGTGTAGGTCCCTTGCAATCAGAAGCGGGGGAAGTTATAATGGGGAACAAAGAAATGGCAGACCAATTAAATGCATATTTTGGTTCTGTCTTCACAAAGGAGGACACAAATAACCTCCCAGAGATGTTGGAGAACATAGGGTCTGATGAAAGGGAGGAACTGAAAGAAATTAGGATTTGCAGGGAAATGGTGTTAGGGAAATTGATGGGATTGAAGGCCGATAAATCCCATGGGCCTGATAATCTACATCCTAGGGTACTTAAGGAAGTGGCCCTAGAAATAGTAGATGCATTGCTGATCATCTTCCAACATTCGATGGAATCTGGAACTGTACCCATGGATTGGAGGGTAGCTAATGTTACCCCACTATTCAAAAAGGGTGGTAGAGAGAAAGCGGGGAATTACAGACCGGTAAGCCTGACATCGGTAGTGGGGAAAATGCTAGAGTCCATTATAAAGGATGTAATAGCTGAGCACTTGAAAAACAGTGACAGGATCGGACAAAGTCAACATGGATTTACAAAAGGTAAATCGTGCTTGACTAATCTACTGGAATTTTTTGAGGATGTAACTGGGAAAATAGATAAGGGAGAACCAGTAGATGTGGTGTATTTGGACTTTCAAAAGGCTTTCGATAAGGTCCTGCATCAGAGATTAGCGTGTAAAGTTAAGGCACATGGGATTGGGGGCAAGGTATTGACTTGGATAGAGAACTGGTTGGCGGACAGAAAGCAGAGAGTAGGAATTAATGGGTCTTTTTCCGAGTGGCAAGCAGTGACTAGTGGGGTACCGCAGGGATCGGTCCTTGGACCCCAGCTATTCACAATATACATTAATGATCTAGATAAGGGAACTAAATGTAATATCTCCAAGTTTGCAGATGACACAAAGCTGGGTGGGAGTGTGTGCTGCGAGGATACCGAGAAACTCCAGCATGATTTGGACAGGTTGGGTGAGTGGGTAGAAGCGTGGCAGATGCAATATAACGTGCATAAATGCGAGGTTATCCACTTTGGTGTCAAAAACAGAAAGGCAGACTATTATCTGAATGGCAATAGATTGGGAGAAGGGGAAGTGCAACGAGACCTGGGTGTCCTTGTGCACCAGTCGCTGAAAGTAAGCATGCAGGTGCAGCAGGCGGTGAAGAAGGCAAATGGTATGTTGGCCTTCATAGCGAAAGGGTTTGAGTACAGGAACAGGGATGTCCTGCTGCAGTTGTACAGGGCCTTGGTGAGACCACACCTTGAGTAGTGTGTGCAGTTTTGGTCGCCTTATCTGAGGAAGGATGTTCTTGCCATGGAAGGAGTTCAGCGAAGATTCACAAGGCTGATACCTGGGATGGCAGGAATGACACATGGAGAGATTGGGTCGATTGGGCTTATACTCGCTGGAGTATAGAAGAATGAGAGGGGATCTCATCGAAACATAAAATTGACAGGTCTGGACAAACTAGATGCAGGAAGAATGTTCCCGATGGTCAGAGAGTCCAGAACCAGGGGTCATAATCTAAGGATAAGGGGTAAGCCATTTACGACAGAAATGAGGAAGAATTTCTTCACCCAGAGAGTGGTGAACCTGTGGAATTCTCTACCACAGAAGGTAGTTGAGGCCAAGTCATTAAATATATTCAAGAATTAGTTGATATATTTCTTAAAGCTAAAGGTATCAAGGGATATGGGGAGAAGGCAGGTACAGGGTACTGAGTTTGGATGATCAGCCATGATCTCATCGAATGGCGAAGCAGGCTCGAGGGGCCGAATGGCCTACTCCTGCTCCTATCTTCTATGTTTCTACGTAGGTCAATGACCTGAGTATTTCCAGCATTTTCTGTTTTTATTTCACATTTCCAGCATCTGCAGTATTTTGCTTTTGTGAAAGAACTGCCTGCTGTTCTTCAAATAGTGCTAGAGGATCTTTTACGTCCATCTGAACAGGCAGATGGGGCTTCAGTTTAAAGTCTCACCAGAAAGACCACATCAACTATGCTACAGTCCTTCACTGAAGTGACAGCATGTATTCAGGTCCTGGAGTGGGGGCTTGAACTTATGAGTCCTGCTACTAACTGTAGAAGCTCATCGCTGGTTGATCACAATACCATGCGAGCCGTTTGCTGATTTCAGTTAAATGTACAGGAAACTCTATTAACCGGGACCGGCGTGGTGCCGGTTTATCGAAAGAACCGGATAACGGAGAGTTATATCTACCGAGGCTATTTTTAACAAAGAAAAATAAATAAATAAAGAAATGTGCAGTATACTTCCGACAGCGCCAGGGGGCCGAGTAGTGGCACTTTTGAAAACTACCCCTACTGACTAAATCGGCGTTCGCGGACTCGGACTCGGGATCGGCAACATTGCCGGTTATTTGAGAGGAGTTTTCGGAGTACTCGGCGTTCGCGGAGACTCGACTGCGACTCGGCAACATTGCCGGTTATTTGAGAGGAGTTTTCGGAGGATGATTTTTGCCGGTTAAGCGAGAATTCCGGATATTTGGGTGCCGGATAAACAAAAGTTTCCTGTATGTAGCTTTTACAAACCAACACTTAGAACCAACTTTAAGATTTTTGTGTGTTTATTCTCTCCTGGTCTTCCTTATTGTAGGCTGATGCATAAAGAAATAAAAACGAAAACACAGAAGTTATGCAAAATGCTGTTATTTTTTCTGGATCTTACATCAGATCAAATATGGTCAATTTTTTTTTGAATTTTCTGGTCTTCATAAACAGTATAATTCTGTCCTTCCAGTTAGTTTGCTTCGGTTACAAAATAAAGGTTGACATTATGCCCAAGTCCATTTAAAGTCTGTTTAACATCCATGCCACAGTTCTGTGTTCTGGTGATTTAAACTAGCAGAACTGCATTAATGCAGCCATCATTTTCAGGGTTATTTGTTACTTGTGCATATTTACCTGAAGGGAAAGGAGAAAACATGTGAGTTCAACTCAAGCGCACATTGCTTTTCTTAAATACATAATGCGTTATAAATGGCTCAGATTACAAAACACATTACACAAGTTTTTTTTTTGCATTTGAGATGCACATGATTCACAGGACTTCAGCAAAAGGCCAATCCCCCTGAAGTTACTATAGACCCCTACTTCCATAGCCATTAAATTAATAAATTTGGAACGAATTAAAATGCAATGCAGTAACACCAATGCCTCCATTATACTGCAGTGGTGAGTACAGTGCAGGCTGTTTGAACGTGCAGCACGTGGGCAATGCCTTATACTGGCTGCCCACATTGCGAGGGAGAGGTTGATGTACTAGTCACGATTATAGAGCATCTGGCATGAAGGAAAAAAAGCTTGTGCAAGATCACATGGAAACAGACTAATCTAGGATGGTACTACAAGTTCTATACTGCACTTATGGGGCCAATGCACAACTGATATATTGCACCTTAGGATTGGCTTGTTGCAAATAATCAGGAGTTCTGACTGGTGCTGCTGTGGTGGTGGTGGTACCAGTAATTTATTGTCTCTCCCAAGAGGCACACAAGAAATGAGCCCCATTCTAAAATTTACAAAAAGGAAAACAGGCTAACATTATAAATTGTACCCTTATGATAAACCTACACGTAGCATTGGAAATAAAGCTATGAGATATATTTGGACTCTTCCCTCATCCTATTTAGTAGGTTCAGGGTTGTCGTAGTCATGGAAATGCAAAGCAACAAAGAAACCATAGGTGAGGGGCTACGCATAAATAGTCTTACAAAAGTACTCTTCCTTTGTTCCCTATCCCCCAAACACCTACATACATTTTCTACTTAATTTGAGATCAGTTGGCAGCTAATGGGCAAGGGAAGGGTGTCGACAAAGATAAGGAAGAAAAACGCTATTACAGTGTGTAGCATGAACAGTAGTTTTTTTTTTATTAGTAAAGAATCAATGAGCAGATGGAAGTCCAAGGGATTAGTAATGTCTTGGGTAATTTCTAAAACATCGGTTGCTTCACAATATTGAAGTTTAACAGGGGTGAAACTTCTCTACATAGAAAGATCACCTGCAAAGATTCAACCTTCACTGACAGAAATAATAACAGAATTATTAATGCAGGGAGTGCTGGAATTTAACAATGGCCCCAAAATGGTTCGAGTGCACTACAATATTCAGGTTCCAAGTACAAAATGGAAAATATTGGTTTGTTACTCACCCCAGACAACTTTGCCTCCTTGCGTGACTAAGCCAAGCTCACTCACGTTCACTTCGATGACAGTACCTTTAGTAATAACACCTACACAGAGAAACACAAGTGTTGACAATCTCATAACATCCTAGGGAAACATCTGAACCATCCATGGAACTATCCACCCTTGCTATTAACCATCTGAAAATTAATACTGAACATGTGTGACTGCTTTGAGAAATGACTTGGAACTCTTAAACCATAAACATAAGCTCGTGTTGCTTTCAGATTCTGAACTTCTTGAGGACTCAACTAACCCTCCAAGAATCAAGATGCTAGTTCCCTGTTCTTGATCTTTATGTAGGCCTTAACTGAATATCCAATTAGCTGGATACAGAAAACATGCAATTATCTTTTGAAAATTATTTCAATTCGTCTTACTTTTGTATTAGAAGTGAATTTATATAAAGTATGAAAAGATGTGGAATTTACAAGTAGATCTTTACACAAGGGTTACTAGAACCAATTTAATTCAACATCCCAATAATTGAAACAGTAAATTATTAAAACATGTAACAATACAAATGTAAAATGTTGGAATAGCTATTCGAGCCCTCCTTTCTGGTTAGAAACATAGAAACCTTTAAAAACAAATTTAACAAGAGGCTACTTGAGGAACCACTTGCAGAGGACATGGGGATCTCCCCGATTTTAAACCCTACTCATGACCAATTCTGCTCATGTATCCATTATTGCAAAGAAGTTACCACAGAATGGTGGGAAACAGGTTTAGAAGACAAGGCACTTCACCAAAGAAAGAAATCAGTTGGAATTATTCCTGTGGCAGTTGGTTATGGAACAAGTTTATATATTATTAAAAGTTGGCTTTGTTTGCTTACCTAATGTTGTATATAAAGGTGATGATGGGTTCTTCTTAACACCGAGTATAGGTAAACAGAAGGTGGCCTTGAGTTCTGGATGGGTAACATGTGCCTTCTTAAAACGTAAACCCTATATAACATAATTACGATTAAAACTACCTTCTCTTTTACAGAAGGGATCACAAACAAGGAATTGCATTCTAAATTTTTATTTTAACTGGATAAACCATTTTCAACTGGTGGGAAAAAAAGGACAATTATTTATTATTGCATATTCACAGTAAGTACAGAGGCAAAGGCCATTTTGACCCATCTCACTCATCCTTCATAGAAACGCATGATCACCAAAGCATCCAACTGCCTTTTCAATTTTTTTTTGCCTCCACTACCCTAATTGAAAGATCACTCCAGGCTTCCTGACATGTGTCCTGTACTTGCCTTTTACCAGATTGTAAAACAATGCCCTCTATTCCTGCACTTGTGTTTGAACTTGAAATATTATACATGATTAATCTTTTTAATTCTACTTAGTATCTTGTATCACGGTGCCTTCTCATGCACCTAGAGGGCAAGTATTTTTCAACCTTTCCTCATATTCGGTTCGCTGACACTAGGGATCAGCCTAGTCTCCCTTCTCTGCACACGTTCCAGGATTTGTACGGTTCTACTGTACTTCACGACTAGTACTAAATGCAGTATTCAAGGTGCACCCAACTAGAATCCAATACAACTTTGCCATCACAGACATCGATTTTGAAATCTAGTCTAGCTCAGCAATTTGTTTACTTAGTTAATTGCTGCCCTGCAATGATTGGACATGGTCTGTGTATGGTCTATTTAACTCCCACATCTTTTTCAAGCTCCCACCCCCAGCTTGTTCAAAACCATTTATTGTGTGTGTCCCATTTTTCTTCCAGTATTCAGACCTTGAACATCTGTATTGAATATCATGGGCCAGAATTTGCGGTCAGTATGACGGCGTACTCAGAGTACGTTGTCACACCGCCTTTGAAATTGACCGCAAGTTCGAGATTTCCACATGCGCAATCCCAAACTTGCGATGTCAAGTTCCGACGAGACAGATCATCCACTGCGACTGCCAAATCCTCATTGCTGGCGAGAAGTTGGGCTAATTGCCCACCAACTGCGCAGCAATTATGCTGGAAAATGTTACGGCTGGTGCAAAGCGCAGGAGCCTGTTTGCACAGCAGAAGGGGAAGGGGTGGGATGAGAAAATTGTATAAATAATTAAAAAAACACATAAAAGCGCTGTGCATCAACCTACCAGGCAGCTGTAAAGGCTCGCTTTGAGTCTTCCAGTAAATAAATGTCCTTACTCCAAAGTATTCCCTGTGCTTTTTAAAGCCAAGTACTGCACTTGTCAAATAAATATTCACACCGTTTAATTGAGTTTAATTGATGTCGGGCATCGGAGATTTCTGTTTCCCGATTGGCTGGTGAAAGGAGCAGCGCCCCACGTGATCCCAGGTATACATATGCACAATGGTGCGCCCCTGGGATCCGTGGACCACTACGCTGCGCACAACTCGGCATCATTTCAGAGCAGGCTTTTGCACCAGGTAAGTGCAGATTTCGTTCGGAGGTTGGCACCGTACTCCATAGCTATACCGCCGACTGCAATTTCAGGGCCTATTTTTTAAGAATAGATCCTTCTGTAATTCCTCAGCTGCTTCAGATTGTACCATCTACACATGACCAACTTATGTAGGCTAGAAACAGTAGGGGCCCTGGCTTGATACTACTGGCTGTCCATTTAGTATAATCCTGCAGGCCAACATCATTGCTCCAATTAGTAGCTGTTGATCCCTCTCTTCCAGCCACTTCTCCAAGTCCAAATTTTACCTAGGATTACCACAGTCATAAGCTTGTGCAGCTGACCTTCATGTGGAAGTAATAGAGACCAATAAGTCTGTACTTCCCTGGGTTTGTCTTAAATCACCTTTATTGAAAATATGCATCACACTGGATTGTTTCCAATTCACTAACTCAGATTCTAGAGCACATGGACATTCCCAGTTTATATTAGGTTGGTTAAATTTATCAGTCTAAACCTTTTGTTCAGATACCTTCCTTAACTTTTCATAGAGTACGCTGTCCTTTGTTTTGATCTGGTGATTTAGAGCAGACTTTTAGAATTACTTCTCCCGTTGCACTAAATACTCCCTGCCAGATAGCCTAATTGGAAAATATATTCTGTACCAATAGGTCTACTTCCTTAATCTCCTAGGAGTCCGACAGAGTTACTCATCTCCTTTCCTATCTAATCTGTCCTTCCTCAGCACCCTGAACCCTTATTAATAATTCTTCTCACGCTTATTAAAACACAAACTGAATCAACTTTTACAATTGGTACTGGTCCAGCCAGGTTTGTAACTCACCATAGGCCTGATGAATCTTTCATATTTAGGTGGTTTCCGAGTGAACCCATCTCCGACAAAGCAGACTTTAGTAACCATTCTCTTCCAAGCTTTCTTCCTCCGTTTACCTGTGCGGAGAACTTTCAAAACTTCAGTTTCTCCTTGGGCACGGACTTTTGGCAAAGGTACTTCCCATTTACCCTGACAAGGAATAATTTACATAGGATTACAAGTTGAAATTCTGCTTCATCTACACGAGAGAATTATATACCATTATCCCTCAAAAGGAACCGTATTCTCTGCAATCCTCCTCGTCATGGGATCTGATTAAAAAAGTATTGTAAATAATACCGTAACACCCTTGTGATTTCTAGCCACATGATGTGGGTAGTGGCAGCCTTTAAATGTAGTACAAAAAAACCAGTACCAGTGGCAAGGCATGCATGATATAAAGGGGGCGGGGGAAGAACTTGTATTTACATAGCACCTTTCACAATCTCAGGACATCCTAAAGTGCTACACAGCAAATGAAGTACTTTTTGAAGTGTAGTCATTGATGTACTATAGGGAAATGCAGCAGCCAACTTATGCACGGCAAGTTCCCTCAAACAGGAATGAGATAAACAACCAGATAATCTGTTTTAATAGTGTTGCTTGAGGAATAAATGTTGGCCAGGACACTGGACCTCCTCATCTCTTCTATAAATAGAGCCATGGGATATTTTACATCTATCTGAGAGGGCCTCGTCCAAATAACGGCACCTCTGACACTGCAACACTAACTCCATACTGCACTGAAGTGTCAGCTTAGATTTCGTGCTCAAATCCTGGAGTGGGGCTTCAACCCACGATCTTCAGAGGTGAGAGTGCTTCTACTGAGCCAAGACTGAAACCTCAAAACAAATAGTTCCCTCATAAATACCGAATAGCACGGGGAAATTAAATCAAACAGGCTTGGTTACTCGATGGCGCTTTGTCAGAGTGATAGGTTACGTGCTACATCTAGAATTGCCCGAAAACAGTATAAAAGAACATGTAGACATTACTGTGCTCTCTAGATTCAATGGAACAAGTAGTGAAATAGTGCCGTTCTAATTCTGCACTGAATGGGAAGCGGGGGCAGAAAAGGGAAAAACAGCTCCTTAAACAAATCCACTCCACCCTCCCCCAAAAAGGTATCTGACTCGTACCTATAAAGCAGGAAGTATTTTATTACAGGGCTATTGTAGGGAACTTAAATTTACATGCAAGCAAAATAACACAAATATTTTGGGAATTATGCGGTCATAATCAAGGATAGTTCAGCCCAAAGCATGTACAGAGTCTGAAGTGTGTTAATCCAATCATTAGTAAAGAACTGTCAATACCAGATTGAGGATGTTTATGGGTTACAGGAAACTTTCGTTTATCCGGCACCGACGGGACCGGCGTGGTGCCGGTTGATCGAAAGTGCCGGATTAAAGAGAGCTATACTTACCAAGGTACGAGAGCCCCGTACACGGCCACAGGCTTAACAATTGGGACCCGGAGAGGGAAAGTAAACGAGACTCCGGCTTTTTCCTCCGTGGCCGTGACAGGTCCGAGTCGGAAGAACGTTGACCCCCCTTTCGTGGGGGCGAAAGGTCAGAATCGGGGTCTTGTCTGTACAATAAAACTTACCTGATTTTTGCCGGTTAAGCGAGAATTCCGGATATTTGGGTGCCGGATAAACGAAAGTTTCCTGTATTATAAAATACTGCTGCACATTGTCTTAACCCCCCCATAGCATACAAAAAGGAGCAAATTTTACTTTTCTGTAACCATAAAGCGTACCTGAAAAAATAAAGTTAACACAATAAAACTTTTACTTTAAATCATAAAATCATCTCTCACACTGAGCAATAGAATACTGTGAAACCTGTACAAACTGATACTCTCCAAAACAGACTCTTACTGACAGTCCTAAATAATTTACATTATAATAGATACAAACTGCCCCTTGAAACCACAGACACTCGCAAATTACAAACTATGGACAGCCTTCATTTAATCAGTTTACAACTTAGAACACCGGATGCGCAGGTAAGTGCGAAGTGGCAGCGGGTGAAAACCGGCTTGTGTGTAATGGAGATTCATTTACCCAGCATGCACAGCGGCAGAGAAACCCCTCTATGCTTGGGATTGAATGCTTCCAGAAGGAATGGCCTCCTTCTGTGCTGTAAATTCCTATAATTCTATGCCACAGCTCTATCACAGAAATAGAAGGGTTTCTCTGCCCCTATGGATGCTCCGATAAAAAGATCTCCATTATACAAAAGCTGGGAACTGCCGGTCCGGGGGGGGAAGGAATCATCGTCGTCGGGAATCGGGGGCCCGGAGAAAGCAGGACGGTGGCCTGAACTCGCGCACGGGGTGGCGGGGAGGGGGAATAGGGAGACTGTGGAATGGGGGCTGGGGTAGAGATGAAGACTGCAACTTGGATATTAAATGTGACTCATCTGTGCCAGTGTTATCTTTGATTTAAACTACATATACAAACTACAATTTAAAGATACTTTCAGAACATACTTTTTACTTGTTTTAAAATTTTATTCCCAGAACATTGATTAATCTATTTCTGGCATTTCAGATCATAGAAAAATAGGAGCAGGAGTAGGCCATTCGGCCCTTTGAGCCCGCTCCGCCATTCAATATCATAGCTGATCCTCTATCTCAATATTATATTCCCGCTCTCTCCCCATACCCCTTGATGCTTTTTGTGTCTAGAAATCTATCTATCTCCTTCTTAAATATATTCAGTGACTTGGCCTCCACAGCCTTCTGTGGTAGAGAATTCCACAGGTTCACCACCCTCTGAGTGAAGAAATTTCTCCTCATCTCAGTCCTAAATGTCCTACCCTGTATCCTGAGACTGTGACCCTTCGTTCTAGACCCCCCCAGCCAGGGGAAACATCCTCCCTGCATCCAGTCTGTCTAGCCCTGTCAGAATTTTATACATTTCAATGAGATCCCCTCTCATTCTTCTAAACTCTAATGAATACAGGCCTAGTCGACCCAATCTCTCCTCATACGACAGTCCTGCCATCCCAGGAATCAGTCTGGTGAACCTTCGCTGCACTCCCTCTATGGCAAGTATATCCACAACACATCAGAAAACCTATTTTAAACAGAACTACAAACGCGGTACTCGCAAATGGAAAGCTATGCAGACAGTAAGCCCAATAAGCGAGACCCAAATGTTGCGATTTAAAATTACCCTGAATGTTTGAATATAACCAGGACCAATTTTGCTCAGATTCAAGGTTCAGTGTCAAAGATACACATCCTTCACTTACAGCTTTCTCTTTTCTCTTCTGTTTGATCATGTTGGACAGGACTTTGGCACGGGATTGGCCCTCTCTGTCGAGCAGATAGGCTGGTACGGCTCCTTCTGGTGTCTTCTCATCATTCTTCTGTTTCGTATTTCTCTGTTCGTGCATTTTGATGCTACAAAGGTAAAATAAGGGTATGTTTAAAGTGAAATTAACATGCTACATTTAAAAGAAACATTTTTTGCTGCCTTTGGGGGGTGGTTCTCCTTTTTGATCCTTCCTGCAAGGTACTACCGTGAGGCACTCCCCAGCCAAAGACCAGTATATTATTCACTGGAGAAAGATGAATTTATACAGCATTCAAGGTGGGATTAAGGATTATCTATGAGAAACAAAAACAGCTGAGTATCATGACGATAATGTTGCATGCAATGCACAATAATGCTTTCCTACTAAATACCATATCAAACAGGCAATCAAGCCAAAAAGAATTACATAACTGGACAGGGCAATTGGGGGTGGGGGGTTGGGGGGAAAGAAAACAATGTCAAGCATTCCTCAAGTTGTTGACAAACCACAAGGTTAGGTTTAACCATCCATCACCAGGTCTAGCTGAACAACATTAAGCGCTATTGGGCCTCACCCTCCTCTGCCAAAACCACCCACCAAACCAGGATAATCCTGGAGAGCAAAGATAACCCTGTTTCTTTTCTATACTACCAACCGTCTCCTTAAACCCTTCTTCCCTGCCCCGACTACCCTCACCTCTAACATCTGCCAGGAGCTCATGGACTTCTTTGTCACTAAGATTGAGACCATCCATTCAGCTGTCTCTGCTGCTTGTCACTTCCAAACCAAACCCCTCTCCAGGCTCCCCCTACCCTAGCCCTGAACCCGCATCTTTCTCTAGTTTCTCTCCCATCTCATCCATGAGACACACCTTCTGCTCCCTTGACCTCATTCCCATTAGCCTGCTGCCCACCCAACTTTCCTTCCAGGCCCCCAATGCTAGTTGACATTGTGCACTGTTCTCTCTCCTCAGGCACCGTCCCACTCAAACTGCCATCATCACCCACCTCCTCTTTTAAAAAAAAAACACCCATGACTCCTCTGTCCTTGTAAACTTCTGATCCATTTCCAAACTTCCTTTCCTCTCCAAAGTACTTGAACAGGTTGTCGCCTCCCATATCCATGCCCACCTTCCCTGCAACTCCGTCTGAATCTCTCCAATCAGATCTCCGCCCTTATCACATCACCAAAATAGCCCTAACCAAAGTCACAACTGCGTTGATGGTGCATTATCCTTCCTCATTCTCTCTGCAGTCTTTGACAAAGTTAACCACACCATCCTCCTCCCAACACTTTTTCTCCACTGTCCTCACTTGGATCCACTCTTACCTATCTTATTGTCACCAGAGCACCTCCAGCCTCTACCACCCTCACACCATTTCCTCCTGAGTCCCCCAAGGACTTGCGCCTCCCCCCCACCCACCCTCTTCCTCAGCTACATGCTGCATTTGGGAACTTGATCCACATATATGGGATCAGCTTCCAGATTTATCCTGCCGAGACCCACCACTACCGCTCCACACCCCTCTCGATGCCTCCACTGTCTGTTGTGAAATGGCTTGTCCGATATTCGGTTTCAAATGAGCCACAATTTCCTTCAGTTAAACACTGGCAAGACCAAAGCTATCATCTTCGGTCCCCACCACAAACCTCATACGCTTTCTACCAGCCCCGTTCCCCCTTCTCAGCCATTGGCTACTTTGGCTCCCGACCCCCAGCTCCTCCAATTTTAAATTCTTATCCTTGTGTTTAAATCCCTTCATGGCTTTGTCTCTCCCTATTTCTGTAACCTCCTCCAGCCCTACAATAACCCTCCCACAAACTTTCCGTTCCTCTGACATCTTCTGCAATCTCTCCTCTCTTTGCCTCACCACTGGTGGTCGTGCCTTTGACCACCTAGGCTCCACATTCTGGAATTTCCTCTTTAAGCCCCCTGCATCCTCGCCTACCTCTCCTCCTGATAACCCACCTCTTTCACCAAGCTTCTGACCAACCCTCCTACTATCTCCTTCTTTGGCTCAGCATTTTTTCTTTACACCTCTGAAGTGCCATGGACGGTTTACTACACTAAAGGTGCTATATAATTGCAAGTTGTAATTGAAGCTTAGTTGTGTTAATCACCAGGCAAACATATTCACTCCATGAGCTATGTTGTCAATTACATTGTGGAAAACTGATACACTTAACTTTTTAGAGTGGGTATACTATAGCATGATGCCTGAACTGTATTAACAATGGAAAGGTGGTGATACAGAATTTGGTCATGCCTGAATCTATACATCTGTAACCTTGGGCACCATTCTTATTTATTACTACCCCTTAAAAGTACAATAGAAGTTGTATTAGTTGAGGGAAGAATGCTGGTCAGAACACTGGGAGAATTCACTCTTTCAAATAGTGAAAATGATCTTTTAACATTCATCCGAACAGGCAAACAGGAGCGGAGTTTGGTGTTTTGTTCAAAACAATTTATATGCTATTTTTCGTTAACTACATGAAATTATGGTTCAACTGAATTTCTTATTAACACTAAGGCTTTCTGTTCACATATTTTCATCTATTTAAAGCCAGGATGGAAAGCCAGTGCTGTACACATTTTGTTCACAAAAGCTTAGTTGCTAAAACTGATCATTTGATTTTACTCTACTGTTTTAATGCACACGATTCACACGGGTAGAATACATTAGCACGATAGTGTAAAACCATCAACGTAAAAGTGAATGTTGGCAAGGATGCAAAGTGTACTATCCTCCGTCTTCTAAAGAAAACAAACATTTGTGTAAAATTCAAAAGCAAAATACTGTGGATGCTGGAAATCTGAAATAAAAACAGAAAATGCTGGAAATACTCAGCAGGTCAGGCAGCATCTGTAGAGAGAGAAATAGAGTTAACGTTTCAGGTTGATGACCCTTCATCAGATTTGTTTAAAATTACCTTATTTATTTATGGAAAATATTGATTAGAAGTGCTAGTTTCATTGTTCCTATTTTTCCAACTAGGACAGATCTTCTGCAAGTAGCACGAGACTCAATTATGAAACTACTATGGATATTTATGTAGACTATAAACTTAATCAAATCTTACAGCATTTATTAAATGTATTACCTCAACTAGATTGGAGAAAGGAAGCAAGGTGGCAAAAATGCCCTAAGTATTCAATCAAAAAATGAGGTGGGGAACAGGTAGTTTAAGAATGATACTTACGTCTTCTTCATCTGTATTTTTTCTGAGTGACGCTGTTTGTGGTACAATTTGGCTTTCAGACCGATCATTTTCCTGGCTTTATGCGCTCTCTCATGCGCTTCACGACTCTCCTTCTTCCTCTTCTTCTCATGGTAGTCCAGGCGATAGCCACATCGCTTACGATGTAATTCGATATATTCATTTTGTGGCTGTAGTAAACCAAAGTAAAAACATTCATGATACACACTCAGAACTTCACCAAACACCCCCCCCCCCAAGTATTTTGCAGGAAATGCTTTTGTAATTGGAAATTTGAATGAGATGATCATGTTGAATATACACAGAAAGCCGAATGGACAATGGAATTTGGCCGATAAGAGAGCTTCAAATTCTGAATTTACAGACACAATACCTTAAACTCATGAATGAAAACAAGTACAATACAAATGAACAATCTAATACTTCTTGGCCTGCGAGGCTGATCGCCAAGATATTAGTCTCAACAGACTGTGCAATGAGACAACAGTGCCTGCAAGACCCCGTGAAAATTCTAGCAAAGGTTCCACTTTACATCTAAATGGTTTTCACTGAAACACTCAAATCCACAGATTCCATAGTTCAAAGATACTAACAATAACAGACTAAACTTTCAACAGGAAAGTTTAAGCAGCAAAAATAAAGGTGAATTGTAGTATCTGCAGAGTCTAAAATATACATCTGAAACGGGTCATTAATGTTTCCAGGAAGCTTAAGTTAAGCGGATTTGGAGAGCAACCTCCGAGCAAGAGTCACTGTTTACAATTTTACAAACTGCAATCCAAGCTGGTGAACAAAGTTGTTTTAAAGCGAATCCAGCTAATATAGATCCGCCGCCCCGGGATTAACAAACGGCGAAGGTGCAAAACGCCTCTGAATCCCGGAAGGTGCCGCAGTCCGGGGCCGCGGACACCCGGGCCTCTCGGCGGGGCTGGGACCGCGTGTTCGTGACCCCAACAGCCGCCGCCGCACGCCCGGTCCTTGACTCACCATGTCGGTGCTGTGGGTCTCACTGCGAACACTGGAGAGGTGGGGAGCGGGGCGACCGGCGGGAGGTGGTGATGATGATGATGATGCGGGAGCTGCTGGTGGCGGTGGAGCGGAGCCGGTCTGTCGGTGACGCAATAATCCAGCCTTACTCCGCCACCATATTGGTTGGAGAGGAAACCAAAGAGCGTTGCACGGGACAAGAGGCGACTGAGAAAAACAACGAGGCGAAGAGGAGGCAAGAGGTAACGAGATAGCCAGGCGAAGAGGAACGTGAAAAAATGACGTTAACTACTACAAAAGTGTCCTCCAGTGGAGCGCCATTTACTTCCTAAGTACTACTTTACAATCTTCTCTTGGGTGACATCTATGAACAAAAATCTTTTGCACCGAATTATGTTTTATTTGAATGGGAGCCGCGTTGCACGCTTGGATCGCAGGCTGGGCGGAGTGGTGCCGGGCAGTGACAGAATCTCAGTGCAGGCAAGGCTCGGCTTCTGGGGGTGGTGAGTAGGTGAAGAGGGAGGAGAGGAGGGAGGTGGATGAAGAGGGAGCGGGATTGAGGACGAGGTGAGGAGGATTGAGGAGGGAGATGGGGGGTTGGGGAGGGAGTGTTGAGGGAAGGAGGGAGGTGAGGAGGTCGGGAGTTGAGGGAGGGGGGTGACGGGGCGGCTCGGCTTCTGGAGGGGTTCTGGAGGGGTGAGGGGGGTTGCGGCTTCTTGGGGCTCGGGTTCCGGGAGGTGAGGGGGATTCGGCTGCTGACTGCTGGTCATAGTGTCATAGTCATAGAGTCATAACGGCACAGAAGGAGGCCATTCGGCCCATCGAGTCCGTGCCGGCTCTCTGTAGAGCAATCCAGTCAGTCCCATTCCCCCGCTCTATCCCCGTAACCCTGCAAGTTTATTTCCCTCAAGTGCCTATCCAGTCTCCCCTTGAAAACATTATGATGCGGAGATGCCGGTGTTGGACTGGGGTGGACAAGAATGAGAAGTCGCACAACACCAGGTTATAGTCCAACAGTTTTATTTGAAATCACAAGCTTTCGGAGCTGCTGCTCCTTCGTCGTTCACCCGACGAAGGAGCAGCAGCTCCGAAAGCTTGTGATTTAAAATAAAACTGTTGGACTATAACCTGGTGTTGTGCGACTTCTCATTCTTGAAAACATTGAGTGTGTCCGCTTCCACCACTTCCGTCAGCAGCGAGTTCCAGGTCCTCACCACTCTCTGCGTAAAAAAAGTTTTCCCTCACATCCCCCCCCTGTATCTCTTGCCCAAAACCTTAAATCTGTGTCCCCTATTCCTTGTACCATCAACTATTGGGAACAGCCTTTCCCCGTCTAGCCGATCCAAACCCGTCGTAATCTTGTACACCTCTATCAAATCACCCCTCAACCTCCTTTTCTCTAATGAAAACAAATCCAGCTTCTCCAAACTGTCCTTGTAGCTAAGGTCCCCCATCCCCGGAACTATTCTGGTAAATCTCCTCTGCACCCTCTCAAGGGCCTTCACATCCTTCTTAAAGTGTGGTGCCCAGAACTGGACGCAATACTCCAGTTGTGGCCTAACCAGCACTTAATAAAGGTTCAGCATAACTTCTCTACTTTTAAAGCTCTTACAATCTTTTTATGTCTCTCGCTAGCTTACTCTCATATTCTATTTTCCCTCTTTATCAATTTCTTGGTCATCCTCTGCAGATTTCTAAAATCCTCCCAATCCTCAGGCTTACTACTCTTTTTGACAACATTATAAGCCTCTTTCTTTAATCTAATACTATCTTTAACTTCTCTTGTTAGACATGGTTGGACCATTTTTCCTGTGGGGTTCTTATTCCTTAAGGAAATATATTTGTTGCGAATTATGAATTATTTCTTTAAATGTTTGCCATTGCTTATCTACCATCATATCTTTTAATCTAGTTTCCCAATCTATCTTAGCCAACTCGCCCCTCATACCTACGTAGTTTGCTTTGTTCAGTTTTAAGACCCTAGTTTTGTACTTCACTAAATCACTCTCAAACTCAACATAAAATTCTATCATATTATGATTACTGTTCCCTAAAGACCCCTTTACTACAAGATTATTAATTAACCCTTTCTCATTGCATGGTACTAGATCTAATTGGTTGGTTCCTCAACATACTGATCTAGAAAACTATCTTGAATGCATTCCATGAACTCATCCTCTGCGCTATTGCTGCAAATTTGGTTTGCCCAGTCTATATGAAAATTCAAGACCCCCATGATTACTGTATTACCCTTGTTACATGCACTTATAGTTTCCTGATTTATACTGTGCCCGACACTACAACTACCATTAGGGGGGCCTATAAACTACTCCCACCAGTGTTTTTGTCCCTTGTTGTTTCTTAGCTCCACCCAAAGTGATTCTACATCTTGATTTTTCGAGAATGAGTATGATGAAGGGTCACACCCAAAACATTAATCTTTTTTAGTTTTCAGCTTGCTGATCCAGACAGAAGTAATTTTTTTTCAGGAATAACTGAGATTGCCACTGGAAATAAGTGGACCTTGATGGGTCTGAAAACTTAGTGAGGTTTGCAGAATTTTAATTCGAATGAATGAGAGACAATCTTCCATAAAGATTTGAGGGGGTGTCCAGGACATTTCCTCTTGGAGTTGTTAAACGTGTGGTCCCTGTAATTTGGCATCGATCAGCCACAGAAGTCTCATGCAATAGGAACGGTAGGCTAATTTCATCCATTATCATTTTGGGGAACATGTAATCCATACCAAAAGAAAAAATTGGATGGGGAGGGATGGAACATAACCCATGGGAGGAGGAGGAGGAAGAGGAAGAAGAAAGTGGCTTCAGGTATGAGATGAGATCTCAGATGTCACCCTGCACCTTGCTAGATGCTTCAGCAATGTTGTAAACTGAATTAATTATCTGATGCCTTCCTTGGCCACTGCAGAATTTTAACATTTAATTTTAAGCACAAAGGGAATAAGATCTGTTGTAATAAAGCTATGATACGAACTGGTGCCAGAAACTGGTAGACAGGTAGAGATGCCTCCACCTTAGTTTAAATAAATGGTGAGATAATCCAGGGTTACAGTCTGAATATTGATATCTGCTAAATTTGAGATGTGATATGTGGAAGATTGCACCGTATGGGGTACTGAGCATAGGTGAAGATTGGTCACTTTTGCGAGGTATGTTTGGTCTGCTCTTGTCTGTGGAACTGTATGCCAACATTTTCCATCATCATCAAAAGAAAAGGCAAGAAAATTGGAAAATATAAAAAAAAACCTTAAAACTGACATAATTCACAGTGCAGTCGAGTTGAACTGTGATTTCTTTCCCCAAATAATTTGCTCTTTACCTGGTACTGTACTACAAAATTCAATGTTATGATGTTGGAAGTCTGTGTTGAATACACATTAGGTAATAAATGTTCTTTGCTCTTATAGATTTCTTTTATATGAAGATTTTGACCAATAACAAGGAGGAAAATGAGGCGGTTTGTGATGGAACTGCCGCTAATTGGGATTCGTTCGTCCACTTCACATCATGTGGTAAAGATTAACATTTTAAATTGACATAAAAGCTTTTCTAATGATGTGTCTGTTAGCACTGAATCATTGAATTTACGCCATAGAAAGACCCCATTCAGCTCACCATGTCTGTGCAACGCTAGCTCTTCAACTAGAGTTGTATATGCTAATTGCATTTTACTGTCCTTTTTCTTATCCTTTTAAATCAGCATTTCTCTTTGCATTAGATTATATGCTAAAATCTTAATGTTTGCAACTCCCATTCAGTCAGTTATGGTGCAACACAGAGCAACCACCCAGTGATCATTGTTGGAGTGTTATAATGTGCATTAGAAATAATTGCAAGCTCTGATAGTTTAAAATGTTACAACTATGTTTAGCTGGGATAAATAAGGCAAAGGTACTTACTCTCCCTTACAATAAGCTTTGAGCTAATTGATTGTTCTGTACTTTTAGTGCCTTCCGTGCTGCTGGTTCAGGGTTGCTTATAACAGAAGAAATGTGAAAGGTATTTTCAACAGGAGGTACAGCACTCTCCCAGGTAAGTTAATATGCAAATGCCTTAGAGTAAATGAGGATGGCACAGATATGGTTGTAATTTGGTCACAAGATAGATTTGGATGAAGAAAGCCCGTCAGCCTATTTCTTCTCATCCTTCCAGAATATCAACCCTACCATCGTTTCATTACAGCATCTAGTTCAGTGTCTTGGCCTCAACCACCACCCCAGGCAACCAGTTTCAGCTGTCTGTCACCCTCTATAAGGAACTGCTTCCTGATTGTGACAAAAATAGCATTTTTGCCTTTTTACAGTGTATATTTCTTGTACATGTGTCTTTTAGAAATAATCAGAATTTTACAGCACAGAATAAGCCAAATGGTGGTAACAAGGTTGTAAAAAATATTTCTGTAAATTGTTATTTGTAAATAGCTATTTGTGATGCATGCTTTTTCTGGAGAATTCCACTAATTTGTGTTTAATTTTAAAGCACAAGAAGTTGTCAACTGTCCACTTTTCCTAATGGGGTTGAATGGTTACGCTGACTTTTTCTGTACTTGTCAAGGATAATTAAAGCCTCTTTCTTATGATTTGTTTAGAGTTAATCATTGAGCATATTAATGCAGCAATATAAATTGTAGTTTTCATTGCTTTGCAGGTGATATTAAGTCACTGCGCACCATTATTAATCCAGACATCTCTAAGTAAGTATGGACTCATTCATAACAAATGCATTAAAACAGTTAAAATAAATGACTCTATAATTAACACAAATCTTTTGTGTATTTATAGGGAACCAAGCTTTGTTTGTAAATTATATATTTTAGCAGTTTACTCACCGGTGCTATCCCTTGCACAATGTTATGAATTACATAGAATCATAGAATGACACAACTAGTGATGCTGCCATTTTTCATCACATAACGGCAGCTCTTTTACCTTCTTTCTGCTTGCCTGCTGATTTAATTGTGACCCTGTTTACTTTCTCACTTGTCCATGTTAGAATTGTTTAAATTTCTTGAGGCAACACTGTTTTGAAGCTCAGTGCAGTTATTCGTGACGTATGCTTAAATTCCAGTTTTGTTTACAACTTGTGGTTCATGGTGACCCGTTTATAGGTTTCTCTATCATTCAAATCTACAGAAAAGAACAATATTGTCATTCAATGATTGTATAATAAGTGATTTTCACCTATGGCTTTGCAGCCAAATATTTCAACAAAACAGTGTCTTTTAACCTTTAGAATACGGAACATTGGGATCATGGCTCATATCGATGCAGGAAAAACCACAACCACAGAGAGGATTCTTTACTATGCAGGATACACTAGAGCACTCGGAGGTAAGGATACACTCTCTCTCTTGCTGAAACTTCATCTCATTGTGACACAATCTAATGCTTATGTTGAGAAATTCATTGGAGATGAGCAACATGAACATTTCGTAGCCCGCATCTCCAAAATTATAGAATCTGAAATGTAATGCTGATCCTGTATATTCTATTGTGGGTAATTCACTCACATGTGCTGGCCATTTAGTTAACTGAATTTCTATTTTGTTGATGGATGGTATGTGATTTATGTTCAGTGTCTCTGTGTATTGACCTTGGATGTTGTTTGTGTGTTTGGGAGAAAAAAAATCACCTTAAGAGACAATTTTAAGGTAATTGGCAAAGGAACCAGAGGTGATATGAGGGGAAAAAAATCACGCAGCGAGCTGTTATGATCTGGAATGCACTGCTTGAAAGGGTGGTGGAAGCAGATTCAATAGTAACTTTCAAAAGGGAATTGGATAAATACTTGCAGGGGGAAAATTTTGCAGGGCTATGGTGAAAGAGCAGGGGAGTAGCACTAGTTGGGTAGCTCTTTCAAAGAGCCGGCACAGGCACAATGGGCCAAATGGCTTCCTTCTGTGCTGTATCATTCTGTGATTCTAATAGTTTGTGCCGTGTGCTGGGTGGGTTGATGAAACAATTCCTACATATGTGCTCTAAAGTTTACTGAGTGACTAAAACAAGTATTATTTTCAGCAACTAACTGTCCTATTGAATATGTACCATAAATAAATGTAATTGTGAATAATTTATACTGATAATTCACCAATTAAAAAAAACTGATGGTGCTAATTCCTAATCACCAACCATTGATTATCATTTCATTAACTTTATATTATAATCAAGTCAATAATCCTTAGCATAGATGTTGACTGTAATAGTGGTTGTTTTCCGCGATGACATTGCTTCCTACCTGTGCACTTACTTACACACACACACACCCACCCCGTGGCACAATAAGGCTACCCTCACTAACTCTACAATATGGCATAAATATATTAGATGAATGAAAGTGATTTATAGAACAGTAATATTATCGTAGTGTACAGGCGATTTAATTTATTTGACAATTGCACTTGGGGATTGTGGCATTATCTAATCCCCTCAATGAATTTATTGATGTAATCATTCCTGAGTTTCACCTGTTCTCTTTTCCCCCTATTTTAAACTGTTCCATCTACTGCCCTAGCCAAGAACCGATGAAACCTGCCTGTAGAGAGCAGTTGAGGCTAAAAGTTTTGAAAGTGGAGAACTCTGGAAGGTATTTCACCTCCTGAGTGTATTTAATAATAACTTTGTACTGAGTGCCCCTGATAGCTCAATCAGATTATCCAACGTGTAGTCAAGTCATACAGACCAGGAAGCTCGCTGATTCATGCTCAGTCTGTGAAAATTAGCTGTTCTCAGCCAGGATAGCATTAAGTGTGCTGCAATTAGCCTTCGGACCTCTGATTTAGAGAAGGGGAAAGATCATGGTTTACAGTCCTCACTGCTATCTAGCAATCTCTGACGGACATGAGTATGTGAAGATAGGATTGGGCTTGTCTGTAATTGTCCCACCCCCACCCCGGGTCCCTGCAGTAAAATAACCGATCAATACTCACTGTCAGGGCTAATACATGAATAATGCTGATTTGAACAAGGCACCAGAGGCCAACAGACTCCATAAAACCAGAGCCCAGCAAAGGAATCAATGCTTTCAGGACAGGAGGAGAAAATTAGCACAAAAAAAATACTATTACTGGCTGGAGCTTATCAAATGTGAAAATTCTATGATGTCAGATACACTATAATACCTGAACAAGTAATTAAACTAATGATTTATGATGGCAGGGTAGAACAATGCACAGCATTAGCAGTGGATGGCAGAGAAAAGTCACAGCCCCAGGGGAAGTATAATTGGGAAGTAGGATTAAATCGTGTGTAAAGGTTTATACACTTAATCTTTACTTAGTTTTGATGAATATCTTCTTTGCTTCCTTTTTGTGTAAACTGTCTGAAATGGCTGGCAGGTGACATGCTTCTCGACTTTTGCTAATGTTGCAGTGTAAACAGGTGTGAAGATGTGCAGAGTGCGTCAGGTGACTCATCCTCCACTTTACTAATGTCTCTCCACAACATCTCCCCTCTTGTAGTACGATTAAATTTAGAAAGTCAATTAGTTTGGAATTTGGATGTAAACTCGTGGCCTGCCAATCCTGTCACAGTGTACTGCAGCAATGATCCCCTCTAATATATATAATTGTAGGATTTTTAAATTAATTCTTTCTGGAGTCATGGATAAGCGTTCCTATTACATATGCTGTAATGTAATTGTGAGTTGGGCTCCATTTATGAAAATACTGCAGCGCAGAATCTTCTTTTTACTTAGATGTTGATGACGGGGACACGGTGACTGATTTCATGGCACAGGAGCGAGAGCGTGGGATTACCATCCAGTCAGCTGCTGTCACTTTCGACTGGAAAACCCATCGGGTCAATTTGATAGATACACCAGGTAGGCAACCACAACCCGCGACACTCAACTTCATGGGTCACTGGTTCCATTAAAAAGAGATATCTGGGTTCTTTTTTATTCACAAGGGTACATTGCTAGTCTCAGTGCTTCTTCCAAGTGGTGTTCAACATGGAGGAGTACTGATTCATCAGCTGAGGGAGGGCGGTAGGTGGTAATCAGCAGGAGGTTTCCTTGCCCATGCTTGACCTGAAGCCATGAGACTTCATGGGATCCGGAGTCAAGGGTTGAGGACTCCCAGGGCCACTCTCTCCCGACTGTATACCACTGTGCCGCCTCCTCTGGAAGGGACAGGACATACCCAGGGATGGTGATGGAGTAGACTGGGATATTGGCTGAAAGGTATGATTCTGTGAGTATGACTATGTCAGGCTGTTGCTTGACTCATCTGTAGGATAGCGCTCCCAATTTTGGCACAGGTCCCCAGATGTTAGTGAGGAGGACTTCGCAGGGTCGACTGGGCTGAGTGTGTCTTTGTTGTGTCCAAAGCCGGTGACGAGATCGATGCTGGGTGGTCCGTCCAGTATTATTCTTATTATTGTTTTCTGTAGCGGTTTGGTACAACTGAGTGGCTTGCTAGGCCATTTAAGAGTCAACCACATTTCTTCCCTAAAGGACATTAGAAACCAGATGGGTTTTTAGGACAATGCAGTAGTTTCATGGTCACCATTACTGATACTAGCTTTTTATTCCAGAACTGAACTGAATTTAAATTCCCCAGCTGCCGTGGTGGGATTTGAACTCACGTCTCCGGATCATTAGTCCAGGCCTCTGGATTACTAGTCCAGTAGCACTACCACTATGCTACTGTATCCCTGTGACACGTAATTGTGCAGTATTTTAAAAGCTGGAGAAAACACTGAGGAAAATTAAACACTCAACTGTAGGCATTTATGCCGTCTAATGTATTCCTGAAGGAGAAGGCACTTGTTGTAAGACAGAATTGCAGTTTTATGTAAGATGGTTTTAAAGGGGCACTGCCTTTAAGAGAAAGACTTCTGGAGATTTTGTGGGGTGTAATGAGGTGGGAGAAATGCTATTTTTGTCATGACAGTGCCACAAACATAGAACTGACAAGTATTAACTCATTGATTTTAAAATGGAGCCTATTTCAATGTGTCACTGAAAGACACACTTCAACAGTGACTATGCTTCAAAAAGTACCTCATTGTGGGAGCGCTTTGGGACAACCTGCAATAGTGAAAGGCGCTATATAAATGCAAGATATACAGGTATCTGACATGCTTGTTAATTATAAATGTCTGAACTGAAGCTGAATGAAATGTAAATTTTCTGGGTAAAAAGGGAATCATTCCCTTTGCAGGGTGCAAATGATTCTGTTCAATCTACCTCACTTAAAAATACCTGAGAGAGAAACATATAATGGAGCCTCCATTATCTGCCTGCTGGTGGATAATGGAAACTGGTAATCAAGACTTCACAGCAATACCCTAGACATGGAAACAACTCAAATTTAATACAAATAAGTGAAATTAATCATTCCCAGGATGTGAGGTTAGAGTACAGATAGTGGAGATTGCAGTGTAAAGGCACAATTAAGGATTTGTACCTCATGAATAGAGTAGCCAGTTCTGAGAAAGGGATAAAGAAATACATGATGCAGAAGGGGTCTAGCGGGTTCAGTTGATACTTTCTTTAAAAATAAAAAAAATTGTAATGTACACAATTATGCGGGATATTATTTGCCCCCCCCCCCCCCACCTCAATTAACTTTCTTTTGTTCAGTGAATCATGTGCTATACACCTAAACTAAATTTCACTTCAGTGAATCTTGCACTTCGTCAGGTCACGTGGATTTCACGGTTGAAGTTGAACGCTCTTTACGAGTACTTGATGGAGCAGTGGCGGTATTTGATGCTTCTGCTGGTGTGGAGGTGAGCGATATTTTCTTAAAAAGCAAATGTCACTATAAGCACACCTTTCTAAAAGTCAAGCATACAAATAATTATTAGTTTCTGGTCCTTGTTTGCTTGCCTTAATTTTCAATTTTTCACTCCCATCTTGAAAGCAACAGTTCATGCTGTTGTACTCTTCCATGGAAGCTGGTAATCTCTGTACCTTGCATGCCGAGGAAAAGTGCTGTATTTCTTTAATTGCTATTATTCTTCAATCTTAGATATTAAACTAGTTAACAAATAAAATGTACCTATGCTATTGAATTGTAAAGTTTGTGTGTTTGGCTGTTTGAATACTGAAAGTACTAAAACTGGCTGACCACTTCACTCCTATGCAACATCTTTGTCTGTGTACCCCCCATGTTATGTATTTATGATTAGTTTAAAACATAATTGAGTAAAAATAGTGGTTACCCAGTTTCATCCTACTGGTGTACTTCTACTGTGTAACTATAATCAAATAGATATTAAAGATATAGGAGCTCTTTATTATCCATATCTCTCTCAAACGTAGTCTGATAAAGGGAGCACAGGATGCCCTTTCACGTTAACTGTATTGCACCTTAAGCACTTGGTCTTTCCTTAACACACTCTAGTGCCATTTGTGTTTTAGGCACAAACCCTGACAGTGTGGCGACAGGCGGACAAACATCATGTTCCTCGTATATGCTTCTTAAACAAGATGGATAAACCCAGAGCCAGGTAACATACTCAGCATCCACAGTAAGAAGTTGATGTCTTTTCTTTCCTTATTTATTTTCATGATGGATCTCGGTGCAGGGGAAAAAGAACATGTTCCTATTTTGGTACTCAGTCTTAGCATCTAACACTCCCAGCGAGGTTTACCATAAACTGGATATAAATCAAAATTGCCTCTAACCTGCTGCAACAACATGCCTCAGCCCCAACCTTAAAGCATTAAAATACCAGGAATTACCTGAACCAAATGGATACACATTAAAATCCTCAACGAATTGAGGAAAATAAAGGACGCTCGGGTCAATATTTTTAAATACAGGGTTGTGCTTATGGACTGGAGTATAAAAAAAGAGACCTGAATGGGGGGATTATAAACTAGTTAGTCTAACATTAGCACTGGGCAAAATACTCGAGCATCATATGGGATGCAATTAAGATTTACTGAAACAGCATATAAGAAGTAGTCGTTATAGATAGTTTTAGAAGCCATAGGGTTGATTTTTCTGGCTCTTGCACCTGGGAGTGGAGCATTCCTGGGGTGCAAGGTCCACATTACCAGGCCTGCGCCCCATTAATGCTGCAGAAGGCACAGCCTGACCAGCATTTAAATGAAGCAGGAGAGGACATTCCCAGCCACCCCCCCCCCCACCCCTTTCTAATTTCCCAGTGGCAACACTTGCTGGGCACCCAAGTGCAGAAATGCACTGAAAAAGGCTGGTGCTGTGGGCTGCCCTAGAACCCCCGCTGACTGGAGAGTCTGCAGCAGTACTGGGCGCAGGCTGAAGATTTGAAGGTAGGCCACAGTTTGTATTTTTTGCCCCTTCCATCCTGCCTGGTTAATGACCTGGGAGAGGGGGCCCAAGAAAATAGTCCCAATATGTCCTGTCTTGAGCATAGAATAGAATCATACGGTACAGAAAGAGGCCATTCGACCCATTGTGCTTGTGCTGGCTCTTTGAAAGAGTCCCACTCCCCCTACTCTTTCCACATAGCCCTGCAAAATGTTCCTTTTTAAGTATATATCCACTTCCCTTTAGAAAGTTACGATTGAATATGCTTCCACTGCCTTTTCAGGCAATGCATTCCAGATCATAATGACTCGTTGAGTAAAATATTTTCTCTTCCTCTCCCACCTGGCTTTTTTGGCAATTATCTTAAATCTGTGTCCTCTGGTTATCGATCCTCCTGCCAGTGGAAACAGTTTCTCCCTATCTACTCTATCAAATCCCCTCCTAATTGTGAACACCTCTATTAAATCTTCCCTTAACCTTCTTTGCTCTCGGGAGAACAATCCCAGCTTCTCTCGTCTCTCCACATAACTGAATTCCCTCATCCCTGGTACATGTAGTGGAATTCGTTTGAGGTAGGTCACTAAATTAGGGAATAAGGGTTATCTAGTGAACATAATTTAATTTTGAATTTCAGATGTCATTCAGTTCTGATGAAGGGTCCACACTTGAAACATTAACTTGCCTGTTCTCTCCACGGGGAGATTCTGACTAATCAGATGATTGTTTCCAGCATCTTCTGTTTTCGTTTCAGATTTCCAGCGTATTTTGCTTGATGAGAACTTTCATTTTGTTCTAGTTCTTATAGAATGCCTTTGTATTTGTGCAGTCTTAACTATACATTCCTAGCCACATTTGTGTTTGTGATTGACCAGTTGGTTTTGGAGTTTTGTTGGGGGTAAGTATATTGTCTCTTTTATCTGCAGTTTTTCTTACTCCATTGAAAGCATTAAACAGAAGCTGAAAGTGAAGCCACTTTTGCTGCAGGTAAGTTTTAACTTCAATCTGTAAAATAAAAATGTACTGTTTGAACATGTCTATGAAAAGAATATCATATTTGTCATTTGGATATCTTTTCATAAGTAATGAACCATGCCTTGCAACATAAGTAATGATATTAGACTTGCTTATTTCAGGGCTTTTTGAGTAGTTTTTTCAGCATCTTTCCTAATTCCATGCTTTTACTACTTAAATTGGGGCTTCTCAGTTTCACACATTCGTCTGCTTTTGCCGAGGAGGAAGGATGAATTATACTGCAAACCATTGGTACTGATGCAACTCGGTCTGCAGCCACTAGAGGGCTCACTTGTGTCACTCCACTGTTTCCCCCTGAGTTAGCGCACATCTCAAATTAATCATTTTGTAAATCTGGCTGCAGTTTGTCTATAAGATGGACAGAAACAGTGACAGTGAAAAACAGTAAATACTGCATTCTGGACTATTCTATGGCTAACCTCTTGTAGTTACAGCTCTAAATCTTATCCTAATATTTTCTAATTGTATTCTCTCTAAAGTATTCCACAATATTTTTGTGCTTTTGATAGTTAATTAGCTTACTTGAGGGAAAAAAATGGAATCTTCATTTTAACAGAAATTACCACTTTTTAACAGTATTTGGTAATCTATTGCTATTGAAACGACAGCTGTTTTATTGGCTGTTATACATTCAGAACATAAATTCCAACTGTTTCATAGAATATACAGCACAGAACCAGAATATACAGCACAGAACCAGGCCATTCAGCCCAACCAGTCCATGCTGGTGTTTATGCCCCACTCGAGCCTCCTTCCACCCTTCCCTATCAGCAAAACCCTCTATTCCCTTCTTCCTCATGTGCTCATCTAGCTTCCCCTTAAATGCATCTGTAATATTCACCACAATTATTCCCTGTGGTAGCGAGTTCCACATTCTCACCACACTCTGGGTAAAGAAGTTTCTTCTGAATTCCCTATTTGATTTCTTGGTGACTATTTTTATATTGATGGCCTCTAGTTTTGCTCTTTCCCACAAGTGAAAACACTCTCTCTGGCTGGAATTTTAAGTTGGAGGTGTGTAGGGAGCGGGTGTGCTGGAAAGTGATCGGGAAACCTGGGAGAACAGGTCGGGGGATGCCCGATTGCGGGGTGTTGGCCCGAGACAGGAACGGTGCATCCAGCAGGTAAGTGGAAAGGTACTTACCTCCTGGATCCGGCAGTCCTCACCTCCCTTTAGCTGGGGGGTTTTCCCTGAGGCCTGGGAAACCCGCCGCCCACTGTTAAATTTAAAATGGTGGATCACCATGAGGCACGCAGCCTCATTATTATAATTAAAGAGCCAACCCACCCCCTGCGAGCGGGTTGACTGCCCGCCCCCGTCACTGTCCCAACCCTCTTCCGTTAAAACCGGAAGTGGGCGGATTGGGGTTGGGATTCAGATTTTTAACTCTTTAACCTCCCACCTGACCCCAACCCACCTGTTTTTTGGGTTTAAAATTCTCCCCTCTGTTTCTACACTATCAAAACCTTTTATGATTTTAAAGACCTCTATTAGGTCACCCCTCAGCCTTCTCTTTTCAAGAGACAAGAGACCCAGCCTGTTCATCCTTTCCTGATGGGTATATCCTCGCAATTCCGGTATCATCCTTGTAAATCTTTATTGAACCCTCTCCAGTTTAATCTGTGATTGTTTTCTTCAAGTTGTTTGTCTCTGTTTTTCTTTGAGTGTTTTTTCCTAGTTGAACACGAATATATTTTCATACAGAGACAATGGGCACGTGATATAATGGTAATAATGATAAAAGGTGTGTGAATATTGAGGGTTTATTACACTAGTATTTAGCTCTTCACTTTAGATCATGTCTAAATAACCCCTGCTGTGATAAACCCCTGATATGATTTCTTTATGATGTATACTTATACTATGCAACCAACATTGCCTCTAAGCTATGCGGCTGCGCAGCTGTCTGCCGATCCCGCGCAGCCCGGGACCGACTTTTCAAATGTGAAATTTCGCACACGTGCAAAACTTTGGGCCGCACCGCCTGTTAAAGGGAACGCACACCCAGAAAAAAACATTAGGGGGAACGTTGTATGCAACATCTTGATAGTTTCATTAAGATTTTGGAAAGAATAAATAGAAATAGAAATTATTATGCTGCATAAAGTCAACAGCGTCATTAAGTTAATAGGGTAGATTTTCCTGGGTTTGCACCTGGGAAAGTTGGATTGCCAGAGCATAGTAAATACCAGAAAATCGGGCTGGTGGAGTAAAGGAGCCTGGTTAATTTTCTTTTTGTTAACTTAAATGGAGGAAAATCAGGCGGCTTCCTTTACAGGCTTGATTTTCTGCTGCGCCCAGTGAATCCAGTACACTGAGAGCAGACCCAGCAAAATCTACCCTCACGTGGCATGCTTCCTACTTACCCCTTGTTCAAAATTATTTGAACATTGATTTGGGACCGATTCGTTTTAAACACTGTGTAGAATCTGATTTGTGACTGATCATAGTGACATATTTTGTATTGTTTTCTTGCGGTATTTATTTCTTCTTTGATTCCAGCTGCCCATTGGAACAGGGAAGACCTTTATGGGGGTAGTTGACCTTGTCACAAATGAAAAAGTTATTTGGTGTCCAAAGTCCACTGATGATGGTGACGACGGCACAGTCTTCAGCCGAGATCCTTTAATGTCAACAGATGGGCATGAACTTTTAAAAGAAGCCAGAGATGCAAGATACACCCTCATAGAACAAGTAAAGTTTTAAAGTAAATGCTTACAGCATTTAATAATCTGCACCATACCCATATGTAAAAATAACGTATATATGTGTAATCTTGATGTTGTTTAATTTACTTTCCAAGATTTTGTGAGGTTATGCTAAGACATTAGCAGATATTTTTGTGGATGATCACAATGACTTTAAACGCTATTTTAAAACGAGGGCAGAAATTTACAATTTTACTCTGAAATAATGCAACATTCTATAATGTGCTTGCAGGAACTCAAGCCGTTAATAGGTATATAGGAACATGCAACAAAGGACAGGAAAAGACCAACCGGTCCATCAAGCCTGTCCCATTCCAACATGGTGCAACCCACATACACCATCAACGCACTCCTCCCCAGTCATGCAATTTTCCAGAACACAGGGAAAAAACGTAGCTCAATTTAGTAAAAAAACTCTGTGATTCTCTGACCATCCCGAGGCAATCAAACAAGCTCCAGGAGACCCAAGGACTGATATTACTAGTGTCGGTCTAGAACTCAAAATTAGTTCCACTTACAGGAACATGTCGAGCTCCCTTTGGGAGCCTGCAGTGAATCCACACTCACCGCATATACCAGCAGCCCATTCCACAGGTTGATCACTCTCTGCCGATACAAGTAATTCCTGGCACCTAACCTAACTGTGCTGAAGTCCCCCAATATTCTCATGCCTATCTAACTCAAATAACCTGTTCACATGGACAGAATCTAATCCCTTCAATATTTTAAAGACCACAATCGTATCCCCACAAAGTTTATGCTTCCCCAGAGTAAAAAGTCCTAGTTCCCTTAGCTTATCGTGATTATTAAGAGCCCTTAACACTAGGTACCAATTGAATGGCCATCCACTGAATCTTTTCCAGACACTGAATAGTACATTTAAAGTGACAGCACACATGGAAACATGCATAAAACATGTCTAAATTCAATTTGTGCTTGAAAGATTCTGATTTCTATTATTTTGATTTGATGTGATTTATACTACTGCGGTCAGTTGATACTTGACTGCCTGATTATTCTGCTGGAGTTAATTTGGAAACATTAGAAAATACTGATGTGGTTTATCATAAAACCTGCGACTCGTGAACTGCTTGGCGGGAAAAAAGTTACCAATTTCCATCAGAGGATTACATAAACTACTGAGTGTAGCCAGGGCTGACCTAGCCATCATAAACTCGAGAGCGTTTTATTAATGCAAAAAATAATTTCCATACAGACTTCGGGTTAAGGGAAGAGAATGAAAAATAGTACAAAAGCATTTTGAACAATATAGAGCCCTAGTTCTGATAACTTGCAATCATGTTAAAAGAACATGATTACCAAGTACTGTAACACAGGCTTGGCCACTTTTGCATTCCACAGATAGCATGTAACGATGGGCCTCCTTTTGTGCCGTAAATTTCTATGATTCTATATAACCGCTCAACCATTGGAGGCCATGCCTTCTGTTGCCTAGACCCTAAGCTCTGGAATTCCTTGCATAAACCTCTCCACCTCTCTTTCCTCCTTTTAAGATGCTCCAGACCCACAGCAATGTGGTTGACTCTTAACTGCCCTCTGAAATTGCCTAGCAAGCCACTCAGTTGTAACAAACCGCTACGAAAAAGAATGAAACCGGATGGAACACCCGGCATCGACCTCAGCACCAGCTACGGACACGGCAACGGCACACCCAGCCCAGTCGACCCTGCAAAGACCTCCTCACCAACATCTCGGGACTTGTACCAAAATTGGGAGAGCTGTCTCACAGACTAGTCAAGTAACAGCCTGACACAGTCATACTCACAGAATCATACCTTTCAGCCAATGTCCCAAACACCTCCATCACCATCCCTGGGTATATCCTGTCCTACCGGCAGGATAGACCCACCAGGGGTGGCGACACAGTGGTATACAGTCGGGAAGGAGTGGCCCTGGGAGTCCTCAACATTGACTCCGGATACCATGATATGGCTTCAGGTCAAGCATGGGCAAGGAAACCTCCTGTGATTACCACTTACCGCCCTCCCTCAGCTGATGAATCAGTACTCCTCCATGTTGAACACCACTTGGAAGAAGCACTGAGAGTAGCAAGGGCACAGAATGTACTCTGGGTGGGGGACTTCAATATCTATCACCAAGAGTGGCTCGGTAGCACCACTACTGACCGAGCTGGCTGAGTCCTGAAGGACATAACTGCCAGTCTGGGCCTGCGACAGGTGGTGAGAGAACCAACACGAGGGAAAAACCTACTTTACCTAGTCCTCACCAATCTACCTGTCGCAGATGCATCTATCCATGACAGTATTGGTAGCAGTGACCACCGCACAGTCATTGTGGAGATGAAGTCCCGTCTTCACACTGAGGACACCCTCCATCGTGTTGTGTGGCACTACCACTGTGCTAAATGGGATAGATTCAGAACAGATCTAGCAGCTCAAAACTGGGCACCCATGAGGCGCTGTGGGCCATCAGCAGCAGCAGAACTGTATTCCACAACAATCTCTAATCTCATGGCCCGGCATATCCCTCACTCTACCATTACCATCAAGCCAGGGGACCAACCCTGGTTCAATAAGGAGTGTAGAAGAGCATGCCAGGAGCAGCACCAGGTGTATCTAAGAATGAGGTGCCAACCTGGGGAAGCTGCTCCACAGGACTGCATGCATGCTAAAAAGCGGAAGCAACATGCTATAGACAGGACTAAGCGATCCCACAATCAACGGATCAGATCAAAGCTCTGCAGTCCTGCCAGATCCAGTCGTGAATGGTGGTGGACCATTAAACAACTAATGGGAGGAAGAGGCTCCATGAATATCCCCATCCCCATCCTCAATGATGGTGGAGCCCAACACGTGAGTGCAAAAGACAAGGCTGAAGCGTTTGCAACCATCTTCAGCCAGAAGTGCCGAGTGGATGATCCATATCAGCCTACTCCTGAGGTCCCCACCATCACAGAAGCCAGTCTTCAGCCAATTCGATTCACTCCACGTGATATCAAGAAACGGCTGAGCGCACTGGATACAGCAAAGGCTATGGGCCCCGACAACATCCCGGCTATCGTGCTGAAGACTTGTGCTCCAGAACTAGCCGCGCCTCTAGCCAAGCTGTTCCAGTACAGCTACAACACTGGCATCTATCCGACAATGTGGAAAACTACCCAGGTATGTCTTGTCCACAAAAAGCAGGACAAATCCAACCTGGCCAATTACCGCCCCATCAGTCTACTCTCAATCATCAGCAAAGTGATGGAAGGTGTCATCAACAGTGCTATTAAGCAGCACTTACTCACCAATAACCTGCTCACGGATGCCCAGTTTGGGTTCCGCCAAGACCACTCGACTCCCGACTTCATTACAGCCTTGGTCCAAACATGGACAAAGGAGCTGAATTCCAGAGGTGAGAGTGACTGCCCTTGACATCAAGGCAGCATTTGACCGAGTGTGGCATCAAGGAGCCCTAGTAAAGCTGAAGTCAATGGGAATTGGGGGGAAAACGCTCCACTGGCTGGAGTCATACCTAGCACAAAGGAAGATGGTTGTGGTGGTTGAAGGTCAATCATCACAGCCCCAGGACATCACTGCAGGAGTTCCTCAGGGCAGTGTCCTAGGCCCAACAATTTCAGCTGTTACATCAATGACCTTCCCTCCAACATAAGGTCAGAAATGGGGATGTTCGCTGATGACTGCACAGTGTTCAGCGCCATTCACAACTCCTCAGATAATGAAGCAGTACATGCCCGCATGCAACAAGACCTGGACGACGTTCAGGCTTGGGCTGATAAGTGGCAGGTAACATTCGCGCCACAGAAGTGCCAGGCAATGACTATCTCCAACAAGTGAGAGTCTAACCACCTCCCCATGACATTCAGTGGTATTACCATCGCCGAATCCCCCACCATCAACATCCTGGGGGTCACCATTGACCAGAAACTTAACTGGACCAGCCAAATAAATACTGTGGCAACGAGAGCAGGTCAGAAGCTAGGTATTCTGCAGCAAGTGTCTCACCTCCTGACTCCCCAAAGCCTTTCCACCATCTACAAGGCACAAGTAAGGAGTGTGATGGAATACTCTCCACTTGCCTGGATGAGTGCAGCTCTAACAACACTCAAGAAGCTCGACACCATCCAGGACAAAGCAGCCCGCTTGATTGGCACCCCATCCACCACCTTAAACATTCACTCCCTCCACCACCGGCGTACTGTGGCTGCAGTGTGTACCATCTACAAGATGCACTGCAGCAACTCGCCAAGGCTTCTTTGGCAGCACCTCCCAAACCTGCGACCTCTTCCACCTAGAAGGACAAGGGCAGCAGGCGCATGGGAACACCCCCACCTCCAAGTTCCCCTCCAAGTCTCACACCATCCTGACTTAGAAGTATATTGCCGATCCTTCATCGTCGCAGGGTGAAAATCCTGGAACTCCCTCCCTAACAGCACTGTTGGAGTACCTTCACCACACGGACTGCAGCGGTTCAAGAAGGCGGCTCACCACCACCTTCTCGAGGGCAATTAGGGATGGGCAATAAATGCTGGCCTTGCCAGTGACGCCCACATCCCATAAACAAATTAAAAAAAACGACCTCTTTGACCAAGCTTTTGGTCACCTGCCCTAATTTCTCCTTCGGTGGCTCGGTGTCAAATTTTGTCTTCTATTTCTCCTGTGAAGCACCTTGGGACGTTTTACTACGTTAAAGGTGCTATATAAATGCAAGTTGTTGTTGTAACAAACTTTATTCAACACAACTACCAAATTCAAATAGACACAATTGACCTTATTGAAAAATACATATCTTGCAGGACACTTCAGATCTGAATCAGTTTTGGTCATCCTACTGTCAAGACATCAATGTATTAGCGTGGGGTCGGAAAGCAACATAAATTATGATTGAGATGGAACACTCTAAATTATGAAGTGGGAGACTCACAGAATTGAGTTTGTTTTATTAGAGAAGATTGAAAGGGCACATCATTGAGATGTTTAAATGCTGAAAAGCAGCGTTATTGTAGCTGTAAGCAGGCTAATTTAACTTAAATTGTGATCTCAGAAAAATATGGCGCAAGCACAAAATTAATAAACTTCAGACATGACTAGCAATGAGAAGTAATTTTCCCCCTTACGAGGAGTAGTTTTATGAGCAGCAACTGTCTGAGATATGCCTCCTCCCCAAAGGCTATATAAATTGCCCATAATTTGCGGTCAACGGCGAAGCAAAGCTGTTCACCGCTGGCCCTGAAGCAAACTCGCGATCTCTGTGGCGAGAAGTTTGCTTTTTCGACGTTCAATTGATTTCAGCGCTCTGTAATGGGAATTCCTAGCGCAGCCAGTGTCTGAACAGTGAATGACTGATTGCAACTTCAGGATTTCCGCGTTTAGATGCGCAAACGCTAAATCCTGAAGTTGCGGTCAGTTTCAGAGGGGTAATGACGATGAACACTGGTAGTTCGCCTTCATTGCTCACCGCAAATTCCGGGCCGTGGCTTTGCATAAGTTTTGGATCAACTTATATCTATAGCCACTAGAGGGCGCTTCACGTAGTTCTAAACAAGCCAGAAAGTTTAGTACTTATTTGCATTTATTTATAATATCCTATTCCAGTGGAAACAGTTTTACAATATGAAACATTTTCCTGTTTTATGAGTTCACTTTATTTATACTGCAAAGTGGATTCAGAGACCACGCGTTTTAACAACTTCACATTTGCAGTTATTCAGAAGTCACTTTTAGACCTGCATGTGTGTAAGATTTTGGACATTTCCCAGTGTCTGTGGCAGTCCATATTGGACATTAATGTTAATAATGGAATACTGGCCTATTTGGGTTATACTCTTGGCCCACCCATGGCCAGAATGGTGAACTTAACAGCCAATAGCTCTGGCACTTTACCTTTGCTACTCATGGCGCTTTATCTCTGTGACATTTCGCACTAAATAAAAAGTAACACTGTAACTTTTGTTTGTACAGTAATAACAATTCAGATGCAACAACATAGTTGCCACGGTCAAACCATTACAAACGTCCTTGTATTGCTTCTAGAAAAACAACCAGACAGATTGCAAATTTATCAATAGAATTGTTCTTGTTTTGCACACTTTGAGGATAAAAAGTGTTTCAGAAAAAATAGAGTTCTGTGAGAAATATTCTAAATTTTATGTCATGCATTAATTTGGCATAGATTTAACGGTGATTGTTTCAATGCAGGTTGCAGAGTTGGATGATGAATTTGCTGAATTGGTTCTGGAAGTGTTAAGCGAGAACCTGGATGCAGTTCCTGCTGAAAAAGTGAGTTTCCTAAACCTTCTGAAGATTATGTCAGCATTACCTAAAACTCACATTGCTCTACAGTCTAGAAAGAAGCTGAAAGGTGGGACCTCATCGATTTATATCTTGCGTATCTGGTGTGAGCCTCACTAGATGGGGACGCGGGTTGGTCCTATAGTGTTGTAGCTCTTTCAACAACCCATGCTCCTGTCATGCCAGAAGTGAAACCTTACCCCCCTCCGCCCAAAAAACAATTAATAGGCATTTATATAGTGCCTTTCACATCCTCAGGCCATCACAAAGCACTTCACAGCCAATGAATCACTTGTTTTAAATTATTTATTCTCAGGATGTGGGCGTCCATGGCAAGGCTGGCATTTTTTGCCCTTCCCTAGTTGCCCTAAGAAGGTGGTGGTGAGCCGTCTCCTTGAACCACTGAGCAAATGCAGCTAGGTCCCACAGAGTAATGAGATAAATGATCAGTTAATTTGCTTTGGTGGTATTGGTCAAGGCTGAATGCTGGCCAAAAACCAGGAGAACTCCCTGATCATCTTCAAGTAGTGTCATGGGATCTTTTATGTTTACCTGAATAGACAAACCGGGCCTTGGTATAACATCACATCTGAAAGCTAGCACTTCTAACAATGCAGCACTCCCTCAGTACTGCACTGAAATGCACTCAAGCCTGTAGCCGGGCTTGAACCCATAACCTTCTGATTATTGATAACTTGAGGTCAGAATATTGGGCCAGACCAATAAGACAATCAAATAAATTCAAATTAGTGAAAGTCATTGTGCTGAAAGAATTCATCTGGGAGGAAGGTTTTTTTCTGAGCATTGGATAGTTATCTTTAGAAATTTAGAAAAAAAATTGACTGTTAGGTAATTTGCATATCAAGAAAAATTATAACATGAAACAGTTCATTAGCTGCTCAGTTACATTATGATGTGCAGTTACCTAGAAATACCAGTATTGTATCGTGACCCCATCAGTTTAGTAAATCTGAAAATTGAATGTAAAATAACATGACTTAAAAAAAAAACTAACCCTGGATGTTTTGAATGCAGTTAAACGCAGCAATCCGTCGAGTCACGTTGGCACAAACAGCAGTGCCAGTTTTGTGTGGAAGCGCACTGAAGAATAAGGGTGTGCAGCTGTTAATGGATGCCATCACGATGTATCTGCCAGCACCAAATGAATGCCAACGTGACTTTATGTGAGTATTTGAGTTTCAGGAATGATGGTACAACAACTTCACCAGAGCATAATCAAACAAAAACTGACACCAAGTTAAAGAAGGAGATATTGGTATTATATTAGGGTGACTAAAAGCTTGGTGAAAGAGGTAAGTTTTAAGGAGGGTCTTAAAGGAGGAGACCCATCACCAAGGCCACCTATTTCCACCTCCATAACATTGCCCGTCTCCTCCACTGCCTCAGCTCATGTGCTGCTGAAACCCTCATTCATGCCTTTACCTCTAGACTTGACTATTCCAACGCTCTCCTGGCCGGTCTCCCATCTTCCACCTTCTATAAACTTGAGCTCATCCAAAATTCTTCTGCCCTTATCCCAACTCGCACCAAGTCCCATTTGCCCATCACCCCTGTGCTCGCTGACCTACATTGGCTCCCGGTCCATCAACATCTTGATTTTAAAATTCTCATCCTTGTTTTCAAATCCCTTCATAGCCTCGCCCTTCCCTACCTCTGCAACCTCCTCCAGCCCTACAACTCTCTGCACTCCTCCAATTCTGGCTCTTGCGCATCCCCGATTTTAATCACTCTACCATTGGCAGCCGTGCCTCCAGCTGCCTGGGCCCTAGGCTCTGGAATTCCCTCCCTAAGACTCTCCGCCACTCTACCTCTCTTTTCTCTGTTAAGACACTCCTTAAATCTTACCTCTTTGACCAAGCTTTTGGTTATCTGTCCAAATATCTCCTTATGTGGCTCGGTGTTAAATTTTGATTGATAACGATCCTGTGAATTGCCGTGCGACATTTTACTATCTTAAAGGTGCTTTATAAATACAAGTTGCTGTTGTTGTTGATCTCACCCGTTTTACATCCTTGCCACAGTTGTAAGTTCTGCACATAGATTCTTAGGGGAGAAATTCATTATAGCCCCGTTTGGGGCGCTAAATTTTAAAAGTTGAGAAAATTAGCGCCAGGTGCTAATGTTTCTTAACTTTAAAAAAATTCGGTTTTGCGCTCCAGGAAGGAAGTGGAGCGCTAAATCAAACGCTCCACTTCCTTGTTGGAGCACAATCGGCAGCAGGTGAGGCGGAGACTTCAGCAGTGTTGCTCACTGGGCCGTGCAGCGCTGCCGCGTTCAAAGGCTCCTTCCCTCCCTTAAAGGGAAGGGCCATCGCTGCAGGCTCTGCAATATAAAAATTACCTACCTGGACCACCAAGGCAGCCGCGATCCCACGCAATCAGCCCGGCACTCGAGCAGAGTGCCGGGCTGATCGATCGCAGGCAGGAACCCACGAAAAAAGCTGGAACAAGAAAGGTAAGTTTTTTTTTTTACTTACCTCAGCCACCTCGTCTTTAATCATCGCCCCTGAAGTGGCCGGCCGCCCGATGCACGCCTCCTGCAGCTGTCGCTGTTTTCAACCGGCGCTACTGCAGGGGGCAGAAATCAATTTCGGGTCTGGGGCGATGCACACGGCGATGATGTCACGATCTCCAGGCAAAGGAGATCGAAGCGCAACGCTGTAGCGCCGCTGCAAAACTCCCGCCGAATATGGCGAGAGTCGATGTCAGCGCCACGCCCGGTCACAAAGCCATTTGCACCCCGTTAGCGCAAAGGCACCAAATTTCGCCTCCTTAATCCATAAATGGGGCCAGACAGTTGAATACTACATATTCATCAGTTTTGGACAAAAAAAATCCTTGGTTGATTAGCCGTTCTCAATGTTGAGTGCTTCATGATGCAATGTAATGTTCTCATCTTTGGTTTGCGAATAGTGTTTGGTTGAGCCAATCTTCCACGTAATTCAATAATGAGATCTCTGATAGGTCATTTTGGATTGTTTTGTTAATTTAATGTCTGTGTATTTTTTGATATAAAAACAGAAAGTTGTTTATATATTTTTTTAAGTTTTTCTCACGTTGACATACGCCCCATTGCATTTTCAGACGTTGTTATGGAGATGACCTGTGTGCTCTTGCCTTTAAAGTTGTTCACGATAAGCAGCGTGGACCTTTGGTGTTTGTCCGCATCTACTCTGGTACAATGAAACCTCAGTCAGCCATTTATAACATCAACAAAAACTGCACGTGAGTATTTATCGGGCTGCTATAAAAATAAAGGACTCCCACCCAACCCCATGGATAAATGAAAATTCTAAACAAAAAAAAAATAATAATTTTGGAAAGCATGGCTTCTGGCATAATTTCAATTTATATTTTTTTGATGTGTTTCAGTGGTATTGCTGCTGGGGAATGGAATACTTGTTTCACTTTTTGGCCTCCAGTATCAGCATCAAGCACCTCCAGTTCAGTTATAGTACAGGTTAGACACACACATGGCAGATATGAGAAATAGCATTTTACAATATAGGAAGTACAAGGTATGGAGCCAAGGTAGGTGGATTGAGTTAAGATACAGATCAGCCATGAACTCATTGAATGGCAGAACAGGCTCGTGGGGCTGAATGGCCGACTCCTATGTTCCCTTCCGAGGTTGGATTTCAGTCGAAGTTAAATGAATCTCGATAGGAAGATAGATTTGCACTGCTAGTCTGGTCAAAGTGTTAGTGTGTATAAAATTCTGATCAGACTGGCAGTGCAAACCTATGCTCCCATTGACTCTGTGGAATGAACTTTCCAGTGTGGCACTGGCCAAAACTAAGCCAAAATAATCCCTGGCAGCAGCTGGTACTGAGGCCACCACTTGTAGGAAATCAGCAGTACTGCCTGACCGTGGTTCTTCTGTGCATCAAACCTGGACTGCAAAGTATAGGCACTGACTGAGAAGTGACAGAACTACGGTAAAATGTGCGCAAATTGCCTGCCGCATTTCTGTATAGCGACTACACTTCAAAAGTACTTTGTTGGCTGTATATCCGCTATGTGAGGTCATGATTTCGTGAAAGGTGCTCTATAAATGCAGTTCTTTCTTTTAATGGTTCTAATTAGAAATGTAGTTGAACTATTATTATATTTAGGTCTTACAATTACAACTAAGATTGTGGCTGAGTCCAGCACTGGAAGCTATAGCACTGAAGAAAGTTACATACAAACTAAGATCTTGGCTGGACCTCTTTCAGAAATGATATCAGTCATTGGTTGACCATCTATAATCACTCCGTTACCCATACTGAAGCTTGAGCGATTTTAAATGCATAAGTACAGCACTTTTAACCGAAGAAAGACTAAGGCCCTGATATTGGGGGGGTCGGTCTGGAGATCGGTGCTGGGGTGGGGGTTGGGGTGGTCAGTTGATCACGGCGTTAGCTTGCGAGGCCGCGGGGGGTGGAAGCACTCCTGCTCCTCCTGGTCCATAAGCACTGCTGGAAAAACACCTACCTGCTGGATCCGGCCATTTTCGCCTACCTTCAGCTGCCAGTTTTCCCAAGCCCTTGGAAACCCGGCCCATAGCCATTAAATGTAAAAGTCTGTTAAAATCTGAGTTACACAGCCTCATTAGCATATTTAAATTACTGATCCACCTCTCGAGAGCAGGCTCCTTGTCTGCCCCCCAACCTGCCCTGGTTAAACCGGAAGTAGGCGCGTTTGTGGCAGGTTGCGGTTGGGTTTTAGATTTTCAGAAATTAACCGCCCTCCCATCCTGGCCTAAAATTCAGGGCTCTATTATTATATATTGAGAGATTATATTCATTCAATATCTAGCTAGATGAAGAGAACAAACATAAAAAGGTTGTATATGTTAAATTGTATCTACTATATTGTTTATGGGTATATAGTAGTATTTCATTGCATGTAATATTTTTCTGTAAATAGTGGACAATTTGGCTCAGTTAACTGCACATGTGGGTTTTTAAATTACAAACATATTTTTTGAAAAACTAGCATTTTTCACTGCAATTACTCTTGCTTGTTTGTGCTGTGTAGGGAACGAATGAGTCGCCTTTTACTGCCATTTGCTGACCAGCAAATCGAGATCCCTGCACTACAGGCTGGAAACATTGCACTGACTGTGGGACTCAAACAGGTGGGAACACTCTACCTCTGTACACTCACATTTTCTTTAACATTGATTAGCTTCTTGAAATGTTTGCTTTTGTACAACTTAACTAGATTTGAGTCTGCGTGTTGACAGGTGCGACTGTTGTTGCTGCTGCTGTTGATGATGATGATGTAGATGTAACACAGACCTTTAACTTTTCTGCCATTATATAATTGCTAATGCGACTCGGAGATCTGGCTGAAAAATCATATTGGGCTCCCAGAATAATATGTTGTTAGATCATTTCTTGTTTTTGTCCCATTCCCTCTCCCCAGTTTTACTCACTACGAACGCCACCCAAGAAGGGAATAAGTAGTTGGCGACATGAATGTGTGTAAATTCTGTCCCATGTTTGGCCAATGGGTGGTGAGCTTTTTTTGGAAGGGAAGTGAAGATTGAGTTGATGTTTTTCCTACCACAGAAATGTTGAAGTGGGGAAAAAAAACTAAATATAACAGGGTGCAATTTCCGCAGGGTTCCCCCATTTTCCACTGTAACCCTGGAGAAACAGCAGAAAGCGCTATTTACATATTTTGGGGTTTTTTCCACTGACCTTCCATTGAAGTTAATGTGTGAGATCAGAACTCCCATAGAAATTCCAGGCGAACGTGTATATATTTGGCCCAGGTTAATGCGTTATGCCTAGTAACTTGTAAATAGCCTTAATTTCATTATTGTTTTGCAGCCCTATGGAGATGGTCATTTCACTGTTTCCCTTGCTCTAGGGAACTTTTCCATTGCCATCAGGGACATCGGAGTAAATCGGCATTGGTTTGGATGCCAATTGGGAGGCACCCAATTTCGGAAATGTCAGCAGCAGTTCAATGCACAATTTTACACAGAAGGCATTTGCCCATCACAAGCAGAGACCATACAATGTCAACATTTGATATATTTTTGCATTGCTCTCAGACAGCAACTGGTGACACAGTAGTTTCATCAAAGTCATCAGCAGCAGCTGCAGCCCGTCAAGCAGGGAAGGAATCTGGGAAAAAGCACAAAGAGCAGGAAGGTCTATTGTTGGCTGCAGTTGAGATTCCAGAGCCAGTCTTCTTTTGCACAATTGAGCCACCATCTATGGCAAAACAACCAGGTGCAGTACAATGCTTTATTAATATCCAACTTTATTTTCTTGACCAGTAATGAGACTGCATTTTGCAGGTTTTTACAGTCCTTGCTGTACACCCAATCTGTAGACCATAGCAGATATATTTCCTGTTTTATATTTTCAAATCGATACACAAAAGTTTGTTTCTGCATATAGATCTGGACCATGCTCTTACCTGTCTCCAGCGGGAAGATCCCAGTTTAAAGGTGAAGATTGACCCAGATTCTGGTCAGGTGATGTATAACCTTGCAGTCACTAGTCATACATTTTTGCTTCGCTGTGTAATGTTGTGCTTATCTTTTTGAAACTTGAATGCTGTATTCATGGTACTTCTGTAGATAACAGGTTAACTTCATTAGATCTAATTTTTATTAATTTTTATGTGCAGTTACCCAACTAGAAGTCAAACTGGAATTTCAACCATTATAAAGGCATGGTGCACAGGCAAAGTCCTGTGCTTATGACTGTGTTGAAATGTTATGGTATCAAAGATCCACTTTACAGCCTGGCTGTTTAAACTGACAACTCGGAGTGAAAAGAATGTCCCGGTTGACTGAACTTGTCTCTCTTTCTGGAGAACCATTTCCTTTGAGAAACTTGCAATCAATCAACAGTGTAGCAAGTTGGCGATTCAATGCATTCTGCATCACACTGTATCTCTTTCCCCACCCCCACCATTTATACTTGCACTTTATCTTCACAATTAGAAGTACAGGAAACTCTTTATTAACCGGCATCGACGGGACCGGCGTGGTGCCGGTTTATCGAAAGTATCGGATAACGGAGAGTTACATCTACCGAGGCTATTTTTAACAAGAGACTCCAGGCAGCGCGGGAGAATCAACTCCTGCTACTGCAGTGTTTCGGACTTCCGACAGCGCCAGGAGGCCGAGTAGTGGCACTTTTGAAAACTACCCCTACTGACTAAATCGGCGTTCGCGGACTCGGACTCGGGATCGGCAACATTGCCGGTTATTTGAGAGGAGTTTTCGGAGTACTCGGCGTTCGCGGAGACTCGACTGCGACTCGGCAACATTGCCGGTTATTTGAGAGGAGTTTTCGGAGGATGATTTTTGCCGGTTAAGCGAGAATTCTGGATATTTGGGTGCCGGATAAACAAAAGTTTCCTGTACTACTTGGTTCAATATTAATTGGGAAGGCTGATCTTTCTTTGGGTAGATTAGTGCACAAAACCATTTACCATATTATGTAAAATGAAGAATATTGTCAAGACAATGAATATATCAAACAGTAGTGAACAATCCTTACACTACTTGATACAAGTACAAATTATTTAATTAATAGTAAGAGCATAGGAACAGGAATAGGCCATTCAGCCCCTCGAGCCTGTTCCACATTCAGTTAGATTATAGTCGATTTGTACCTCAACTCCATTTACCCTCCTGAAACATTAGTTGACTGTTATCTGTTGCTTTGATAGACTGTTTTATGTGGAATGGGTGAGCTGCACATTGAGATAATCCACGATCGAATCAAGAGAGAATATGGAATTGAGACATATCTCGGACCACTCCAGGTGGCCTACAGAGAAACTATAATGCAATCTGCAAGCTCAAGTGGTAAGCTCTTAATGCGCTGTAATATTCAGTCTTTTTAATGCCATTGAAGAAATGTCCTAAGTGAGATGTTTTGGTTCAGATTTTCCACTAAAGTTACACCAGCTGCCCAGACAGAGGCAGAAACTTCTTCAGACTCCACTCCATTGACTCCTCACATGGCCCTGTTGCTTCCAGTATTTCCCAACAAAAGTGAAATGAGGCGTATAACACATCAACCCAGAAATGGGCAGGCATGTTATAATTACTCTTAAATGACAGTAATACACCACACAATGTATTTCCTGCCAGATGCACCTTAGTAATATTGGCTGCTAACGACATCTGCTTGTTTCTAGCATTATTATGAGCAGAGGGGGGGATTTAAATACCCCAAAAGGAGTTGAATCGACTGTCCTGCAATCAATTCAGTTCTACAGCCAAGCAGAGGCTGGGGAGCCCACCACAAAAATATAAACTACCCTGGCTGTGGAATATCATCCAGAGTCCAGGGTTCATCTTTGTCACTGGCAGAAGTCCCAGCCTGGCAAAGATGCATCGGGATTCTTCAAAAAAAAAAAAAAAATTCCAGCCTTCATCTTTGTAGTATGGAGGCCAAAGGTTAAACCAGTTGCAACAACAACAAAAAATATTTTGCATGAAATCATAATAACACAATACCTTTTCAATCAAAATAAAGTAGAAGAATGTCTGTATAATGGTTTAAGCCCCACTCCAGAGACTTGAGCACATAATCCAGGCTGAAGCTTCAATGCAGTACATTTGGAGGTGCTGTCATTTGGATGAGGCATTAAACCGAGGCCCCTTCTGCCTGCTCAGGTAGATGCAAAACAACCCATGGCACTATTTGAAGAAGAGCAGGGGCGTTTTCCTGGTGTCCTGGCCAACATTATTCCTCAACCAACATCTCAACTCAACTAAAACAGATTATCTGGTCATTTATTTCATTTCTGTTTGTGGGACTTTGCTACATGCACAATGGCTGCCCTGAATACCTATAAAACAACAATGACTACACATCAAAAGGAGCGGCTGAGGACTATATATGAACGCTATATAAATGCAAGTTGTTTCTTTCTTTTAGATACACTGGACAGAACAGTAGGGGATAAACGCAACTTGGTAACAGTTGAGCTTTCTGTCTGTCCATGGCTAGGAGAAGGACCAATGCCAACACCTCTGATTGAGATTTCAGATCATGCAATGGAGCAACTTTCTAAAGAAACTCGGCATGCTGTAGAAAATGGAATTAAAAACTCGTGTCTGCAAGGTGCTAAATAATATGTCTAATCTTTGTCATTAAATGTATTCATTTTTTTAAATTTCACTTATTTGCATACATGACAAACTGTACAGATTCTGTAAGTTGCATAAAGTGTGAAGCTTGAAGCAAATGGCAATTAAGTCCATTTACATCTTGTTATAGGTCCTCTGTTGAGATTCCCTGTTCAGGACGTCGTGGTTGCACTGCAGTCTCTACGTGTCCATCCTGGAACATCCATGGCAATGATTTCTGCTTGCGTGTCACGTTGCATGCAGAAGGTAAGGCCTTGGGGAAATTCATCCTAAATACTAGGGCTGTAACTCTCAGTTGTTTTTGTAGGCAGTAACTGATAACTGCATGTGTGCGCAAGGTAATAATCTGATTGAGATGTTCAAACAACATCATAATCCAGAAGAGTACTTTTCAGAGTTCAGGTAGCAATTGTAATTAAATTGTGCCTTGGAAGTGCTCCAGGATACCAGTTATATGCACTATTGCATTTTATTGGTAGTTTTGGTGCATGGCTCTATTATTGCGCCACTGATTGATGCAAATGCCCATTAATACTTGCTGAATTTGCACTGAAACGTTAATGTTTTACTGAAAATCTATTGAATAATGATGTGCAGTGAGCCTGTAATAGAATGGCAAACAGTGTTGCAGTAGTAAACAGCAACCATATTTCTTTAGTGCTTCACACATGCCGGAAGGCATCTCAAAGCACTTTACATTAAGGAGGAAAATAAATGGGGACATCGAGCAAGAGGGGAAGAGGGAAAACTGGAGAGTTTACGGTGGTGAACTCAAGGCACGGTCAACAAGACTTTTGAGTAAGTTTTTTGGAAACCGGAAAGGGAACGTGGAGGTGATGTTGTTCCCACAACATTGCTGCTCTTGTCCTTTTTGGGTGGTAGTGGTCTCAAGAAAGGGAGGTGCTATTTAACCTTGGTAAGTTGCTGCAGTGCATCCTGTAGACAGTACCATCTACAACCACAGTGATGGAGGGGATGCCTATTCAGTTGAGTGGCAGGAGCATCAATCAGGGAAACTTCTCTGACCTGGTTGGTGTCAAGCTTCTTGATTGTTGCAGCTGCACCCATCTAGATGAGTGGTGAGTAATCGTCTTACTCCTGACTTGAGCCTTTTAGATGGTGGAGAGGTTTTGAGGAGTCAGGAGGTGAGCCACTCATTGCAGAGTACCCAGCTTCTGCCCGGTTCTTGTAGCCACAGTGCTGATATGGCTGGTCCAGTTAAGCTTCTGATCAATGGATACCCCCCATGGTAGTGGGAAACTTAGCAATGATTGTGCTGTCGAAGGTTAGGGGGAGATGATTGGGCTTTCCCTTGTTTGTGCTGGTCATTACCTGGCACTTAGTTGCCTGCCACTTGTCAGCCCAAGTCTGAATATTATTCAAGTCCTACTGTAGGCTGACATGGGCTGCTTTATTATCAGAGGAATTGTGAATGGAGCTGAAAACTGAAATCATCAGCAGGCATATGCACTCCTGGTGTTCTGATGGAGAGAAGGTCTTTGTTGAAGCAGCTGATAGGGAAATAATTGGCTGTCTTAGCTTTATTCTATTTTTTAGATAGGACATAGCTGGAGAATTTTCCACATTATTGAGAGGATGTTAGCATCATAGCTATACTGGAGCAGCTTTGCTAAGGGAAGGGCTACCTATGGTGACAGGTCTTCAGCGCTATAGCTTGGAGGTTTTCGGGGTCCATAACCTTTACTGTGTCCAGTCCATTCCAAACTGTTTACTCCCCCCAAGGAGGATAGTCACTGGCTGGTCATCAGACAACTGACAAACCTGGATTTGAATCCTCATATGGTGGACAAGCAGATACCAGGGGCTCCTTGTGAGCAGCGTGGTGAGGAGCACAACTTACCATAAGATGAGCGAGTGCATTGCACTTAATTTTCCACTTCCACTAGTGTGCACTCTGCATCCATCCATATCTTCACCTGGAGCTAATAAGATGACCACAGAAATTTGGGAGCAAACAGTAGTCTTCTATTTGAGTTCATCTAAAACCTGCTAAACTGCATCCGTATTGGAAAATCTAGATTTCTGTGAGCAGCAGTATGGGAACTTGCTACATGAGGAAAAAAATCCACAAACCAAGCTTCAATGTTAGAGTTTGCAATACCTTGAGGAACCATTCATAAAAGCTGCTACAGTAGCGCATAATTACACACATTGGCCATAGTCTTGGGTGAAGGTTGTTTGCTTGCCCTTGGAGAACGTTGCATAGCTCAGGAAGATCTAAAAGGGAGGGAGAAAAGAACTTGTTTCCCTCTTTTGAAGAGGCATTTTCTCCTGAGGGTTAACCTGCTGCCAGGCTACTTACATTGCCTCTGGAATCAGCTGCTAAGACGCGCACAAGAGTGGGATAACTTACCCCTGCTTTCTCCCTGTAGGGAAGGGCATTGCCTTTTCTGAGCACTATGATTCACGCCTGCGATCATCGACTTCAGCACATCGATAACCGCAGGCGTGAACCATATCGTGTTGCTTTGTGATACAGCACGTTGAGACTCTAAAGCACTGCTAAAATAGGAACTTGGGGGGGAAAAAAAACTGTAGCTTTCACAAAGACGTCAGTGTAAAAAGGGAACTTGAAACCTGTTTTGCAATGAAACCGCATTCATCCTGCTTTATTTTTCCGATCTGCTTGCAAACGCCCCATCTTATTTGGCTCAGCCATCTCTATCCACTTGTGTTGGGTATGAGTAACTGTAACTAAACTAGCCAATGCTTCCTGTGTGGAAGTCAGGGAACCAGCTGTTTAATTTAAAAAGTCATTATCAAACACTCAATACAAGCAAACAACCAAAAAGCAAATGAAGACATAATGGGGTAAACTCACTGGGCTGGATTTTGAATGACCCGTGGAGTTGGGTTTGGAGGCGTGTGGGGGGTTAAAGTAGCAGATTCGGGGGTCCCGACTCCAACACGCCTCCACGCAATTTTGACAAAATGGGTCGCGGGGTTCCCGACTCCGTCCCGCCTCCAAGAGGCGCGAAAGGCCATTAACGCTCTTAACTATCCCTAAAGTGGCTCAGTAATGCCATTTTGAACCATTTTAGCTACTTTAACCCTTTTCCCACGTGAAGCACGCCTGATGGGAAACACTGCAGTGAAACCTGGTGGGAGCACAAGTGGATTGCTGACTATCAGCTGCAGCTCAACCTTTAAATAGGAGAAAAATGAGAAGTCGCACAACACCAGGTTATAATCCAACAGTTTTATTTGAAATCACGAGCTTTCGGAGCGCTGCTCCTTCGTCAGGTAAAGTGGGGGAATACAAATCAGCAAAGCATATATAGACAGAGAACAATGTGTTTCTGACTGCCCTCCATCACACCTCGGCAGAGATACAATCAGTCAGGAAGGCATTACATCAAAGACACAGCAAAATACAGCTAAGACAATGAGGTGGGGTCACAGGGGGTCCAACGTGTCAAATGCTGCAGTCTGCAGTTAAGCTTTTTACTTTTTATTTAAAACTGGAAATCACATCTGTGAACAAGACAACGACGACTCGAATCTGGATGACTCTACATCATGTAGCGTGACATGAAACCAAGATCCCGGTTGAGGCCGTCCTCATGGGTGCGGAACTTGGCTATCAGTTTCTGCTCGATGATTTTGCATTGTCGTGTGTCTCGAAGGCCGCCTTGGAGAACGCTTACCCGCAGATCCGAGGCTGAATGTCCTTGACTGCTGAAGTGTTCCCCGATTGGGAGGTAACAATCCTGCCTGGCGATTGTTGCGCGGTGTCCGTTCATACGTTAAATAGGAGATTTGATCAGCCATCAATTGCAGGTGGCAGGACTTTGTTGCAACAGGTCTGGGGGAACTTTTAAAAGGCATAACCACAGCTCTGGAAGTTTGGAGCCTGACACCCAACTGCAGTGTGACCTCCTGGGAAACCCCTCTCGCCACCCTCATTGAGGGCTTCCTCAACTGAGACATATACCAGAGGCATGGGAGCCATTTATTTCCTTCCCTCCTGGATATCCGATGAGGAGGAACAGCAGCCGCGGCACCAGCAGAACCATGAACAACAGCACCACCAACAGCAGCAGCAACACCAGGAGCGCCAAGCTGCTGCTCACCCACCTGAAGCTGCACAGGACAGAAGGGGCCAGCGCATGGAAGGCGCAGGAGATACCCCTCAACCAGGGTCTACAGAAAGAGGGTCAGCTACCTCAACATGTCTGAGCAGCAGTGCCAAAGGCGGCTCCGACTTTCGCGAGAGGTACTGGGTGACATCTGCGCAATGCTGCAACAAGACCTGGAGCCCAGAGGACCAGGTGGACGCCCCTTACCAGTGGCCGTCAAAGTCACCACCGCACTCAACTTTTTTGCCTCAGGCTCATTCCAGGGATCAGCAGCAGACATCAGCGGCATCTCCCAGGCGGCCGCACACACCTGCATCACGCAGGTAACCGATGCCCTCTTTGCCATCATGCACAATCACATCCATTTCACCAAGGATCGAGCAAGTGTCACGGCGCGTGCGGTTGGATTAGCTAATCTGGCAGGCTTTCCAAGGGTGCAGGGCGTCGTTGACTGCACACATGTGGCCCTTAAGGCACCCCATCGCAATCCAGGTATTTTTGTCAACCGCAAGGGCTTCCACTCCCTCAACGTTCAGCTGGTGTGTGACCACAACAAGGAAGTTCTGCATGTTTGTGCCAAGTACCCTGGCAGTTGCCATGACTCCTTCATACTGCGTCAGTCTAGTGTGCCTCCGCTATTCAGTCCGCCAGACCAACTTCACGGATGGCTACTTGGAGACGAGGGCTATCCCCTGAGGACGTGGCTAATGATGCCGTTGAGGAGCCCATCCAACGCAGCTGAGGAGAGCTACAACTCCAGCCACATTTCCACCAGATCCATAATCGAGCAAACCATCGGTATGCTGAAGATGCGCTTCAGATGCCTGGATAGATCAGGTGGAGCCCTGCAATACTCACCAGCCAGGGTCTCCAGAATCGTCGTGGTTTGCTGTGCACTTCACAACATGGCACAGCGTCGTGGCTTACAGATGCCGGAGGACCAAGTGGCTCCTCACATAGCCTCCTCAGATGAGGAGGAGGAGGAGGAGGAGAGAGAGAACGAACAAGTTGCAGAGGCCCCTCAACCAGCGGCAGCATTATGCGAGACCATAGCTGCAAGGAACGCACTCATCTTGGCCAGATTTGCTTAGCCTAGACAAGAAAGCACTTTTGCCTCGCAGCTTCTTACCAGAGCTACGACAATGGCCCAGACCCAGCGGATCCCTAACAATGTGACCACCATACTGACAATTGCAAGTTATCCTAAGGCCTCATTGTGGAAGTCCCATTAGCAAAATGACAGATGCCACAACTGCAGCTGTAGCCATCAGAGTTTTTATTTACACTTTAGACCTGATGGCTTCTTAACAATACACATCAAAATTCACCCAAGTGACTACCCTTGTGACTATTTGTGCAGTTTCTTTCTCTTACGCGTGCTCCTACGTGGTGCTTCCCCTGTGGCTTCAGCAGAAGTGGAGGCCCCCTGCTCACTTTGTTGTTGCTCCTGTCTCGACTCCTTTGGCGGGCGTCCTCTGGGGTTGCGAACCTGAGAGGGCTCGGCAACAGTCTGCTGCTCCTGCGGCTGGGCAGGGGTTGAGACGCTGATCTCACTTGGGTGCGGACTCTGGTGGGGCTCTGAGCGAGGACCTGTCAGTGGCATGGAAGTGTGAGTGCTTGGAGAGGAGCCCCCACCTCCTTGTTGTGTGCCACCAACATCCCTCTCATGGGTCAGGTCCACCTCAGCGCTTGCAAGTGGCTTGAGAGCACCTTGCTGCACATCAGGGGGGCCATGGGGACCCGTATCTGCACTGGAAGTCCTACTCAGAAGGACTTCCATGAACGTCTGGTTTCTCTGTTCAATAGATGACCATCGCTCCTCCAGAGATGTCATTCTATTCAGAACAATGACCATGTTTTCTGCACTCTGGCGACTTATCACCTCCATGGAGGTTGCCATCCTTTCCATGGTGATGCGTTCATGCGCCAATGACTCCACAAAGGCTCTGCTCATGTTCGCTATGGACTCCTCCATTCGCTCCACACTCGCAGCGACCCTGGAGATAAAACCTGTCAGAGACTCCTGCATCTGTTCCTGGAGTCCCAGCACTGCTGATCTTATGGATGGCCCCAGAGGCAGAGGGTCGACATGCAGCTGAGCCGAGCTAGGAGAGTCCTGCGCCCTCCGACTAGGACTCTCCACTGCTGTCCCTGTCTCCACCATCTGCTGATGCTCACTTGTGAGCTGTGATACACCAGGTGACAACACTACTCTATGTCCCGAGGGTCCCACCGAGGTGTGAGTGTCTGCGCTGGTGCTGGGTGCGCTTAGTTCTGCTGACGCTGCGCCCTCAGAGGTTGCAGCTTCCTCTGAGGAGTCTGTCTGCTCAGGCTGCTCCTCCTGGCTAGTGGGGACGGGTGCTTGCGATGGTCCTGGGGGGGAGTAAAGGAAAGAGTCAGAGATGTGATGCCAAGGTTACATGCACATTGCATATTGCAGATGATCATAAATCCATCTGTTAGAGCTTCAGATTCATTATCAGCGACTCATGCAATGTCAATGAGAGAGATGGAACACTATTCGGTCACCAGCTTGCTCTGCTGCACCCGTCTGTCCGTCCCCCACTTGCGTTTCCTCCTGGACGCCCACGATCTCCAGGACCGCCTCCTCCCAGGGGGTGAGCTGGGCTAATGAGGGTGGGCCTCCTCCTGTCCTGGCTCTTTCTCTTTTATTGTGAGCTCTCTTTTCCTGCAATGAGGGAGACAAGTGGAGTTTGAGTGAGATTGAAGGAGTGAGTGTAGAGAGTCCATAGCATAGATGCTTAGAAGGAGACAAAGATGGAGTGAGGTGGCAAGACCAAGGGCCCTCCCTGTGTGTTGTAAGTTGTTTTCATAGCATGACCGTGATAGGGAGTGTGAGGGCTGCATAGTGGAATAGTAAAGTGAATGTGACCATAGAGGGAGAGGGAATGGGTAAGGGTGCATGGATGTCAGTGTCAAGTGGAATATGGAGGAAGAGGTTGCTAAAGCTGAGTGCTGGTGAGGAGAGGCAATGGGGATCAGATTGAGGGTGAAGGGAAAGTCATACTCACTTTAGCAGTACGTAGAAGGTCATGAAACCTCTTCCTGCACTGGATCCAGGTCCTGCTTGTCAGAGATAAAGAGGTGACCTCCTGGGCGATCTGGACCCACACAGCCTTTGTCTGCTGGGGAGGCTTCTTCCTCCTTGAGGAGGGGAAGAGCACCTCCTTGTTGGCTCTTGCTCCATCTACCAAAGCCTGAAGGACAACATCATGGAACCTGGGAGCAGCCCTGGGCCGTTGGCTAGCCATTCCTGCTGCAGGTGCTGAGATTACAGGTCCAAAAGCTTGGCAGCCTGCAGAGGAAGCAAGGCTTGCTGCAGACCTTAAATGCAGCAGCAATGATGACGTCATCGGAGGCGACTTTCAGACTGGAATAACTCATTGGCCATGGGTTCCCACATGTGGGAACTCAATTGGCCAATTAGCACTGTTGCCTCACAGCACCAGGGACCCGGGATCGAATCCGGCCCCGGGTGACTGTCTGTGTGGAGTTTGCACATTCTCCCCGTGTCTGCGTGGGTTTCCTCCGGGTGCTCCGGTTTCCTCCCACAGTCCAAAGATGTGCGGGTTAGGTTGATTTGGCTATGATAAATTGACCCTTAGTGTTAGGGGGATTAAATACGTGGGGTTACGGGGATAGGGTGGGATATGTGTCGGTGCAGGCTCGATGGGCCGAAATGGCCTCTATCTGCACTGTGGGGATTCTGTGATGTGGGAACTCAATTGGCCAATTAAGTTAAAATCGCATCATTAATCCACATTAATCTGGAGTCGGGGGGGCAACACGAAATGTAGGTAACACGACCCCAACCCGACCCCAAGACAAAATCCAGCCCACTGATTCCGCAATCCCAGCAGAGAATCATGTTCAAGGGGAGCCTGGACCGCAAATTGGGCTACAAAATTGTCACACTGATAAGCTGGTATCAATAAAAGTGTCCATAAAGCTGTCAGATTGTTGTAAAAACTCAACTGGCATATTAATGTCCTTTTAGGGAAGGAAACCTGCCGTCCTCACCCAGTCTGGCCTATGTGACTCCAGTCCCACACCAACACCTGCCCTCGGAAGTGGCCTAGTAAGCCACTTGGTTGTATCAAACAGTTTGCACTGGTTCAAGGACGATGTCCACCCCCCAGCTTCTCTAGAGTGGGGATGGGCAATAAATGCTGGCCTTGCCTGTGATGCCCGCATCCTGAGAATGAATTAAAATAAAATTCTCTAACCCACACTCCCTTCGAGTGCGACTCCCCACTGGGAGTCTGAGATCAGTGAATTTATCCTTTTATCAAAGACACATATATGACCGAAACATCAAAAAAGAGAGGGTATAGTAAAGGAAAACTAGAAAAGAACAGCGAAAAAAATACGGATGGAAAATGGAATCTCCTGAAGAGCTTTTCCAGATGTACACTCTGACAATTCATGAAAATTCAAAAAAATTATTTCCATGCCACCTCAGGGGAAAAGATTGTTATTGAGAAAAAGAAATATAGCATAGTAAATATATCAAAGGATGTCAACACCAAAGTATTTCCAGACTGACTCCACCATTAATTTTACTTAATACTAAAGTGCTCTTACAAGGCAGTATCTTGCACTCTCTGATTTCCTGAATGAAGGAGATTGGCCCTGAGTAAATCATTTCCTAGTTGCTGATTCTAAAGATAAAAAGCTTGTAGTCAATAATAGCTAGAAACACTCAATGTATTCAATGTGTTTATATATAGTATTTAAAAATTTGAATTCAGATTAGTGATTTCACTATCTCATTCAGTGTTTACAAAACAAAACTCCAGGGGCCAGAATTTGTTGTCAAAATAACGGTGAGGCTAATGGCGCTCGCCGTTATTTATACATAAATGGTATAGCAACTTCAGACGAGGGGCAGATGCGCGGTTAAACTTAAATATCCAAAAGTTACTGTCCGAGTTGCTCCGCTCCCGTTAGCTTCGCGAAAATGGCATTTTGCTGTCTGCCTCACCATTGAAATGCATTGGAAGGTGTGAAGTTGCTGTATTTGCACAGTAGATACGAACCAAACTCGCCACAGAAAGTTAAGTCTTGTCCATTTCAAGTCTTGTCCATGTCTAAGTACACTTTTAACAATGTGGTAAGTGTGAATTACTGCCAATCAACCTCTCTGGCACTGAAAATTAACCATTACAAGTGTGGAGTCTCATTCCATCAGGTTGTAATTGCTGTTGGGAGATTTTAAAAATGTAAAATTTAAAATGGTATCTTGTTTACTTTTCCTTTCAGGCTTTCTTTCCCTCTTTATTTATCTTTCTGTACCTGATTTGACATTAAATTCACCCACTCTAATTTACACTTCCTTCTCAGTCCTTGCGCTGTTAATTTCACAATGCTTCAATCTGATTGGTTAAGGAGATGCACAGTTGCTTGCCCTGTTCACTCAGGTCCCCGATGCCCGGTTTCCCTCACAGCGCCATTATCAGATCGCACTTTCAGCAACTTGTCACGCAAAAAAATTTTAAAACCTAAACAGGCAAGTCTAACTAACGGCAGATGACGTTTGATGCCCTGCTACTGAAAATTATGGCCCCACATAATAAATTTGAAACTAAATATAAATTAGAATAGCAATGAATAGCTCCAAACAATAGAACTTTATTCCAAGCTATAACTCCTAACTTATCCCGCACCAAGTGCTGCTCAGCCATCACATCCAGCCTCACTGGCCTACATTAGCTTCTGGTACTCCAACACCTAAAATTTAAAGTTTTGAATCTTGCATTTATATCAGGGCCTCCCCTCTCTGTAACCTCCTTTAGTCTTACAACCATCCTCCAAACTCTCTGTTCCTTTGACTCCAGCCTTCTTTACTTTCCCCCCTCACTTTTCCTCACCATTGACAGCTATGCCTTCAGCTGCCTTGGTACCACTCTCTGGAATTCTCTCCCTACACCCCTCTGCCTTTACACCTCCCTCTACTCCTTTAAGACACCCCTTAAAAGCCACCTCTTCGACAGAGCTTTTGGTTACCCCTTCTAATCTCTCCCTTTGATTCAGCATCCCTTTTTCTTCACATCTCTGTGAAGGACCTTGGAAATATTTTCTATGCCAATGGCAGTATATGAATGCAAGTTGTTGTTGTTGATGACAGCATGGATTAGATCACAGTCGATTAGAAACTATCTTTTAAGGTTTCGAGTTTTGTGTAATTTGCGATCCAAAAAAAAATTAACATTGAATCAACTGTTTCCTCCGTCAGTATATTTAAGGATTCAATCTTTACCTTGGTTCTATTGATGAAGTAGATTTTCTATGGTTTGTGATTATTTGCATTTTTGTTTGACTGCAGGTTTACAGAGTGATGTAATCTCCTCATTAAAGCTATACATACATGATCTGGATAATAGAAATGAAGCATGGTATTCCAATTCTGGATACTTGTTCAATTCCAAAGCCTGAATTTTGCTACTGATCAAAGTGACACTGTTTCTTTGCATTTAGGCTTTAAAGCAGGCTAGAAGCCAGGTGCTGGAACCTATGATGAACCTGGAAATCACAGTGGATGAGGATCACCTCAGCGTGGTGCTGGCAGATCTGGCTCAGCGAAGAGGAAGCATCCAAGAAATTCAAAACCGACAGGACAACCGAGTCGCATTGGCATCTGTCCCACTTGCAGAAATGATGGTAAGTTATAAACACCGAAGAATAGCAATTCAGCTGCACATCCAACTGAATAGGCAGAGTATTTGAAAGGATTTATGGAATGCTGGACCAGGATTTTTACACTATACACTCAACAGTTGCAATGGAGAGAAGTTTAATTTTTCTAAATAATTCTGAACAGCATGAGCAAACTAAAAGTAAATTTGTGGTTAAAGTGTTGTTTTCTAATGGATACCCATGACGTAATTTTCTTGAGATTTTTTTAATGGCATTCTGATTTGCTGCTGAACATAGCAGTCTTCCAATGTCAAGCTTGAAGAAAGACTTTTATTTGGCCACATGCACAATATGTAAACAAAACTAAACGGGAGATTTTGCACTGTCCGTGCAATTGAGGATCTTGTGCTACCTTGCTGGAGCAGAGCTGATTGGTCAGCAGTGCAGTGAATTGGTTGCCCCAATTTTCCACTGTTAGCTCATTTGAATAATTTATTCATAGTCTGTGCAGCTTTGACCTTCTGTAGGAAACGAGCCTAATGGAGAAAGGGGAAAATCTGGCCAACAGATCCAAATTAAAGGGATATGTACATTTAAAGGTAGGGGGGTGGGGGGGTTGCATAAGGAGACAATATGGTTTCAGCCTTTATCAAACTTCAAAATGAATTTGAGATATTTGTCAACCTTGGCCAAGGCTGGGGAAATGTTGCAAACATAAATGAAGTGAAAGGAAACCCAATGTGGGGTCACAAAACCGATTCTGTGGGCAATTGAAGTGGTGCAGCACCCAACCCCCTGTTTTATAGATGGCTAAAAAGACATGCACCTGCATGAGGTGGCTGCAAGGAGGATTGTCCTATTGGCATTTCAGGACACCCTATCACCCTGGTGTAGCACACCATTCCTGACTGCAGATGAAAACCAGACTCCACTCCATGCCTGATACATGCAGAACCTGGGATCAGATGCATAAGAAGGCAGCAAGGAATCTGACAAAGAGAGACTTCACAGATGATTTCAAGACTGCATCCCACCCAGTGTTGCCTGTTACCTATTCCACGTTTACTGCAACCCCATACAACCTTATACTTCTTTCATTGCATCTGATGCATACCCATACCTCAGTAAGACGTGCCTTCAACATGCAACATACACCCCTCCTGAGACCCACCTGAGGGCCACTACCGGCAAGCTGCCTGGGGACTCGTGGTAGGTGTACATAGCTCCCTGGACATTAAAATGAGACCCAAGGCCCAATTTTGAACAGGCCTTGGGCCTACCTGTTTCTGGATATAGTGTATATGGATTTTAGCAAGGCTTTTGATAAGGTCCCACATGGCAGACTAGTCACAAAAGTAAAAGCCCATGGGATCCAAGGCAAAGTGGCAAGTTGGATACAAAATTGGCTCAGAAGCAGGAAGCAAAGGGTCGACGGGTGTTTTTGTGACTGGAAGGCTGTTTCCAGTGGGGTTCTGCAGGGCTCAGTACCAGGTCCCTTGCTTTTTGTGATATATATCAATGATTTAGACTTGAATGTAGGGGGTATGATTAAGAAGTTTGCAGATGATACAAAAATTGGCCGTGCAGTGGATAATGAAGAAAGCTGCAAACTGCAGGGAGATAGCAATGGACTGGTCAAGTGGGCAGAACAGTGACAAATGGAATTCAATCCAGACAAGTGCGAGGTAATGCATTTGGGGAGGGCTAACAAGGCAAGGCAATACACAATAAATGGTAGGAACAGAGGGACCTTGGAGTGCAGGTCCACAGATCCCTGAAGGTAGCAGGACAGGTAAATAAGGTGGTTAAGAAGGCATATGGGATACTTGCCTTTATTAGCCGAGGCATAGAATATAAGAGCAGGGAGGTTATGCTTGAACTGTATAAAACACTAGATAGGCCTCAGCTAGAGTACTGCATACAGTTCTGGTCACCACATTACAGGAAAGATGTGATTGCGCTGGAGAGGGTACAGAGGAAATTTACAAGAATGTTGCTTGGACTGGAGAATTTTAGCTATGAAGAAACATTGGATAGGCTGGGGTTGTTTTCTTTGGAACAGAGGAGGCTGATGGGAGACATAATTGAGGTGTATAAAATTATGAGGGGCCAAGATAGAGTGGATAGGAAGGAGCTGTTTCTCTTAGCAGAGGGGTCAACAACCAGGGGGCATAGATTTAAAGTAAAAGGTAGGCGGTTTAGAGGGGATTTGAGGGGAATTTTTTCACCCAGAGGGTGGTGGGGGTCTGGAACTCACTGCCTGAAAGGGTGGTAGAAGCAGAAACTCTCACCACATTTAAAAAGTACTTGGATATGCACTTGTAGTGCCGTAACCTACAAGGCTATGGACCAAGAGCTGGGAAGTGGGATTAGGCTGGATAGCTTTTTGTCGACCGGCGTGGACACGATGGGCTGAATGGCCTCCTTCCGTGCTGTAAATTTCTATGATTCTATGGACAGGGATCACACCCTGCACCTAGTTGGTGCCAGCCTAGCAGCGCAAACAAATTTCTACCCCATAGTCTACTGCTAAATTTAAAGAAATTTCACTTCTGCATAATTACTAAGGGGGAAAAATTCAGTTGGTTGCGCCTCCCGTTAGCGCCTTAAGAGGGCGCTAATGGGGCGCAAAGCATCTAGCGCCCAGGCGCGGCGAAGTTTGCGCCGCTCGCGAAATTAACTAGACATTTTGCGGCGGCGCTAAACACTACCGCCACGATCTCCTGCGCCGGCAGATCGTGACGTCAGTCGAGTGCGCAACGCCCCGGTATCGCCCCGGAGCGGATATTGAGTGGCGCCCCCTGCCTTACCGCCTGACGCTAGCAACGACAGGTTGAGGGGAGCGTTCTGCAGTCATGAAGGGAAAGGGGGAGCGCTATTTAAAGGTGACCGCTTCCTGCCTTTTATTGTTGGTGCCATTTTTGAACTACGCATTCTGTGAGAGAGAGAGAGAGAGAGACTGACTTCTGGAGAGATTCAACGTTGTGTGAAGGAGTTTTGGGTACTGAGCAGCACTTTGCAGGTTCATTTTGATTTGCCAGTCCTTGTATCGATTTAGAAGAGACTGTGGGGGCTGCACTCTGAGCTCTTTGCCTGGTACTCTCCATTGTTCTTTCCAGCAGATTTGATGTGCAGGTCTCTGCAGGCCGAGATTCAAGGCTGCAATGAGCAGGATGTGGATGGAAAGCAAGATCAACCATCCCCTTTAAGAACTGGCCCGTGCCATTGTGTGTGTGTTCCATTGCTGACTGACATAACATGAGCTTCGCCAGTGCTCTGAGGTAGCGCCTCGTTCCTCGGCCTTTGCGCCTTAAGACAGGTGTGAAGCGCCTGATTTAGCGCTCCAATCACCTCCAGGGGCGATAAAAGTCAAGTTTGCAGTCGGTGGCGATAATTAGCGCCAGGCGCTAATCTTTGCGCCCGGCCGATAATTGCGCCCCAAATGGGGCGATACTGAATTTCTCCCCCTAAGTGTCGTCTTCAAATACATTTATGGTTCATTGTATAAGACCGTTTAATTATGAAATAATACATTTCTGATTCTAAATATATGAAAGCAAAATACTGCGGATGCTGGAATTCTAAAATAAAAACAGAAAATGCTGGAAATACTCAGCAGGTCAGGCAGCATCTGTGAAGAGAGAAACAGAGTTAACGTTTCAGGTCAATGACCTTTCATCAGAACTGGAAAAAGTTAGAGATATAACAGGTTTTAAGCAAGTACAGAGGCAGGGAAGCGGGGAGGGGAGGAAAGAACAAAAGGGAAGGTCTGCAATAGGGTGGAAGGCAGGAGAGATTAAAAGACAAAAGGGATGATGATGCATGGCAAAAGGAGATGGTAATGGGACAAGTAAAGGAATGAAAGATGGGTCTAGGAGCGGTGTAAATGGGAATAGCAGAATCATCAACAGCTGCCATCTGAAAAAATGGGGGCGGAGGTTATGATCTGAAATTAGAGATACATATTCTTCACTTCATAGGGGAAGGAGAGGAGGATTGATCTGGCTTCCACTCGCTCCACCACTTGGCAGCAAAATAAAAAGACTTGCAGTGCTTTATCACACCTCTACACGTACAACAAATGGTTTGGAATGCAGTGACAGGTCAAGAAGCCAGTAGTTGTTCTGCACACTGTAAAATGCCATGAACAGCAATGAGATGAATAAGTAAGACGTATTGGTCGCTGGAATAATGTTGACCAGGACACCAAGAGAAGTCCCTGCTCTTCAAATAGTGCCACAAGATTCTTAGGGGCCGAAATTCGGTTGCTTTGCGCCTCCCATTAGCGCCCCTGTTCACTGCTCACAATGCGGTCTCCACTCTACATTGGGGAGACCAAATGCAGATTGGGTGACCGCTTTGCGGAACACCTCCATTCAGTCCGCAAGCGTGACCTCAAGCTTCCGGTCGCCTGTCACTTTAATTCTGCACTCCACTCCCACTCTGACCTCTGTCTTTGGCCTTCTACACTGTTCCAGTGAAGCTCAAGGAACAGCACCTCATCTTTCGATTAGGCACTTTACAGCCTTCTGGATTCAACATTGAGTTCAACAATTTCAGATCATAACCACTGCTCCCATTTTATCGGATGGCAACTGTTGATGATTCTGATATTCCCATTTACACCTCCTCTAGACCCATCTTTTGTTTCTTTACTTGTCCCATTATCATCTCCTTTACCGTTGCACCATCATCCCTTTTGTCTTTTAATCTCTCCTGCCTTCCACCCTATCACAGACCCTCCCTTTCGCTCTTTCCTCCCCTCCCCTCCCCCCTTTCCCTGCTTCTGTACTTGCTTGCAACCTGTTATATCTCTAACTTTTTTCAGTTCTGACAAAAGGTCATCGACCTGAAACATTAACTCTGTTTCTCTCTCCACAGATGCTTTCTTTTTTTTAATTCGCTTTAGGGATCTGGGCGTCGCTGGCAAAGCCAGCATTTATTGCCCATCCCTAGTTGCCCTTGAGAAGGTGGTGGTGAGCCGCCTTCTTGAACCGCTGCAGTCCGTGTGGTGATGGTACTCCCACAGTGCTGTTAGGTAGGGAGTTCCAGGATTTTGACCCAGCGACGATGAAGGATCGGCGATATACTTCTAAGTCAGGATGGTGTGTGACTTGGAGGGGAACTTGGAGGTGGTGGTGTTCCCATGCGCCTGCTGCCCTTGTCCTTCTAGGTGGAAGAGGTCGCGGGTTTGGGAGGTGCTGCCGAAGAAGCCTTGGCGAGTTGCTGCAGTGCATCTTGTAGATGGTACACACTGCAGCCATGGTACGCCGGTGGTGGAGGGAGTGAATGTTTAAGGTGGTGGATGGGGTGCCAATCAAGTGGGCTGCTTTGTCCTGGATGGTGTCAAGCTTCTTGAGTGTTGTTGGAGCTGCACTCATCCAGGCAAGTGGAGAGTATTCCATCACACTCCTTACTTGTGCCTTGTAGATGGTGGAAAGGCTTTGGGGAGTCAGGAGGTGAGACACTCGCTGCAGAATACCTAGCCTCTGACCTGCTCTTGTTGCCACAGTATTTATGTGGCTGGTCCAGTTAAGTTTCTGGTTAATGGTGACCCCCAGGATGTTGATAGTGGGGGATTCGGCGATCGTAATGCCATTGAATGTCAAGGGGAGGTGGTTAGACTCTCGCTTGTTGGAGATAGTCATTGCCTGGCACTTCTGTGGCGCGAATGTTACCTGCCACTTATCAGCCCAAGCCTGAACGTCGTCCAGGTCTTGTTGCATGCGGGCATGGACTGCTTCATTATCTGAGGAGTTGTGAATGGCGCTGAACATTGTGCAGTCATCAGCGAACATCCCCATTTCTGACCTTATGTTGGAGGGAAGGTCATTGATGAAGCAGCTGAAGATGGTTGGGCCTAGGACACTGCCCTGAGGAACTCCTGCAGCGATGTCCTGGGGCTGTGATGATTGACCTTCAACCACCACTACCATCTTCCTTTGTGCTAGGTATGACTCCAGCCAGTGGAGAGTTTTCCCCCTGATTCCCATTGACTTCAGTTTTACTAGGGCTCCTTCATGCCAGACTCGGTCAAATGCTGCCTTGATGTCGAGGGCAGTCACTCTCACCTCACCTCTGGAATTCAGCTCCTTTGTCCATGTTTGGACCAAGGCTGTAATGAGGTCGGGTGCCGAGTGGTCTTGGCGGAACCCAAATTGGGCATCAGTGAGCAGGTTATTGGTGAGTAAGTGCCGCTTAATAGCACTGTTGATGACACCTTCCATCACTTTGCTGATGATTGAGAGTAGACTGATGGGGCAGTAATTGGCCGGGTTGGATTTGTCCTGCTTTTTGTGGACAGGACATACCTGGGCAGTTTTCCACATTATCGGATAGATGCTAGTGTTGTAGCTGTACTGGAACAGCTTGGCTGAAGTTGCGGCTAGTTCTGGAGCACAAGTCTTCAGCACGATAGCCGGGATGTTGTCGGGGCCCATAGCCTTTGCTGTATCCAGTGCGCTCAGCTGTTTCTTGATATCACGTGGAGTGAATTAAATTGGCTGAAGACTGGCTTTGTGATGGTGGGGACCTCGGGAGTAGGCCGATATGGATCATCTAAATATATAAACATTATTTTAGATTTTTTTTGATTAAAGAATTATGTCATCATTAAATGATTGTGTCCTATAACTCACTCTTAGCTTTCCTAGCCCTTGTAATGGTGTACATCTGCTGACTGATCAAAACTTTTTTGTGAATTGGTGCAGGGTTACTCAACTGCCCTCCGCACTTTGACATCAGGGATTGCTACTTTCACTTTGGAGCTGTCCCGCTACGAGGCAATGACTTCACAGGACCAAAAGATGCTTTTCAACAAGGTGATGGGTGTCGTGTAAGGTCCTGCACAACTTGTGAAGTTGATCGAGTGAAAGTTTGAGACTGAACCGCAAGGGTGAGATTTCACCTTGGAGCAGAAAATAATTTATCTGCATTACGACAAGAACGTTCTAACTCCGGGTGTGGATCAAGGTGTTCGTGGGATGTTCCACAAATCCTGTTGGCAACAGAAAAGACTGCTCCTTGGGACATCATTTCTGACTGTAGCAAGCATCCCTTAATCAAAATCTACAAAGTCCGAAATCTGTGCTCAGTAAGATCATTGACAAAGAAGACTGTCTGTAAAATGACCTCTGGTTTGGTATGTACTGTTTGAAGTCATGAGGCAATCTCTCTGGTGCATCTTTATCTGAATATAAGGATCCACTAACTTTAAAACTAAGTTATTTTACTGCCGTTAAGTTTATATGCCAAGAAGTTCTATTGAAATAAAATTTAGACATCATGATAAATGTCTAATATTATGATGAAACACGAGCACAGTTTGTACTGTTTGGTCTAGTTTATCTTGTATTTATTTCAATGGGCTGTCTACTCCTAACTACTGTAAATCTGAATCTTTGCCAGACATGTAGCGATTACAAATAGGTAATCAAAAGCCTCATTTTCCACAGGGAAAATAGAGCATCAGTTTGAAACCTTGTAGCTGTGAATTACAGGAATTGATACAAGGTGAAGAATTAGTTGTTTAAATTGGCTGAAGACTGGCTTTGTGATGGTTCCATCTAAGCTCCATTCTGCTTTAATTTTGAAAAGATTAAAACACGGGGTGGTGGGGGTGAGTGAAATGCTGTTTCTGCCATTTTTCCCGGGGTTTCCACAACTTTTCCGCTGAAGTTACCGTGGATGAACGGGAGAACCCCCATAGAAATTCACTCCCATAGCGTGATCCTCGTGAACTCGCAGGCTAAACAACCCGGTGAGAGGCAGAACAGATATGACCGATTCTGTCCTCTCCCCGTGTCCACGCTCGCACATTTTCCAGCGGGGGTCACTGGAGAATGATCAGGAGTAGGAAACTTGGTTGATTTTCCTTAACCCCACTTTCCTCCATCCCCTTGTCCTGGCACAGTGGCCAATTGTAGTGGTCTTCCTGGTTAAGATCAAATAACTGTTCTGTTCTGAACATTTCGCAACATAGCCATCAGGCAGCTCATTCACTTTTCATTTTAAAATAGTCACTTTACCTGTTCAGTTATAAATAATGTTAATCGTTTGTCCAGATAACTCATTGTCCAGCAGGGCTCACTGGATAAAATCGGGAGAAAGCTGGGGGTTTTTTTTTGCCTTTCCTAGCCATGGAGACACTGAGGCTAATCATTGATCAGCCAGCTAAGCATATGCTAAATTATTAATAAGTTATCTGATATTTTAAGAAGCAATCCTTTCCTCCACTCCTCTCCTGGAGGTGCTGGCTTGTGCTGGGTACAGTTCCGTGGGGAATGTTACAGCTGAGACTGATCCTCTTTGCATCCAAACTATATAAGAGTAGGAATAGACTGGATGTTAGGCAGTTCTTTTCACAGACTAGTGGGCCTCTGGAATGCATTGCCGGCTGTGGTGGTGGATGCTAACTCTCTGTATGCCTTCAAGAGGGAGCTGGACCAGTGGATTGCTTCATACAGAAGGTCCATGTGATCTGGACTGGTTTTGATCACCTGATGAGGTTGGAGAGGAATTTTCCAGAGTATTTCTTCCCTTATTGGCCCTGGGTTTTATCTCTGTCTTTTTTTGCTGTTCCCAGGAGTTTACATGGCAGAGGGAGGAAGGTGGTTGTGGTTGGGGGAAGAAGTGTTTAGTCATGAAGCTCAGGCCATCATGGTGTGGGGCAGACTTGATGGACCAGTTGGTTTTTTTCCTGCCTGTCAATTTTGTATGTAACGTCCACACACAAGTGCACTTTCCCGCAACGGTCACGACAGCAGAAAGAAGTGAAAACCGTGACTCATTATATCGCCTCCCTAGCCCAGGGATGCTGTGGTCAGTTGTAAGTACCCCTTTTTCTACGCTGGCTGAAGCTGACCTCGGCTAATTCAGTAGAATGATTAAAAGTTAGGAGAATTTTGTTTCTAGACAGAGGTATATTAGGAAAGTGATTCTCAAACATTTTTGGTTGAAGGACCCCTTTTCAAATGGATTAGTAATCATGGAACCCCCATCTAAATTATAATGCTACATAATACTCATAATATGAAAGTGCTGCATGTAAAGAGTGTTTTTATAATGCTTTTAAGAAAACATGTTATTTACTTACAGATATCCGTGAGATGGGTGCGTCTGCTTTTCACTGCAGAGTCTGATCACCTCGTCTCATCCCCTACAGTTTGGGAACCTCCGTGTTATGGGATTAAATGTTGGTTTAAAGTTTATTGCAATTTGTGTGTTAATGATTTAATTAGTGAAATGAAGGAGTGGATATAAATTCTGTAAAATTACAGCGTTACAAGGGAGCACAGAAATAATCTGCAATCTGTGAATGATGCTGCTCTCACGTCGCATCAGAACTTTCAGATTGCGAGTCTAATATATTCTGTTCTTCCCCATAGTTATTCAAACAATATTCTGAGCTTTGGGGAGTTTCACTTTCTCCCTGTGCATTCTTTGGTTAAATAGTTTTCATTATATAAGGTTGGGCTGCATGTGTTTAACTGAACCTGTTTGTTCACTAACTGTGATTAATGTCAGTCTCAACTGATCTGAACCGTCTCACTGGAGGATCGCTCTGCTATAAATAAAGGGGATGTTTCCGTCTTATCTCGGTGTCAGTTGAAGCATTGACTCCTGCACAAAGTGGGGTCACCGCTTCTCAGTGACACCGAACTAATGGAAATACGTCACAAACAACAGAACAAAAGATACTATACGCACTTTATTTATCTTCTCGCTAACTTTTTATTTCGCGGATCCCCTGGAAAGTCTCTACGGACCCCAGTTTGATAACCACTGTATTCGGACATGGAATACCCTACCAGAAACATGGAAGCAGAATCTATGATAGCTTTTAAAAGGGAAGTGGATAAATATTTGAAAAATAAAAAACTTTGAAAGGTATGTGGGGGGTGGTGGGGGGGTGACAGTAGGGGAATGGGACTAAGTGGTTGGCTCTTACCAAGAACCAGCACAGGGGCTGTAAAATTCAATTATTTTGTTTTAATAGTTCAAAGAAGCTGGGAACAGAGGCAAGGGGGAATTTTAACTCCCTTCGCTCAGCAGAAACCGGCAGAACAGAAGTTAAAATCGAGCCCCAGTTAAGGTCATTCCCTTTTCTTAAACTTTGTATAAATTGCTGAGTTTGAGGCAGTGTTGTTTTCACTAGTTCCACCATCTCTATTTGTCTTGCTAAGTTACAAGCTCCTCTGAGAGATCTTGTGTACATTTTGCAACACTGTAATAAAACCTGTTTGTGCTGCCTCATGTGACAGTGCCATAGTCATGAAATAACGTGTGTTGTATCTACATATTCTCCCCAGACACAAGCCTCTTCACCAATCACAAGCTTGTTGCTTAGTTCCTGTAATTGAGAAGTGGAGCAATACATTTTCATAATGGTATTATTTTGCAATCCACATAATGGTATCTAATTACAGGAACTCCTCTGTCTACTATTTCTGTCATAATGACAGGGTGAAAATGGCACAATATTTTTGGAATAGTGTTGCATGTTTCCTGATAATTTTATAGGGATGACAGTCTCTCTAATTCAATCTGTCTGTAAATGGAAGAGCTACCTGCTTACCTGAAGCAGGGGGGGGAAGCTGCTTAAATATGCAAATCAAGATCCTACATTGGTTGTAATTTTCAGGTACAAATGGACAGAGCATATGCAGTGCACACTCCGCCCATTTTTAATCAGGCGATGAGCAGCCTAACCAGCAGTCCTTAAAGGGACCGTTGGTGGCCACTCAAAACACGGCACAGGAAACTACATTTTTTTTTCGTGGGCCCAGGAGGAGCAGGAGTGAGTTAAGAGATAAGAACATAAGAAATAGGAGCAGGAGTTGGCCATTCGGCCGTTTGAGCCTGCTCCGTCATTCAATAAGATCATAGGTGATCTTCTACCTCAACGCCATCTTCCCGCACTATCCCCATATCCCTCGGTTCCCTTATTATCCAAAAATCTATCGATCTCTATCTTGAATATACTCAACAACTGAGCATCGGGGTAGAGAATTCCAAAGATTCACAACCTTTGAGTGAAGAAATTTCTCCTCACTTCAGTCTTAAATGGACGACCCCTTATTCTGAGACTGTGACCCCTAGTTCTAGACTCCCCAGACAGGGGAAACAGCCTCCCTGCATCTACCCCGTCAAGCCCTGTAAGAATTTTAAATGTTTCAAAGAAATCACTTCTCATTCTTCTAAACTCTAGATAATCCAGTGCATTCCAAGTAGCTGGATTAATCTGTCCATTTATGATTTGCCATTGTGCTGATATATTTGAGTCTTTCACAATTAAGGCATTTCTTCTTTAGCTGCAGGGTTGCTCCATTTTCCAGTTCAACTAGTTTTATATTTTGTTGTTCAGTTACTACGCCTCTCAATTCTGCTGCTGTTCATCATTCCTGGTTTTGTTGGATGAGTTTGTGGGATTTACAATGTTATTTTCCACTTTTAATTTTCAACTTCTGGCCACCCTAGTTTCAGGCACAAAATAGACAGCTGTGAGTTGAATTTTTCTCCGAGTGTCATCCAAGGCAGCATCAAGCACTTCCAGGTCACTTGCAACACAGCCACATGCAGAGTAAAGCTCCCTCTGTCTCAACAAGTAATTCAGGCACAGAAGTGTTCTCCCTATTGCACCAGTGTGAACTTTTCCATTTCTCACAAAGCCATTCTTATGACTTTTCAGCCAATTTGCGTTGATTATAGGCAGTTTTGTAACCATATCCACTAGGAACTGGATAAACACTGCAAAAACTCATAGGACCCTTAAAGCTGACACAGGAGGTTCATTCCATCCAACTCAAAGCCAGGTCCCTGACGGGGTGCACTACACCAATGAACTAAATCACTTCCCTGTTTAAAAGTCAGCCCTGTATCTGTTTGGTGACGTAGCTACTTGTGCATTGGTGCGTAATTTATTATGTTTGGCAAGTTCTTTGTAAAGCCAGCATGAAGGGTGTGATCCTCGATGTGTCTTTCTAGTTTAGAAGAATTGTTTTGTTTTGTATAATGCAGTTCGATGTAGGAAAATATGAAAATGCATTTTAGAAGAAAGAATAGGAAATGGAAATACATCTTAAATTGCAAGATTTAAAATGTAGTAGGGGCAGAGGGACCTTGGGGTGCAGGCACGGAAGTCATTAAGATAAACAAGGCCATAAACGCAAACAGAATCCTTGGGTTTTATCAAAAGGCAGAGAATACAAAAGCAGGGAGCTCATGTTAAACTTGTATAACCTTAGTTAGGCCACAGATGAAATACTGGGCCTTGGTGCAATCACACCTGGGGTACTGTGTACAGTTTTGGTCTCCTTACCTCAGGAAGGATATACTTGCCTTAGAGGGAGTGCAATAAAGGTTCACCAGACTGATTCCTGGGATGGGTGGATTTCCCTATGAGGAGACTAGGCCTATATTCCTTAGAATTTAGAAGAATACGAGTGATCTCATTGAAATATATGGAATTCTTACAGGGCTTGACAGGGTAGATGCTGGAAGGATGTTTCCCCTGGCTGGGCAGTCTAGAATTAGGGGGTCACAGAATAAGGGGTGAGCCATTTAGGACTGAGATGAGAAATTTCTTCACTCAAAGGGTTGTGAATCTTTGGAATTCCCTACCCCGGCGGCCTGTGGATGCTCAGTAGTTGAGTAAATTCAAAACAAAGAGTGATAGATTTTTGGATATTAAGGGAATCAAAGGATTTGGGGATTGTGCAGGAAGGTGAAGTTTGAGGTAGATTGGCCATGATCTCATTGAATGGCGGAGCAGGCTCGAAGGGACGAATGGCCTACTCCTGCTCCTATTTCTTATGTTATGAACTGTGTACAGTTTTGGGCAACCAATTATGAAGGATATTAAAGTTGAAAAGGTGCACTGTAAATTCAACAACAACTTGCATTTATATAGCTCCTTTAACGTAGGAAAACATCTCAAGGAGCGTAATCAGACAAAAACTGACACTGAGCCACGTATGGATTAGTAGTAGTGCTGTGGAGCTGGAAGGAGCACTCGAGCTTCCCCCCCCCCCCCAGCCCCACATAAAGGTAACTTTAAAAAAAAATTATACATACCTTTTTAGATGGCAGCCTCCAGCGGTCCTTTTAAATACCACTCGTTAGGCCAAATTACAAACCAAAAAACTGAAAAGGACCATGCCCAGCACCTACTCTGCTTGGCACCAAGAAATTTCTAGGAAAGGTCCTTAAACAGGCATTGTGCCATTCATTAACATGTTTTAGGCAGCTGCCAGGGATCATATACCCAATATAGGGACGGATGTATTTTAGGCAGCCTTGGGGTGCAGGATGTAGCTTGCAAAATTGGACTGTTTTGCAAGAAGGTCCAATTTCTACCCCTACATCTCTAAGCTGCAGCTAAGCACAATCAATTTATATTTTACAATAATTCTGTTGATATGGGTGAAGATGATTCAACCTTCAATCATCATGTTTTCAACTCAACTTGCTTAAAATAAGAAAATTCTCATTTTCCTTCAAGGTCACCAGGCCATTCTTTAAGTTCTAATGAGTGTGGAGCCTAGTAGAGAAGCATGTTCAAGGCTCAGAATAAGATGCCTGGTGGGATGTGTCTTAAAATGCTGATGTAGCTGAGAATGGAACCTCTGCTGTGCTGCTTTTATATTAAGATAGTCAGCACTTTAATCCTTATTTCACCCACGTCTCCTTACAACCTGATAGAGCTATTGCAAATTATGAATGTTTGTTATTCATTCCTGGGATGGGTGTCGCTGGAAAGGCCAGCATTAATTGCCCTTAAGGTGGTGGTGGTGAGCTGCTGCAGTCTGCATGTTGAAGGTTCTCCCACAGTGCGGTTAGGGAAGGAGTTCCAGGATTTTGACACAGTGACAAAGGAATGACTATATTTCCAAGTCAGGATCGTGTGTGACTTGGAGGGGAACTTGGAGGTGGTGGTGTTCCCATGTGCCTGCTGCCCTTGTCCTTCTAGGTGTTAAAGGTTGTGGGTTTGGGAGGTGCTGTTGAAGCCTTGGCAAATTGCTGCAGTGCATCTTGTAGATGGTGTACACTGCAGTTACGGTGCACCAGTGGCAGAGGGAATGAATGTTTAAGGTGGTGGATGGGGTGCCAATCACGTGGGCTGCTTTGTCCTGGATGGAGTTGAGCTTCTTGTGTTGTTGGAGCTACACTCATCCAGGCAAGTGGAGAGTATTCCATCACACTCCTTACTTGTGCCTTGTGGAAAGGCTTTGGGGAGGCAGGAGGCAAGTCACTCACTACAGAATACCCAACCTCTGACCTGCTCTTGTAGCTACAGTATTTATGTGGCTGGTCAAGTTAATTTGGTGGCTGGTCAAGTTAATTTGGTCAATGGTGACCCCCACCCCACAAGGATGTTGATGGTAATGACATTGAATGTCAAGGGGCATTGGTTACCCCACTTCTGACCTTATGGAGGGAAGGTCATTGATGAAGCAGCCACTACCAGACTACCCTGAGGAACTCCTGCAGCCATGTCCTGGGGCGGAGATGATTGACCTCCAACAATCATAACCATCTTCCTGTGTGCTAGGTAAGACTCCAGCTGACTGATGTCATGGGCAGTCACTCTCATCACCTCTGGAATTCAGCTCTTTTGTCTATGTTCAGACCAAGGCTCTAATGAGGTCGGGAGCCAAGTGGTCCTGGCAGAACCCGAACTGAGCATTGATGATAGGTTAGTTATTGGTGAGTAAATGCCACTTGATAACAAATAATTTAAAATTAAATTGCTAAATATCTAGCGATTGACCATTTCCACGTGTTGGTGAGACCATCACACAAGGCACAAATTTAAGATAATCAAAGAACTAGAAGGGAGAATAGAATAAAACTCTCGGCTTTCCTCAGGGATTCTCCAGATAGAGGCTTCACTGATTTTCCGCTGAAGTTACAATGGCTGATCAGGAGAAGCCCTGAGGAAATTCTAGCGCATGTCTTAAACTGAGGGTGGTTAGAATTTTGAATTGACTCCTACAAACTATTGTTGAAGCAGAATTGATTTGTTTTTTTAAAAATGGAATTACATAGCTGGAATCCCAAGCATCACCTCACCGTCATTTACATGTAGGCCGACAGCAATGGAGGTGGAGGAAAATGTTGAGAGCCTGCGTTCTGATGAACGTCAACAGCCTCTCTCCACAGATACTGCCTGACCTGCTGAGTGTCTCCAGTATTTTCTGTTTTTATTGCAAAATAGCTCAGCAATTTCAAACAATTGTGTACTCCACTGCCAGCTTACCAAACTTTTGTCTTTGTACCAGTTAAGTGGCTCTACAACTGCTTGTTAAGCATTAAAAGGAAGACAATTACTGGTGTCATGGCCAACTTTTATTATTCATATTCAATTAAATCATACATTTCAAAGCAGATATTCTATCATTGGGTTATACATAATGGATAAAGGGGATATTTAACCACCTTGTCAAATGCAGAGGACATATAGCCCAGAGACATTAAAATGTGACAAAAGCTCACATGTATCAAATTATTTTAAAGTACTTTTTAAAAAAAAACCCTGATCAATTTGGCAAAATTAAAAAGCAAGCAGACATTATAGCATCCTCACCACTAGCTGGAAGCAGCACAAAAAGTATCAAAATGTAAGCCCAGAAGAGGGCAACAATAAATTTCTAAATTAAAATATTGATCTTTATTGTACAATACTTTCAAACCTTTATTTAAAAAAAAATCAAACATTCATTTTTGTTCAGAAACATCTCAACAATTCTCTATCAATTTTCATTTAAAGTTATGTTGGTTTGTACAGAGTTCCAAAGTAGGCACGTTAGTTTCTATTTGTAGACAAGATTCATTTGATCAGTTGAACTCTTTATAACCCTTTGTACTCATAATCACAGTAGCCAACATACAGCGGCTCAGCTGGTATCCCACGTCTGCAAGAAAAAAAAACAAGTCACTTCCTAGTACAAACTGCGATTTAACGAACAGTAGCGCTCAAGGGTACAGTCTTTCATTATGCTCAATAGCAGCTACTACCCATAAGACTGCTATTGACAATCTTGAAATACACATTAGAATCTCCTTACTTCTTTACTATGGATACAATGGGAATTGGTGAGGGGGTGATTTAAAAAAAAATGTGCAAATTGTTAAAAGTATTTCACTTTGCACTATGAGCAGTATAGTATTAAATCATTCCTTACCGGACCATGCGGCAGCGATGTTTGGATAGCCTCCTGTACGCATCATTTAAATCGGTTGTTTCTGCACTGCTCCAAAGACGCTCACTTACAGCACTTGCCCGAGGCCTTCAGGGAAGGGAAAAATAAGATTGTTGAGAGCAACATTCTCAAGTTTGACAGTATACAAAAGTTAGCCAAATGATATGGCATGGCATCAATTAATAGCCCAAAATTAAAGATTCACATGGCACAGGATGTGCATTCCGTGGGACTGAGCTGCCCTGCCATGCCTCTATTTAATAGGCGATTAAGTAACTTACAGAAACTTTAGACTAAGATGTATCTGATTCAAGTTATAACAGGTTACTAATTTAAATGTGCAGGAGGTGTCAGCAGCTGGCATCACTGCAGTGCATCCGCGAGGCTGAGAGCTTTGTGGATAGCACATTTGAGGTGGTCGTCACCCCACAGATCAGGAGTGCGCTGGCAGACAGGGAGTGGGTGACCGCCAGACAGAGAGAGGACCAGGCAAGTAGTGCAGGAGTCCAGAGTGCATCTCGCTCTCCAACCAGTATTCGGTTTGGAGTACTGGTGAGGGCGATGGTTCCTCTAGGGAGTACCGCCAGAACCGCATCCACGGCACCGTGGGTGGCTCAGCTATACCCGGGGGAGGGGGGGGAGGGAGGGGAGAGGAGAGGAGGGAGAGAGAGAAAAGAGTGGGAGAGCAATAGTGATAGCGGATTCGATAGTATGGGGAGCAGATAGGCGTTTCTATGGCTGCAGATGCAGCTCCAGGATGGTATGTTGCCTCCCCGGTGCCAGGGTCAAGGATGTAACTGAGCGGTTGCAGAACATTGAGGGGTAAGGGTGAATAGCCAGAGGTCGTGGTCCATATTGGTACCAACGACATAGGTAGAAAGAGGGATGAGGTCCTGCAGGCAGATTTTAGGGAGCTAGGAAAGAGATTAAAAAGCAGGACCTCAAAAGGTAGTAATCTCCGGATTACTCCCGGTGCCACGCGCAAGTGAATATAGAAATAGGAGGATAGCGCAGATGAATGCGTGGCTGGAGAGATGGTACAGAAGGGAGGGCTTCAGATTCCTGGGGCATTGGGACTGGTTCTGGGGGAGGTGGGACCTGCGCAGGCCGGACGGGTTGCAGCTCAACAGGGCCAGAACCATTATCCTCGTGGGAAGGTTTGCTAGTGCTGTTGAGGAGGCTTTAAACTAATTTGGTAGGGGGATGGGCACCAGGATGTAACATTAGAATGGGGAAATAAAGTGCTCAAAGGATTGGGAGAGGCAGAGAGCACTAAAGAAAGAAATAGTAAGGTATTAGGTGGGGTCCAACTAAGAGAGAATACAGGATGGTCTAAGATGGGTTTACAGTGTATGTATGTGAATGCACGAAGCGAAGTAAACAAAGTTAGTGAGCTGCAGGCACAAATAGCCACATGGGAATATGATGTTGTGGCAATAACTGAGACCTGGCTCAAATAAGGGCAAGATTGGGTATTAAATATTCCTGGTTATAAGTGTTCAGGAAAGATAGGAGGTGGTGTGGCAGTATTGGTTAAGGAGAATGTTACAGTGCTGGAGAGAGAGGATGTTCTGGAGGGGTCAAGGACAGAATCTATATGGCTAGAGTTAAGAAATAATAGAGGTGCCATTACACTACTAGGTGTATTCAATAGACCACCAAATAGTGGGAAAGATATGGAGGAGCAAATTTGCAGAGAAATTACAGAGAGGTGCAAGAACTATAGAGTAGTGATAATGGGGGACTTAAATTATCCTAATATAGACTGGGATCGTAATAGTGTTAAGGGCAGAGAAGGGGAAGAATTTCTGAAGTGTGTTCAGGAGACCTTTCTTGATCAGTATGTTTCCAGCCCGACGAGGGAGGAGGCATTTCTGGATCTGGTTCGGAGGAATGAGGTAGGTCAAGTGGAGCAAGTGTTAGTAGGTGAACATTTAGGGAACAGTGATCATAGTATCATAAGGGTTAGATTAGCTACAGGGAGCAATCTAGAGTAAGAATGTTTAACTGAGGGAAGGCCAATTTCAGTGGGATGAGAACAAATCTGGCCCGGGTAAACTGGAATCAAAGATTGACAAACAAAACTGTAGTGGAACAATGGGCTGCCTTTAAAGAGGAAATAGTTCGGGTACATTCCCACAAGGGGGAAAAGGTAGGGCAACTAAAGTCAGAGCTCACTGGATGACGAAAGATAGAGAATATGATGAAGCAGAAAAGAACGCATATGATAGATGTCAGGTTGCAAATACATTGGAGAATCAGGCTATATATAGAAAGGGCAGAGAAGTGAAAAAGAAAGTAAGAGGGGCAAAGAGGTTGAGAATAGAATGGCAGCCAACATAAAAAGTAATCCAAAAGTCTTCTATAGGCATATAAATAGTAAAAGGGTAGTAAGAGGAGGGGTGGGGCCGATTAGGAACCAAAAAGGAGACCTATGCATGGAGGCAGAGGGTATGGCTGAGGTACTAAATGAGTACTTTGCATCTGTCTTCACCAAGGAAGAGGATGCTGCCATAGACATAGTGAAGGAGGAGGTAGTGCAGACACTTAATTTTTATACTATCGATAGGAGGTATTCGAAAAGCTGGCTACACTTAAAGTAGATAAGTCACCAGGAGCGGATGGGATGCTGAGGGAATTGAGGGAGGAAATCACGGAGGTACTGGCCATAATATTCCAATCCTCCATGGATACGTGGGTGGTGCCAGAGGACTGGAGAATTGCAAATGTTACACCATTATTCAAAAAAAGGGTGTAAAGATAAACCCAGCAACTACAGGCCAGTCAGTTTAACCTCTAGTGGGGAAGCTTTTAGAAACAGTAATCAGGGACAAAATTGACAGGTCACTTGGATAGGTGCGGATTAATTCAGGAAAGCCAGCACGGATTTGTTAAAGGCAAATAGTGTTTAACCAACTTGATTGAGTTTTTTGATGAGGGTAATGCAGTTGACATGGTGTACATGGATTTCCAGAGGTGTTCGACAAAGTGCCATATAATAGGCTTGCCAGCAAAGTTGAAGCCCATGGAATAAAAGGGACAGTGGCAGCATGGATACAAAATTGGCTAAGAGAGGAAACAGTAGGGTGAACGGTTGTTTTTCGGACTGGAGGAACGTACACAGTGGTGTTCCCCAGGGGTCGGTTCTAGGACCACTGCTTTTCTTGATATATATTAATGACTTGGACGTTGGTGTACAGGGCACAATTTCAAAATTTGCAGATGACACAAAACTTGGAAGTATAGTGAACAGTGAGGAGGAGAGTGATAGACTTCAGGAAGACAAATAGGCTGGTGAAATGGGCAGACAAAATTTAACGCAGGAAAGTATGAAGTGATACATTTTGGTAGAAAGAATGAGGGGACAGGACATATAAACTAAATGGTACAATCCTAAAGGGGGTATATGTGCACAAATCGTTGAAGGTGGCAGGGCAGGTTGAGAAAGCAGTTAAAAAGGCTTATGGGATGCTGGGCTTCATAAATGGAGGAATAGAATACAAAAGTGTGGAAATTAAGATGAACCTTTATAAAACACTGGTTCGGCCCCAACTGGAGTACTGTGTCCAATTCTGGGTACCACACTTTAGGAAGGATGTGAAGGCCTTGGAGAAGTAGAAGAAAAGATTTACGAGAATGATTCCAAGAATGAGGGACTTCAGTTACGTTGATAGACTGGAGAAGCTGGGGTTGTTCTCCTTAGAGCAGAGAAGATTTGATAGAAGTGTTCAAAATCATGAGCAGTCTGGACAGAGTAGATAGAGGACACAGATTTAAGGTGATTGGCAAAAGAACCAAAGGCGACGTAAGAAAAAACTTGTTTACGCAGCGAGTGGTTAAGATCTAGAATGCACTGACTGAAAGGGTGGTGGAGGCAGACTCAATCTTATCTTTCAAAAGGGAGTTGGATAAGTATCTGAAGGAAAAAATTTTGTAGGGCTACAGGGTAGGGTAGCGGAGTGGGGGGGACTAGCCGAGAGTCGGCATGGGCTAGATGGGCCGAATGGCCGCCTTCCGCACTGTAACCTGTTTGATTCTATGGAAATCTGCCATCCTTACCTGGTCTGACCTGAGACTCCAGACCCACAGCAATGTGGTTGACTCTCAACTGCCCTCTGAAATGGCCTAGCAAGCCACTCAGTTGTAAAAAAAAGCTACAAAAAACAGTAATAAAACTGGACGGACCACCCAGCATCAACCTCGGCACCGGCTACGGAAAAGACATCGGCACACCCAACCCAGTCGACCCTGCAAAGTCCTCCTCACCAACGTCTGGGGACTTGTGCCAGAATTGGGAGAGCTGTCCCACAGTCTAGTCAAGCAACAGCCTGACATAGTCATACTGAGAATCATACCTTTCAGCTAATGTCCCAAACTCCATCACCATCCGAGTATGTCCTGTCCCACCGGCAGGACAGACCCACCAGGGGTGGCGGCACAGTGGTATACAGTCGGGAAGGAGTGGCCCTGGGAGTCCTCAACATTGACTCTGGACCCCATGAAGTCTCATGGCTTCAGGTCAAGCATGGGCAAGGAAACCTCCTGCCGATTACCACCTACCGCCGTCCCTCAGCTGCTGAATCAGTACTCCTCCATGTTGAACACCACTTGGAAGCACTGAGGGTAGCAAGGGCACAGAATGTACTCTGGGTGGGGAACTTCAATGTCCATCACCAAGAGTGGCTCGGTACCACCACTGATCGGGTCCTGAAGGACATAGCTGCCAGTCTGGGCCTGCGACAGGTGGCGAGAGAACCAACACGAGGGAAAAACCTACTTTACCTCGTCCTCACCCATCTGCCTGTCGCAGATGCATCTGTCCACAACAGCAATGGTAGCAGTAACCACCGCACAGTCATTTTGGAGACGAAGTCCCGTCTTTACACGGAGGACACCCTCCATCATGTGTGGCACTACCACCATGCTAAATGGGATAGATTCAGAACAGATCTAGCAGCTCAAAACTGGGCATCCATGAGGTGCTGTGGGCCATCAGCAGCAGAATTGTATTCCACCACAATCTGTAACCTCATGGCCTGGCATATCCCTCACTACCATTACCATCAAGCCAATAGGAGTGTAGAAGAGCATGCCAGGAGCAGCACCAGGCGTACCTAAAAATGCGGTGCCAACCTGGGGAAGCTGCAACACAGGACTACATGCATGCTAAAAAGCAGAAGCAGCATGCTATAGACAGAGCTAAGCGATCCCACAATCAACAGATCAGATCAAAGCTCTGCAGTCCTGCTACATCCAGTCGTGAATGGTGGTGGACCATTAAACAGCTAACGGGAGGAGGAGGCTCCATGAATATCCCCATCCTCAATGATGGTGGAGCCCAGCACGTGAGTGCAAAAGACAAGGCTGAAGTGTTTGCAAATATCTTCAGCCAGAAGGGCAGAGTGGATGATCCATATCGGCCTCCTCCTGAGGTCCCCACCATCACAGAAGCCAGTCTTCAGCCAATTCAATTCACTCCAAGTGATAAAGAAATGGCTGAGCGCACTGGATACATACAGCAAAGGCTGTGGGCCCTGACAACATCCCAACTGTCATGCTGAAGACTTGTGCTCCAGAATTAGCTGCGCCTCTAGCCAAGCTGTTCCAGTACAGCTATAACACTGGCATCTATCAGACAATATGGAAAACTGCCCAGGTATGTCTTGTCCACAAAAAGCAGGACAAATACAATCCGACCAATTACTGCCCCATTAGTCTACTCTCAATCATCAGCAAAGTAATGGAAGGTGTCGTCGACAGTGCTATCAAGCAGCACTTACTCACCAATAACCTGCTCACTGATGCCCAGTTTGGGTTCTGCCAGGACCACTCGGCTCCAGACCTCATTGCAGCCTTTGTCCAAAGATGGACAAAAGAGCTGAATTCCAGGGGTGAGGAGAGAGTGACTGCCCTTGACATCAAGGCAGCATTTGACTGAGTGTGGCATCAAGGAGCCCTAGTAAAATTGAAGTCAATGGGAATCAGGGGGAAAACTCTCCACTGGCTGGAGTCATACCTAGCCCAAAGGAAGATGTTTGTGGTGGTTGGGGGTCAATCATCACAGCCCCAGGACACCACTGCAGGAGTTCCTCAGGGCAGTGTCCTCGGCCCAACCATCTTTAGCAGCTTTATCAATGACCTTTCCTCCATCATAAGACCAGAAGTGGGGATGTTCGCTGATGACTGCAGTATTCAGTGCCATTCGCAACTCCTCAGATAATGAAGCAGTCCATGCCCACATGCAGCAAGACCTGGACAACATTCAGGCTTGGGCTGATAAGTGGCAGGTAACATTTGTGCCACACAAGTGCCAGGCAATGACCATCTCCAACAAGCGAGCGTCTAACCACCACCCCATGACATTCAAAGGCAATTACCATCCCGAATCCCCCACCATCAATATCCTGGGGGTCACCATTAACCAGAAACTTAACTGGACCAGCCACATAAATACTGTGGCAACAAGAGCAGGTCAGAGGCTAGGTATTCTGTGATGAGTATCTCACCTCCTGACTCCCCAAAGCTTTTCTACCATCTACAAGGCACAAGTAAGGAGTGTGATGGAATACTCTCCACTTGTCTGGATGAGTGCAGCTCCAACAACACAAGAAGCTCGACACCATCCAAGACAAAGCAGCCCACTTGATTGGCACCTCATCACCACCTTAAACATCCACTCCCTCCACCACGAGCGTACCGTGGCTGCAGTGTGTACCATCTACAAGATGAACTGCAGCAACTCGCCAAGGCCTCTTCGACAACACCTCCCAAACCCGCGACCTCTACCACCTAGAAGGACAAAGGGAGCAGGCGCATGGGAACACCACCTCCAAGTTACCTTCCAAGTCCTGACTTGGAAGTATATCGTCATTCCTTCATCGTCACTGGGTCAAAATCCTGGAACTCCCTCCCTAACAGCACAGAGAGTACCTTCACCACACAGACTGCAGCGGTTCAAGGAAGCAGCTCACCACCACCTTCTCAAGGGCAACTGGGGATGGGCAACAAATACTGGCCTTGCCAGTGACGCCCACATCCCATGAACAAATATTTAAAAAAGTGATCAACACAAAACTTGTCTACTGAATGTACCACATCTCATAAGCTTCATAGATTAAGCCCAGTCAGACAAATGACAGAGGATGTGGCAAGACTGCCACACTTTCTGGTCATGTCCCCCAAAACAACCATTTTAACACATGATACAGAATGCGACAATGGCCATGACCAGCACTGATGTCCCTTCAAAGCCATGCTGCTGTTTACTAGGCATGTTCCCAGGGGTGCAAGATATGTTTGATATACTAAAACTAGCACAACTCACTGCTAACAGCCATATGCAATCCCCACCTCTTGTGAAACCTTACTCTCCCCACAAATGTAGATTAGGCATCTATGGGATATAGATTCTGTCCAGAACTGGAGAAGTGTCAAGTAGCCTGAATCGCTTTTACTTATATAAGTCCGCTATCAAGCCTCAACATGACACACCCCTGCAGGAGGAGGGATGGTTAATACATATCTCAACTAGAATAGGAGGGGGGGGGGGGAAAGGAATGACCAAACCCAAAATCACTAGTGGAGGGGGTGTAATTGTCTGTCCAGCTGGGCTGCCCACACCTGGTGATTGCCATGGACCTGAAGTGCTAAATAAAATGCGGTGTTGAAAATATAAATGTATTAAGTTTGAAATTTTTTACACCTAGACTGTTAATTGCTAATATTTTTCAGCTTTCCTATTTCAACTTGTAATCCATTTGTTTGTAACATGGTCCTTCTCACCCAACAGGTACTGAAGGCAAGAGAGGAAAAAGGATGATTTAAATCCAGGTCCCCCATTATTTAGGAGGTGTGGAAAGTTGGGAAACCCATTAATCATATACCATCAAGAAATCTAACTTCAAAGTTCCAAACCCTTACATTATGAACACTTGAGCAGATAGGTGGACAATGTTCCGCAATTTGCAATAGTTTTGGCATGGTGCAAATACAATTCAAAATGTGATAAACTAGTGTTCAATGTAGACTGATTGCACCATAACATACCTCACTGCCAACAGCTTTGGTGAAAAGAAGGAAAAGCAATTCAAAATCTCAAAACGATGATAAAATCCAAACCCAATTGTTTTTAGCAGAACTAGATAAGCCCTATTGAATTATATTGCCCTGCATTAATACAGGTTTGATTTGTAAATATATGTTGACTATATCTCTGGGTTGAGAAAGATGTGCTGCTATCTAATATATTACACAAGTGGAAAGGTTTACTACCATAATCGTGAAGCAAGATTGGTTGCATCCACATATTCTCCCCAGAGACAAGCCTCTCCCCCAATCACCAGCTTCTTCTGTGCTGCAGTTCCTGTAGATGAAAAAAAGAGGTTACTACTGGACATAACTATCACTAATCCCAATTTCTAGTTCAATTATCCAAGTCAATTAATTGGGTCTTAAACCGCTGTCAGAACTATTACCATAAAATTATGTTGTAGAACAAATCAACTTTAAACCACATCTTGAAACTATTTACATTCTATTTCAGCACATTGTTTGACATTGTAAAGATAGATACCAGTATTCAACACATTCATCGGATTCAAATGGTGCAAGGATAGTATACGGCAATGGCAATATTAGGATGAAGACAGATACCATAAGGACCAGAGTACATTTTACAGAATCCTTAGCAAATAGGAATTTGACATATAAGCCAAGAAAACCACACTTAAATCAGTAACGTCAACTCTTGAATTAATCGCGACACGCAATTTTTAATTTTGAACTGCGCCGCGCTGCTGCACTGGAAACAGCTTCAGATTTTAATCTAACCGACCCCGTGTGAGCACGGAAACCATTAGTTACCACGGGCCAATAGGAGGAAGTGGCAACAAAAGATAGCAAATCAAAAATAGACTTCCGGGCGCATTGGTGAGGACCAGACCACACTCCCCGGCCATTTTCAGTGAAGGGCAGAAGTGCTCACCACGGTGGAACTTCCTTTCGACAGACCCCTCTCCCGACGGCCCGGGCATATCTTTGGACCGGGACGCGCTGTAGCACATTGGTAGTCACCCCACCGGCCAGCGGGGACTCTGTGCCCGTCTCCCCATCTCTGTGGTACTAGTATCCCGGTGCCTGCCCATCCCTCTCTCTCCTCAGAGATAAATCATACTGCACTTGGTACAGGGGTGACTGTTTGTGCCGTGACATCACTCACTCAGATTCACCAACACCCCCCCCCACCACCCCAGTCTCTTAGTGATGTGTTCGGTAGGCAACGCTCCTGCATCCCGGAGAAGGGATGGCCCTGCATCATGTCATCATCCCCAATATAAGGCAACCCTTTCATCGGAGTGAGCAACCGCCTATCGTCCCTTAATGTTATATTGGTATAAATAGCAGACAGAAGAGCACCTGGGGAACACAAAGAAAGATGTGTATTTATAGTGCGCCTTTCACGACCACAGGACGTCCCAAAGTGCTTTACAGCTAATGAAATACTTTTTGAAGTGTGGTCACTGCTGCAAGGTAGGGAAATACAGCAGCCAATGTGCACACAACATGCTCCTACAAAACAGCAATGTGATAATTACCAGATAATCTGTTTTAGTGATGTAAGTTGAGTGATAAATATTGACCAGGGCAGAATAGTGCCAGGGGTCTTTTACATCCACCTGAGAAGGCAGATGGGGCCTTGGTTTAACGTCACATCTGAAAGATTGTACTTCTGACAGGGCAGCATTCCCTCAGTACTGCACTGGAGTGTCAGCCTAGATTTTGTGCTCAAGTCTTTGGACTGGGACTTGAGACCTTCTGACTCAGAGGCTAGAGAGACACTGAGCCAGGGCTGACATTGTGTACTGTTGGGTAGCTGCTACAATTATAGTAAGTTGTATATAAAATTTAAGGGAAGCACCCACTCAGTCATGCCAACTCTGATGAATTAAATCGCAAGACATACAATTTTTAATGAAAATTTACCCCAACTCACGAAGGGTGGTGATAACTGGAAGGATTTTTTAAAAAGTTTTTTGTAAAGCATTTTCAAATGCAGTAATAGTTTTTGTAAAGAGCTGTGACCGGTTCGAGATTAAAAAAAGCCACTATTGAGGTTTATAACCAAAAAATACCAACTCATTATTTTTGAGTGTGTCTTGTGATTTGAGGCAGTGGGGTTGGCATTACTGTAATTCATTTTTAGGCAATTTTAATCAGATTAAATTTACCTCAGATTTATTATAATAGTAAAAGGATGCAATAGTACATATTAAGCCAAGTCTTCTAAAATGTTCCTCGTCACTTATGGCTAGCTTATAGTTCATGAGAAAGATTAAACAGTCAACAGCTCAAATACCATAGGCACCAAACACATCCAAGTTAGGTGCTGGTAAAGCACATGGTTAGGGGAGTGGGAAAAAGCGCTTTAAAAAATGATGGAATACACTTTTAAGGTGAATCTCAAAAATATACAAAAGTCCCTTATTAAAACCCAAAGTCAAGCATTTAAAATGCTGGTTCTACATATTATTGGTTCAAAATTTAGATAAAGGATGCAAAGTAATGTTCTCTTGTATACTTTGCATTGCTTCAGACCCCACATACCCTCCAAAGACTGCCTCCTCTGTAACATAGCCCGCTTTCACCTCAGCCCATCTGCTGCTGAACCCCTTGTCCATATGTCACCTCTAGACTCAACTATCCCAATGCTCTTCTGACAGTCGCCCATTCTCCATCCACCGTGGACTTCAGCTCATCCAAAACTCTGCAACCCATAGCCTAATCACTCACCCACACCCCTATCCTTGCTGACGTACATTGAGGGACTGGGAGCCAATGCCTCAAATTTTAAATTCTCATTGTGGTGTTTAAATCTCTTCATGGCCTTGTCCTTCCCCATCTGTAACCTCCTCTGCATCCTTTCCAAAGCCTCATTAATTGCCCGTGTGAAGATGCCAAAGCGGGACAGAATAGTCAAACAAAGGCCTTATAGAAAGGACAAAATAGTCTGCTTCATCTTAGTCAATTGTCCTAGAAATACACCATTCGCTCTAGCTATCGCTTCACAGCATTGTTCATGAACCTTTAGAGATCTGTGCACTAGAATGCCCCAATCTTTTTCTCCACTGGCTTTATTTATATTACATACACCCTTTAGGGAAAAGTATGTTAAGCATTCTCCCTGCCGACATGCATAACACTTTACTTTTCCAAGTTAATCATCATTTGCTAGTCACTTGCTCAATCCCCCAGTGCATCTAGATCCCAGAGTTAATGTTTCAGGTTGATGACCCTTCGTCAGAACTGGAAAAAGTTGGAGATGGAACAGGTTTTTAAGCAAGTGTAGGGGCAGGGAGGAAAGAACAAAAGGGAAGGTCTGTGATAGGATGGAAGGCAGGAGAGATTAAGAGACAAAAAGGGATGATGGTGCAAGGCAAAAGGAGATGGGACAAGTTAAGAAACAAAAGATGGCTCTAGATGAAGTGTAAATGGCGATGGCAGAATGAAAGACAGCTGCCATGCGAGAGGTTATGGTCTGAAATTGTTGAACTCTATGTTGAGTCCCTGGGACGGGCTTCACTTAAACCAGGCCGAGACCAGTGTCCTGGCAAATCGAATAACTAGGGCAGTATATAGGGCTTTAAACTAATGAAGGGGGGAGAGGGGCAGGATTCAGGAAAGGGTAAATTCAAAAGCAGCAAGAAAGAAAAATGTCAAGGCTGTAGAGCAGCAATTTGGGTAAAAATAAGCAGAGTGGGTCAGGAAGGGACAGACAGCTTAACAAAGGTAATAGGGCATCAGGGGAAAAATAGAAAAAAGTTTAAGCTACAGGCACTATATCTGAATGCGCGAAGCATTCGCAACAAAATAGATGAATAGCACAGAGAAACAAATGGGTTTGATTTAATAGCCAATATGGAGACATGGTAACAGGTTGGGAATTATTCCAGGATTTCACTTTTAGAAGAGTTAGGCCGAATGGAAAGGGGGGGTAGCCCTGATAATAAAGGATGGGATAAAGACGAGAGAAAGGATCTTAGCTCGGAAAAACAAGATGTAGAATCACTAGGGTGTAGCTAAAAAAACAAGGGGCAGAAAACACTGGTGGGAGTAGTTTATAGGCCCCCAAACAGTAGTTGTAGTGTCAGGCACAGTATAAATCAGGAAATTAGAGGTGCATGTAACAAGGATAATGCAGTAATCATGGGAGACTTTAATTTTCATATAAACTGAGCAAACCAAATTTGCAGCAATAATGCAGAGGACGAATTTATGGAATGCATTCAAGATAGTTTTCTAGATCAGTATGTCGAGGAACCAACTAGAGAACAGGCTATTTTAGATCTAGTATTGTGCAATGAGACAGGATTAATTAATGACCTGGTAGTAAAGGAGCCTCTAGGGTGCAGTGATCATAAAGAGATAACTAAATCACTCTCAAACTCAATATAAAATCTAAGTCCACAACTAGGGTCTTAAATATGAACAAAGCAAATACATATGTATGAGGGGCGAGTTTGCTAAGGTGTATTGGGAAACTAGATTAAAAGATAGGACGGTAGATAAGCAATGCAAACATTTGAAGAAATAATTCATAATTGTGCCCTGTACTTCCAAGTCCATGTCATTAATATTTATCAAAAAACAGCAGTGGTCCTAGTACTGAACCCTTGGGAATAGAACTCGTCTTAAACAACCTATAGATACAGATCCCACTCTGCTGATTGGCTTAGCTGCAGCATCCCCACAGTTATTAGAGAATTAACTGAAATTTAAATTTGTCTTGATCAGCTGTAGCACTCAGTGCAGCTGATTCTTGTACTTAAACTTGTTAACTGGGCCTTGAGCAGAACGCATCAATGTCTATTTACAAAAAATCCATTACATATGGCTTCCCCTGTATGTTGGAATAAATATATCCACCGATATGTGGAAGGTTGGTATTTTTTTTACCCCGCTAGCAGTACCATCCTCATCTTTCTTTCATCATTCCTGTTTGGTGCAACATCTAAAGAGTTTGCACTTGCATAGCACTATTCATGTCCTCCAGGATATCCCAAAACACTTTATAGCCAATTTTTTTTTTGAAGTGTAGTCTCTGTTAAGCCCTATATTTTCAAATAATTCCAAATAGCCCTTGTTTAGTGGCAGTACTGCTGTGATCACATCCAATGGAATAATTTGACGAGAAATGCAATTATCCCAGGATCACAAGATAATTACAGAGGAGGAACTTTATTTGTCTCATCTTGATTCACCCATCCAGAAGAATCCTAATGCTGCTCTAAATGGCTCCAGGATTTTTGCTTCCACTAATCTATCTAGGAGGTCCATTTTCAGTGTTAATCACTTTGAAGAAGAATTTCCTGACATCAGGAAATTTACCAATTTCAACTGGTCCATTTTTCCCCCCCTACAGTGGCAATTTTTTAATATACCTCCCTACGATCACCTCTCGGATGCTCCCTTTCCGGGCTTAAAATCCAAAGTTTCTCCAGTCTTCCGACATCAGAAATCAGCTTCTTGACGCTTTGCACGGCATCTCAGCATTTGATCGCCTCTCTTTCTTGATGATAGAACTGGCACAGTATTCAAGTTACTGTCTGACCAAAGCATTATAAAGTATGGCTGCCTTCTCCCCTGAATTATTCTAGTGGTTTCATTTATATAGCACCTTTTTAATGTAGAAAAACTGTCCCAAGATGCTTTACAGTGGCATATTCAGGAAAAACAATGCTGAACCAAAGGAGATTTTAGAGGAGAGACCAATAGCTTGAGCAAGTGTGATTTAAGGAGGGTCTTAAAAAAGGAGTAGGTGGCAAGGAAAGGAATTCCAAAGTGTGGGGCCATGGCAGCTGAAGGCACAGCTGTCGAAATTTACAGATGACACAGAACTTGAAAGTGTAGTAAACACTGAGGAAGACAGTAATAGACTTCAAGAGGACAGACAGGCTAGTGGAATGGGTAGACACTTGGCAGATAAAATTCAATGCAAAAATGTAGTGTGAGGTGATACATTTTGGAAGAATGAGGAGAGAATTTGGAATGCACTGCCTTATATGGTGGTGGAAACAGATTCAATAGTAGCTTTCAAAAGGGAATTGGATAAATACTTGAAGGAGAAAATATTGGAGGGAGATGGGAAGAGCTAGGGAATGGGACTAACTAGATTGCTCTGCGCAAGAGCCGGCGTAAACTCGCTGGGCTGAATGGCCTTCTTCTGTGCTTTACTATTCTATGATTCACTGTAAGCAATTGTCCACTACAACTGATGGGATACTGTTTTTCTCAGGAATGAGGATGGGGGGGAAAAAATGAATTGGAGCTTGTTCATGTATCTCATGAAGTTTGCTCAATTGAAATTTGTTGCTGATGTAACAAATTCTGACACGGGAAACTAGACGAGTACATGAAAGAAAAGGGAAGAGAGAGATATGCTGAAAGGCTGAGATGAGGTAGATGGAATGGGAGGAGATTTGTGTGGAGTATAAACACCATCACAGACTAGTTGGAGCAAATGGCCTGTTTCTGTGCTGTATATTCTATGCAAGTGTGACAAGGCTTGAGTTTAAGAATATACTGTATTATAACTAGGTATTGGCATATTAAAAGAAAGCCATTTCATAAAATTTGAGCAAATAATGTAAAGTGTGATAAATGTCCACAAGTTACATTGTGACAAAGGGTCTAAACAGCAAATGCATGCAGGCTTAGTGTTTTTGCAAGAATGAATCTCCCACAGTGCAGCTCAAATCAGAGGATGAGCTGTTTTAGAACAAAAGGACATGTGCATTCACTTAAAGGGGGAAGATTGCAGAGGAGAATGCTGACTGTTTGACAGATCAATTAAGAATGTTGAATTGTAGAACTGGTGTATTTTTGGAGAGGGAAGTAGAACACAGCATTAAGATACCTTGCCATCTGTGAGAAAGGCAGCCTAGTGCAGGAGGTAGCAAGTATAAAATACTTGTAAGATTCATTGTTTCAAGCTCAACATTTCCTATATTTGCCCCTCTTCTTTCTGTTCATTTTAACTTACTTACTCCATTGAAATTCTCATGCAAGTGAAAATTAGGACTGGGAGTTAATTCTGAGAATAATGACTCTGATTTGGTAAATTAAATTTTCCTAATAAATTTAGGACTATAAGACCTTTGAGGGGGTGCAGAGGAGATTTACTAGAATGGTACCAGGGATGAGGGACTTCAGTTATGTGGAGAGACTAGAAAAGCTGAGATTGTTCTCCCGAGAGCAGAGAATGTTAAGGGGAGATTTAATAGGTGTTCAAAATTATAAGGGGGATTCAAGGAGAAACTGTTTCCACTGGCAGGTGGGTCAGTAACCAGAGGAAACAGATTGAAGATAATTGGCAAAAGTACCAAAGGGGAGAAGGGGGAGATTTTTTGTTGTTTCGCAGTGAGTTGTGATCTGGAATGCACTGCCTGAAAGAGTAGGAATGGATATATACACTTGAAAAGGAAAACTTTGCAGGGCTATGGGTAGACAGCAGGGGAGTCGGACTAATTGGATAGCTTTTTCAAAGAACCAGCACAGGCATGACAGGTTGAATATCTATGACATTTAAGACTAGACACGGGATCTCAAAGTGCATCGTTTCTCTCCTCCTCCTAGGCCCCATTTATTCACTTCCCTTTACAGGGATGGTTGGTTGTCCCAAATATTATGTCTGGCAAAACATTATGTCCTAACTATCATCAAAAAAAATCTGTTGCAATGAAGGCATGTAGCTAAAAAATACAAATGAAGCTCAACAACAGTTGGTCAAAACACTCATTACTTAGCGTAGAAACAACATAGATGATGTTCATGTATGTGGACAATTGTAGCTCAATGAACACACCATTGAAGTTGTATGGTTCCACTGTGTATATCTTCCGCCAGTCTTGACCATATGAAATGACATTCATGTACCATGGAGAGGACAGGAGAGCATGAAACTTAGCAGCTGTTACAGCCGCCATTTGCGTCTGGTAGGCACCTTTCCACACATGAATAATGGTGTCCGGCTTCAACTACAAACCAAAAACAGTACAGAGACAAGAAACCCAGCATCACAATTACAGTCTGACTAACTTGTAATATTGAAATATGAGATCTCTAGGGAAGTCAGGATATGTGCACTAAAACTTCAGGAACATGTATAAAATTCCCCCCTTCACATTCCTTCATTTTAGTAAGAAAAAAAGTCAGACATGCAAACAAACAGCAGGCAATACACATTTTCTCAATAAAAAGTTTAAATCAAATGGGCAAGAATAAAAAGCATCCATCTAAAATATGTCAAGCATTGAATTAGCTCAGCGTTTGCTCAATTGGAGAATAGCAAGGTTTCACCCTATAAGTGGAACAGGTAGATGAGATCACGTGCAGAGGATTCAGGTTCCCTGCCATGCATTAATACAGAAAGCACCATAGATTCATGTTGATCATTCAAAAATCTGAAGGAGGTAACTGATTTTTACGATGGGCTAAAGCAATCAACAGATGATTGCAGAAAAGGCATTATAAAAAGAAAAATGCAAGAAACATGGTATTACCTGAATGATGCCCAAGTAGGTTAAATATATCTGATCAATTTATTTTTCATATTGTGCATTTTTATTTCAAAAATTGTAAGGATGCAACTCTCAAGTACGAGCATCCAATATTCTAAGAATTTTAGATATATTCACAAGTATCAATGCAATTAGGAAGAGGGGCAAAACACACTATAGTATTCCTTACTTTAATAATTAAATTAACCAACCATTGAAATGGAGAGGCTCAACTTGATAGTACTTTTGCCAGTCCTGTCCATAGGAAATGTAATCTAAGTACCAGGGTGCTGCCAGGATGGTTGTGAACCCAGCTAGTGTTACTTTAGATAGCTCTGCTTTCACATTGCTCTCCATCCACACTTCAACTATAGTGTCTGGCTTAATCTGCAAAAGAGTTATATTTAAGATTTTTAAGGCTAATTATAATTAACATGCAAGATATTTCCATCTAAATAAGGTGCACCAAAAACTGAAGACAGAATTCTTTATTTCAGGGCACCATTTTTCTGTACTTAAGGTTATCAATTGAAAATTGCATTTTCTCAGAAAATATTGGCCCAACATTTGCGATCGGAAGCTTCCCACGGGCGGATGTTTCCGACCTGCAAAATATCTACACATTTACCTGGTGGCCCGGGAGATACGAAGGCTTGCGATCTTGGGTCTCTCCAGGTAAGAGCGGGCAGAGGCCCATGTATCCCAGGGGCTCATGCAGTTCGCAAGCGCCCCTGGGATCACGTGGGCCAGCCCAATCAATAAAAGGGAATCCCCATTCATACTTATGGGAGTTCAGATCACTTAATACACGAACACATGAAATAAAAAAAATTACATTTAAAATTAATTAAAATGCCATTTAAATATTTTAAACAAAAATTTAATTTTTGGAAAAAAATTATGCTTTAACAGGGCTAAAAATAAGCTTACCTTATTGGACAGGGTTTTTAATGCATAAGAGTGATAAAATTTTATTTTTCTATTAAAAAAAACTCTTATGCTGGTAAAAGCAGGCTTTACACCTGCTTTTACCAGGCGTAAGAATTTCACAGGCATTCAGTGGGCGGAAGTTGGGCAAATAGCGCAACTCTCCACCTGCAGAGGCCCTTCTCCCGGGGATGCGGAGGATCTGTCGAGAGGACTCTTAGATTGCAAGTTCTGGGTTTTAGCGCATGCGCTTTGCATACCTAAACCCAGAACTTGCGCAGCCCCTACGGGCGCATACGCACCTCGTACGCACCCGTAGGGGTCACAAAATACGGCCCATTGATTTGGTCTAAAATCCAAGAAGCTGAATAGCAAAGCAGTTACAGTACAAGCTGCGTTAAACAGAAACCCATTGTGTGTTCATCCCATTTTAGGAGACCAGTCCTTGTGTTTGATGTGTTGCTGTACAGTTACACACCCTAAAATTTAAATGTAGAATATCTAAATTAGCCAATTATGATTTCTTAATCTAAAATTTGCATTATAAAACATTTTACTTCACGTCAGTATAGTTATAAACCATACATTGGGCAGTTAAATGGACCACTGATCACGTTTAGGGCAACTTAAAGTTTGATATAGTAATAGGTCCCACTTTGAACATGGCAGAAAAGAAGCTACGTTAAATCATAACTGCAGGAGATTGTTGCAGTAGCTCCTGCAATAAAAAGCAACCAAATTAAAAATCAGCAATACAGAAATAAAAAAAGTTGGATTAAAACTACACGTTTATAGCACAGGAGACCATTTGACCCATTGTTTCGCCGCTGGCTCTTTGCTAGCGCAATTCTAAACTAATCCTGCTTGCCTCATACCGTCCCATGCTTCAGATATTTATCCAATTTTCCCTTCAAGGATGCAATGGTATCAGCCTCAGTTACTCCTGTGGCGAAGTACTTCACGTTCCAACAATCCATAAAGAAATTTTCCCTTACCTCTCCAATTTTAAGTTGATGATCCCTCAGACCAAATAGTCTTTACTGTTCATCAAAATCTTTCATAATTTTAAAAACCTCAAATCTGCTCGAAGCCTTCTCTGCTCCAGTGGATATCCAGTCCTAGTATCTCGAGTCTGTTCTCAACTATTGCTTCTCCATCCCCAGCATTGTGGTTAATGCAGACATTATTGTCTCTATAGCATTAATATTCTTTCTATAATGGGGTGCCCAAAACTGCACCTGTGGCCTAACCAATATTTTCAGTAATTTACTTCTTTATTCTTGTAATTTGAGAAAGTGGGAAATCTTCATGTCAGAATCTCCCTAACTACCCTGGGCTAAATAAAATAAGTATTATTAGTTATAGGTTCGAGTTTGTATTATGTAACTGACACCCAATGCACAACGATGCTTGAAATACTAGTGTAAACTTCCTCCTTCAACTGAGTGGTCCTACCAACTATTTTTACATGCTCATAAACCTTTTATATTACCTGCTAGCTTTCTTCATATTTCCTTTTAGCACTTTTAATCTCCCAGTTATACTTTCTATATTCCTTGTGATTCTATATTTTACAAAAATATTCTGGTTGCAATACCTAATTATGTATATTTTCTAGATGTATGTAAATAATGTTAATCTCAAATCCATGAGGCTCTGGTCATCAAGAATATAGCAAAAAATGCAAGAGAAAAACACCTAAACAAGGACTATGCGATCTAGCAGCATAATTGAGTTTTCAAACAGTAACTGAAATAGGAAAATCAGGATAGTCCATAGAATTTTGAAATTTAGATTTGCCAATACAGTATATACAAATCCCAGTTTTTTTGGTTTTTTTAATTACTGGTATAGCCAGGCCACTTGAAGTAACTCTGTCCACACCAGTCCAACAGCATTATATTGTGCCTATTAACAGCTATGTAGCAATGCAGGTGCTTTCTCACTATTTTGTTTCACAAATTTTGTGCTCCGTGACGAGCAAGTCACACGTGAAACTCCAGTGATGTGCACCAAAAACTGAAGCCACAAATAGAGAGATTGTGGTACAAATAGAATATAGATTTGATATTAATTATTTTAATATACCACTATTCTCCAATAATTCCACATTTTCTGTTTTGCTACATTTCATGTACTATACCTAATGTGGGGCTCAATGACATCATTGATTTAGATGAGAAAGATTACCCAAAGTGGCATAATTAGTCAGTTCTATATTGCAGATGAGTATCACTGGGATTTGGATTGAGACTGCCCTATCCAGACTGAATTACAATCCAGATCCGGTTTTCCTTTTTCCAAAGGATGTTTTGAAATTAAATATTCAAAACTGCTAAAAGCAGAAAAAAGTTACATTTGGTAAAGCCTGTGACTTTAGTAACTGCAATTTTTAAAAAAGTTTAAAAAAAATTTGGAACAGCCCATCTGATTAAACACCATAAGATCTAAACTATATTTTAATGTTCTTGGATAGCTGATGCAAATTGGTGAAGCAGTCACTACTACATTGTGAAAAATAAAGCTGCATCTGTATGAAATTTGATTGGTGCATATATTAAAAAGGGTATTTTAAAGTGTGTCACACTGCTTTATTCAATCTGCATATATAGAAACATAGAAACATAGAAACATAGAATCTAGGAGCAGGAGTAGGCCATTCGGCCCGTCGAGCCTGCTCCGCCATTCAATACGATCATGGCTGATCATCCAAATCCAGTACCCTGTCCCTGCTTTAATCCCCACAGTACACATATCCCACCCTACCCCTGTAACCCCACGTATTTAATTCCCCCTAACATATCCCATCCTATCCCCATAACCCCACATATTTAATCCCCCCTAACACTAAGGGTCAATTTATCATAGCCAAATCAACCTAACCCACACATTTTTGGACTGTGGGAGGAAACCGGAGCACCCGGAGGAAACCCACGCAGACACGGGGAGAATGTGCAAACTCCACACAGTATAGATTATAGGTCATTATAATTCAAGCATGGTAGATCTGTTACACAAGTACTGTACCATGTTACCTCTAAAGCAACGTCGGTGAGGAAACTATTGCAAAATGTTTTGAAAATGTTAGTTTTATGATTTGTTTTAAAATTAAAAGTATTTAGTTTAAATAAATTTGGTTAATTGTGTTTTTTCTTTTTTTAAATAAATGAATACCATGAAACCTTATAGCAAAAAAAGCTACAAACAAGCCACGCTATACCAAGCATAAAAGGTTAGCAGAATCAGAAGCTTAAAAAAAATAGGAGCCTAATTTAAGATAGGAAAAACATGCAATGTTCAAACTATTCTATACCAGTGAACATTATGAAACCCGTTTGTACATTTGACATTCTAGCTACAGCTGCTCCCTTAAGTGCAAGTACACTATACAGTACCATTAACAATTAATATTCAATTAATCAGACTAGTACAATGCTACTGTTTTAACTACTGGAAAGTCCAGAACTATATTGCATTTAGTATGTATATGTTTTTTTAAATATATGCAGACTGAGTTGGCTGTATACTTACCTTTACTCCATTATCAAAGACCTCCTGCCAGACCATATAACCCTTCAGATTGGATGTCACAATATCCAGAACTCTGCAAGTAATGCACACATGATCAGTATATCCAACAAAATTACCCACAGTTGCTTGTGTCTAGCTACAGCATCAATTGCAGGAAATATTTGCTTAACTTTGCCCATTAAATACACTCGAATTGCAACCAGTTATGTTCCGGAGGCCATTGCTGGGAAATGGCACATTTCATGTGGCTTTTGATCTGTTGGGGCAAAATTATATTAATGGGCCATAATTTGCTGTCAAAAATAACGGTGAGGCTAATGGCGTTCGCTGTTATTTATATGTAAATCCTACAGCAACTTCAGTTGAGGGGCAGATACACTGTTAAACTCAAATATCCAAAAGTTGCTGTCGCAGTTGCACCACTGTTAGCTTTGCGAAAACAGCATCAATCTGCCTCAAATAAAAACAGAAAAATGCTGGAGATACTCAGCAGGTCAGGCAGCATCTGTGCAGAGTGTTAACGTTTCAGGTCGATGACCCTTCGTCATCGACCTGAAACATTAACTCTTTCTCTCTCTCCACAGATGCTGCCTGACCTGCTGAGTATTTCCAGCATTTTTCTGTTTTTATTTCAGATTTCCAGCATCTGCAGTATTTTTCTTTTGTATCAGTCTGCCTCAACATTGAAATGCATTAAATGGTGCAAAGTTGCTGTATTTGTGCAGTAGATACAAACTAAACTTGCCATAGAAAAGTTAAGTCTTGTTCAGTTGAAATACAGTTTTAACCATGTGATGCATTAATTGTTGCCAATCAACCTCTGACACTGAAAATTAACTATTACAAGTGTGGAATCTCAATCCTTCAGGTTTTAATTGTAGGAGATTTAAAAAAATGTAAAATTTAAAATGTAATTTAAAATAAACTTTTCCTTTGTCTTTCTTTCCCAAATCTTTCTTGCCCCCTCTATTTCTCTTTCTGAACCTGATCAGACATTGAATTCATCCTTCATTCTCAGTCCTTCAATCTGATTGGTTAAGATTCAAATTGTTCACTCCAGTCCCAGATGCTTGGTTTCCCTCACTACGCCATTATCAGCTCTCACTTTCAGCAACTTACCACGCAAAAATTTTAAAAATCTGAACATGCAAGGGCAAGTGTAACTAACGGCAGATGCAGTTAGATGCCCTGCTACAGCAAATTAGGTCCCAATATTCTCACATTGATGAGAGTTTCCCCACAAAGTATGACGGAGCTCCACCAAGGTAGGAAGAAAGAGTAAGAATTGCACCATAACCACAAACCGCTTGCTAACATATTGATGTTGGCTTATTGTCATTTACTATTTTATGCTTTACCATTCCCACTTTATGATAAAACATGAAATTCCACTTCACTGAAGTCATAAAATCATGGAAGTTTACTGCACAGAAGGAGGCCATTGGGTCAAACGCGAACAAGTGTTGCGCACAGCTGTTTCTATTCATATGGTCAGCGGAAGACAACTTCAGGGGGAGCAAAACAAAATGCCTGTCCCGTGTCAACATGAAAACACTTGTGGCAACAAGATGAAAGTGAGATACTAGCAACAAATTGGGACCAATTCCCTTTTAAAAAGTATGGCACAATTCAATAATTAATTCAAATTTTAAGTCTTCAGGACTGTACATTCTTTTACATTTCAGAAACAGGGGAGGGGTCATACATGAACCAAATCATTTAAAAGGTCCACCTACAGAAATCTTTTAAAAATAGCTTGCACCTTCAATAAGCCAAATGGAGTTTCTGGGCTTCATCACAAGAGGTATTGAACATAAAGAAATGAGGCACTACTGCAATGTAGAGTGCTGGTGAAACCACATTTGGAACAGTGTGTTCAGTTTTGGGCATCACACCTCAGGAAGGATCTACTGGCCTTGGAGATAGCCCAGCAATGATCGACTAGACCTGGGATGAAGGCACTTAGCTATGAGCCAGAGTCACAGCATTTTACAGCACAGGAAGCTGCCATCCCACCCGAGCTGACTCTCCAATGAATCCCACTCCTCTGCCCATCAAATTTTGTTCCCTCCCATTTATCCACTTTTAAAATCTCTGCTTGCATCACTTTCTGTATGGCATTGCTTATCCCCAACAACCATCTTAAAAAAAAAACTCAACCTCTCCCTTCATTATGATTTTCACATTTATAACCTCAACTAATGCTAGCCACCTTAATATCTTAAGTAAATCTCTTCTGCCCTGCCTGTCCCACCCCATGGTCTTGACATCTTTCCTAATGTAAGACACCCAAAACTGCTTGTTTTAAAAGCTGTGGGTAAATTGGTGTTAGGGGTGATCCGATTGAAGAATTTAAAATAATGAAAGAGCAGATGGGGTGGACTCTTTCCTCTAGTTGAGGAATCAAGAACAATCTTAGAATTCAAGCTAAGCTAGTGAAAAGCAAAGCTGAAAAAAAGTTTGAGAATGTGGTATGTGCAGAATTAATTGAGTCATTTAGAAAAGGAAGTATAAAGCATCAAAAAGGGCACAGAGGAAAAAGCAGGAAATTGAGAGTTTAAGAGAGCCACCATGACTAACAAAAGGCACAGTAAGCTTGAAGGCCTCAAATGGTCTCATACAAATTGAAATTTGTGCCAAATAACCAGGAATGCTATTGCAGGGTATAAGTTGATATCTACGGCTCAATTAAACATAATTAACTTCAAAACAGTAAAGATATTTTGCATGGATTGCAGCAATAGCCTGTTCAATCTATTCTTTTAATATAATGCACAAAACATCCAGATTGATTCACATTTTATCATTTAGTGTACAAGTAACCTGTAATGACAAAGTTACTATATTTAAATTCATCAAGTGGAAAAATGCTTACTTCTGGACATAAAAAGATTCAAGTTTTCTGTAATCACTACCAAAGCCTTGCTTTTGCATGAACTGTGTAATGCTAGGATTGGATTTCCTATAGGAAAAATATAAAAATGGGTCAAAATGAGTACAGCCTTGCTCTAGCCAATAATTTTCATATAACCAACAAGGCATTTAACAAGTATACATGCTTAATACAAATCAAGTACACTAATACTGCAATAGTTATGCAACTTGTTTAGGTATACCTGAACATGAAACAAACATGCAGATTTGAACAATGCACTGTACCCAGTTATGGCTAACCTAACTTGTACACAGCCTGCAGCTGTATATACAGCTTCCTACTTCCACAGAGAATTATACTGCTTCTCTTGTCCTGTTCAGCAGTAGAGGCTGCAGGGAAAAGACTCCTGACTGGAGCCTTGCCGATTGTGCAGAGGCTTTGATGGGCCAGGTGGTGATCCAATCATTGCACCCAGCCTTTGCCCTGCTCTTGTATCCTTGCATGGATGTGACTGGTCCAGTTAAGGTGGTTAATGGAGATGTTGATGGAGGAACTTGGTGATGATAGTGCTATTAAAGGTTAAGAACAGCTTGGATAGGAAGCAGCTAGTTCTGGTGCATAGATCTTCAGCACTAAAGCTGGGATGTTGTCAGGATTCATATCCTTTGCTGTGCCTAGTATACTCAGTTGCTTATGGTCACATGAGTGTGATTGGAAGTGCATGGACACCAGCAGTGGTGGTGCCATAGGAGACTGAGCAGCATTATTCACAGCACTTTTGACTGATGACTTCTGCAAATACTTCAGCTTCGGGCTCCACCTTGGTTGAGGATAGACACATTCATGGAGCCTCCCCCTCTTGTTGGTTCCTTGGTAGCCTCCACCTTTCTCGGCTGGATGTGGTCTGGTTACAGAATTTGGGTCTGTTCCAATGCTTGTGGACCTGCTTAGCTTTGTCTACAGCCTGATGTCTTTTGTATTTAGCATGCAGGTAGTAGCTTCACTAGGGTCAAGTCATTCAAAGGTAGCACTAGTGATGCTTCTGGCATCCCTTCTACACCCACCACCCAAATGAACCAGGGTTGATGGTGATGGCAGAGTGAGGGCTGTGTCAGCCCATTTAGTTACAGCTTTTGATGGTGTACAATTCTGTTGCTGCTGATGGCCCACAGCACTTCATGGATGCCCAGTTTTGGGCTGCCAGATCTAACCTTAGTCTGTCCCACTTAGCATGGCAGTAGTGGGACATTACACAGAGAATGTCCTCACTGTGGAGAAGAGACTTCACAAGGGCTATGTCATGGTCACTTGGACCAATGCCATCATGGACAGATGTGTCTGCAACAAATTGGTTGGCAAGGACAAGGTCAAGTAGGATACTTGTTGGTTCCCTCGCCACCTGGGGCAGGCCCAGTCTGGCAGCAACACTCTTCAGGACTCCGCCAGCTCAGTCAGTGGTAGTACTACCAAGCCATTCTTGGTAGGGGACACTGAAATTCCTTACTCAAGAGTACATTCTGTGCCCTTGCTTCCCTCAGAACTTCCTCCAAATGGCATTTAACATGGAAAAATACTGATTCATCAGTTCCAGGAGAGGCTGTAGTTGAGGAGCAGGTTTCCTGACCTTGTTTGACTATATACTTGAACAAATACCTGTACAGTAGTATTGATGAAAAGGTCACTCATTGTGCTTTGCAGTTTTGGCATTTGACTGCATTAAAAAAAGCCTACATCTCATATGATCAGCAAGGTTATTTATTCAACCAAGTTACAGTAATGATGAGATATTTCAATTGAGGTGGTGAATAAATAAAGCAAGGTATAAATTTCAGGGAATTGACAAGCTTACATACCAGCATTCAAAATTCACTTCATCTCCTCCCAAATGGATGTACTCATCTGGAAACACCCAGCTGATCTCTTTAAAGAGTTGATTCATAAAATCATAGGTTGTATTTAAAGTGGGATTTATAGGTCCAAACGCTCCAGTAAGCCTCGCACCATTATAACATGGAGTAAGAAGGTTGCTTTGACCTAGACAAAGATACAAAAGAGGGAAGGGGACATTTGTATTACATTAGCAAGGTCAGCACTACACTGTTCATTTAACTATGCAATTATAGTTCTTTCCCAATTTTTAAAAATTCTACTCATTAAGGGTTACACAGGAACATTATTTAAGTTTTATTAAGTGAATATTGGATTTTTAAAGTGTGATTTTTTTTTGTGCTCAAAGCAAAAGGAACTGTGCTGGGCAATAAATCACTTCCATCCAGTGTTATCAAACATTTTCTGGTTAGGGCAGCATGGCTAGATGCAGAGTAATGGCCCTTCCACTTTGCCTCAATGTTACAGCTGCAACCTCAAAAAAACCCTTCTCTTCCACCTTGACACACATTACCACTTCCCATTAAACCTTTGCACTTCTCATACCAACCATCCGTTCTGTTTTTGCACAAGGCAGCCAATTGTTGCTAAAATATTGTTAGTCTCGGGCTGTTCACAGCAGAGGCAGCCAGCCATTTGGCCCAGCTACTGAAAGACTGCTATCCACTTGGCTCATTCCCCTGCCTTCATGGTGTCCCCCCATATACCATTTTAATTTTTCAAATATTCATCCATTCCCTTTTAATAAAAGCTGTTACAGATTCTGCCAATACCACTATTTCTGGTAATCCCCCACTTAAAGAAATTCTAACCTCACTGGTTGATCTTAAATTTGTGCCTTTTAATTCCCACTCATCTAGTGAAAATAGTCCCCCATCCACCCCACAATTTACCTTACCAAAGCCCGTCACAATTTTGAACAACTTTCAGATCTCCACTTAAAACTACTTTATTCTAATCGCGAGCACCAGTTTCTCTTCTGTCCTCATAGCGGAGGACACTCACCCCTATAAGAGCATGAAGAGACTTACTCTACCTGCACTTAGATTTGAATAATGCCCAGAGAAAAGGTGAATGGGCATCATTCTATTGTGTCACCTAGTTCCAAATGTATAATTCTACAATCCAATAGCAAAGTTTACCAACCCCAGCTTTTTGCACAGCACTGGTCTTCAATTTCATTTTCTACGCAGATTTACTTGCGTTTTTAAAGAAATTACAAAAATGTAAACTCAGAATAGTACTACTATTGTTTTTAAAAATGTGTTTGAGGACAGGCTTGTAGAGTGTCGGTTTTGGGGTACCACAGCTGGGCTGCACTTCTACTCCTGGCCAGAAGGTCCGTCACTGTTACACTGGAGCCATGGCTCCAATCAGTAGCACGGAGCTAGTTTTTTGGGGGTCTAGAATTACCATGGTTGATTAACAACATCTATGCTTGTCCACATTATCATCCTTCAATTTTTATTATAGTAAATTGCCAGGAATACTGATCAACCAATTTTCATTCTTATTCAAGTTTAAAAGCTTTCACTCACCTTTATCTGTAAGTTTTTGCTTTTAACAAAAAAAGTTCAGTTAGTCAAGCAAAAGTCTTCAGAAAGTACTGCTGCTGACAAGTATGCTCATCAGTAGCCTTAGCTGCATTGCTCAAAAGGGTTAAAATAGGCTTGTTTTGCCCTACAGTCAATTAAAACACAGTAAAGTCACCAAAAGGCAATACATTGGTTATTTAGGCAATAATCCACTCACCTTTCCATGACTGTGTGTGCCCTGGAGTGTCAAACTCTGGAATGACCCGAATTCCTCTCTCTCGAGCATATTCAATAATTATTTGGACATCAGTCAATGTATAAATGTGAGTGAATGGATGGTATGCACCCTACAAAAAAGGGAAAAAAAGCTCAGTATTAAAAAAAAGGAAAAATCCCAGCATTAATATTCAGTAATGCATGAGAACAAGGATGCCAGAGTTTTAACATTTTTAGTTCAGATTTTTCTTAATAAAAGTAAAAACAACCCTTTTCAAAATGTCTCATCTGTCAAAGCAAATGTAATTCAGTGAGTAAACATACATGTAATAAGAATATAAGAAATAGGAGCAGGAGCAGGCCATTTGGCCCTTTGAGCCTGCTCCACCATTCAATAAGATCATGGCTGATCTTCTACCTCATCTCCACTTTTCTGCACTATCCCCATATCCCTTAATATTCAAAAATCTATCGATCTCTGTCCTGAATATACTCAACAACTGAGCCTCCACTCCCTCTATGGCAAGTATATCCTTTCTTGGGTAAGGAGACCAAAACTATACACAATACTCCAGATGTGGTCTCACCAGGGCCCTATATAATTGCAGCAAGACATCTTTACTCTTATACTCAAATCCTCTTGTAATAAAAGCCAACATACCATTTGCTTTCCTAATTGCTTGCTGTACCTGCATGTTAACTTTCAGTGATTCTTGTACAAGGACACCCAGGTCCCTCTGAACACCAACATTTCCCAATCTCTCACCATTTAAAAAATACTCCGCTTTTCTATTTTTCCTACCAAAGTGGATAACTTCACATTTCTCCACATTATATTCCATTTGCCATGTTCTTGCCCACTCACTTAGCCTGTCTATATCCCCTTGAAGCCTCCTCACAACTTACATTCCCACCCAGCTTTGTATCATCAGCAAATTTGGATATATTACATTTGGTCCCCTCATCCAAATCATTGATGTGGATTGTGAATGGCTGGGGCCCAAGCACTGATCCTTGCGGTGCTTGGGCCTTGTAATTCAGTGAGTAAATGTACATGTAATTCAGTGAGTAAATGTACCACTGAATCATATGGAAGAAAAACATTCCTGGTGTGTGCTGAGTTATATGATGCTACCTGGAGTAGTGAGGAGCAATGCTCCCCCCCAAGGTGCGTGGCTGCGCACTGATCGCGAGGTCCCGCGCAGGCCACTCACCAGCTGATGCCACTGGAAGAGATATGGCGCAGCTAATTTAAAGGGCCCAGGCAAGGAGAAAATAAATTAGCAGGAACATTGGTGGTGAGACACTGGACTACTGAGCAAGGGGAAAAAAAAGTTACAGGTTTGAAGCTAAATGATTGCTATCCATTGCAAGCAACAAATGGGATATTTCAACAGGGAAACTGCCATCAGAATAGGAGGGGAGGAAAACAAGGCCACAGACTTCAAAGCATGGTCAATGGTGGGCCAAGGGGCTCGCATAAAAGGCCAGAGATTTCCATGGGGGGGGGGGGGGGGGGGCGCGAGGCCATGAAGGGCTTTAAACACTAGGATGAGCATTATACATTTAAGGTGTTAGGGACCCAGGATACAATGCAAGTCAATGAGTACAGGGCAATGGCTCCCATGTTCACACAAATCCACAGGACACATCTTGAACAATTCATGCGCACAACTGGTTTAGCCATTATTGCCAGATTTGGATGGACCACATCAAGTACTATCAGGCCTTGTTCTCTAGGCTGACACTGGAGTAACGAGCAGTTTTGACAGATAATCTCTGGCTTTTCTCCACTACCGACAATCTCCGTAAACCCCTCTTCCCCACCCCCACACTCCTTTAAAAGAAGCGAAAGGAGCTCATGGACTTGTCACCAAGATGGAGATGATTTGCTCAGCTGTCTCACTCACTTTTGCCCACCAAGCAAAACCCCTATCTCCCCCAAGCTTCCCCCCCCCCCCCCCCCAGTTTTCCCATATCTCCCCGCATGCTCTTCGCTCTCACTTTGCCCACAAGAGGCCCAAGAGCAGAGGCAGCAGACCTGAGCGGGAGCAAGAGCGGAGGCAGAGCAAATAAGAGCATGGCAGAGGAAGGCCCGAGAGCAAAGGCAGCGGACCTGAGCAGGAGCAATGCAACAAAGGCAGAATTTGAAAGAGTGACATCAGAATTAAAAGGTGACGTTGGTGCAAGGGAAGGAGCTGATTGGTGAGTAGCTGGTAAGTGTGTTTAGTTAATAGTCTATAAAGTAAAGGCATGGCAGGGCAGCTCAGACCTGTGGAATGCACATACTGTGCCATGTGGGAAGTCCTGGACGCTTCTCGTGGCCTGGACGACCACGAGAGTGGGAAGTGTCGCCAGCTACAGCAGCTGAAGCTCCGGGTTTTGGAGCTTGAGCGGTGGCTGGAGTCACTGCAGTGCATCCGCAAGGCTGAGTGTTACGTGGATAGCACGTTTCTGGAGGTGGTCACCCCTTAGCTTGAGCATGCAAGCAGAGAGGGAATGGGTGACCACCAGGCAGGTAGTGCAGGAGTCCCTTAAGTGCATCTCGCTCGCTAACCAGTATTCAGTTCTGGATACTGGTGAGGGCGATGGTTCCTCTGGGGAGTGCAGCCAGAGCCAAGTCCACAGCACCATGGGTGGCTCAGCTGCACAGGTGGGGAGGAAGAAGAGTGGAAGAGCAATAGTGGTAGGGGATTCGATAGTTTGGGGAATAGACAGGCGATTCTGCAGCCGCAGACGTGACTCCAGGATGGTATATTGCCTCCCTGGTACCAGGGTCAAGGATATCACTGAACGGCTGCAGGACATTCTGAGGGGGGAGGGTGAACAGCCAGAGGTCGTGGTCCACATCAGTACCAACAACCTAGGTAGAAAGAGGGATGAGGTCTTGTAGGCAGATTTTAGGGAGCTAGGAAAGAGATTAAAAAGCAGGACCTCAAAGGTAGTAATCTCCGGATTACTCCCGGTGCCACGTGCTAGTGAGTACAGAAACAAGAGGATAGAGCAGATGAATGTATGGCTGGAGAGATGGTACAGGAGGGAGGGCTTTAGATTCCTGAGGCATTGGGACCATTTCTGGGGGAGGTGGAACCTGTACAAGCCAGATGAGTTGCACCTCAACAGGACCAGAACCAATATCCTCACGGCGGGGTTTGCTAGTGCTGTTGGGGAGTGTTTAAACTAGCTTGGCAGGGGGATGGGAACCTGAGAGTGGATTCAGAAGGGAAGAGAAGCAAAGCTGGAAATGGAAGGCAGAAAATTAGTAAGCGAGTTTGGAAGGCAGAGGAAACAAAGGCTAGAAAATAGACAATAAGGGAGCTTGGCAGTGCTAAATGGTATATACTTCAACGCAAGGAGTCTAGGGAATAAAGCAGATGAGCTGAGGGCACAGATAGACACGTGGGAGTATGATATTATAGCTATTACTGAGACATGGCTGAAAGGGCAGGAATGGCAGCTCAACATTCCTGGTTACAGGGTTTTCAGACGAGATAGAGGAGGGATTAAAAAAAGGATGGGGGGGGTCGCAATATTGATTAAAGAATCAATTACAGCTGTGAGGAGGGAGGATATCTTAGAAGGATCATCAAATGATCCATATAGGTTGAACTGAAAAACAAAAAAGGGGCAATCACACTGCTGGGAGTGTACTATAGACCTCCGAACAGTCAGAGGGAGATAGAAGAGCAAATATGAAGGCAAATTTCTGAGACGTGCAAAAATAGGGCAGTAATAGTAGGGAATTTCAACTTCCCTAATATTAACTGGGATAAAATTAGCATGAAAGGTATAAAGGGTGCAGAATTCTTAAAATGCATTCAGGAGAACTTTTTTAGCCAGTACGTAGCAAGCCCAACAAGAGAGGGGGAAGTTCTGGACCTAGTTTTAGGGAATGAAGTTGGGCAGGTGGAAAGGGCATCAGTGGGAGAGCATATTGGTGGTAGTGATCATAATTCAGTTAGATTTAGGGTAGTTATGGAAAAGGACAAACCAGGAATAAGAGTTCTCAATTGGGGAAAAGCTAATTTTACTAAGCGGAGAGGTGATTTAGCCAAAGTGGACTGGAGACAGAAACTTGAAGGTAAATCAGTGTCAGAGCAGTGGGAGGCATTCAAGGAGGAGATAGTGAGGGTTCAGAGCAAGTATGTTCCCTTAAAGAAAAAGGGTGGGACTAACAAATCTAGAGCTCCCTGGATGTCAAGGGGTAGGGTAAAGAAAATAAAGGGAAGCTTATGACAGATACTGAGGTCTCAATACTGCAGAAAGCCAAGAGGAGTATAGAAAGTGCAGGGGTGAAATTAAAAAGGAAATTAGGAAAGCAAAGAGAGGGCATGAAAAAATATTGGCAAGCAAAATCAAGGAAAACCCAAAGATGTTTTATAAATACATTAAGAGCAAGAGGATAACTAAAGTAAGAGTAGGGCCTATTAGGGACCATAAAGGTAACCTGTGTGTGGAAGTGGATGACATGGGTATGGTTGTTAATGAATACTTTGCATCTGTTTTCACAAAAGAGAGGGACGATGCAGACATTGCAATCAGCGAGGAGTGCGAAATATTAGATGAAATAAACAGCGAAAGAGGAAGTATTAAGGGGTTTAGCATCTTTGAAAGTGGTTAAATCCCCAGTCCTGGATGAAATGTATCCCAGACTGTTAATGTGAAGCGAGAGGGGAAATAGCAGAGGCTCTGACCATCATTTTCCAATCCTCTCTGGCTGCAGGTGTGGTGCCAGAGGACTGCTAACGTGGTACCGTTGTTTAAAAAGGGATAGACCAAGTAATTACAGGCCAGTCAGCCTAATCTTGGTGGTGGGAAAGTTATTGGAAAAAATTCTGAGGGACAGGATAAATCTTCATTTAGAAAGACACGGATTAATCAGGGACAGTCAGCATGGAGTTGTTAAGGGAAGGTCGTGTCTGACTAACATGACTGAATTTTTTGAGGTGGTAACAAGGAGTGTTGATGAGGGTAGTGCGTTTGATGTAGTCTATATGGATTTCAGCAAGGCTTTTGATAAGGTCCCGCATGGCAGACTGGTCACAAAAGTAAAAGTCCATGGGATCCAAGGCAAAGTGGCAAGTTGGATCCAAAATTGGCTCAGGGGGAGGAAACAAAGGGTAATGGTCAAAGGGTGTTTTTGTGACTGGAAGGCTGTTTCCAGTGGGGTTCCACAGGGCTCAGTACTGGGTCCTTTGCTTTTTGCAGTATGTAGATCAGTGATTTGGATTTGAATGTAGGAAGTATGATTAAGAAGTTTGCAGATGATGCAAAAATTTGCCGTGTGGTTGAAGAAGAAGAAAGCTGCAGACTGCAGGAAGATATCAATGGACTGGCCAGGTGGGCAGAACAGTGGCAAATAGAATTCAATCTGGAGAAGTGTGAGGTAATGCATTTGGGGAGGGCTAACAAGGCAAGGGAATGCACTATAAATGGTAGGACACTGAAGTGCAAAAGATCAGAGGGACCTTGGAGTGCATGTCCACAGATTCCTGAAGGTAGCAGGACAGGTAGATAATGTGGTTAAGAAAGCATACGGGATACTTGCCTTTATTAGCCGAGGCATAGAATATAAGAGTAGGAAGGTTATGCTTAAACTGTATCAAACACTAGTTAGGCCGCAGCTAAAATACTGCGTGCAGTTCTGATCACCACATTACAGGAAGGAACTGATTGCACTAGAGGAGGTGCAGAGGAGATTTACAAGGATGTTGCCTGGGCTGGGGAATTTTAGCTTTAAGGAAAGATTGGATAGGCTGGGGTTGTTTTCTTTGAAACCGAGGAGGCTGAGGGGAGACCTAATTGAGGTGTATAAAATTATGAGGGGCCTAGATAGAGTGGATAGGAAGGACCTATTTCCCTTAGCAGAAGGGTCAATAACCAGGGGGTATAGATTTAAAGTAATTGGTTGGCAGTTTAGAGGGGATTTGAGGAGAAATTTTTTTCACCCAAAGAATGGTGGGGGTCTAGAACTCACTGCCTGAAAGGGTGGTAGAGGCAGAAACCCTCATCACATTTAAAAATACTTGGATATGCACTTGAAGTGCCGTAACCTACAAGGCTATGGACCAAGTGCTGGAAAGTGGGATTAGGGTGGATAGTTCTTTGTTGGCCGGCACAGACAAGATGGGCTGAATGGCCTCCTTCTGTGCTGTAAATTTCTATGATTCTATGACAAGACCCACCCCTCACTCAGCCCCATTTCCATTAACCACCGGCCGCCACACCCCCACCTCCATGATAGCGGACACTGTAAATGATTCCTTCTTCTCAGGTTCTGTTCTGCCTTTCAAAATCATCACCCCCCCCACCCCCATCCTTGGAAACCATTGCCAACCTCCCTTTCCTCTCCAAAGTCCTTCAACGTGTTGTTGCCTCCCAAATCTGTGTTGGTCTTTTGTGCAATTCCATGTTTGAATCTCTCCACTCAGGTTTCCACCCCTGCCACTGCACTGAAATGGTCCTAATTAAAGTCACACATAACATCCTCTACGAAATGTGACCACCACAGTTCACTAGCCCCCGACCTCGGAGCAGAATATTCCCTTCATGAAAGGCAGAAAGTAGTCTACTACGATTTTATGAAGTACATAAGCTTTGCCCAGTAGACTAGTTCTATTAAATCTGTGGTTTTGCCAAGATTAGAAAAATGTTACTGGCACACTTTAGAGTTTCAAACTCTCATTCTACAGATAAGATACTAACAAATCTAGAAATTGTTGTCAGATCCACGCTTGAACCGGAACCGAAATACCATGCTAGAAACTACCACACTACTCCTGAAAATGCCTTGCTATTGACAAAAAAGTGGAAGGAGGATCAAGTGTTTTTTTTTTAAACGGGGGGGGGGGGGGCTGTTGGAAGAAAAAGCATACTTCTGCAATACACAAACCCAAATATCAACTAATTCCCTACTTCCTTAAATGGTAATGTTAACATCAAGGCCGAATTCTTCTACTGACTGACCGTGGTATTTATATTCCAGCAGATTTGCCCCATATATAGGATTAGCAGCATTCAGTCCTCCAGAAACTGGCTCTTTCCCTCCATTTCTTATGAATGGAATGCCATTTTGGAGGCGCAGTATTCGGACTTAGTAAATATATTTTTGAAACAATGTAGCTAGGTATAATTTGATTTAATCAGGTCACCAGTAACAATGAAAGGCTGCAACCATTAATAGTTTACGGTTTTCTAAGATAACTTCCTTTGTAATTAAACCATGGCACAGTACTTTTTGTCCCCCCTCGCTTTCACAAGAAGGCAAATGCTATTCCCAGAGCATCTGTACCAATTGAACTGATTTTGAAACAGTTCTGTCTGTACAATTCAAGTTATACTTGAGGACAGCTATCTTGCAATGGACTGGATGATAAAGCATGCAAAACTAACTTTCTACAGAGAAGTGCATGTTGCCATTCTTGCCACAAACCAGACAGGGAGGTCCAGCACTGAAGCTACCAATCATGTTTTTCTAATCCTGCAAACCACTGCTTTTAGGGTAGCATTAACTGAACTGAACAAGCAGCAGAAAGCTTGCCAGTACTGTATTTTAACTGGTTAAAATTCAGGAGAACTGCTATGTACATCGGAGGGTCTCCAAGCCTTAGCTCTTGCCAACCCATCCCTGAACTTGGTACCTACACAGAATGGGTGCACTCCACATCAGGTAAGATGACTCTCTACTTATGTGGATTTGGCTACTTCTATGGCAGTGGCTTTCTATGCATGTTAAGACACCTGCATGGACTTAAAATTAACAAAATTGGTTTTACAATTAACAGAATACATTTTAAAAGAAATTATTCATTAAAAAGTGAACACTTTTGATTAAAGAAAATGCAGGTTTAAACTTAATCATCGAACACCAAACTATAGCCTTCTACAGCAAAGCTCAATCACAAATTCTTTCCCCAATAGTGAATACCAAGCTCACCTTCCCAGCTCTTCAGATACCTAAAGTTCAGTAACTTACCAAAAGGGAAATCTGTAGGAGCAAAAGCTCTGTAGTATTGCACCATTTGTTGAATCACAAGTGTATGTATACACAACCCTTACTGAAACCCAAGTCTAAGTTAGATAGACACCAGTCTTGAGCACCAAACTGGTCAGTACAGAAACACTTCCCTCAAATATTTATTAATCCATTTAAGAACAGGTTTCCACGAGCCTATGGCACAAAATGTAGCAAAGTTGGAAATCTAATTTTTTTTGTACGTATTGGGCAGCACGGTGGCATAGTGGTTAGCACTGTTGCCTCACAGCGCCAGGGACCCGGGTTCGAATACGGCCTCGGGTGACTGTGTAGAGTTTGCACATTCTCCCCGTGTCTGCGTGGGTTTCCTCCGGGTGCTCCGGTTTCCTCCCACAGTCCAAAGATGTGCGGGTTAGGTTGATTTGGCTATGATAAATAATTGACCCTTAGTGTTAGGGGGATTAAATACGTGGGGTTTCGGGGATAGGGTGGGATGTGTGTCGGTGCAGGCTCGATGGGCCGAAATGGCCTCTATCTGCACTGTGGGATTCTGTATTATACACATTACTGAACCGGTGCTCAAGTCAGCTCTACCTCACCACCAACTCCCTCGACCATTCCACTGTCTCTAAATTGTCAAACTGTTTGTCCGACATCCAGTTCTAGATGAGCAGAAATTTCTTCCAACTAAATATTAGGAAGACCAAAGCCATTGTCTTTGGTCCCCGCCACAAACTCCGTTCCCCAACCACAGACGCCAAGGGGTATGGGGAGAGAGCGGTAATATGGTATTGAGAGAGGATCAGCCATGATCATATTGAATGGCAGAGCAGGCTCTAAGGGCCGAATGGCCTGCTCCTATTTTTCTGTTTCTATTCTATGTTTCTATCCCTCTCTGGCATCTGTCTGAGGCTGAACTAGACTGTTCGCAACTTGAGTCATATCTGACCGGAGATGAGCTTGTAGCCACATTTCCGCACCATCACTAAGACCGCCTATTTCCAATCGCTCAACTCTGCCCCTGCCTTAGCTCATCTGCTGCTGAAACCCTCATCCATGCCTTTACTCTAGACTTGACTATTCCAACGCATTCCTGGCTGGCTGTAAACTTGGTGATCCAAAACGGTGCTGCCTGTGTCCTAACTCGCACCAAGTCCAGTTCACCCATCACCCTTGTGCTCACTGACTTACATTAAGCAACACCTCTACTTTAAAATTCTCATCCTTGTTTTCAAATCCCTCCATGACCTTGTCCCTCTCCATTTCTAATCTCCTCCAGCCCCACAACCCTCTGCGCTCCTCTAATTCTGGCCTCGAGCATCGCCGATTTTAAATGCTCCACCATCGGTGCCAGTGCCTTCAACTGCCAAGGCGCTAAGCTCTAAATTCCCTCTCCTTCCTCCTTTAAGACACTCCTTAAAATCCACCTCTGACCAAGCTTTTTGGTCATCTGCCCTAGTATCTCATGTGGCTTGGTTTCAAATTTTGTTTTGTAACGCTCCTATAAAGCGCCTTAAATACAAAGGCACCAATAAATACAAGTTGTTGTATCCAGAAAGTCATGCTTATGTAGTCATATGGTAAAATGTCTTTACTAACCTGTGCACTCAGCTCAGGAAAGGTGACACTTTGATAAGGGAATGATGGGTCATCCACAATATGCCAATGGAAAACATTAAACTTATTGAATGACATGGCATCCTAAAACAGAACAAAAAGCTGTTAAAACTAGGAGACATAGCTTCTAGAATTACCTACAAAGTCAACTTTTAGCCACCTTATGGATTATGATAACTATACTGACAGCATTAGAGCAAAAGGCTATAGAGAGGCCATAAGCTGTAATAAAGTGATGAATAAGATGCAACTCTTTCCTCACTTTTGAGCACACGTACACAATTTAACAGTTGATCAGTTTTCTTATAAAAGTGGTTCTCTAAAGTATAGCATGGGTGCTAATTATTTGGCTCTGAAACTGCCAAGCATTTAGTATATATGCAAAACACTTCCGGGAAGATTTTAACGCTAGCCCTTTAGACAGTTCTTATAACTTAGGTACCATGAAGTACACTGCAGCTCCAAGGTTTGTAAAAAGAAAACCTTCAGATCCAAAGCAAAGAGAGAAAATGTTGGAATTACATAACATTTCTATTAAACATGCAAAAAGAGAAAATAAATATTTCATGGTGCAGACTTTCAAGAGATCAAAAACTGGAGCTAAGTAAGCCCCTTCCGTTAACCCATCTTTTTAAGAGGTTGACAGACATTTTACATATTTTCAGCATTTTCTATTTTTATTTCATTCAGGTTCTTTTCCCTTTAGCTTCAATCCAAGTTTCCCAGTTTATGAACAATGAATTATAAACAACTGTTCTTTTTTACACACACACAGGAGTTTAGCAACACATTTGCTACTTACCAGGGTTTCAAGGATTACTTTAACAGGTAAATAGTGCCGAGATGTATCAAGCAAAACTCCTCTGTGAGCAAATCTTGGAGCATCCACGATCTGAGTTTTATTAACGAGATGCTGAAAGTGCAGAATATATTTTGAATAAGTGTATCAATTGGTACACATTTTTCATATGTGAAGCCCTGAACTACCTGGGAGTTAAAACCTTCATAAATATTAACCTAGTTACTGAATACTGGTTCCTTCACAGGACCTGCAGTCCTGTTCATACTCATCAATTATGGGTACTGTTCATAATTTGAAGGTCTGGCTGGGGGGGGGGGGGGGGGGGGGAAGAGAGAAAACCTACTGTGTTTCTCCAGCATTTTCTGTTGTTATTTCAGATTTATAGCATCTGCTGTATTTTGCTATTGCATTGAAGAAACTAAAAGGAGTTCACCTGTCACTATATGCAAAAGTAGCTGACAAACCTCAGGGCATGTATTCTAAATACTATTATAAATGGGGATTAAAAGAATGTGAGCAAATCAGGAATGTAGCCAGGTGAGAAAGAGAATGCAAAGGAATTTAAATAGTAAAGCATGTATGAAAATTGTGAATACTGCAAAGACTCCAAAGTGAGGCAGACTCAGCCACATTATACCAAGAGCAAGAAACTATTTCATAAGCTTTTACTTCATCTTCCCATCTAATGATTACTTTGCAAGGTACACAGTGTCCTTGGTAGTTTGGTTGTGCTTTGAATAATTCATTGTTCAGGACTTGTGTGATCTTATGCCAGACCTGTAGTATAAAAGTAGCTTTAAGAAAAAAAGTGGCAGTACTAGTATTAACTCCACTGCACCAGAGCCCAGCCATATAAAAAAGCAGAAAGGGAATAGAAGGCCTTCACCCTGGGCTGGATGGACATCAAAACTATTGCACTGACCGCAAAGCAGTGATCCCAACCACCACTACTGCTTTAAAGCAAGGCAGCTTGTTGCAGAATGCACTACAGTAAATGAGTGCTGAGATTTTTTCCTGGTCTAACATGTCCAATAATCCATCATGTAGTTTACAAGAACAAATTCAAATCTACAGGACATGAATATAATTTTGGGAAAGGAAGAGAAAGGAGGCAAGATTCGTGTTCATGGCTGTTCACCTTTACATGCTGCCCATAGTCCTCATTTCACTCACAACATTATGTTCTACTATGTTCTACTATCAGAACCCCATGCTGAACATGCAGCAGTTTTTTTTAAAACTCATTTAAATGCAGTAATCTCTAGAACCAGATGCTTAATTCAAACATGCAAAAAGACAAAGATGGATAAGTCATTCCCGATAATGATAATCCACATGTCAGCAACTTCCATCAGCAAGTTCTTTTTAGAAAAAAAGAGAATTAAGAATAGGATGTACCCTTTTGTCCAAGAAACAAAGACAATACATCAATTCTCCAATTGGTACACAAATGCATTACATTCAGCAATGCGTTCGTAGCACAAGTGGATGCTAGATTATTAAACTTCTATTCGCTTAGTTAGATAAACTTTTTAAATAAGGCCTGTGCCTGAAGAATCCTAAAAGTCACAGCACAATTGGTGTGCCAGACCACAAGTGAAAAACATTGACAGAAAAGAGAGCAATGGAAAAACTATTAGTTTCTAAAAATTCCATGAAGCAATTTCTGAAAATAGCTTACAGTATTATATTCATCTTCATAGACCAATTGGCTGAAGGTCTCCAGTCCTGAAACAAAGTTTAAGTGGTATTTAAAAAAAGTGGTAAATATTTATGCAAAAAGTTAATTAACTAACAGTTTAGCTGGCCTATAAAAAGTCTAATCCCCAACAGGTGTTTTGTAATTGTCTCCCACACTGAACAGTTTAATATACTGGACTAGTTCTGAGTTGATAGAATTATGAATAAATTGTTATCCAAGCAGATCATTTGTATACTTAATTTCTCAAATCTCTCCTACTTAACCACTAAACGTTTGCAACAATGTGCTACATCATGAATAAGCAAACCATTTAAAATATAAACATTTTGAAACTTGTCACAATTCAGGTGTCATACATGCACTTTTTAAATATTAAAAAGAGAAAGCAAGTCAATCATTTCCAAAAGGGAAGGTTTCCCCAACATCAAATAGCTTCTAATTGACCTCAGGAATCAGTGACTTAATGTGTGCAATGCCACAGTACAATTAGTATACATTACATAAAATATACTACGATTCTCCCAAATAAGTCTCAATAACCCAGTGCGCCTCTCTGTTCAGCATCTTGATACCACTGGTCTTCCCTGTTTGATACAAATGTCAGTCTTCAAAGATATATTGCTAGTGTTCCCTGGTGGGAGCAAATATCCATGGTACTAATAAGCAAATTTTACTTTAAGTTTTGAAGCACGTTATCTTCTTTCTCCTACCCCGTCTTCCAGAAGAACCAAATACATTGCACACCCAGAACAATGTAAAATATAGAGCACATTTCAAACCAACTTATACAATATAGACAAAGTAGCTAGTTCAGCAAGGTAAAAGTTTGGCAGCAATCTTGTTAACACTTACCTCGCAGTGCACCCCACACATTTTCCGATTTCAGAACAGCTACAGGCTGAGCAATGCTGATTTCATCTAAGAGGAAGCAAAAATAGAAGTAGACAAAAAAAGTGTCAATCTTCATCCACAGATTCTGAACAAAGATAGCAGAGGCCACCACTTGATTACATTTTGCATTATTTGCAATGCAAAAGAAATATCTTGCATTTATATGGCAAATTAACGTACTCTTGGGTGACTCCAAAAATGCTTTACAGCCAATTAATTACTTTTGAAGTAGTCAAATAGGCAAACGGAGCAGTGAGTTTGTCCCACAATGGCAAAGGAATGACTAGATTATATTTTTCTTCAAGAAAGGTCAGTCAGAATACAGGGAGAACTTCTCTGAATAATGCCATGGATTCTTCCAGAATGGGCCTTAGCTAAACATCGCATTCAAAAGTCATCACTTCCAACAATGCAGCAATTCTTTAGTACCAACGAAGCCAGTCTAGGTCTTGGGCTCAATTTCCCCATGCCATGGTATTAACAAACTGAACATCAAGGATCTTGAATTAGATTCCCAGCCAAATCACTGGGCCAGAATTTGCGATGGGTAGTAACAGCAAACTAACAGCATTAGCCATTATTACCCCTTTGAAACTGACCGCAACTTCAAGATGTAGCGCATGCGTATCTAAACGTGGAAATCCTGAAGTTGCCGTCAGTCATTCACTGCTCCGACACTGTGCCCCCCCACAAAATAGCCGGCAATCAGTGCAACGGACGAAAACTTGAGCTTTTCCATGGTAATAATGCTGTTCACTACCCCATTAAATGTTCAGCCTTGTTGGATTAGGTGTAACTGGGGTTTTAACAGTGTATTGACTGCTAAACAAACGTTATGGCCCTGAAAAACTCATTTTAATTTTGTGGTGTCAAATTTCTCCATTATGATAAAAAATTTCAATTTAAGAAACTTTAATTTTTTATATATATTTTTGTAAAAGTTTGTTCATATTCATTTCAGTTCTACCTTATCCCCATGTGAGAGCCCCAATCTTTGTTTTGCTCTAACATTTTCAAAAGTCAGGACAAAAGCAGGTTCTCATTTCCCGCTTCCCTGTCTGATAATTCTGCAATGTGATTGGCTGCTTAGACAGCTTGTTGACATCACAGCAGATCCAGTTAGGGATTCCCCATTATGTTGCACTGAAATCACTTGCCTGTCAAAAAAGGCAAACTTCTCGCCTTTGCCGCTGACCGCAAATTTCAGACCAATATTTATTTTAATTTTTTTTAAAACAGCAAATTTATCAGCCCATCAGGATCCATGAGTATGGTCTATATGGACTTACAGTAGGCATTTAATAGGGTTCCACACAAGAGATTAGAAAAAATGAAAGCACAAAACTGGAGGTAACCTCGAGACATGGGTTGGTAATTGGTCAGAAGGTAGTAGGGATAAAATGAACATTCTCTGATTGGTGGAATGTGACAAGTGGCGTTCCCCAGGGATCTTTAGGAGCAGGAAGTTAAAGGGACATAGAGTGAGTAGGGCAAAACTGTGGTAGATAAAGTTCAATGTAGGGAAGGGTGTGAGGTCATCCACTTGGGTTCCCAGAAAGAAATCACATTATCTTAATGGAGAGAGACTAGGAGCTGTGGAGGAACAAAGACATTTAGGTGTCCATTTACACAAACTGTTAAAAACTAGAGCACAGGTACAAAAAGTAATCAAAAAGGTTAATGAAATGCTGGCTTTTACCTCGAGGGTTCAGTTGTACAGAGCTTGGTCAGACCTCATCTGGCGTACTACACTCACTTTTGGGCACTACATCTCAGCAAAGCCCGCCACAAAAAGAGGCTATGAATGCTGAGTAAATTGAAATTTTCATAGAATGACACAGCACAGAAGGAGGCCACCTGGCCCATTGTGCCTGTGCCAGCTCTTTGAACGAGCTTGCCAATTAGTCCCACAGCCCAGAAAATGTACCCGCTTCAAGTATTCATCCAATTCCCTTCAGAAACTTATTGAATCTGCTTCCATCATCCTTTAAGGCTGTGCATTTCATATCATAACTGCAAAAACCATTTTTTTCCTCATGTCACCTCTGGTTCTTTTCCCAATTACCTTAGATCTATGTCCTCTGGTTACCGACCCTGCTGCCACTCTCCTTATTTACTCTATCAAAACCCTTCATGATTTTAAACACCTCTATCAAATCTCCTCTTAATCTTCTCTGCTCTAAGGAGAGCCACCCCAGTTTCTCTAGTCTCTCTACCAAACTGAAGTATTTCATCCCTGGTACCATTCTAGCAAATCTCATCTGCACCCTCTTCAAGGTCTTGTAAGGTTTCCAAAATTTGCAGATCCCCAAAACCTAAGGAAAAAGGACTTTGGAACTACCTCAGTGATAAAATGCATTTGGGCCTAACATAAGGAATTTAAGACCAAAAAACAAGTTTTGGCATTTTAAAAGACATGTCTGGACCTGTAAGGGAGGAACGGCTGCACAGGAGGTGGGTTCGACCTCTGTAAAAGCAGTTTTGGGTATTGCAGTTAAATTGCATTGTCTGGGGAATCGGGATGACCTCACTCAAGCCCCAGCAAGCATTAACATTTGGACAATAGACCCTGGGAGAAGGCAGCCCCACCCAAAACACAGGCCCCATTAAAACCTATCACAGACCCATCAAAATCATGCATAATTCAAATCGCTCAGGACCATTCTATAGAAAAACCCGAGTCCAGCCTAGAAACCCAAAAAACACGAAACCAATCACCTGTAATCAACCGAAGAGATCGACAGGACGCAAGCCATTTGACACTTAGTAAAGTTGTTACTGTTAACGAGGTCTTACAATGACCGGGATTTGATTTGGTTTTGATAAGGCCACTTCAATTTAGTATAATTGAAGGCCCATCAAGCAGTTACAACAGTTCAAGTTCAACAGAATTGAAAGCCTGTGTTGAACAGAAGTCAGGGCTGCAGTTACAGAAGCAGGCAGAAGGCAGTTTCCACAGCTCGGAAGAAGACAGTTTAAACAGAGGCAGAGTTACAGCAAGAAATTAAAAAAAGGCCAACAGCTTCACAAGCAGACCGACACGCAAGAAGAAACCAGAGCGACTGCCTCAGTGACCATCGGACACCTCGCGGCAACAAGGGCCTTACGAAACCTTTTACTCAAAAGACTCTAAACCCTAACTCTCAACTGTCAAGGATTCGTTTGGTGAGCATTATCCCATGTTCTCCAGAGTCCAACCTAGCTAGTGAAGTGGGATTGGGAGGGGTGAAGTATTCTTCTAACGTTATTTCCCTTGCTTGTACCGAAGTGTTCCCTACCTTTAGAGTGATGAGTGTTTGTGTTGTGTTTTACTTCCTTGAATAAAAGTCAAAGTTCTTTCATCAAACCTGTTGTCTACTGCACCTTTGTTCACGACCCCTAAATAAGTCCAAGGTCTTGAACCAGGGGCGTGGGAGCGATTCGAACCGCTCACTGAGTCAGAGGTGAGGCTGACCCCCCGCACACCACCCCCAACAGCCTTGACATCCTTCCTAAAGTGTGGTGCCCAGAATTGGACACAATACTCCAGCTGGGGCCTAACCAATATTTTATAAAGGTTTAGCATAACTTCCTGGGTTTTGTACTCCAAGCCAAGGATCCCATATGTCTATTTAACAGCCTTCTCAAACTTCTCCTGCGACTTTCAAAGATTCGTGTACATAACCCACAGTTCCCTGTTCCTGCAACTCCTTTAAAATTGTATCATTTAGTTTATATTGTCTCTTCTCATTCTTCCTACCAAAATGAAACATGATTCCTGGGGACACCACTGCATACTTCTCTACAGTCTGAAAAACAACTGATCATTACTGTCGCTTAGCCAATTTCTTATCCACGCAGCCTCTGCCCCTTTAATCCCATGGGCTTCAAGACTAATATTCATAGATTTTAGTTAAAATGATAAAAACCAAGGAATTTTTATCATAATGGAAAAAATTGACATTCCACAAATATAAAATTAGTTTTCAGGGCCAGAATGGTTGTTCAGCAGTAACTCAGTACACCATTAAAAACCAAGTTACACCTCATTCAATAAGGCTCAACTTTTTCAGGGGTTTTTAAGAGCTATATTTCAGCATAAAAGCTTAAGTTTGTCAGTTGAGTGATTTCAATTGATTGCTGGCTGTGTAGAGTTCAACAGCAGGGAATGATCGACAGCAACTTCTGGATTTCCGCGTTTAACTGCGCATGTGCGTACTCCAGAAGTTGCTCTCAGATTCACAGTTGCAATGACAGCGAACGCTGACAGTTTCACCGTCATTACAACTACAAATTCCGAGCCAATAGGCACTGTACCAATACCACACCGAAGCACCTTTCCGGAAATATACAAAACTCAACAGCTGCTCAGTGAAGCCCTCGCACCAAATTTTGGGGGGAGTTGGGGGAGGATGTTAACCTGACTGCCATTAGATTTTTGCTGGATAAGGATGGATCAAGGGATGTGGAGCAAATGGAATCGAGGTACAGATCAGCCAAGATCTAATAGAATGGCAGAGCAGGCGAGAGGCTGAATGCTACTATAATAGCTCCCCTGGGCAACAGCGTAGCTAAATATCTCCGCAGCACCACCTGCTGAGTTTATTATTTACAGGCCTAGGTAATATCAGTGTCAGCTAGCTCAGTGGTAGCGCTATCACCACTGAGTCCGATGGTTGTGAGTTAGAGTCCCACTCCAGATTGCCCAGATTTTGCTGTCAAAGTAGGTGAGGCTAATGGCATATGTCATTATTTATGCGCAAATGGTACAGCAACTTCAGACAAGGAGATCTACGGTTAAATGCCAATACAGCAAACTCTATTAACCGGCACCGACGGGACCGGCGTGGTGCCGGTTTATCGAAAGTACCGGATAACGGAGAGTTATATCTACCGAGGCTATTTTTAACAAAGAAAAATAAATAAATCAAGAAATGTGCAGTATACAGTATTTGGGTACTTTTGAAAAGTACCCCTACTGACTAAATCGGCGTTCGCGGACTCGGACTCGGGATCGGCAACATTGCCGGTTATTTGAGAGGAGTTTTCGGAGTACTCGGCGTTCGCGGAGACTCGACTGCGACTCGGCAACATTGCCGGTTATTTGAGAGGAGTTTTCGGAGGATGATTTTTGCCGGTTAAGCGAGAATTCCGGATATTTGGGTGCCGGATAAACAAAAGTTTCCTGTATTCAAAAGTTGCTGTCAGAGTTGCGCCACTTCACTGTTAGCTTTGCAAAAACGACATTTTGCTGTCTGCTTACCGTTGACATGCATTCAATGTCGCAAAGTTGCTGTATTGGTACAGTAAATATAAACTAAACTCACCACAGAAAGTTAAGTCTCATCATTTCAAATGTTAATTGTTAATTACTGCCAATCAACTTCTGGCACTGAAAATGAACTATTACAAGTGTGGAGTCGCATGCCTTCAGGTATGAATTGTTGGAGATTTTAAAAAGTCAAAAGAAAAGTTTAATTTTCCCTTCTCGCTAACTCCCACGCGCTCTGTACTTGATTAGACATTTAATTCACCCACTCTAATTTACACTTCCTTCTCAGTCCCTGTGCTGTTAATTTCACAATCCATTAATCTGATTGCTTAAGGAGATACCCTGTTGCTTTCCCTGTTCACTCAGGTCCCAGATGCCCGGTTTTCCCTCACTGCAAGGCTATCAGCTCGCACTTTCAGCAACTTAAATGGGCAAAATTCTGAAGGGTGCAGGGGCAAATTTAACAGCAGATACCCTGCTTTAGCAAAATCTGGGACATTATTTGGTTATCACACTGCTGTGCACAAATTGGCTGCTGCATTTCCGATATTACAACAGTGACTACACTTCAAAAAGTACTGTGTTGGCTGTAAAGTACTTTGGGACGTCCAGTGTTCTTGGAAGGCGCTATATAAACGACAACCTGGTCCACTCCTCAAATCAGCCCAAACACCCCCTCGCCTTGGAACCTTCCCGTGCAAGCGCAGGAGATGCAACACCTGCCCTTTTACTTCCTCCCTTCCCACCGTCCAGGGCCCCAAACACTCCTTCCAGGTGAAAAAATGGTTTACTTGTACTTTTTGCAACTTACTATACTGTATTCACTGTTCCCCACGATGCAGTTTCCTCTACATTGGGGAGACTAAACGCAGATTGGGTGATCGCTTTGCAGAACACCTCCATTCAGTCTGCAAGTGTGACCCCGAGCTTCCGGTCACCTGTCAGTTTAATTCTCCGCTCCACTCCTACTCTGGCCTCTCTGTCCTTGGCCTCCTACACTGTTCCAATGAAGCTCAACATAAGCTCGAGGAACAGCACCTCATCTTTCGATTAGGCACTTTACAGCCTTCCGTACTCAACACTGAGTTCAATAATTTCAGATCATAACCTCAGCTCCCATTTTTTCCAGGTAGTAACTGTTGATTCTGCTATTCCCATTTACACCTCTTCTCGACCCATCGGAAGACCACCTATTTCCATCTCCGTAACATCATTTGTCTCCGCCCCTGCCTCAGCTCATCCGCTGCTGAAACCCTCATCCATGCCTTTGTTACCTCTAGACTTGACTATTCCAACACTCTACATAAGCTTGAGGTCATCCAAAACTCAGCTGCCCGTGTCCTAACTCGCACCAAGTCCCGTTCACCCATCACCCGTGTTCACTGACCTACAGTAGCTCCCAGTTAAGCAACGCCTCAATTTCAAAATTCTCATCCTTGTTTTCAAATCCCTCCATGGCCTCACCCCCTCCCTAATCTCCTTCAGCCCCACAACACCCCCCTCCCTCCAAATATCTGTGCTCCTCTAATTCTGCCCTTTTGAGTATCCCTGATTATAATCACTCAGCCATTGATGGCTATGCCTTCTGTTGCCTAGGCCCTAAGCTCGAATTCCCTTTCTAAACCTCTCTTTCCTCCTTTAAGATGCTCCTTAAAACCTACCTCTTTGACCAAGCTATTGGTCACCTGCCCTAATTTCTCATGTGGCTCAGTGTCAAATTTTGTGTCTTATAATACTCCTGTGAAACACCTTGGGACATTTTACTGCATTAAAGGCGCTATATAAATACAAGTCGGTTATCTTTTCTTTACTTGTCCCATTACCATCTCCCTTTGCCTTGCAACATCCGCCCTTTTGTTAATTAATCTCTCCTGCCTGCCACCCTATCACAGACCTTCCCTTTTGTTCTTTCTTCCCCACCAGCCCTTTGCTTAAAACCTGTTACATCTCTAACTTTTTCCAGTTCTGAGGAAAGGTCATCGACCTGAAACATTAACTGTTTCTCTCTCTCTCTCTACACAGATGTTGTCTGACCTGCTGAGTATTTCCAGCATTTTCCTGGTTTTTATTTTTTATTTCCAGCATCTGCAGTATTTTGCTTTTGTATTTTATTTCCTGAGTTTGGAGGCTGCATTTATACATGGCCGAGATCATCGGTAGAAATAACTAAAATTTCCGAGGAGCCCGGCGCTATTTGCGGAGACACTTGCCGGGACGGAACGCTACTCACAGGCCTCGCTGGAAGTGATGCGCGGATGCTGGTTACACTCGGGGTCACTGGCGGTAATAGTGACCTGCAGCTGACGCAGCGCCTCGGCGTTGCGGCCGCTCGTGCCGTTGATCGCTGCCCCCCGCCGACCGCTCTTGGACGAGGCGCTGAAGATGTAGGCGAAGTACCTGCGGAAGGCGTTGTCCAGGATGGAGCAGCCGACCGAGGCGGTGGAGCGGGGCGAGTGAACGATCTGAAAGGTGAATTCGCTCAGCCGGTAAAGCTCGGGAGAGATGGTCACGCTCTGGGGCAAGGGCCAGAGGGCACCGTAGGGGGAATGGAGGTCCGGCGGGAGTTCGGGCTCATACGCTAGGTCGTACTCCGCCTGGGAGAGGGCAGCGGAGCCGAGCCGGAGTAGCAAAGCCGCTACTAGCAAAAGAACGCTCGACGCCATCTTGGGCTACAGTGGGCACTGCCGCTCGCGCCCCGCTTTAAATAAGGCGCGCGGGGGTCATGTGAGCGACGCTCACGTGACGGACGGACGGACGTTTCAAAACAAGTTAAACGGTCGGAAGGTGCCGCGATCCTGCCGCTGGGTCCTAGCGCCCGGTTTCGACATCTCATTGGTGTGCAGCTGCTGGGGTGACTCTTCTTCGTCATGCGGTAATTGCCCAATAAAAGTCAACCATGTGCCCCATTTTTAAAGGAGCACAAACAATAAGGACCGTAACTTAAACCAAATAAAAAGGAACCTCAACAAATCAAATAAAAATTTTGTTTCCAGTGGTGATGGTGCCTCTTTTGGTCGCACAAATCAACTTTTTTTTACCTTTTAATTTAAATGAATCAACTGTAAATTAATAAAACTTTAAATAAAACTTAACAAATTAAATTAAAATTGTATTGGCCGGGGTGATGGTGCACTCCAGTCCCTCCAGTGCCCACTGGTCACGGAAGGCCTCGAGCGTGCCGGCGGACACCACGTGCTCCATCTCCAGGGACACCCGGGCTCGTACGTAGCTGCGGAAGAGAGGCAGGCAGTCTGGCCGAATTGCCCCCTCTACCGCCCACTACCTGGACCTGTTTATGGCCACCACTATTTATGCCCAGGAGCAGTCCTACAAGGAGGTCCTCCGACCTGCCCACTGCCACCCCCCCCCCCGCACTGCATGACCAAAGATCAGGAGCGTGAAACTGAAGTGCGACCAAAAATCGAGGAGCAGCCCCTTCAAGTAGTGGAAGAGAGGCTGCAACCTCTCACCTGTTGGGGTGACACTGAGCTGCCCCACTGTCACCGATGGAAACAAAACAATATTAAAGCAGATGCCATAACCAAACAATAATGTAAACAATGGCCCGGATTTTGCGGTCAGCGGCGAAGCAACGGTGCTGGCCGCTGACCTTGAAGAAAACTGCCCACAAAGACCTAGCGATCTCTGCGACGTTAATTTGAATCTGACGCCATGTCTAGGGGATCTCCAGCCTCCAGCAACAGTGATGTCATCAAGCTGGCTAAGCAGCCAATCACACTGAAGAATTCTCACAGGACAGCAAACCAGGAAGTAAAAAGCACTGATTATCCTTCACTTTTTAATCATTTTACAGAGAACAAAATAAAGGGGGGAATATTGCCAGCTCTGGGGAAGCGGGTAAGGAGACAGGACTGCTGGGAAAATGGCAGAATCTGGGGGCGTGTACCCATCCCGCCTCCCCGAGGTGGGAAGGGGATTCGTGCCAATTAACTGCCTGTTAACAGGTAGTTAACAAGCAGTTTTTTTTTGAGAATCCCTATTTTCATCCCTGAAGTGTGGGCTTCCCGACGGCTCTGAACCACGCCAGGGTCAGCGAGGCGGGCTGTCGATCTGCAGGGGTCGGAGGGGCCGAGATGTCCGGTGTGCAGGTGAGTGATGAGTGCAAGTGTGGACAGGTAAGTGTGTGAGGTGTGTGTATAAAGTGTTTTAATAAGTTTTACTTACCTTTACTTCTTCCTCCAGGCTTCATCCCTTCAGGTCTCGGGACTCCCTCATCTCACCGGCACAGAAAGCAGAATGGCCGCTGAACTGTCAAAGCTGCAGCCTTCTGCTTTCTGCTCAGGAGAGATCAAGTGAGCCTGAGTGGAAGGGCTCAACTTAGAAGACAGATTGTGAGTGTTTGACAGCTTCACAGAGCCGTCAAATGCTGACATTTCATCTGTCAAAAGCTCTTGACAGATGAAACGTCACTCGCTGACATCACCTGTAACCGGCTTTGCCTTAATTCGCCTGCTAAGCCCGCTGGGCAGGCTTAACAAGGTCAATCAAGGGAAAATAGCGTGGGTTGGCCACAAGTTGATGGAGACGGGACTAAAACCCAACAAGGGGAACAAAGAAATGGCAGCCCAATTAAATGCATATGTTGGTTCTGTCTTCACAAAGAGGACACAAATAACCTCCCAGAGATGTTGGAGAACATACGGTCTGATGAAAGGGAGGAAATGAAAGAAATTAGTATTTGCAGGGAAATGGTGTTAGGGAAATTGACGGGATTGAAGGCCGATAAATCCCCAGGGCCTGATAATCTACATCCTAGGGTACTTAAGGAAGTGGCCCTAGAAATAGTAGATGCATTGCTGATCATCTTCCAACATTCGATGGAATCTGGAACTGTACCCATGGATTGGAGGGTAGCTAATGTTACCCCACTATTCAAAAAAGGTGGCAGAGAGAAAGCGGGGAATTACAGACTGGTAAGCCTGACATCGGTTGTGGGGAAAATGCTAGCGTCCATTATAAAGGATGTAATAGCTGAGCACTTGAAAAACAGTGACAGGATCGGACAAAGTCAACATGGATTTACAAAAGGTAAATCGTGCTTGACTAATCTACTGGAATTTTTTGAGGATGTAACTGGGAAAATAGATAAGGGAGAACCAGTAGATGTGGTGTATTTGGACTTTCAGAAGGCTTTCGATAAGGTCCGCATAAGAGATTAGCGTAAAGTTAAGACACATGGGATTGGGGGCAAGGTATTGACTTGGATAGAGAACTGGTTGGCGGACAGAAAGCAGAGAGTAGGAATTAATGGGTCTTTTTCCGAGTGGCAAGCAGTGACTAGTGGGGTACCGCAGGGATCGGTCCTTGGACCCCAGCTATTCACAATATACATTAATGATCTAGATAAGGGAATTAAATGTAATATCTCCAAGTTTGCAGATGACACAAAGCTGGGTGGGAGTGTGTGCTGCGAGGAGGATACTGAGAAACTCCAGGATGATCTGGACAGGTTGGGTGAGTGGGCAGAAGCGTGGCAGATGCAATATAACGTGGATAAGTGCGAGGTTATCCACTTTGGTGTCAAAAACAGAAAGGCAGACTATTATCTGAATGGCAATAGATTGGGAGAAGGGGAAGTGCAACGAGACCTGGGTGTCCTTGTGCACCAGTCGCTGAAAGTAAGCATGCAGGTGCAGCAGGCGGTGAAGAAGGCAAATGGTATGTTGGCCTTCATAGCGAAAGGGTTTGAGTATAGGAACAGGGATGTCCTGCTGCAGTTGTACAGGGCCTTGGTGAGACCACACCTTGAGTACTGTGTGCAGTTTTGGTCGCCTTATCTGAGGAAGGATGTTCTTGCCATGGAAGGAGTTCAACGAAGATTCACAAGGCTGATACCTGGGAGGGAAGGAATGACATATGAGGAGAGATTGGGTCAATTGGGCTTATACTCACTGGAGTATAGAAGAATGAGAGGGGATCTCATCGAAACATATAAAATTCTGACAGGTCTGGACAAACTAGATGCAGGAAGAATGTTCCTGATGGTCGGAGAGTCCAGAACCAGGTGTCATAATCTACGGATAAGGGGTAAACCATTTAGGACAGAAATTAGGAAGAATTTCTTCACCCGGAGAGTGGTGAACCTGTGGAATTCTCTACCACAGAAGGTAGTTGAGGCGAAGTCATTAAATATATTCAAGGATGAGTTAGATATATTTCTTAAAGCTAAAGGTATCAAGGGATATGGGGAGAAGGCAGGTACAGGGTACTGAGTTTAGATGATCAGCCATGATCTCATCGAATGGCGGAGCAGGCTCGAGGGGCCGAATGGCCTACTCCTGCTCCTATCTTCTATGTTTCTATGTAAGTGGGGGTCCCGCCTCCAAAAGCTCCCCATTGAGAAAATCCAGCCCAAAGTTTGGGACATACAAATAGGATTAAGGTAGAAGCTGAAATATCATAAACAAACTTTTTGAAGAAATATTACAATAAAACATGGAATTTTTATTACAATGGAGTGAGCGGACCTGCGGGAGCAACGAAGTCGGAGACCGGGGATAAAGGCAGCGCGGAGCAGAGATCTGGGAGTCTGAGCAAGCGGACCTGCGGGAGGAATGGAGTCGTAAACCGGGGATAAAGGCAGCACGGAGCAGAGGCCCAGGAGTCTGAGCGAGCGGACCTGCGGGAGGAACGGAGTTGGAGACCGGGGATAAAGGCAGCGCGGAGCAGGGGCCTGGGAGTCTGAGTGAGCGGACTACCTGTGAGGGAGACAGTCGGCAAGCGACACAACGAAGGAGTGACATCAGAATTCAAAGGTGTTGCTGGCACAAGGGAGCTGAGAGGTGAGTATAGGGTGAGTATTTGTGGTAATAGAGTCATAGAAGTTTTTTTCTGTTCTGTTTTCAGTATATGTCTGCTAAGTAGTTCATAGCCTATCTAATAGAGGGAGGTGCTGATTGGTGAGTAGCTGTTGAGTGTTTCTTGTTAAGTTTATTTCTGCTAAATTACCTCCATAGTCTGGTAAATAGAGGCATGGCAGGGCAGCTCAGTCCCGTGATTTGCACATCCTGTGCCATGTGGGAAATCCTGGATGCTTCTTGCAGCCTGGATAACCACGTGTGCAGGAAGTGTTGCCAACTGCAGCAACTCGAGCTCCGGGTTTCGGAGCTTGAGCGGCAGCTGGAGTCACTACAGTGCATCCGCGAGGCTGAGAAATACTTGATAAGCACGTTTCTATAAGTGTTCACCCAGCAGCCTCAGAATGTGCAGGCAGAGAGGGAATGGGTGACCACCAGAGAAGGAGGACCAGGCAGGTAGGACAGGAATCCCCAGAGTGCATCTCGCTCGCTAACCGGTTCACAGTTCTGGAAACTGGTGAGGGTGATGGTTCCTCTGGGAAGAGCAGCCAGAGCCAAGACCACGGCACCACTGGTGGCTCAGCTACACAGGGGGGAGGAAGAAGAGTGGGAAAGCAATAGTGATAGGGGATTCATTGGTTAGGGGAACAGATAGGCATTTCTGTGGACACAGACGTGACTCCAGGATGGTATGTTACCTCCATGGTGCCAGGGTCAAGGATGTCACTGAGCGGCTGCAGGACACCCTGAGGGGGGAGGGTGAACAGCCAGAGGTCGTTGTCCATATTGGTACCAACGACATAGGCAGAAAGAGGGAGGAGGTCCTGCAGGCAGACTATAGGGAGCTAGGAACGAGATTAAAAAGCAGGACCTCAAAAGGTAGGAATCTCCAGATTACTCCCGGTGCCACATGCTAGTGAGTACAGGAATAGGAGGATAGAACAAATGAATGCGTGGCTGGAGAGATGGTGCAGGAGGGAGGGCTTTAGATTCCTGAAGTTTGGGACCATTTCTGGGGAAGGTGAGACCTGTACAAGCCGGACGGGTTATACCTCAACAGAGCCGGGACCAATATTCTCGTGTGGAGATTTGCTAGTGCTGTTGGGGAGGGTTTAAACTAGCTTGGCAGGGGGATGGGCACCAGCACGTAGGAGTAGTGCGGAGGAATGGGGTGCATGGAAGAGTGAGTGTGTTGGATGGTACTGGAGGACAAAGTAGTGCTGGAGGCGGAAGTAGTATCATATTAGATAGGAGCAGACTAAGAAAGACTACGAAAAGTTCAAAAATGGGTTTAGAATGCATGTACGTAAACGCACAAAGTGTGGTGAATAAGGTTGGTGAGTTACAAGCACAATTAGCCGTGTGGCAATATGATGTTGTGGCAATAACGGAAACATGGCTTAAAAACAGCGAGGACTTGGCACTTAATATTCAAGGGTACAAGGTGTTCAGAAAAGATAGGGAAGGAAAAAAGGGAGGTGGGGTGGCAGTGCTGATTAAGGAAGACATTGTAGTGTTGGAAAGGGAGGATGTTCTTGAGGGGACAAAGACAGAATCCATTTTGTTAGAGTTGAGGAGCAAAAAGGGTTTGATCACGCTATTGGGGGTATTCTACAGGCCTCCAAATAGTGAGAGAGAGGTAGAGGAGCAAATCTGCAGGGAAGTCGCAGAGATATGCAAGAGCTATAGCGTGGTGATTTTGGGGGACTTTAATTACCCAAATATTGATTGGGATAATGTTTGGGTAAAGGGAAAAGGAGGGGGAGGAATTTCTGAAATGTGTTCAGGAGAATTTCCTTGACAAATATGTTCTTAGCCCAAATAGGAAGGAAGCATTGCTGGATCTGGTGCTGGGGAATGAGGTGGGCCAGGTCGACCAAGTGTCTGTGGGAGAACACTTGGGTATGAGTGATCATCGTATCATAAGATTTAGATTAGCAATGGAGAGGAGCAAGGAACAATCTAGAGTGGAACTTCTAAACTGGAATAGGGCTAACTTCAATGGGATGCGAAAGGATCTAGCCAGGGTAAAATGGAACCAAAGACTGACAGGAAATACTGTAATGGAACAATGGGTGATCTTTAAGGAAGAGATGTTCCAAGTACAGGCTAGGTACATTCCAACAAGAGGGAAGGGTAAGGGAACCAAAGCAAGGGCTCCTTGGATGACGAGGGAGCTAGAGAAGATGATGAAACAAAAAAAGAGGGTGTATGATGAGTGTCAGGTGACTTCTTCAAGGGAGAACCAGACCAAATACAATAAGTTGAGAGGGGAAGTGAAGATGAAAATAAGATTGGCAAAGAGAGAAAAAAGAGAGTAGAATGGCGGTTAACATAAAAGGGAACCCAAAAATCTTCTACCGGCATGTAAACAGTAAGAGGGTAGTAAGAGGCGGGGTGGGGCCTATTAGGGACAAAGAAGGTGCTATATGCTTAGAGGCGCAGGGCAAGGCTAGAATACTCAATGAGTACTTATTGTATTTCAACCATATTGTATTTGATCTGGTTCTCCCTTGAAGAATTCACCTGACATTCATCATACACCCTCTTTTTTTGTTTTATCAAGTTTGCTGATGATACAAAGCTAGGTGGGATACTAAGCTGTGAGGAGAACACAAGGGGGGGAATTTTATCAATGGGGGCGCGTTGGGGGCGGGACTGCTGCTTGTCGTGTTTCAGTCCCGCCCCCAACGACGTCCAGCCAACCCACGCTATTTTCCCTTGATTGACTTTGTTAAGCCCGCCCTGTGGGCTTAGCAGGCCAATTAAGGGAAAGCCAGTGATAGAGAACGTCAGATGACAGATGAATTGTCATCGTTTGACAGCTTTGAGAAGCTGTCAAACACTGACAATCTCTGTTCTTTGGTGAGTCCTTGTACTGAAGACTCACCAAACCTCTTTCCTGAGCAGAAATCAGATGGCTGTTGCATCAGAGAATGCAGCAGCCATTCTGTCATCTCTGCCGTGGAGATGAGGCACCTCCGGATCCCCAACGGTTGAAGCCTGCAGAAAGAAACAAAGGTAAGGAAACTTTTTCTAACACTTTTCACTCACCTCTCATACTTACCTCTTCACACTAGCATCCATCACTCACCTCCACAGCGCACTTTTGGACCCCTCTGACACCCGCAGACCCACTGCTTGCCTCGCTGACCCTGGCGGGGTTTCCCGACATCGGGAAGCCCGCACTTGTGTGGGTAAAATGGGGATAATCCTCTTAACTGCCTGTTGTTAACTACCTGTTAACAGGCAGTTAATTGGCTGTAATCCCCTTCCCGCCTCGAGGAGACGGGTCCCAGCGCGAGTCGGGGACCCGCCTCCTGGGAAGATGGTACGGAGGCGGGTTGGGTGCGGGTTCGGTACCCGCTCCCAGTTTCTGCCATTTTCCCGGCAGTCCCACCTCCATACCCGCCTCCCCAGGGCTGGCAAAATTCCCCGCAAAGAGTCTGCAAAGGGATGTAGATAGACTAAGTGAGTGGGCAGTAAGGTGGCAGATGGACTATAATGTAGGGAAATGTGAGGTTATTCACTTTGGTAGGAAGAATAGGAAAAACAGAATCTTTAAGTGGTGAGAAACTTTCAAATGTTGGTGTTGAGAGAGATTTGGGTGTCCTCGTGCAAAAAACGCAGAAAGCTAGCATGTAGGTACAGCAAGCAATAAGGAAGGCAAATGGCATGTTGGCCTTTATTGCAAGGGGGTTGGAGTATAAGAGTAAGGAAGTCTTGCTACAATTGTACAGGGCCTTGGTGAGACCACACCTGGAGTACTGTGCACAGTTTTAGTCTCCTTATCTAAGGAAGGATATACTTGCCTTGGAGGCGGTGCAACGTACATTCACTAGATTGATGAGAGGGCTGTCCTATGATGAGAGATTGTGTAGAATGAGCCTATACTCTCTGGAGTTTAGAAGAATGAGAGGTGATCTCATTGAAACATACAAGATTCTGAAGGGGATTGACACGGTAGATGCGAAGAGGTTGTTTCCCCTGGCTGGAGTGTCTAGAACTAGGGGGCATAGTCTCAGGATAAGGGGTCGGCCATTTAAGACTGAGATGAGGAGGAATTTCTTCACTCAGAGGGTTGTGAATCTTTGGAATTCTCTGCCCCAGAGGGCTGTAGTATATTCAAGGCTTAGACTTTTGGACTCTAGGGGAATCAAGGGATATGGAGATCGGGCAGGAAAGTGGATTTGAGGTCGATGATCAGCCATGATCTTATTGAATTGCGGAGCAGGCTCGAGGGGCCGTATGGCCTTCTCCTGCTCTTATTTCTTATGTTCTTATGTATCGGTGTTTACTAAGGAGGTGGATGCTGACAAAATATCGGTAGAAGTGGAAAAGGTAGAAGCAATGAAAGGGGTGAAAATTGATAGACAGGATGTACTCGAAAGACTGGTTATGACTAGAGTGAATAAATCACCTGGTCCAGATGGCTTGCATCCCAGGTTGCTAAGGGAATTGGGGGAGGAGACAGCAGAAGGGCTTGCCATAATTTTCCAATCTTCCCTAGATGCGGGGGAGGTGCCTGAGGATTGGAAAGTGGCAAATGTGACACCATTGTTCAAGAAAGGGTGTACTCTTTTGGTGATGCAGTAAACGCATTAACTGTAACTTAAAATATTAAAGGAAACTTAATAAATTAAATTAAAATTCCATTACCAGGGGTGATGGTGCACTCCAGTCCCTGCGGTGCCCACCGATCGCGGAAGGCCTCGAGCGTGCCAGCGGACACCGCGTGCTCCATCTCCAGGGCCACCCGGGCGCGAACATGGCCGCGGAAGTGAGGCAGGCAGTCGGGACGAACAACCCCCTCGACCGCCCGCTGCCTGGACCAGTTGATAGCCACTTTGGCCAGGCCCAGGAGCAGTCCTACGAGGAGGTCCCCGGATCTGCCCGCTCCCCTCCGCACCAGGTGACCAAAGATCAGGAGCATGGGACTGAAGTGCAGCCAAAAATCGAGGAGCAGCCCCTTCAAATAATGGAATTGGGGCTGAAGCCTCTCGCATTCGATATATACGTGGAACACGGACTCCTCCAGGCCGCAGAAAAGGCAGGCAAGGCAGCCTGGGAGTCCGTGAACCTACTTAAAACTTTTCAAGAAAGGGTGCAAGAACAATCCTAGTAACATACATTTTAACATTTACCTTTTTTCGAGCAACCATCTAACTCCCTTTTAAAAGAGTTTATGGCCTCTGGTTCAACAGCGGTTTATGGCAGAGAATTCTACATTCTATTCGTCCTCCACAAACTACAACACAGAAGGAGACCATTCAGTTCATTGTGCTAGTGCTTGCTCTTCAACTGGAGTTATATACTCTAATCCCATTTCTGTGCCCTGTTCCAGTATATATTTATATCCCTTTTAAAATGCTTAACCAACTTCCTTTTAAATGATGTTATAGTCTTTGCCTCAATATCCATGTGATAATGCATTCCATGTTCTAATAGCCCTGTAAAAAAATTCTAATTTTCACCTTCGTTCTTTGAGTTTATACCCAAGTTGTCAAATTACAACAACTTCTGGGAAGATACGAAAAATGACAGACAGGAAAAGAACCCCTGACCAACCAGCCTGTCCCTTGTGTATTACAATACATATATTCTCACCACATCCATAAGCAATGTAATCTCCTGGGAGAGACGTAAAACCAGGCCATTTAGAGAAAAAAAATCTGGAAAATTCCTCTCCGACCTCCTTAGGTGATCAAATCTAGTCCAGGAGACCACTCTGGTCCTGATTAATGTTATACGGTATCTACCTCTTGTATGAGCTGATCTACACCCCAGCCAGGAACAGGTCCACCTCTCTCGAAGGAACGCAGCATAATCAGCATTCACTTCATAAGCTGGCAGCCTATTCCACAGGGAAAAGAACCACCTTCTGACATCTAACCTAGTTCTGCCTTTACATTACATGAGATTGTGACTCCTGGTCCTCCCTAACCTATTTAGTTGAAACAAACTGCCTACACAAACATAATCTAGTCCCTTCATCATCTTATAAATCTTGATCAAATCACCACTAAGTCTACGCTTCTCTAAAGTGTAGAGACCCATGTCTTTGAGCCTATCTTGGTAACTAAGATGATTTAAATTGGGAATTCATCCTTTGCCCTCCTCTGCACCCTTTCAAAAGCCTCAATATCACCCACCAGGTGAGGAGACCAAAACTGGACACAGTATTCGAACAATTTTTCATGAATTTCCTTCTTAAAACCTTTCATAATTGTGAATACCGCTTTTAGCTCCCCTTAACCTTCTCTGTTCTGGTGAAATAATTACAACCTCTCATTCTCACAAATCTGCTCAGTGTTCTTTCCACAGCTCTAATAACCTTCATTTAATAGAGTGCCCAGAATTGCATCCAACCATAGCCTAACCAATATTGTGTACAAATTCAACATCGCATCCTTACTTTTATATTTATTTTCTGTATGTTTAATACCCAGAATCCCATTTGTCTTTTGGCCTTTTCTACTTGTGCTCTCACCTTTAGAAGATTTGTGTGTATGCATTCCTATATCTCCGTTCTTTCACTCCATTACAAGCCATACCATTTAGAGTAGATTTCCTTTCACTATTCCTCCCACCACCAAATGTGCTACTTTACATTTCTCTGTATCTGCCACATATCTGCTTACTCTGTTACATTACCTTGTGCTCCTACATTTTCCTTCAGTTTGGCATACCCTTAATTTGGCATTATCAGCAAACTTTGTATCATTCCATTTGTGCCTATGTTCAAATCATTTATATAAAATAGAATAAGAGGTCCAAATACAGATCCCTGGGCACATCACTACCCACATTCTGCCCATCCAAAAATCATCCAATTGCCGAATCTCTCCCGTTTCTCTCCCTAATCATCCCTCTATCCATGCACTGACATTCTCTTTAATATTATGTGATTTAATGTTCGTAATCTCTATGTGGCACCTTATCAAACACCTGAAAATTCCAACATCACTTGCATTTCCCTTATCTATGCATGATAGTTTTCTTAAAAATTCACTTAAATTAGTCAAGCATGACCTTCCCTTTCAAATATATGCCGAAATCCGCACTAATTTCATCACAGAATATGGACTATAGAGCCTAGAAATTTGGCAAAAATAGAGTTGGGAGCCTGAGGACACCGGGGACCCAAGAAAACATTTCCTGGCATAAAATTAGCACTGGGCAGGGGCTTTGGAAGCCGATATCAGTCCTGGAAGGAATAGGCTTTTTTTTTCCATCTATATATGCTCTGACGATTCTGTATCCAATTTACTTCACCTGAGGAAGGAGCGATAGTTCCGAAAGCTTGTGATTTCAAATAAAACTGTTGGACTATAACCTGGTGTTGTGCGACCTCTCAATTTTGTCCACCCCAGTCCAACACCGGCATCTCCGCATCAGGAATAGGCATGGCAGGGATGGTGGGTGGCCCCAAGGATTCCTAGCGGGATACGGGGGAGTACTCCTGCTCCACAAAGATTCCACAGAAAACTTACCTTGGCCTCTTCTGGCCACTCTGCGACTTGGTTGTGCTGTCGGGGTTGGCCTCCTGAATCCAGAAGTTAAAATGCTGTTGCGGCACCAATTACGTCATCAAGCCACGATTTTTCGATGTAAAGTATACCCCTGCCTGCCAGGGGCCACGTGGCGATCTCGTAAGTGAAGATGGTGGGGAGTGTGAATGCGGTGCGACCCCCCCCTTCCCCCTCACCCTCTTAACCCCTCACCTGCACCATTCCCGCTGAGTGGGGGGGATTTAAAATCTGCCCCACAGTCTTAATGCCAAATGCTTTAAAAAGAACAAAACTTGTTTGTGTAGCAGCTCAGTATAAAGTGGGATGGGGAGAGAAAGGAAAGGAAAAGGAGGGTAAAGTATAAATACTATGCAAGTGCTTTTTAATATTAAAAGCCTGTTTCTCCCAACTTAATGCTGTGAAACAGACTGAAAATTTGGGAATGAATGGGGAGAGGGAGGTGTAGGAGAGGGGAGACACAAGGGGCGCTTGGCCCACATTGAGCCTAGCACGCCCCCAGATTCCCAGTATATATTTTTACTACTGCTGTGATGTTTTTCTTCAGAATCGTGACAAGTTCTGTTTATTCTCAAAATCACCTAAAATACACCACGCAATAATGGTTTTTCCATTACAACATATAACCCACCTCTTTTTAATCAAAAATATCCTCCAACTTCCCATCGGCAACACTACAACAATTTATTTATATAAAAACTACTTAAAAAACTACCAACAACGTCTTTTTCACTTTTCTCCAATGATAAACACCATGCAATATCTACTAGTTATTATACATTTCTTTACCACAAAATATGAAAACGTTTCTAATATCCAAGCATGGTATGAAAACAAGTTGTTACTTAAAATGTTCAAACTGTACATTGTAATCAACCACACCTATATTGTGAATTTTAAATGACTGCATACTTGCACTTTACTGAACACCAACTACAATAAACACTATAAAAGGCCAGTTCATATGGCTTACTGCATTTGTCAAAGTCTAAAAAAATAGCCCTGAAAAATACCTCTGTTGTGTCACTATTTTAAAAGATAACTGCAAACAATGTACTAGACTAAACTAAAAATCTGCAGACTAAAACCAAATTTATCTACTTAAATTTTGGTAACATAAAAAAAAGTTAAAACTCATTAAAATGTGGTACCAACATTTTTTGCCAAAAATTGTACACAGCTAAAATGAAAGTCACATTACTAAATCTCTAAATAAATTATCTAATATCTAAATGCTCTCCAACCTGCTTCAAAATTGCTACATTATACCAACATTGGGGGATTGGGGGGGGATAAGGATCTGCCAACTCAAATTGGAATATTTGTAAAGAGTAGCTCTCAAGAGTGCAATTTAAAGAAACCCAACATATAGAAAAGTGGCAAGTAGATTATGAAACATTTATGAAATGTTAGAAGATATTGCTGTTAATTCAAAAAAACAGTTCTATATACTTGGCTATGCGACATAGACCATATTAAACTATTTGCCATTGTGCAAAAAAATTGCATCACAAAGTGAGAAAGTTGGAGAATAAAAAATGAGTATGCATGAGCACCCTCTGCTGTCAAAGAAAGTTTACAGCAAGCAATATTCTCAAACAGTCTTCCATTCAGGTCTGATTTTGCTAATCAAACATCAAATGGATTAGTGTAGCTATAGATATTGAATGCTCTTTTTAGCCTAAAAACTCCTTGTGCAGAAGGAAAGAGGGAAGGTACAATGCACTGCTTCAGAATTTTTTCCTCAGTCACTGACCATCACTAGGAAGTTCCAACAAAAACCATATTCACTCCATTCCAGTGCATCTCTTGCCAAATGCTAACTAAAAAAAATATATTTGCGCTCAGCCTGGCAAGGCCACATTTATTGCCCATCCCGAGTTGTCCTGTGAAGGTGGTTGTGGGTCTTAGCAATTGTTGTACAATTGGCTTGCGAGTCTAATTCAGACAGCATTGAGGGTCAACCACATGGCATGGAACTAGTGTTATGTATAGGACAGATTCGGTAGGGTGGCAGACTACCTTTCCTGACAGACATTAATGAGAATGCAGTAGTTTTTATGGTCATTTTTCTAGTACCAGCCCACATATTACCAGATTCATTGAATTCAATTTCACAACTTGCCATGATGGAATTTACTAGTTTATTACCATGATCATTGCACTACTGTACCCTTGTTCCACCTGAGTACCAACACCATTGCTTTTTAATTTCACTAGTTACACATCCATTTTTGGGTTCCTCCTTTAGCAGAGCAATTGTTTTCATTGACCATCATTGAACTTTTAAAAATTCATCGGCCCTGATTTTGCGCTTCCGATGACGGCGTACGAGCGTACACCGCCATAACCCTTCAGAAAGGCCCCACAAGTTCCGGGTTTCCGGTGCGCACCCACGAAAACTCGGAACTTGCGATCTGTCACGGTTTGCCTTGACAGATCTACTGCACCGACTCAAAAATCACTTTCGCTGGCGGAGAGTTGGGCTATCTGCCAACTACTGCCCATCAAATTCCCACAAAACCCTTACGCCTGGTAAAAGCAGGCGTAGAGCCTGCTTTCACCATTATAAGGGTTAATATAAATCTTAAATTAAAAATCATGCACAAACATTTAAAATTAGTTTATGTAAATTTTGGCCTGGTACGCCTCTTGACTGCAAATTCCGGGCCATCATGAATTTTGTCACACCAAACTCCTCTTTTTCAGGAGGAGCTCAAGGCACACTGATTTTCATACAGGACAGCCTGCCATACAGAAAATGTCGGCTTGGCATCTTTAACAGCTGGCAGGCAGATTACAAGAAACATGACAAAGTGTTGGAAATGCTGAGCAGGTCAGGCAGCATCTGTGGAGAGAAAAACATAGGGTTAACATTTCAGGTCAATGACCTTTCGTCAGAACTGCTGAAAGGAAGCAAGAAGGAGATACTATTTTCCCCTAATATTACTTGTCTGTTAGCATTAGAATCACTAACTGAGGCTTTCCATAGCTTTCTTGGAACTAAGGATGGAGATGGGTGAAGTGTCCCACAGAATGTTCGTATGTCAACTCTTTTGACTTCAAGGAATCAAAACACAGATGTACTTGCAAATGTTGGTTCTCAGACAAACAGAAAAAGACTTGCATTTATATAGCGCCTTTCATGCCACCGGACATCCCAAAGCGCTTTACAGCCAATGAAGTACTTTTTGAAGTGTAGTCACAATTGTAATGTAGGGAACGTGGCAGCCAATTTGTGCACAGCAAGCTCCCACAAACAGCAATGTGATAATGACCAGATAATCTGTTTTAGTGATGTTGATTGAGGGATAAATATTGGTGAGGACACTGGGGATAACTCCCCTGCTTTTCTTTGAAATAGTGCCATGGGATCTTTAATACCCACCTGAGAGCGCAAACAGGGCCTCGGTTTAAGATTGCACCTCCGACATTGCAGCACTCCCTCGGTACTGCACAGGAGTGTCAGCCTAGATTTTTGCACTCAAGTCTCTGGAGTGGGACTTGTACCCACAACCTGCTGACTCAGAGGTGCTACCAACTGAGCCACAACTGAAAAATATCAGATTAGTTCAACTAGGACAATTCAGGGATTATGCCTCTCAAACCTTGCACCCTAGGTGGGCCACTTCCCATGAAAATGGAGGGCAAATGAAACATTTGGAGATGTGGGCATTTACAATGTGGCCGACTGCCCAATACTCTATTCAAGCTGTCTGCACAGCTCAGGTTTTATAGCCAAAGCTGCACTTCCTATGAACCGAAACATGACCTTATGTCAGAAATATCTAGGATAAGGGATTGGAGTATGAAGAATAAATCAGTATACCATTGGGTATGCAATAGGAATAATATGAAATAGGATGCCATGCCACTTTATACTCGATCTCTCCAAACTGGCCAAAAAACATTATGCTGACCGACTGTGTAGCTCAGGTTAAAATGAACACGTCTCGGCATTCAGAGAGTTCCATCTCGCTGCAATTTTAAACTTGTGGCTCACCTAGTGAATTTTATGAACTAAAGTAGTAGTGAAAGTATGTCATTAATTTTTATATAGGCAGCTTTAAGCTACAGAACTGTCAATCAAATCAGATTTCAAAGGCACAATGGAACGGGTGGAGCTACCTACAAGTAATGTTTAATACCTCGCCTAGGCTTCACACCCCTAATTAATGCTTTGCTAAGGCATAAATCAGATTAGACCTGGAGATAGCTAACCAACCTGCAGAACCAAGTACATGGCCTACCCTCTGCAGCTTCCACAATCCTGACATGTTGCAAACAATATGAGTAAACGTCCATCTAACATGGCTAGTTCAAAATCATGCACAATTTATCAAATGCACGTTAGTCAGGTAAGTTGCTTAATCATTTGATGAGTTATAATTCAGAAAGCTACTGGGGCTTCAAACCAAATAACATCGTTTTGTATTTCAAGCTACAGAAACTAAGGGCTGGATTTTGTCTTGGGGTCGTGTCCTCCACATTTCGTGTTTCCCCCCCGACTGCAGATTAATGTGGATGAATGATGCAATTTTAACTTAATTGGGCAATTGAGTTCCAGCATGTGGGAACCCATGAACCAATTAGTGGTTTCAGCCTGAAACCCGCCTCTGATGATGTCATCATTGCTGACTGCCTGCTCTCAGAGATTGTCTGGCTGCTGGTGAGAGAGGACCTGCCTGGCTTTTGGACCTGGAGAGAGAGAATGAATTTTTTTCCATCCAAGTCCTCTCGCAGCAAAGGCCAGGCAGTCTCTGAAGACATTCAATGCAGCAGCATCAGAGGCGACTTTCAGGCCTAATACTACCTTAATCACATCTCCGTTGTAATAGTGGACTTGCAGCTCATAGTCAGCTATCCACTTCTGCTCCCGCCAGGTTTCACTGGAGTGTTTCACACCAGGCGTACTTCACGTCAGAAAAGGGTTAAACTAGCTACAGCGATTCAAAATAGCATTACAGACCCAATTTAGGGCTTGTTAAGGGCTTTAATGGCCTCTCGAGGCGGGAGAGAGTCGGGAACCCCGCGACTGATTTTGTCAAAATTGCGTGGAGTCGGGATGGGGTCGGAAAACCCGACCCCGCAAATTTAACCCCCCACACGCCTCCAAACCCGACTCCATGGGTCATTCAAAATCCAGCCCAATAGCTTTCCCTAGTGAAACACTGACTGAAGACAATTAAAAAAAAACAAAGCATTGGCTTAACTACAAGTTCACACAAGATAATATACAGAATTTCTAATGAATTGAAATTGGACAGATCCAAGGTCCATCAAACACTATTTCACAAAATTGTAACAGGATCTGATGGGAATACCCACTTGGAACTGTGGTTAAGGGTAGATTCCGTAAATGAGATAATGCTCAAGATATTACATCTGGGAAATAAATTTATGCTAAGGATTACAGAAATTGATTCAGAGTTGGGGGGGTTGGAGAAAAAAGAGGGAAAACAGATACGGATGGTTTGGGGCACCAAAACATGCATAGTCTAAACGGACCCAAGCTCAACAACCTAAGTATTTTATTTACTTGGACCTGCGTAAGTAACATTTTAAGTTGTGGTAAGGGGCAAAGTTTAAGAACTGAAAGTAATAGATCCATATTAAATGCATCAACTGAAGAAATTGTTTTCCAATTCACCTTTAAATGCATATTTTCTCTAACAGTCTATAATGAAGTGCTGGAATGGATGGGAGAGAAGATGGAGCAACCGTATGGATCCCAGTTAAAAAGACGATTTCCCTGATGGCTCATCTGGTTGAGCAGTTGAGGAGCTGATATTGGCCCAAAAATTAGTGCCGCTACGCGAGAGTACGCACTGTGTACTCTCGCGTATTCTGTCTCCAATTGCCGGTTTTCTGCATGCACTGCGCATGCGCTGAAACCGGCACTTGGTGAATTCAAAAGAGGGCGGTTCCTAGGTGAACCGCGTGCGCGCTACAGGCTGCGCGCACGCAGTGCACTTAGTGCTTTGAACGCGCAGGTAAGCATGGAACATTTTAGACATAAAGAAAGGAGGCGTAAGACCCTCTTTTAACAAGGTAAGTAGTTAATTAAGTATTATTTTGAATTTTTTTTAACAGGTATATCTTTTTTAGAGACTTTAAAGACAGGTAAGTTTATTTTTATAACTTTTTAAAAGATTTTAAATTTTTTCAAAAATTTAATTTTTTGTTTAAAATGGTTAATTTATTTAACTATACTTATTTTATTAATGTGATGGGTTTTTTTTAAAATTTAATTGAGGTTTAGCTGTTCTTTTGGGGGGGTATAGATTCATAGCTTTCACAGCACTTATGTGAAAGCTATGAATGAAAGATGGTGTGCTGCCATTGGCTCTAACTGAATCACGTGATCCCACAGCTCGCACGAATTAACTGCGTCTGTGGGATACCGAAGCCCTGCACAGCTGCTGTCCAGAACATCAAGTTCGTGCGAACTGGGACTGAAAAAGCCAGCGCGCAGTGAGAGATCGCGAAAAAGCCTTACCCTCGCACGAAGGCTCCCTCACGAATTTTTGGGCCATTAACTTGGATGCAGAGGAAAAAAAGGGACGCTTTAACCAACTTGTAAGCAAGCATGGGAAACCAGATAGGGGAGACCGGAAGGAACGGACCTGGAGGGAGCACAGCAAGAGCGGAGCAGATAAAAGGAGCAGTCCCGAGCGGCAGGAGCCTGAGACCGGAAGGAGCGGACCTGGTGGGAGCACAGCGAGAGCGGAGCAGATAAAAGGAGCAGTCCCGAGCGGCAGGAGCCTGAGACCGGAAGGAGCGGACCTGGTGGGAGCACAGCGAGAGCGGAGCAGATAAAAGGAGCAGTCCCGAGCGGCAGCAACTCAACAGGCAGTTTTTGAAAAAGTGACGTCAGAGTAAAAAAAGTGACGTCGGCACAAGGGAAGCAGCTGATTGGTGAGTAGCTGGTGAGTGTATTTCTTTTTAAGTTTATAAGTTTATTTCGGCTAGTTGATGGTACAAGTAATAGGGGACACAGATTTAAGGTTTTGGGCAAGAGATACAGGGGGGATGTGAGGAAAAACCTTTTTACGCAGCGAGTGGTAATGGCCTGGAACTCGCTGCCGACAGAAGTGGTGGAAGCGGAGACACTCAATGTTTTCAAGGGGAGACTGGACTTGAGGAAAATAAACTTGCAGGGGTACGGGGATAGAGCGTGGGAATGGGACTGACTGGATTGCTCTACAGAGAGCCGGCACAGACTCGATTGGCCGAATGGCCTCCTTCTGTGCCGTTATGACTCTAGGTCATCATTGTTCAGAAAATGCACATCACCAGCTTTGTAAGTCAAACTTAAATAGAATGCTGAGACAGAGGTGAGTGGAATGTAGGAAATAGACGCAGAATTTAGGATGCCCAATTCCGGATGAACTATGGAGAAGAGGTCATGATACATTATGGAAGCAGCTTTCCGCTGTCTCCGCCCGATTCTCTGGAACTCCCTCCCCTTGCTCTCCCATTTATCAATGCCTGCTCAAAACCGACCTATTCAACTATACCTTTGGTCAAGTCTCTTAACTCCTAACTTAGGCTTGGCACCATTTTTACTCCCGTGAAGCACCGTGAGACATTCTTCTATGTTAAGGACACTATATAAATGTAAATTTATTGTTGCTAATTTAATTAGTTGTTGAAAGTAGTACTTATGAATGGTGTAGTTCTTTTAGGAATCTATGCAGAAATGAGCTTTAGAGCAACAAAATAGCTGGTGATACTGTTGGCCAAATTTATAGCATTCCAATTTTGGAAAAGCCAAGATTAGAGTATGCCAACTTAATTTACCCTGAAGGAGTGCAAAAGAATAATTAAGGATATATAGCTAGTTTTTACCCACAACTAAAGATAGCCCCACTTCTATCAATGTCAATTAACAAGGCATAGATTACAGACCGCTTCAAAACTTTCCCCAACTGCAAAAATCTTTACTGTCCTGGACATCAGTAATGGATTTTGGTCCATACCCTTAACAAAAGAATGCCAGTACAAATTTGCTTTTACTCACAAGGGACAGCAATACACTTGGACCCGGTTGCCTCAAGGTTTCCACAACAGCCCCTCAATATTCTCAAACATACTGGCAAATAGTTTGAAGGGATTTTCCCAGCCCTCAGCACTCGTTCAGTATGTAGATGATATCCTCCTCCAAACTGACACCATGGAGGAACATAAGGTCCTGTTACAGGAACTATTTAAAACCCTCCACAAGATTGGGGTAAAGGCGAACCCTAAAAAGGCGCAGATTGCGAAACGGTCAGTGCATTACCTGGGAATGCAAGTCACAGAGGGACTAAGAGAGGTAACAGAAGAGCGAAAAAGGTCTGCCTCCAAGTTGCCTACCCCCACAGATGTAAAATCCCTCCGGTCCCTTTTAGGGATCACTGGATATTGCCGGGACCACATTGAGGACTACTCTTTACTGGCAAAACCCTTATATAACTTACTAAAGAAGGGAGTGGCATGGGAATGGTCCCAACAACATACGGATTCCTTTAACCAGCTAAAATTAGCCTTGACCCAAGCCCCTTCACTACGCAGCCCCGTCATGTCTCTGAGTTTTTATCTGGAGACTGCCGCTTTTGAGGCCGGCCTATCAGCGGTATTATTACAGGAACACTCTGGGAAGCTCCAGCCTGTTGGTTACGCTTCTAGAGTTCTGACCCCTGATGAGTTAGCGTTCTCACCCTGTGAGAAAAATTTACTCAGTGTGTTTTGGGCTGTGCACAAATTATCTCCAATCGTCGGACTTAACCCCTTGATTATCCTAACCGCACACACACCCCCACTACCCATGAACCCTATGGTCACTGTTCGGACACAGGAAAGGACCGACGGTCAAGCGTTGGACGCTGTGCCCAACGGACCCATCAATTATGCCACCCCTTTTACTCTCTCCCAATTGAATGATATTGCCAAAAACGTACCCAAATTCGATGGCAAGATTAATTTTGAATTATGGAAGGCCGCGGTTCTCCAGGCCTCAGACTCAGGGACTAGATGAGGGAGAGCTGAGGAAACTAGTGACTTTGTGTTTGGGACCCATTATATTCGGGGCCATGCCCCAAACCCAGAGAACAGGGCAGGGCACCATAGTTGAAATATGGATCGCCATTAAGGAGGCAGCAGGAGTTAACAGCAAGGATCCCGTTATGGAACTAGCAAACTTTAAACAGGGTGACGAAGAACACCCCCGCGCTTATGCGGAACGCTTGTGGGTGGTTTTCTGTAGCCTGATGGGAACATTGAACCGCGACAATCTGGATGATGGTCCACGTGCCACCTGGTTTAAGTCCCTCATTTCCCATGCCTCAGATTCCGGTAAAAGGGCATGAAAGCTCTTCGACCCTACTGACGACACTCATAATGAGGCCTGGATCTTAAGGTGTATGACCAGGGCTTGGCAGGACAATCAAAATCAATCCTCTCCCCAACCAAAAGATAAAATCCACGCTTTCCGCTCAGGCCCAGATAGAAATGACCCGCCAGTATGGAGGACTGAGGGATCTCCAAGGTATCCGGTAGCAAACCAGGGAGAGATAGGAGGGAAGCAGGGAAATGAAACAAAGACAGCTAGTAAAAGGAGGAAGAGAGGGTTACTGAATGATGTAGGGACAGTCTATGGAGCAGGAATGGCCACTGTAAATACTTTAGATATAACTAATTTGAACTCCAAGGTTAAAACCTTAACCCAGCAAGTCAAAACGTTACTGGAGGAACTGAATAATAATCAAAGACAAGAGTCACAGGCAGGACAGGAAAGTATAGGGATCCAAACACAACAGATGAAGGTCTTAGAAGGACATGCATGGACTATTAATCAACTTATTAACACGGCCAAAAAGGCGGCGAACGGAACCCAACAACAAACACTGTGCATGACATATGGCAATTGGATGCTGGACCAGCTGAGAGAAAACTTAATGCTGGCAAAACGTGAAGAAGTACCCACTTGGATCAACAATACTCAAATCCGGGGTCTGATAAAGCAGAATGTTCCTGCTACTATCAGTGACTGCGAACTACGGAAACTCAGCAGGGTATGGTTCAACGAGGAATGTACGGGCCCCCGTGGAAGTACTGCTGTAGGGATGGTGATAGGAGTCCCCATGATAGGACACCAGGAAGGAATGCCATTATTTGAGGTCCAAACCATAGGCACTATACAAAAAGGAGTATGGGTGGCCATGGCAGGAATGAGGCCATATGCTGTGAAGCAGAACGGTACTCTAGTGGGAACTGCATTGGGACAATGTGCCACTACGGAAAGAACAGTAATATGCCCATACAAAATTTACCCGACCCGCACCGCGCGATGCGGATTTAAGGGAAATACGGACATAAATTGCTCCTTGATCATGGAGAACGCAGTTCACAAACCTATCACTCGAAGCGCTTATATGGGTGATGGAACATATTGTTTTACCACCACCGAAGCTAGTTACCATTATGGGAATAAGGACTGCCCTATCCAAAACCCAACCTTCTGCACGTACCCCCTGATGCCGATGAGAATAGGAAATGAGGAAATTATCAACATCCAGAGGCATGCAACTGTTAATCTTAATGTGTCAATAGACCTGAAGAATCGCTTGACAAAATATTTCACAAAAATCGACATCAACATCCAGCTAGAGGAAGAACACATAACGGAAATTAGACATAAGCTTGATCTTGTTCATGAAATCTACGAAAGGGTGGAAATGAATACCCAGGACATTGACCAAAAGATTAAACAAATCAAAATCAATACTTCGAGGGACGACCTTTGGAATTGGGGCGAAAATGTGAACATACACCCCTGGGTGAGACTCGTGTCCCACCTGACTGTAATTATGATCATGCTGGTGTTCATATGCCTATGCTTCACCTGGGTAAGCATGAAAAGACTAGAGAAAAGGCTGAAGGTTCGAGTGGAATCAATGGAAGCGTATCAGGCTTTACAAAGGACAAAGGACACACCCCGATGATGGTAAACAGCTTTATGGTGATCAAATCATTTGGTCAAAATGATAATGATCAAAGGGAGGAATGTGGAAATGGAAGAAGTAGTGTAAAACTGAAATAAAATGAAGGAATCACCATGTGTAAGGGACAGTGGATAAATAATGCAGAGATTCAGTAATGTTCTGAAACAAAGGGCTCATTGGTAACCTCGTCAGACACGGGTGAGGTCACTACAGACACCAGTTAACAAACAATGGGTCAATTAAAGAAAATGGATGAAGACTAATCAAGGAGATGGGGCAGGTTGTAGAATAGGATAAACTAATCATCAGGGCACAGGAAAGAGGGAACAAATGTGTAACCAAAGAGATGGGACAGATTATAGAATGGTATAAACCAGGAGGAAAAACTCCAGATAGGCAGCGAGAGCCTGGGAGCAACACTCGACAGCAGGGACCTGGGAACAGACACCCTACGCAGAGGTTTGGACAGAGATTGATCACCTCGGACCAAATTGGGGAATATCAATATAAGTTGTGAGTCTTATATTTTGGAATTGTACTTTAAACTATGAACGGTGTTTGTTAAGCATTTATTAAAGATAAATCTTTGTACATGAAATCTGTTGCCTGTGTGTTTGTTCAGACCAAACTTACATTTGAACCCGAAAAGGAAAAGTTGCTAACCTATTTGTTCGATCTTTCGAACATCTAGCAAATTCGGACAACAGAGTGCAAAAGAATAATTAAGGATATATAGCTAGTTTTAACCCACAACTAAAGATAGCCCCACTTCTATCAATGTCAATTAACAAGGCATAGATTACAAACAATATGAATGTTGCCACAATATCTGTACAGAAAATTAATTTTGCACCAACTACATTAATTTTGAATTAATATTTTGCTAGTATTTTCCAGTCATCAGGTATGATTTCAATTTGTAGATCGCCACAAATAACACTTTCAAAAGTATTTAACATTAAGGAATTTTGTAGCTCTCAACAATGGCTTTTCCCTAAATATGAAAGTCTTATAGAAAAGGTTATCAATAGGTTAGTTAAGTTTTAACATGCTGAACATTGTACAGCAAATTACTGGCGTGTGTTGTAGAAAGTCTCTTTACAGCATTTATGGGCAAAGAAGTCCTATATCTCTATTCTGGTTTCTGCTATGTGGCAACTTTTTTTAATCCTGGGTATCAAGGTAGGCTAAGACTTTCACAGAATAGCTCTATATGTAAATCATGCAGCTCTTACATGCTGAACTATAGCAATCAATTATCCTGTCTTTCTTGAACTCAACTAATCTCAGTTGCATTCCAGCACTCTACCAGAGTTTAATATTTAATTAGAATGTTTAGATAACAGACCCTGAGAATGAAAACAAGATTAATGTGCATAGTTACTGTGTCTGTTGGATTTGTTTTGTAGAGATATAGCATTCATTCATGATAGAGGGTTAAAAAGAGTATATGAAATTTATTATAGCCTAGGAATGGGCAGTATCATTAGAAAAGTTTGAGAATTAGCGCCAGGCGCTAATGCTTTAGACTGCACGCAAAATTCATTCTCACTGCTCAAAGAAATTATTGGGGCGCTAATTCAAGTCTTAAAGGCCTAGCTCATTGGCATTACATTTAAAGGGTGGACCAATATCAGGTGCAGTCTAATCGCAACTCATCTTGCCACAGGCTTTTCCCAGTACTTAAAGGGGAGGTCCATTGATACTGCAGCACCTCATTCTCAGCATTGCTGGCGGTGCAGCTGCCTCAGCAAGGAGAAGCAGGACAAGGAGAAGGAGCCAGAGGACTGAAGCAGGTGTGCTCATGGCAGATCCACCTCAGTCAGGTGGTCAGGGTGATTGCATGCTTCAACAAATGCTACATACCACCATCTGTACCACAAGCTTCACACACTGCCAAAAGCACCAGACCCCCAGCACTCACCCACCAACAATCTCTACCTACCAACACTCGCACCCACATCTCACACCTTACACACAATGACAGCTATTCAACTATGGCAGGCACAAGGGTCATTAGTTATTAGAATGAATGTGATATGTTTATGCATAAATTTATTAATGGAGTTTGCAATATTTTGTGGTCTCTCTCATTTCACCTTTGCACCTAGGAGGATGCTGTGATATGGCTTGACACAAGGATGGTATGATGGGGATGTGGTGAGCTACGGGGATCTGGGGTTTAAGTCATCCTGGTGTGAGGCTGGAGATCCGTTTGCAAGAGGTGGCAGAGTTCTATGACCACCACCTTGGTGATGCGGAGCCATCTAATACACTGCTCCTCGCTTAATTGAAGGTAGAAGTGCTGTCGGAATACCCTCGGAGGATAAAGCCTCCTGGTGAGAGCCCTGATGTCCCTCCTCATCCCTCTGCTCACATGTTCCTGCATTTCTCACTGCCTACGCTCCCTCCACCATAGATCCTGGAGGGCAAGGTGGCATGCTAGTACAGCCCCCATTAATGTTACCATGTGTAGCAGTTTGAATCTTTGAACAATAAATGTAGCTACTTTGTAGTTGCCAGAAGACTGCTGATCCAAAAGAAGCTCGAAATTACTCATAGAAACTGTTCAGTGGCTGAAACTGACAAGAAACCACTGAAACTAACCTGCCCTGACAGCTGGGAGTGATTAATGCTGATGCCTTTAAATAACGTCGCTGGAGCTGGCTTCCTGGAGCTGCACGCCAGCTCTCCCTGTCATTGTCTGGTCAAGGCGCTAAGGTAATTGGCGACAATAAATTTTTCAGATCGGGCAGCCAGTGAGCGTTGAATGCTCACGGACGTCACGATCTGCCTGGTGTTGAAGTCCCCAGCGGTACCGCGTCCCGGCAGCGCAACAGAGGGGCCGGATTTGTCGTGCGGCACTGGATTCACCCCGCCCAGGTGCTACTGCATCAGCGCCCCATTACCGCCATCTGCTGGCGCTAACGGGAGGCGCTAAGGCCCTATGGGGGAGAAATTCAGTATCGCCCCATTTGGGGCGCAATTGTCGGCCGGGCGCAAAGATTAGCGCCTGGCGCTAATTATCGCCACCGACTGCAAACTTCACTTTTATCGCCCCTGGAGGTGATTGCAGCGCTATATCAGGCGCTTTACACCTATCTTAAGGTGCAAAGGCCGAGGAGTGAGGCGCTACCTCAGAGCGCTGGCGAAGCTCATGTAATGCCAGTCAGCAATGGAACACACACACAATGGCACGGGCCAGTTCTTAAAGGGGATGGTTAATCTTGCTTTCCATCCACATCCTGCTCATTGCAGCCTTGAATCTCGGCCTGGAGAGACCTGAACATCAAATGTGCTGGAGAGAACAATGGAGAGTACCAGGCCAAGAGCTCAGAGTGATGCCCCCACAGTCTCTGCTAAATCGATACAAGGAATGGCAAATCAAAATGAACCTGCAAAGTGCTGCTCAGTACCCAAAACTCCTTCACACAACGTTGAATCTCTCCAGAAGTCTCTGCCTCTCTCTCAGAATGCGTAGTTCAAAAATGGCACCAACAATAAAAGGCAGGAAGCGGTCACCTTTAAATAGCGCTCCCCCTTTCCCTTCATGACTGCAGAACGCTCCCCTCAACCTGTCGTTGCTAGCGTCAGGCGGTAAGGCAGGGGGCGCCACTCAATATCCGCTCCGGGGCGATACCGGGGCGTTGCGCACTCGAGTGACGTCATGATCTGCTGGCGCAGGAGATCGTGGCGGTAGTGTTTAGCGCCGCCGCAAAATGTCTAGTTAATTTCGCGAGCGGCGCAAACTTCGCCGCGCCTGGGCGCCAGATGCTTTGCGCCCCATTAGCGCCCTCTTAAGGTGCTAACGGGAGGCGCAACCAACTGAATTTTTCCCCCTATAAGTTTAACCTAGACAAAACATTTCCCATTACAAAATTTGTCTCTTTATTTAGTTAACTCAAAAAGGTACAAAATACTTCTGTAAAAAGTAACAAAACCAAACCTTGGCTCTCTTCTAAAGAAAATAGGCCTTAATATCAACAGTACTGCAATCCATAGACCTGTTCCCTTGCCAAGCTAGTCCTTAGACTTGTTACTAAAGGATAGGTTGGAATATTAAGATGTAGCACAAAAGTGCATTTAGAATCTTGTAGAAATAGATCCTACCACATCAAGAAAGAGAGAGACAGAGGAATAAAATCAAGCTAAGATCTATTTCAGTATGGCGAAATCAACAGAAAATTTAGGTTTTCTCACCTTGCAACTGTCCAAATATCTGAAGATTCAAAAGGGTTCTCTAGAAACAAATAGGGTGTATCCATGACTAGAATGCGTATGTGGAACTTCGTGGCTCATTAGGAGGTATCTCACAGGAACTGGGATTACTCTGCCTACAGGAATGATCTATAGTGTAAGTTACTCCTAGAAATAAGGAAAAAGGAACTGTAGTACCACTGGGAAGTGATAATGCCAAAAGCACATTTCCACTTTATCCATTTCAGACCACATGCATCCAACGTTTTTCTCTTTGTGGGCCACATAGGTTTATTTATTCATTCTTGGGATGTGTATGTCACTGGCAATGCCAGCATTTACTGCCTGTCCCTAGTTGTCCCGAGGAGGTGATGGTGGGCCTTCTTCTTGAACCACTGAAGTCCATGTAGTGAAGGTACTCCCATAATGCTATTGGATAGGGAGTTCCAGGATTTTGACCTAGCGACGATGAAGGAGTGGTGATGTACGTCCAATTCAGGATGGTGCGTGACTTGGAGGTGATGGTGTTCCCATGCATCTGCTGCTCTTGTCCTTCTGAGGGTGGAGATCGCAGGTTTGTGAGTTGCCGCCGAAGAAGCATTGGCAAGTTCTTACAGTGCATCCTGTAGATAGTACACACTGCAGCCACAGTATGCTGGTTGCGGAGGAGGCTAGTGGGTGAAGTGCCAATCAAGTGGACTGCTTTGTCCTGGATGTTGTCGAACTTCTTGAATGTTGTTGCAGCTGCACCTGTCCAGGCAAAATGGAGAGTATTCTATTACACTCCTGACTTGTGCCTTGTGAGACAGGAGGTGTGTCACTCGCCGCAGAATACCCAGTCTCTGACCTGTTCTTGTAGCCACGGCATGTATGTGGCTGGCAATGTTCCCTGTATTTATTTTTTGGTCCATGCGGCCCCTTTAAGGGGCTGCGCAGCCCATTCAAAAATCCGCGCATGCGGGATTTTTGCATTTAAAAGCTGGCGAGCCGGCTATGTGGGTCTTCTAGAGCATTGAGCAGCATCGCAGCTTAAAAGGAACATTGGTGGCTGGTTCAGTTGAGCTTCTGATCATTGGTAAAACCCAGGATGTTGCTCGTGGGGGACACAGCAATGGTAATGCCATTGAATGTCAAGGGGTGTGGTTAGAAACATAGAAAATAGAAACATAGAAAATAGGTACAGGAGTAGACCATTCGGTCCTTCGAGCCTGCACCGCCATTCAATGCGTTCATGGCTGAACAGGTTCTCTCTTGTTGGAGATGGCACTTGTGTGACCCAAATGTTGCTTGCCACTTATCAGCCAAGCCTCGATGTTGTCTAGGTTTTGCTGCATGTGGGTATTATCTGAGGAATTGCGAATGGAGCTGAAACCTGCATCATTACTTCTGAACTTATGATGGATGGAAGGTCATTTATGAAGCAGCTGAAGATAGTTGAGCATAGGACACTGCCCTGAGGAACTCCTGCAGTGATGTCCTGGGGCTGAAATGATTGGCATCCAACAACCACAGCTATCTTCCTTTGTGCCAGATACAACTCCAGCCACTGGAGAGTTTTCCCCTGATCCCCACTGATTTCAGTTTTACTAGGGCTTCTCTTGGTCCCACACTCGCTCAAATGCTTCCCTTGATGTGAAGGGTAGTCACTCTCACCTCACCTCTGGAATTCAGGTCTATGTCCACATTTTGATCAAGGCTGTAACAAGTTCTGGAACCAAGTGATCCTGGCGGAATCCAAACTGGGCATCGGTGAACTACAATCAACAAAGCCAATAAAATGTTGTACTATACAGCCAAAACAGTAGAAAACAAAAACACAAAATACTGAACGGTTTACACCTGTAATGTCAATTTGTTTGTTCTCTCCATAGATGCTCCCTGACCTACTGAATATTTCCAGAATGTTTATTTTTGATCAGATTTCCAGCTTCTACAGTAGAATACAAAGACCTGATTTTAACTCTGTCCACCCGGCAGGATCGGTGCAGGCTGGGGGTTAAATTGGCAGATGGCACTACCTGCTGCGATTTCCCCTCCCCACCATTTTAACTTCTGGGTATTCAGGAGTGTCGAAGCTGCCTGCCACAGGCAGGCAGGGGCCTCATTAGTATTGAAATGTCGGCATCCGATTACATCATTTAGACCCTGACGCTATTTTAACCTCGGATCATGGGTCAGACGCCCAGTCCCGAAGCTGCCAAGGAAATGGTGGCAGATAGTTTCCAGGGCCACAAGAGGCCCAGGTAAGTTCTTTAAATCAATAGTTAACTGTTTCCTTGTGGGCCAGGAAGATCAGGAGTGCTCCTTCGGGCCCACAAAAGTAATCATTGTCCTACTCTGCCCCGGGCATCCCTTCCTCCTCCTCTGACCACGATTGTCTTGGACCCACCCTGTCACTTACCTTGCCAGGGACCTGGGCCTCGCAAGCCACACTCCCACCCCAGGTTAAAAATTGGGGCTCAAGTTAGAGGAAATCATTATCAAACTCTAGTGCTCTGATCAGACCACACCTGCATCCAGTCCTGGTCACCAAGACACGGGAGACATTCAAGCACTGGAGGTACTGCAAAGAAGAATGTTAACAATCTGAGTAATGAGGAAAGACTGGAGAGACTTGGGATTTTCAACCTTGGAAGGAGGCATCTGAGATGATCTTATAAAAATATATACGAAAGTACATGGTATGGAAAAGGTACATCTGGAAAATTACTTTAAATTAAATCACACCACAAGTGTAGAACCGGGGTTACAAGTTCAAAGTAGTAAAAGGCAAGTTTGGGATTGCTATCAGAAAGTTCTTCACACAAAGAACATTAAACACCTGGAATGGGCAGAGTGTAGTGGAGGCAAAAACCATGAATCATTGAAGAACTAAAACTAATTAGATGCTGCAATGGAAGGATGCCAAGCTCATTCAGGATGGAGGCAATAAGATGGGCCAAATGGCCTTCCTCATCCGTAATTATTTTGTGATCAGGAAGTGAAATCATTTGGTTTACAGACAGTGTGAAATAAAATCGAACCATCACCAGGGGACACTGTTGCTCCACATTGCTACTGCTGTGTTTATGTACCTCCTGATCAAAGATCAGTGCATTGATTTTGTTATTTTTGCATTACCTCATTATTATGCACTGTAGTTAGTTTTTTAAAAATCCCTAAAGACTCAGTGGGTAGCTGATCCACATAGGCAAGAAAGAGCCAGCTCCATCTCCAGTCTCTGCTGAGGCAGCCTGTTTCAGCTGGGATAGCGGTAAGGGGTGCTACAATTAGTCACAATTCCACTACTGCCACCCCAGCTGGCTTTGGATGAGGAGGGAAGAGATTATAAAATGGCCAGGGTTCTCACTTCTGACCTTTATACACTGTCCCATGTTGGAAGTGCTTACGTGGGGACATGGGGGGGAAATTGGAGTTGGGCTCTGCTGTGATTGAATACCCCACTGTCAATCACTGTCAAGACTCATGCACAAATAATGGTTACTTGAGTGACATACCAGAAGACACGCAGTGTCCGTGGAATCACACCGCCACAAGAAGTCAACACCTTCAGGAAGGCGAGAGAAGCAGGTGGAAGGAAGAAGTTGTGGGTGGGGGGGGGGGGGGGGGGTAGGGAGTGAAAGTTAAAAAAGTTTTATTTTTAGAAACAAACTGCAACTCCCAAAAGAGCCAACATTAGGAATACAGAAGTGGTCACCTGACAGAGGGGGTTTTCTGTGGGTGCAGCTGATAGACCATGTAAGCCACGATTCAATATACAGGATGAAACAAGAGGTCATTCAGCTGATCAGGCCTCTCTTCCACGAATCATCTACAATCTACCCGATTGTGGACACTGCACCCATTGAAATCTCGAGGGAGAAGTTTCGCAAATCCGCTAAAAGATAATTGAGTGAAATTCCAGAATATTTGTCTCCTATATTTAACCTTGGTCAGTTGCTGTTCACAGAGGTTTATTTGGTCACAACTTCACATGCATTAGAAACAAAGAAGATTAGCAGAAGGCCAAAGAAAACAAGTCCATCCTTTTATTGGTCAATCTCAATTTCCACCATCTCATCACATCCCTCTGGAACATTCATTATCTGTCTTTATAGCTCCCTACAATCCCATTCATAACCAAAATTTATTCAGCTTTGAAAGGAATTTTCAACACCCTTTCAGGCAGTGCATTCAGAATATTTTCTGAAGTTTGGCAATACTTAGCATTAAAGCATTTAAGGGATGCTAGATAAACGCATGAGGAAGAATGGAATGCTGATAGGGTGGAGGCTCGCGTGGAGCATAAACACCGGTACGGAGTTGTTGGGCCAAATGGCCTATTCTATGTAATTCTATGAATTGAACACAATTTTCTTGGGAATCTGGTCCATATTTCTCATCACTTCTAATCTAATTTTTCAGAAAGGACACTCTGCCAATCACTTTTTAAAATTCCATTATCGCTATAAGTTTGAATTATGTAAAATTTCAATCTGCGGTCTATTCCATAGATTAAGCAGTACGATTTACAGAAACATTTTCAAGCTATTGTAAAAGGCAGAAAGTATTGCTATAAAATATAAGATCTGTGAACAAAGTATTCCAGCAGCTGGTACAGGCTATGCTTGTGAAAATATGTAGTTTAATCGGCCAATTGGGTAAGCTAAAAATAGAATAGAAGAGCAAGTATATATCTGATTGAAGGTTATAATGCAGTAGCAGCAACAGATGTATTACAGAGGAGAAATATGACTAAATTTGAAGTGGGGTAGGGGAGTGGAGGGAACTAGACACAATTACCCTCTACTGCCAAAAAAATACCTAAAGCGCCCAACATTCCCATTCAAGTACAAACCAAGCTCAGGAATCCGGTGCAATAACATTTCTTCAAGTAACAGTGTGTCTCACTCAGATACCTCCTGTCCAAGCGGAAAATCTCAAGTCTCTCCAGTCTTTTCCTCATAATTCAGATTGGGGATTAGCTTTGCGGCTCTTCTCCGCACTGCCTCCAGGCACTTGAATGCCTCTCGTTTCTTGATGACCAGAATTAGATACTATATTCAAGGTTTGATCTGACCCAGAGCACTAAACAGTTTGATCATTACTTCCTCTGACTTATATTCTACTGTTTTGGCTGTGTAGTTCAACATTCCATTAGTTTTGTTGATTGCTGCTCTGTATTTGTTGGGCACGTTTAGCATTGAGTCTACTAAGACAGTGGCCGTGATTTTGCTGGTGTTCAGCAGACGGGATGGTTGGTGGGTCAGCTGTGAAATTTTAAATGATTGACAACGGGTCGGGAACCTGCTGTCAAAACACGCACACCTGCATTTCCCGGTCGGGTCTGCCAGCGCGGAGCAGACCCAACAGGCAGCGGCAGGGGACCCAATTCAAATCATTAGTGGCTTGCTTTTTTCCCCCCAGCTTTTTGAATTTGACAGGTTGCCCACCGGTTTCCCACTGTGCCTAGACCTCATCTGTGAAGCTGAGGCGGGAGGTTACTTGCCATTGAATCAGCTGATGAGTTGACAGCTTCAAATGTCAAGTCAAAGCTCCCAGCTGACTAAGAAATGTTCCCTTAACCACTAGCTTCTCTAAACTGCATTTCCACTACAGATTCAGAATGCTGCAAGTCTTTACACAAGTTTCCATGCAGTTTGATCTCATTACCTCTCCCACCATTGACAGATCGCTTCTGTCATCTCTACTTCACCTGCCATCTATTCGATCAGCATGGGTGCACTTTATTCTCTCTCACCTTGGTCCTCAGAATCTGACCACGATCAGCCCCAACACCAGCATCACCAACAACACCAACCTTCTCCGCAATCACCTGATGCTGCACAGGACACAGGGCATCAGCACCCAACCACATTGCTGCCTGGGACGCCAGGGATGGCCTCCCCATAGCCACATTTACTTCACTTGACGCTGCACATCCTAGCTGCCACATGATGCACCAGGTTGGCACCACCCCACACCAACGCCATAAAGTATCCCTACAATGCCCAAGCCATTCCTTTCACACTCATCAGCATTGCGGGGGTACCATTATGTCTCACAATTCACTGCAACTCACTCAGCCACTTCCAAAGGTGCACACAAATCTGTCCAAGAAATCAAAGTGTTGAAAATAAAGATTTCAATGTTTGACAGCACATTAACAGAAACTTCACATGAACACTGGCTAAAACACACAAGTACCTACCCTTGTGTGTTGTTAGTTGGTATGATTGGACTAGGATGAGGGTGAGTGTGAGGGGTGGCTAGTGAGATGGGAAAGTGATAATGTAGATAGAGAGGGATGGGTGGAGGTGCAAGGTAAGTTGGTGTGAGTAAGGATGTGCAGGAGTAGGGTAGGGAAGGCAGAGTGATGGGGATGTGATGAGTGGCACAGCAGGATGAGGTTGAGTGTGGCTTTGCAGTAACGTTTCGTGATCTACTGAGATCATTGAAAGGTTTGCGCCACTGCAGCCTGGTCCTCCTGAAGACATCCCTGCTTATGTCCTCCTGTGCAATATGCAACCAGGCTCTGTTGGTCTCCTGGGGATGTCTCTTCCGTACATTGGAAGGGAAGAGAACCTCCCTGCCTGCTGTGACTCCCTCCATAAGCATATGGAGGGAGTCATGGGAGAGCCTGGGTGCAGTCGTGCACCTCTGTGCAGTGCTTGTCAGTGTTTGCAGCACCTCAATGCTGTAGAACACTGACAGTACAACTGTCAAAGTAAATTGCGCATGGTACCTTTAAGGAAACCAGCTGATGACACGTCATCAAATAACATCAGACCTGCTTCCTTCAATTGGAGATTGTGATGTCATTGTCGTGCACATCGCCCTGGTAGCGCCCCGGACCTGAACTTCAGTTCCGCCCCTGCAGCATCACCTGCCGATGACACCTACAGCAGCAGGAGGCGTTGATCGGGATGCCGGGCGCTTCGGGGGCGAAAGTTAAAGGGGAGGTTGCCAAGGTAAATACCTAAGTTTCTGAAATGTTGTTGTTCAACTTTTTTCCTTATCCTTGGTCGCGATTGATCTGCTGGAGTGCATGGGGCTGATCGAGCCGGATCGCGACAGAAGTCTCTCTCTCTCTCTCTCTCTCTCTCTCTCAGAATGCGTGGTGCAAAAATGTCGCCGACAAAAAAAAAGCAGGAAGCGGCCGCCTTTAAATAGCGCTCCCCCAGTCCCTTCCCGACTGCAAAACATTCCCTTCTACCTGTCGTTGCTAGCGGCAGGCGGAAAGGCAGGGGGCGCCACTCAATATCCGGTCCGGGGTGCTACCGGGGCGTTGCACGCTCGACTGACGTCACAATCTGCGGGCGCAGGAGATCATGGTGGTAGTGTTTAGCAAAATGTCTAGTCAATTTCGCGAGCGGCGCAAACATCGCTGCTCCCGAGCACTAGTTGCTTTGTGCCTCTTAGGGCACTAACGGGAGGCGCAAAGCAACCAAATTTTTCCCCCACTCTCTATTACACTGTTACACAAAGGAGAATGTAACTCAAGAGTACTTGTTTGTAGAGCTGTCAGTCTTCCCTTTGTGTGGGATATTAACAACTTGATTTGATACTATTTCAATTATTGAAAGTATATAGAACTTAGAATGTACCTCTATGGGTGCAAGTGCTGGTTAGCAATGAATTATCACTCAACAAGCTACAGCTGAGCAGCTAGGATCCAGTCCACTGGTTTACTGAAATAACATTTTGTAAAGGTATCTGATGACATCTCTATCTATGGTTAATTAAGATTTTCACCAAAAAAATGGCAGGAGAAGTGGGGGGGCCGCAATGCCATTGCCAGCAACAGGAGTCGGAGGCAGAAAAGCGCAGGGCCAGCTGTTGGGACAGAACCGACCGTCTGTAAACAAAGACCTCATCCCGACTAGCAGCCGGCTGCAGCAGCGCTGGGATACGACCAACAAGAACAGGCCCCGTAAGTCAGACATACATTACATTAGATCTGTCTGTCCGTGGTCAAGGGCTCGCCAAGGAGCAAATCTGACATAATAATCTGGGCAGCCCTTGAATGCACTGAATAACCAATGCATTTGTAATTTTTAAAAGTCAATGCTATACAATCACTATCATTTTATACATACATACATACTTGAGGGATTCCCGTTTTGTAAACATCACCATAGCCATATTGTAATTCATTGTCAGATGATCCTGGCACAGTATCAATACAAGGGGGCAATAATAATTTAGATGGGGGCTCAATGATTACTAATCCATTTGAAAAGGGGTCCTTCGACCAAACTTGAGAATCACTGTACTAAGAATCCTAGGTTTCTTTCAGTTTCATCCTTAGCTATTTTAATAGCATGCATAGAGAAAGCATGTCCTTTATTTTTTCTTCCTATATGTAGTACTTTACAATTGTCTGCATTAGGTGCGCTCTGCCATTGTTCTGTCCACTGACTTATTTTGTCCATCCCATTCTATAATGTCTGAGTGGCCTCTTCCAATTCCCCTGCACTTCTTAGTTTGATATAGCCAGTATTCTTATGCATAAATACATGAGACCATCTTAATCCTGATGGAATGGTTTTAAAAACAACAATGAAATTTGACCCGTGCACTTGATATCCTCTAATAATTGTAACACATCTTCAAAGTTGGCTTCCTGGACAATAGAAAGTAGAAGCTAGTTTTCCCACCATTTTTGCCCATATGGAGATCTCAATGACTGCTAAAATACCATGATCTGGACAGCAGTAATGAACAAATAATAATATTTTTTGACTTGAATAATTAAATGAAGTCTACCTTCCATTAAATCAGCCTTTCTCCCCATGGGAAAACCACCAAGCATTTTGATCATTGATCAACAATTTTGAAATGCTTTTCCAAATCATCTAGCAGTATAGGGACCAAAGCAGACTCAAGAGCCTTGATTTTAACTTGGGGCAACAGTCGTGCAAGTGGGGGCCAAAGAGGGCAGCAAACCACCTTGACCTTAGCCTCATGGGCCTCATCTGCATAGGCCCTGTCAGTCCCCTGCCCACACCGACGGGAAGTGACAGCTGACCGATGGACAGGAGCGGAATGTCAGGCAGCAGGAGGCCACCTGCCACTGGAAACCAAAGGAATGGTCCCTGGCACTCAGGTAAGCGCTTGTGGGGGCTTTGGGGAGAAGCAGAGAAGGTCCAGAAAAAAAACACCTTTTTAGGCTTCTTCTGGCTCCGACTACTCTTCCTGCTACAACAGAAAAGGCAGAGAGTCAGGTAGAATCTTCTTCAGCCTGTCTGAAAGGGCTGGAGTTAAAATGTTACATGAAACAGATTAATTTGCCAACAGGTTTTCAGCACAATTTGTTTGTCCCCAGATGGCCCACAAATTCCTCAATTATCAGGGTTAAAAGCCCACTAAGATGCATCTTCTGGCATAAAGTGGAACTTCCATTTATCCACCATAATGGATTACATATGAATTGAAAGTAATAATTTTCTGGCTGGGAAGTTGATTTATGTTAGACAGTTGGACTTTAAATTTAGTGGGTTGTGCAATCAAACTACATCTTGTGTAATTCTTTGGTCCATGAAAGTTCTGGCAGATAATCCCAAAAGTGCTTTATTGGAGCATTGATGATAAAGGCTTCACTCTAAATAAGTTTCTAACCAAGATAACTAGATCCAAGGGTTTTCTCTCTGGTCATCTTGCCAGTTCCCTAATATTTTACTATAAGTCCATGATCATATCTTTTCAGCAGTTTTATCCAATAAGTTTTTTCTTTCTACATCATTTCCATTGGATGTGGCTCTTTTATACAGATAGCAAAAATCCTCCAATGATTTTTCTGTATTATACAGAGTTTCCTCTTCCACTCTTCTAAATAGATAAGCTACTTCACTAACCCTAATTTACAATAAAACACAAAGCAAAATACAGCAGTTGCTGGAAATTTGAAATAACAGAAAATGGTTTTGACAGAAGGTCATCAACCTGAAATATTAACCCTACCTTCCTCTCTCCACAGATGCTGCCTGACCTGCTGAGTGTTTCCAGCATTTTCTAATTTACAATGAGTCTATTACAGCAAGAATAGTTTTCAAAAGCAGCAGAGAAGCCACCAACTGCTCAGTAGCACATTATTCCCGGAGTTCTTTGGATGAGATTTATTTCACAATGCATTCATAACCGGCAGAAAAATACCCAATCGCAAATTTCAAAATGTCCAACTAAATCATCCATTCAGCTTATAAAACAGATTTTTTCAGTTTAATGATATAAACAGTAACCAATGTTAACGTTCTCTGCTTCAGTTTTGCCCTTTGGGGGTTACCCCTCACATTCTTTCTCTACAAAGACACTAATCATCAAGAGATTTTTAGAAATCAGAATCCCTTTTTTAAGGTTGTCACTTTGATGAGTAAAAAAAGCATTTGATTCCACAGATTGAGAAACAAAACCATCATACTTAAAGGTTGCTTGAAATCATTGCGCCTTAGAAGTGAAATACCTAATTCAACCTGTGCAGAGAGACATTCTAGTTAAAGAGACAGTGGTCAACAGGTCAATATGAGCACATTTTACCAGCTACATCAGAATTTCACAATCCCCTCCCAGTTTTTTTTTGAACTGCTTCCAGAATTTTAAAATCCAAAATTTTGACTTCTGCTGGTTCCTTACAGGATTTGTTTTCATTATCAGTCTGACTTCCTTTCCTCTCCCAAACTACCAGACACAGCTGGTGTGAGAGAATGCCATCATCTGTTTCAACTCAACAGTAATTACCTTCAGCTGAAACTTCAGTTTAGGAATGATTCCCCTTTCCACCTCATTTTGCTCTGAAGTCAGCTGCTTGCCTTGCCCATAGCATCTTCATCTTGATCCTGATCCTAAATTCCTATAGGAATCCATCCCTTATATTCTTTTCCCTCAAAACATTCTGTCCGGAAACATTCTCTTTGGTTCACAAATAAGGAAATGAATTGGGAAGGTTTGGTCATTATTTATCTATTTTCCTCTTCCACTCCCTCATCTAGAGGCAAATCTTCTTTCTCTCTGATGTCTTCCAATTCTTCTCTCTTGCTTTTCTGGTTCAGATATTCTTCAAATATTATGTATTGCATTTTTAAAAATTACTTTTACTGAGTTAAGATCACAAAATATTTTGCTGTCTAAATATTCCGGTTTCAATAGGTTAGTTGGAAAAAAACTTTTCTCACTGAGAAACAGAGTACATGCAATCTTATAGGGCATGGTTTGTGCAGGGTAATAACCAAATTTTAAAGCCTCGTCATATAATGGGGACTTACTATGACATTAAGATAAAATGTTTGTAAAAAAAATGTAAAAATTAAGTATTTAAATTTTAATTTTAACACTCCATTCCTTTCCTACATTACAACAGTGAGTACACTTCAGAATTACTTTATTGGCTGTAAAGCACTTTGGGACATCCTGAGGTCAATGCACCTTCTTCTATTTATGTATTCTACATTTTATCAGCAGGGGGCGCTCATGCATTACTTCTTTTTGCTGTTAATATAAGTATAGACACAAAAAGCATACTCCTACTGCATTATTTCCTCATTTGTGCATTTTAAATCCTAAATGTTTTTAGAAGTATTTTTAAATGGTCTCCTTTTCCCAAAGGTCCTGACATATTGGCATACAATTCTGCAGGTCCTAGTAGTCTTTTGGTATCTTGTCCAAATAGCCATTCTTCACTATGAGTGAGTGCTAGATGCTTATACAACTATGGGGGCATCCAGAAACGTCAGGCCTTGCCCTCATCTGACATGCACACACTTTCTAGCAGGAGTCACTGGATAGCCAACAGAAGCAGGAACCCTGGCTGATTATCCCCCTGCTTTGTCAGGTAATGCTGAGATTAGCTGTAGCAAATCTATAGAACCATAGAAGTTAACAGCACAGAGGGAGGCCATTTGGTCCATTCTGTCTATGCCAGCTCTTTTCTGCAGCAATCCAAAACTGTTCCCATCACTCTGTATCTTCCTCTGCTGCTGCAGCTGCAACTACAACAACAACTGATTTACATTTATACAGTGCCTTTAACGTTAAAAATGTCCTAAGATGCTTCATGGAAGTGTAAGGAAAACATGCAAGCCAAAGGAGGAGAGATTAGGAGGGGTGGCCAAGAGATGGGTTTTAAGGAGGGACAAAGGAAGATGGAGGGGCATAGGAAAATAATTTCAGAGAGCCGGATCTAGGAGGCTGAAGTTACGGCCCCCAGTGGTGGTGTGAAGGGATGCACAATAGGTTGGAGTCAGGAGAACAGAGAGTTCAGGGGTTGGGGTTGCTGAACTAGAGGAGGTTACAGAGATATGGAGGGATAAAGCCATGGAGGAATTTAAACACAAGAATGGGAATTTAAATTTGAGGTGTTGGGGGACTGGGAGCAAATGTAGGTCAGCAAGCATGGGTTTAGTAGGTGAGCAAAACTTGGCATGGGATAGGATATGAACAGCAAAGTTCTGCATGAGCTGAAGTTTATGGAGATGGAAGGTTGGCCAGAAAATTATTGGAGTAATAGAGGTGACATAGGCATGAAAGAGGGTTTCAGTGACAGACGGTCTGAGGTAAGGGTGGAGGCGGATGATGTTACATTGATGGAAGGAGTCGGTCTTTGTAATAGTCAGGAAATGAAGTTGGAAACTCAGCTCAGTCAATCAGGAGTGGTAGCACTCATGCCTCTGAGAAAGAATGTCATGGAAGCCCCACTCCAGGACTTGAGCACATAAATAGACTGACACGGTGCAATACTGAGGGAGCACTGCATTGTCGGAGGTGCTGTTGAGAAATTAATTTGAGGTCCCGTCTGCCTGCTCAGGTGGGTGTAAATGATTCTATGGCACTATTTGAAAAGCATGAGTTCTCCTGGTTCTGGCCAATATTTATCCCTTAGCCAACAGCACCAAAAACAATTTAACTGGTAATTCCTCTCATAAAGAGGCGGCAGAGACCAGGTAGGCCTCAGAGTGGCGGCGGCGAGGTTAAAGAGGCAGCAGAGACCAGGTAGGCCTCAGAGCGGCGGCGGACCTGCGGGGAACCAGGCGGCGGCGGCGAGGTTAAAGAGGCGGCAGAGACCAGGTAGGCGTACCAATCTCCGAGCTCGGAGGGAGAGAAGTAAAAAGTAATCGAAGTGTGACGTCACCAGAAAGCAGGTAAGTGATTGGTTGGTGAGTATTTCTCTCTTTTTAAACTTAAATTCTGTGGTTTATAGTTTCTAAGCTCTCTGTGGTGTAGCGGGGACTGTTGGTAAACCAGGGCCCTTAAGTATATCATTTAACTGTAGTGCAATTGGTGGGATTGATTTGTTTTAATTTAATTTGAATTAATTAAAGGGTAAGTCATGGCAGGAGAGCTCGGCCCTGTGGTATGCTCCTCCTGTGCTATGTGGGAAATCAGGGACCCTTCCGGTGTCCTTGACAACCATGTGTGCGGGAAGTGTATCCAGCTACAGCTACTGGCAGACCGCATTACGGCGCTGGAGCTGCGATTGGATGCGTATTGGAGCATTCGCGATGCTGAGAACCTCGTGAATAGCACGTTTAGCGAGTTGGTCACACCGCAGGCAAAGGGTGTACAGGCAGGAAGTAAATGGGTGACCACCAGGCAGAGTAAGAGGTGCAGGCAGGTAGTGCAGGGGTCCCCTGTGGACATCCCCCTCTCAAACAGATATACCACTTTGAATACTGTTGGGGGGGATGACTTATCAGGGGAAGGCAGCAGCAGCCAACTTCCTGGCACCATGGGTGGCTCTGCTGCACAGGCTGGGAGGAAAAAGAGTGGAAGAGCTATAGTGATAGGGGACTCAATTGTAAGGGGAATAGATAGGCGTTTCTGCGGGCGCAACCGAGACTCCAGGATGGTGTGTTGCCTCCCTGGTGCAAGGGTCAAGGACGTCTCGGAGTGGCTACAGAACATTTTGGAGGGGGAGGGCGAACAGCCAGCTGTCGTGGTGCACATAGGCACCAACGATATAGGTAAAAAAGGGGATGAGGTCCTAAAAGCAGAATATAGGGAGTTAGGAGGTAAATTAAAAAATAGGACCTCAAAGGTAGTAATCTCAGGATTGCTACCAGTGCCATGTGCTAGTCAGAGTAGATATAGGAGGATATTTCAAATGAATACGTGGCTAGAGGAATGGTGCAAGGGGGAGGGATTCAAATTCCTGGGACATTGGAACCGGTTCTGGGGGAGGTGGGACCAGTACAAACCGGACGGTCTGCACCTGGGCAGGGCCGGGACCGCATCCTAGGGGAGTGTTTGCTAGTGCTGTTGGGGAGGGTTTAAACTGAAGTGGCAGGGGGTTGGGCACCTGAGCAGGGAGACAGAGGAAAGCGTGTCAGGAAGGGACAGAAGGTATGGAGTAAAAGGTAAAGTGTTAAAAAAGGAAAAAGCAGGAACTAAGTGTCACAAAACATATTTGAAAGTTCTTTATCTGAATGCATGTAGCATTCGTAACAAAATGGACGAGTTAACGGCACAAATAACTACGTATGGGTATGATCTTGTGGCCATTACAGAAACATGGCTGCAGGGTGACAACGACTGGGAACTAAATATGCCAGGGTATTTAACAATCAGGAAGGACAGGCAGGAAGGAAGGGGAGGTGGGGTGGCTATGTTAATAAAGGAAGGAATCACTGTAATACAGAGAAATGATATTGGGTCAAAGGATCAGGATAATGAAACAGTTTTGGTGGAGATAAGGAATAATAAGGGGAAAAAAACACTAGTGGGAGTAGTATATAGGCCTCCTAATAGTTGCAACTCTGCTGGAAGAAGTATTAATCAGGAAATAGTTGGGGCATGTAATGAGGGAACAGCTATAATTATGGGGGATTTTAACTATCATATTAACTGGACAAATCAAATTGGGCAGGGCAGCCTTGAGGAAGAGTTTATTGAGTGTATTAGGGATGGATTTCTTGAGCAGTATGTAACTGATCCTACAAGGGGGCAAGCAACCTTGGACCTGGTCCTGTGTAATGAGTCAGGATTAATTAATAATGTCCTAGTTAAGGATCCCCTTGGAATGAGTGACCATAACATGGTTGAATTCCATATCCAATTAGAGGGTGAGAAGGTTGGTTCCTTACTTAAGGAAAGACATCCTTGCTCTCGAGGCAGTGCAAAAAAGGTTCACTCGGTTAATCCCGGGGATGAGGGGGTGGTCATATGAGGAGAGGTTGGGTAGATTGGGACTCTACTCATTGGAGTTCAGAAGAATGAGAGGCGATCTTATTGAAACATATAAGATTGTGAAGGGGTTGGATCGGGTGGATGCGGGGAGGATGTTCCCGATGACGGGTGAGACTAGAACTAGGGGACATAGTCTTAGAATAAGGGGCTGCTCTTTCAAAACTGAGATGAGGAGGAACTACTTCACTCAGAGGGTGGTAGGTCCATGGAATATGCTGCCACAAAAAAGCTGTAGAAGCTACATCATTAAATAAATTTAAAACAGAAATAGACAGTTTCCTAGAAGTAAAGGGCATTAAGGGTTACGGGGAGCGGGCAGGAATTTGGACATGAGTCTAGGTTCGGATCCGGTCATGGCCCTGTGGGTAGTGGAGCGGGCCCAGGGACCGTATAGCCTGATTCTGCTCCTATTTCATGTGTGCAATTCTGTTAGATGCAGGAGATGGTTCTGTGATAGATAGTAGATTGGCGGTTAGGATCAGATCAGCCATGATCTTATTGAATGGCGGAGCAGGCTCGAGGGGCCGATTGGCCTACTCCTGCTCCTATTTCTTATGTTCTTATGTTCTTATGTACTATGATGGTATGAGAGCGGAATTGATTAAAGTGGACTGGGAAAATAGATTAAAGGGTAAGACGGTACATGAGCAGTGGTGTTCATTTAAGGAGTTATTTTACAACTTTCAAAAGAAATATATTCCACTGAGGAAAAAAGGGTGTAAAAGAAATGACAGCCATCTGTGGCTAAGTAAAGAAATTAAGGATAGTATCCGACTAAAAACAAGGACATATAAGGTAGCCAAACTTAGTGGGAGGATAGAAGATTGGGAAGTCTTTAAAAGACAGCAAAAAGGAACTAAAGGATTGATTAAGAAAGGGAAGATAGGTTATGAAAATAAATTAGCAAAAAATATAAAAACAGATAGCAAGAGTTTCTATAGTTATATAAAAAGAAAAAGGGTGGCTAAGGCAAACGTAGGTCCCTTAGAGGATGAGACCAGGAAATTAATGGTGGGAAACATGGAGATGGCAAAAATGCTGAACAAATATTTTGTTTCAGTCTTTACGGTAGAGGACACTAAGAATATCCCAACACTGGACAAACAGGGGGCTCTGGGGGGGAGGAGCTCAATATGATTAAAATCACTAAGGAATTGGTACTCAGTAAAATAATGGGACTCAAGGTGGATAAATCCCCTGGACCTGATGGCTTACATCCTAGGGTCTTGAGGGAAGTGGCAGTAGGGATTGTGGATGCTTTGGTAATAATTTTCCAAAATTCCCTGGACTCAGCAAAGGTCCCGGCAGATTGGAAAACTGCTAATGTAACACCCTTATTTAAAAAGGGTAGTAGGCAGAAGGCTGGAAATTATAGACCAGTTAGCCTAACATCTGTGGTGGGTAAAATTTTGGAGTCTATTATTAAGGAGACAGTAACGGAACATTTAGATAAACATAATTTAATAGGACAAAGTCAGCATGGCTTTATGAAGGGGAAGTCATGTCTGACAAATTTGCTTGAGTTCTTTGAGGACATAACGTACAGGGTGGATAAAGGGGAACCAGTGGACGTAGTGTATTTAGACTTCCAGAAGGCATTTGACAAGGTGCCACATAAAAGATTATTGCTCAAGATAAAAAATCACTGGATTGGGGGTAATATTCTGGCATGGGTGGAGGATTGGTTATCTAACAGGAAGCAGAGAGTTGGGATAAATGGTTCATTCTCGGACTGGCAACCAGTAGCCAGTGGTGTTCCGCAGGGGTCGGTGCTGGGTCCCCAACTCTTTACAATCTATATTAACGATTTGGAGGAGGGGACCGAGTATAACATATCAAAGTTTGCAGATGATACAAAGATGGGAGGGAAAGTAGAAAGTGAGGAGGACATAAAAAACCTACAAGGGGATATAGACAGGCTGGGTGAGTGGGCGGAGATTTGGCAGATGCAATACAATATTGGAAAATGTGAGGTTATGCACTTTGGCAGGAAAAATCAGAGAGCAAGTTATTATCTTAATGGCGAGAAACTGGAAAGTACTGCAGTACAAAGGGATCTGGGGGTCCTAGTGCAAGAAAATCAAAAAGTTAGTATGCAGGTGCAGCAGGTGATCAAGAAGACCAACGGAATGTTGGCTTTTATTGCTAGGGGGATAGATTATAAAAACAGGGAGGTATTGCTGCAGTTATATAAGGTATTGGTGAGACCGCACCTGGAATACTGTATACAGTTTTGGTGTCCATACTTAAGAAAAGACATACTTGCTCTCGAGGCAGTACAAAGAAGGTTCACTCGGTTAATCCCGGGGATGAGGGGGTGGACATATGAGGAGAGGTTGAGTAGATTGGGACTCTACTCATTGGAGTTCAGAAGAATGAGAGGCGATCTTATTGAAACATATAAGATTGTGAAGGGGCTTGATCGGGTGGATGCGGTAAGGATGTTCCCAAGGATGGGTGAAACTAGAACTAGGGGGCATAATCTTAGAATAAGGGGCTGCTCTTTCAAAACTGAGATGAGGAGAAACTTCTTCACTCAGAGGGTAGTAGGTCTGTGGAATTTGCTGCCCCAGGAAGCTGTGGAAGCTACATTATTAAATAAATTAAAAACAGAAATAGATAGTTTCCTAGAGGTAAAGGGAATTAGGGGTTACGGTGAGCGGGCAGGAAATTGGACATGAGGCTGAGTTCGGATCGGTCAGGGCCCTGTGGGTGGCGGAGCGGGCCCAGGGGCTGAGTGGCCAGGTCCTGCTCCTACTTCTTGTGTTCTTTAGATTTGAGGTTAGGATCAGATCAGCCATGATCTTATTGAATGGCGGAGCAGGCTCGAGGGGCCGATTGGCCTACTCCTGCTCCTATTTCTTATGTTCTTATGTTCTTATAATTGTTTGTGAGACCTTGCTATGCACAAATTGGCTGCTGCATTTCCCTACAAAACAAGAGAGACTACACTTCAAAAATAATTCATTGGCTGTAAAGTACTTAGGGACATTCTGAGGACATAAAACACACCATATAGATGTAAGTTCTTTCTATGTGGAAGATAACCTCATGTCTGTGGATGATGTCACCAAGGGGCAACTTATAGAGGAGGAAAAATGGGGCTAAGGATAAATCCTTGGGGGACTCCAGAGGTGATGGTGCAAGGATGGGAGGAGATGCTATTGCTAGAGCTATGATGGATTGGTAAGAGTGGAACCAAGCAAGGGCAGTCCTGTGAAGCTGGACAGTGAAAGAGAGGCATTGGAGGATGGTCATGTGATTGGCTGCAGAGAGGTGAAGGAGGGCTCATTTACAATGGTCACAGCTGCAAAGAATGCCAGACCTGACTTTGGTTAGGATCATTTTGGTGATGTGGGAGGGACAGAAACCTATTGGAGGGATTCAAACAGGGAGTTATGGAAGAGATGGGCAAGGATTTGGGAGGCAACAACATATTCAATAATTTTGGAAAGGAAAGGGACTGGAGATGGGGCGGTAGTTTGCAAGGAATCCATGAGCTCCTTACACAAGTTAGAGGTGAGGGTGGAGGGGGCAGGGGAGAGGGGTCTAAGGAGACAGTCGGGAGTGGCAAAAGGTTGGGGGTTATCTTTGCTCTGCAGGATGATCCTAGAGTTGTTGGAGAACTGGCTGTGGATCAGTGGGGAGGGAGCAACATGCTCAAGGACTGGAAAGGAAATGGAGGTTGGAGATTGCACAGTAATTAGCGAAGATAGAGGGGTCGAGGATATATTTTTTGAGATGGGGGGGTGATGACTGGTTTTGAAAGTTAGAGGGCAGTGCCTGAGGAGAGGGAACCATTTATAAAATCAGCTAAAATAGGTGCCAGGAAGGAAAGTTGGGTAATCGGGAGTTTAGCAAGGATATAATAGAGGGATCAAATGTACATCCACTTTTCCCTTCAAAGTTGCAATGGTGCCTCCCTTAACTACTCTCTGTGGACAAGCATTTGGTGCTCTAACAGCTCTGCATAAATAAATTTCTCCCAACCTTTCTCCTTACTCTCTTCATGACAATTTTGAATTAATGACCCCTCGTCACTGTCACTCCAACCAGATAAAATAGTTTTTCCCATTCACCTTATCAAAACTCTTCATAATTTTAAAAACTTCTATTAAATCACCTTCTCGGCTCCAGTCTAAATAGTTCCAGTATCTCAAATCTCTCCTCATAACTATAGTATATTATATTGAGTATATTCAAGGCAGAAATCGATACATTTTTGGATATTAAGGGAATTAAGGGATATGGGGATAGTGTGGGAAGGTGGAGTTGAGGTAGAAGATCAGCCATGATCTTATTGATTGGTGGAGCAGGCTCAAGGGGCCAAATGGCCTACTCCTGCTCCTATTTCTTATGTTCTTATCCCTGGTATCATCCTGGTGAATTTAGGCTGTATGCTGTTTATGGTCTTATTGCCACTTCTACAATAGGGCACCCAAAACAACACACCATACTCTAACTGAGGCCTAATCATCGCCTTGTACAAACTAACCTCTTTGCTCTTGTACTCTATGCCACTATTTATAAAACCCAATAAGCTGTTTTTCTATTTTATGGCTTTTCTCCCTCTACTTGCACTTTCAACAAATTATGGCCGGAATTTTCCTCCCAGCGGTGATATTCTGGTGGGATGAGTCTTCTGTCCGCCCCTTTGACACCACTGCATCTCCAACCTAGTTTCCTGGGATGGGTTCATCTGGTATGCATGGTAGGGATTTGGTGGGATTCCTGCCATGAAGAGGGAGCCCAGCATTGCCCGGCTGCCAAGTCCTCATGGTGCTGCATCAGGATCTCTGCTTCAGCAGCAGAAGAGCCGGTCCAGCAGTTAAAGTGACAGATGATGCCAAAGGTAGGCACATCAGCTGCCTTCTCAGCCTTGGCAGAGTGTGATGCCTACAAAGCAAGGTAATGGAGAGAGAGAACCCTTCTCCCTCCAGTGTAGGTGGTGGTGGGGGGGGGGGGGGGGGGACCTCAGGGCAACTACCACATTCCCCATGGTGGCCTCTGCCTGGAAGCGGTGATAACATGGGTGAATGGGCAGGAAATCCACTGGGGCCACAGACTCCTGCTGTCATTTACATGTGGCAGGTGGGGAAGAAGCAGGCAGCATCAATTTCAGCCAAAGTCATAGAAGAGAAGTCATCCCCTGTATTTCAACCCCCGGGGTCTCTCTGTTCTTCCACACACTTCAGCATATTTTCATTGAGTGAATAGAACTATTCCTCGCAAAATTTATGACCTCAATACTTCTCCACAATAAATTTCATCTGCCACTTGACTCCGCTAGTTTGTATATGTCTTTCTAAATTCTTTTACAAACCTCCTTAACGTTTGCGAAACCCCCTACTTTTGTACTTCTGCCTCAGCTGAGATTGGCTAATTCACTACACATCAGAAATCAAGTCTAGGGAGCAATACGGAGGAAAAAATTCAGAATAAATAAGAAACTTAAAAAACCTTTGTGATAGTCAACAAGATTTGGAATCAAAAAGCTTTTTAAAGGACTTATCTGGTTACATTTTTATCAATACTATTGTTGGCAGACAGACAGTTAAGTCTTACAGAACAGAACACAAATAAAATCAGAAGGGCTCTTCCCAACATTGATTGTGTACCTAGAAATGCAGAGGCACCTATGCATTCAATCATTTGTTTTAGTATGTACTAAAGCTAATCTCTATGCTGCCTTTGTATACACAGCCAAACTGTGAATTAGATATAAGCTATACAAAACAGTCCTACAAATGACAAACAAGAGCTTCAGAAAGGATTAGAATGACAGAATAAACTCTATAGTGCATTATAAATTCAGTGAGGCATACAAGCCTATTGTTCAAATGGTCTATGATTAGTAGGAGTGTTCAAGATGACATTTTCACCATTAAAAATGGAACATGATGTAAAAACAATGCAAGGTACAACATATGCCAGATCTATTACATTAACAGACATCCCACGTTGCGTTGTGTTGTTCAGACAGTGTTGAATGGTGCTAATTAGATCATTCTGAATTGTTATTGTCATAGAGAGGTGCAAATGAAGACAGAATGACGACTAATTAAATTTGAGGATATTTAATGGGTTTAGTATTTACATTACCTAAATCTGAAAATTACATTATCTCAAATTACAATTGTGGGTGATCTTATAAGGTGCACAAAACTATACCTCATTTATCGTGTATTGAATTAGTTTCATACCATTGAATTTAGACACATACTTCATCTTTTCATACCACTATTGCATCAGTATGAAAGCTCACTTTGCAAGCTGGAAAACTGCAGATTCAAAGCATATAATGTAAGATAGCATTGTGAGGGACGAAGTAGCTAATTAAAATTTAGTCATTAGAGGAAATGTGAAACATATTACCCAGCAACAGCAAAGCTATGTGTTGAAAGGACCCTAATGCACATTATTTTTGAGCATACATCCTTTAAATGATTGCACATCATAAAACTCATTTCTAAATTTATTCTGAGGCATTTTCTCAGTGAGATTTCCTAGCTTACTCAATGTATGGAGCTGCTAAGAACATCCTGCAATGCAACTTTTGGCGTGATAGTTGCCAGGGAACAGTTCAAGAGCTATATCCATAGTCATTTTCTTCATATTTATATATTTTGGTGAATTTTTGTGTTCATCAGGTGATTATTGCCAGTGAGTTTTTTTTAATTCATTCATGGGATCTGGGCGTCACTGGCAAGGCCAGCATTTTTTTTTATTCGTTCATAAGGCAATGTAGAGTAAAGCTCTCTCTTCTGTACACCAGTAATGTCCAAGTTCAGTTTTAGAAAAGCACACAGTATAACACAACAACTTGTGAGGTCGAGCTGGATGTTGTCAGCGTACATATGGAACCTGACGTCATGTCTTTGGATAATGTCGCCAAGGGGCAGCATGTAGATGAGGAATAGAAGGGGCCAAGGATAAATCCATGCGGGACTCCAAAGGTAACGGTGTGAGGGGGTGGGAAGAGAAGCCATTGCAGGAGATTCTCTGGCTACAATTAGATAGTTAAGAGTGGGAGCAAGTGAGGACAGTTGCATACATCGCGACAACGGAGGAGAAGCATTGAAGGAGGATGGTGTGGTCGACCATGCCAAAGGCTGCAGAAAGGTTGAGGAGGAATAGTGCACCTTGGTCAGTGACAGAAGATCTCACTTTGATTAGGGCCATTTCAGTGCTATGGCAGGGAGGAAACTCTGATTGAAGAGGTTCAAACATGGAGTTGGGGAAAGGATAATCATTGTGTCTTTTAAGGGAAAATTTGATAACTAATTTGAAACAGATCAAAATATAGGCTGTAGACGTGGCAGTTGGATTAGTTTTAGATTGGTCTAGCAAAGAACTGACACAGATACAATTGACTGAATAGTCTCCTTCTGTGCTGTAAACTTCTGTGGTTTTATGGTTCAAAGTCCTGCTGCATGTTACGTATTGTGCTTCTTTACACATGGTAGGAATTTGGAAGTCGGAAATTATGGCAACTTTTGTTGTCCAAAACATTACAGGGGAAATTTTCCATATGCCATGTGAAGCATCTGGGGATGATTTTCTATTTTAGAAGTGCGATTTAAATGCAATTTGTTATTGTTATTGATTCTAATACCTCCTCTGCATCATCAGTCAGATGACGTGGTTGAACATTTCATCTGAACCGTGGAAGGTATGTTTTCAGCATTTGTCAGGGGATTAAAGAGACTATCAATACCCATTGTGAATAATGGCCTATTGATAAACAATTCATACAACTACAATCAGAACATCAAATTACAAAGGCCCAAAAATTGATCCCGGGACGTGAGAGTACGCACTGCATACTCTCGCGTATTCCCTCTGCAATTGCCGGTTTTCTGCATGCCCTGCGCATGCGCTGAAAACCGGCAATTGCTCTTTTGAAAAGGGGGCGGTTCCTCGGTGCATCGCGTGCGCGCTACAGGCTGCGCGCACGCTGTGCACTTCATGCTTTGGACGCGCAGGTAAGTACTGAAGATTTTAGAAATGTAAAAAGGAGGAGTAAGACCCACTTTTAACAAGGTAAGTAGTGAATTAAGTATTTTTTTGAATTTTTTTTTACAGGTATATCTTTTTTAGAGACTTTAAAGACAGGTAAGTTTATTTTTATAACTTTTTAAAAGATTTTAAATTTTTTCAAAAATTTAATTTTTTATTTAAAATGGTTAATTTATTTAACTATACTTATTTTATTAACGTGATGGTTTTTTAAAAAAATTTAATTGAGGTTTAGCTGTTATTTTGGGGGGTGTAAGATTCATAGATTTCACAGCCGTGCTGTGAAACTTATGAATGGAAGATGGTGTGCTGCCATTGGCTCTAACTGAGTCACGTGATCCCACAGCTCGCACGAATTCACTACGCCGGTGGGATACGCAAGCACTGCCCGGCTGATGTCTGGAACATCAAGTTCGTGCGCGCTGGATCTGAAAAAGCACAAGCGAGGTGAGAGATCGCGGGGAAGGCTTACCCCCGCGGGAACAGAGCGAGATCAATTTCTGGGCCAATGTGTTTGAGCAATAAATTTGTCTGCTGATTGACCTTGTGCAAGGCAGGCTGAAGGATTGTTTAATGACGGGTAACCCACCAAATATGCCTGGATACAAGGAGACTGAGGGTTTTTTTTGGTCAGGCTCCAATGCCAAATATTGTTGGACTGAATTCCAATATTGTAATCCACAAAGAAAGGAGATGGATTATGGTGATCCTGCCCATCTGCAGGACTCCTCCCACACTCATGGAGAAGTCTTTGCTGTTTCTGGAACTTAGAAGATGATCAAAAAAGAAGTCATCACTTTCTCACAAAATTCAATCCATAACATTCTTCCTATGGTTGTTCTTGAAAATTGATACCCAGAAATTCCGATCGCAGGCCTCTCGCGGGCAGAGGGCTGCGATCTGGAAAAATCTGTGCCAAGACCGGAAGGCTCCCAGGAGGCGCAGAGTTCCACTGCTGGGCCTCTCCAAACTGCCGGTGTGCAAGTCCCACGTATCCCAGAGGTGCAGGCGGTTCGCAGCATCCCTGGGATCACGTGGGCCATGGGGAGCCAATCAGAGAAGGGTATCTCCCTTCATACATTTGACAGGAAGACCTGTCAAATATATGAATGGAGATCACCCCCAAAACATAATAAAACTTTAAATAATTTTTTTTTAAAAATCAGATTTTTAAAATGACTTTAAATTACAATAAATTAAGTATTTTAAACAAAAAAATTATTTTTTGAAAAAAATAATTAAAGTTTTTAAAAAGGCTAAAAATAAACTTACCTTTCTTTAAAGTATTTTTAAATGATAAATCAGTGGAAATTTTTTTTTTTTACTTTTTTCAACTCTTATCCTGGTAAAAGCAGGCCTTACGGAACTCTCCACCCACAGAGGCCCTTCTCCCGGGCAGCCGGAGGATCTGTCAAGAGCTTTCTTGACAGATTGGAAATGCCGGTTTCCAGCGCATGCGCAGTGCATGCCTGAAACCGGCATTTCCGATGTCCCTATGGGTGAGTACACAGCGCGTACACATCCGTAGGGATCGGAATTTCTGCACCAATAACAACAACATAAAAAAATCAGTTTATGTGCTTCAACATTTTCCTGTTCCAAACTTGTTTTTGTTCTTGAATCTGTATTATATTAGATGTACAAGGTTATTTGATGGTGAGTAATGGAGTAATGGTCATGCTTATCCAAAGGGCTTGCAAACAAAATGAAAATGGAAAATGATCAACAATTATTAATTCTCCTATGGATTCCGAGAAATTCATTTGTGGCTCCAGAGAAAAGGTGAAATGTGAATAGAACACAAGTGTATCATATAGATTTATTTTCTTATTTAGTAGTCACGATAGTAACATGAATGCTTGCCTACATTACAACAGTGACTACATTTCAGATTTTTTTCATTGGCTATGAAGCACTTTGGGTTTCCTGAGAACATGAAAGGCATTACATAAATGCAAGTTCATTTTCTTTCTTTGTTTACAAAATCAAAGCTTGTATCTCAAATTTATTATGCATACTGTTAATTAAAATACTGATCGATAAGGACTGGCTGGCACCTAGATTCAAATCCAGATTACACTGATAGGATGAAAGTATTTTCTCTCTGATGCCTAAAACATCCTAACTTAAATGTGTACAGGCAGCCTCAATTCCAAATTTAGCAGACATGAGCCAACACCACAACAAATTATGATATGATTAGGCAGAGTCAACATGGCTTTATGAAAGGGAAATTGTTTTTGATAAATCTATTAGAGTTTTTTGAGGATGTAACTAACAGGGTAGATAAAGGGGAACCAGTGGATGAAGTATATTTGGATTTTCAGAAAACATTCGATAAGGTGCCACACAAAAGGATACAGGATAAGGGCTCATGGGGTTGGGGGTAATATATTAGCATGGATAGAGGATTGGTTAAAGGACAGAAAACAGGGAGTAGGAATAAATGGGTCATTGTCAGGTTGGCAGGCTGTTACTAGTGGGGTGCTGCAAGGATCAGTGCTTGGGCTTCAGATATTTACAATCTATATTAATGACTTGGATGAATGGATCGAGTGTAATGTATTCAAGTTTGCTGACACTACAAAGTTGGTGGGAAAGTAAGCTGTGAGGAGAACACAAAGGGGGGAATTTTTCGGGGGGTCAGCGGGCGCCTTCGGTGGCGAGTCGGGTGGGAAACATTTTTGTTGACAGTGGGTCGGGACCCCGCTGTCAACCCGCCGCCACATGACTTTCCCAGATGAACAGGGCTGAACAGACCCGACACCAAGCGGCGGGGGAGGCAATTCAAGTCATTATGACCTTGTTAACAGCCCATTGAAAAGTATTTTGAGCTCACCATACCATTTTACGAGGTCGCCCACAGGGTCCACGCTGCTCGAGGATTACATCAGGTAAGGAGGTCAGGAGTTGTATGACCATGGAATCATCTCATTACTTGACAGCTGCAAATTTGCTATAAAAGCTCCCATCTCACAGCTATTCACTTTACAAGCTCAGAAGCTGTTGCTTACTGCATTTGGAAGACAGATTGAGCTTTATGCAGGTTGCAAGTGTTTGGAGCAAACTCTCTATCCAGTGTCACCTCATTGGAACAACCTCTCTCACCATTGACAGATTGCTTCTGTCATCTCAACCTCACCTGCCATCTATTACATCAGCATCGGTGCCCTTGAAACTATCTCACCTTGGTCCTCAGAATCCCACCGCGATCAGCCCCAACACCAGCAGCACCAGCAGCACCAGCAACACCAACAACAACACCAACCTTCTCCGCAATCAACTGATGCTGCTCAGCACCCGACCACATTGCTGCCCGGGATGCCAGGGATGGCCTCACCATGGCCAGATTTACTTCACTTGATGCTGTACACCCTGGCTGCCACATGATGTGCCAGGTTGGCACCACCCCACACCAACACCATAAAGCATCCCACCAATGCCCAAGCCATTCCTTTCACACTCATCAGCATTGCAGGGGGTACCGTTATGTCTCAACATTCACTGCAACTCACTAAGCCACTTCCAAAGGTGCACACAAATCTGTCCAAGAACGCAAAGTGTTAAAAATGAAGGTTTCAATGTTTGACAGCACATTAACAGAAACTTCACATGAACACTGGCTAAAACACACAAGTGCCTACCTTTGTGTGCTGTTAGTTGGTATGATTGCACTAGGATGAGGGTGAGTGTGAGGGGTGGCTAGAGAGATGGGGAAGTGATAATGTAGATAGAGAGGGATGGGTGGAGGTGCAAGGTAAGTTGGTGTGAGTAAGGATGTGCAGGAGTAGGGTAGGGAAGGCAGAGTGATGGGGATGTGATGAGTGGCACAGCAGGATGAGGTTGAGTTTGGCTTTGCAGTAACGTTTCGTGATCTACTGAGATCATTGAAAGGTTTGCACCACTGCAGCCTGGTCCTCCTGACGACATCCCTGCTTATGTCCTCCTGTGCAATGTGCAACCAGGCTGCGTTGATCTCCTGGGGAGGTCTCTTCCGCCTATTGGAAGGGAAGAGAACCTCCCTGCGTGCTGTGACTCCCTCCATAAGCATATGGAGGAAGTCATAGGAGAGCCTCGGTGCAGCCATGCACCTCTGTGCAGTGCTTGTCAGTGTTTGCAGCACCTCAATGCTGTAGAACACTGACAGTACAACTGTCAAACTAAATTTGGGCATGGTCCCTTTAAGGAAACCAGCTGATGACGTGTCATCAAATTGGCTGACAAATGTGCTGGGCAGGCTTAACAAGCCCAATCAATGTAAAATCATTCTACAGAGCGGGCTGGAGCCAGCAGCGGGGTTGGGACCCGCCACCGACGTCACCCACCACGGACCTGCCGAGGTAGGGGAAATCATGGCCAAAGAGTCTGCAAAGGGATATATACAGGTTAAGTGAGTGGGCAAGAAGGTGGCAGATGGAGTATATGGGAAATGTGAGATTATTCACTTTGGTAGGAAGAATAGAAAAACAGAATATTTTTTAAATGGTGAGAAACTATTAAATGTTGGTGTTCAGAGGGATTTGAGTGTCTTTGTACACAAAACACAGAGGGGGAAAAGTTTGTGTGGTTTGCGCCACACGTTAGCACCACAAGATGGCGGTAAAATGCCATTGACAGCTGTAACGACAGCTGATGCCGGTTCCAGCGCCGCATGCCATATTGGTGTCGTTGGTAGCGCTGCCGGTAAACTCGATCGGCAGGGACCTCGCAGGGAAATCGTTACGTCAGTGAGTGTGCAACTTCGTTATAGCCACTTAGCTTAACGGCAGCGCAGAACAAAGACAGGGAGAGCTGGCGTCTACCAGCAGGAAGCAGGCTGCAGCAGCGATATTTAAATAGCTCCAACTAACATGGTTCTGCAGTTTCAGTGGATTTTTGCTATTTTCTGCAACTGAAACAGCTTTCTTTAGTTATTTCAAAATATTCCAAATACACTTAATACATTTATCTATATCACAAATATCACATGAATTCTAATAACTAATGACCCTTGTGCCTGCCATAGTTGAATAGCTGTCATTGTGTGCAAGGTGTGAGATGTAAGTGTTAGTGTTGCTAGGTAGAGATTGTTGGTGGGTGAGTGCTGGGGTTGTGGTACATTGAGCAGTGTGTGAAGCTTGTGGTACAGATGGTGGTATGTAGCATTTGTTGAAGCCTTAACTCACCCTGACCACCCGTGTATGCTCGTTAAATTTCTTCCTGCACTGGGTGTGGGACCTGGGGACCACAATGCTGACCGTGATGTGGTATGCCGCCTCCCTCCACATAGTCTGGCAGACTTGTGGCGAGGGCCTCCTGCCAGTTGGGGTGTACAGGACCACCCGCCTTTTCTCTGCCACTAAAACCAATGCCTCCAAAGCTTCCTCAGAAAACCTCCGGGCTCTCTTCCTGGGGTGGAGATCTGCCATCAGGATTTGTAAATAACTGCTCCTTCTCCTTGTCCTTCGTATGGTTGTTGAGGCAGCTGCACACCCAGCAATGCTGAGAATGAGGTGCTGCTGCATCAGTGAACCTCCCTTTAAGTAGTGAAAAAAGCCTGTGGCAATCATTACTTGTCTTTAGACTGCTCCCAATATTGGTCCATCTTTTCAGTGTAGCGCCAATGAGCTTGAGCTTTTAGACTAGATTCATGACTACAATCATTTTAATGAGGAGTGAGGACGAATTCTGCGTGCAGACTAGACAATTTTCAACTGGCGCTACTTAACCATTTTTAGTCTAAACACTGCCCATTTCTTGGCTATAATGAATTTCTAGCCCTCTAGAAAGTTAACATGCAGGTACAGCAAGCAATTAGGAAGGCAAATGATATGTTGGTCTTTATTCCAAGGGGTTTGGAGTTCAAGAGTAAGGAAATCTTGCTGCAATTGTATAGGGCTTTGGTGAGACCACACCTGGAGTACTGTGTACTGTTTTGGTCTCTGTACCTAAGGAAGGATATACTTGCCTTAGAGGCGATGCAGTGAAGGTTCACAAGATTGATTCCTGGGATGAGAGGGTTGTCCTATGAGGAGAGATTGAGTAGAATGGGCCTCTACTCTCTGAAGTTTAGAAGAATGAGGTGATCTCATTGAAACATATAAGGTTCTGAGAGGGCTTGACAAGGTAGATGCTGAAGCTGTATCCCCTGGATGGAGAGTCTGGAACTCAGGGTCATAGTCTTAGGATAAGGGGTCGGCCATTTTGGACTGAGATGAGGAGAAATTTCTTCACTCAGAGGGTTGTGAATCTTTGGAATTCCCTACCGCAGAGGGCTGTGGATGTTCAGTCGTTGAGTATATTCAAGGCTGAGATTGATAGATTTTATGAACTCTAATGGTATCAAGGGATATGGGGATCAGGCGGGAAAGTGGAATTGAGGTTGAAGATCAGCCATGATCTTATTGAATGGCGGAGTAGGCTTGAGGGGCTGAATGACCTACTCCTGTTCCTATTTCTTATGTTCTTAAGTTGGCATTAAATTGTCAGTATCACAAAAAGATCAAAATGTGCTTAATGTGGGATATGTTAGCATGCTGCACAAGGAGTGATCTTCTGAGGGTGAAGGAGTCGAAATATATTGTTGGGGTAGTGTAGATAGTTACTAAAGCTTTGCTTAGCCTGTGCTGGGAGTGTATGATACTGACCCTGGATATAAAATGCAGAAAATGTTTTATTCTGCAAAACTGACAATTCTTACCTTGATGGGCACAAAATATTACACAAAAATGTTGCTTGATTAGTTCTGACTTAATGATCTTTGCCCAGCTGATGCTACACATGCCATGGCAGACATGTGGCATTCAGCTGCTTACTGACGATAAGCATTTAAACTATCCTCTGGAACAGGTACAAAATTCATATGGGGCGTGGCAATACTGTGGATTACAAAGCCTTTCAGAATTCTTTGGCAAATACTCTGAGGAATAAACTGTACCATATCATCAAATCAATCAAGGCATCTGAAATACATCTTCAGGACAGGAAATGTTTTTTAAGCAATCTCCAAAAAGAAGTATGCTTGATTATATCTTTTCTTAGAAGGCATTTATGAATTTCATTATTGAGTCATCAGCTCAGACATTGGACTGTAACAATGCCAATCTAGAAACAGAGCTACCAGAAGTATGGTTTATTTATAATTTTTGTCTCGAATTAATAAAATAATATAATAAGCCACTAGCATTGCAGACCTGGGTCTTTCCCAATGCTCTTGAAAGATTAATGCTGAACGTAAATGTTGGTAGTATGTAGTGCACTTAGCCAAGTCATGTGCGATGATGTTGTGGCCATTACAAATGGAACGTAATCCTATTTCAAAAAGATGTTGCATTCAACAAAAAAACACTGAGGTAGTTTTTCATCTTCACTGGCTGGGTGGTAACGTGGTGAAGCAGCTCGCCTGCCTTTTAGAGATCTCATTCCATTGATTTCAATGGAATTAAACAGGTTCCATAAAGGGTGGAGGTGAACTGCTCCAACAGCAAAGACAAAAATCGAACCCACTGCTTACAATGCTGATTTCTGCTAAAGCTCTTTAATTTTCCTTACTTCCAGAAAAATGCCTTAATACCTTTCCAAGATGACTGAAATCAGATACCCAACGTGAATCACATGGCTAGGTCCACATCCTGCTACTCTGCAGAGCAGCATGTTAGTTCACCAATGTGCTACATTATCATTTATACACTCAGTTGGAAATATGTTAAAACTGAATGAACGGTCTTTTAAAAATGCACATCTTCTTGATCTCAAAGCACTCTGATTATTTTCATCATTATGGTTGTCAACTAAAGCTGCAATAAGTCTCAAGTCACAATACAAATGTTGTTACCATTTTATTTACTGGGGTAGTAGTATTCATTGCCTTCTATTGGGGTTGGCCCAGCTCTGGGGACAACAGAGTTTTTCAGCAACAACCATTCATTGTGCCCAATTGAGAGAACCTACATTGAAATTGCATTGCTCATCTACAACCAAATTAGGCCTCTGGAACACTCATAACTCCTGTGAGTTATTACTCTTTGGACCTTAAGGATCATATTACCTGAAAGTTAACTAATGGTAGGAGGAGTCTATGCATTGGTTTGTAAGTTAGAAGAAGCAGCTGGGGGAAGTATGACAGTTATAAACTCTTTATTTGATATAGCTGACACCCTTCTCCCCCTATTTTGCATCTAAGATGACAGTTGAAAGGTCGAAGCATACATGCAAATCAAACTTACATTTTTGAAGCAAGTGGAAGCCAGAAAAGGCCTTTTCTGTCACATTGACAGCAAAATAAAGACTGCCACATGATATTTCCTATTGAAAATATTGTATTAATTTTAAAAACTATAACATTCATTTGGCTGCCTCAGAATTCAAGCAGTTTAGCAATTGGCTACCAACCAAAAGGTCAGAAGAATTCTGGCTCCAAAACTACCAGACACTCAAAGCCTCAGTTGTCAATTGAATGTGTTCCTTCAGTCAAGTAATTGGAAGAATCCTGAACAGAAACTAGATGACCATCTTGGGGAAGCAGCAAAACTATGTTGTGAAAATATGTATGGTTCCCTTTCCATGTGGATTGGATTTCTTCCTTGGGGATCATGGTATTACATTGATAAAATTAATGGAAGATTCTGTTGCTCAGACCATTTTGCCTGTATGACACTAATAGACCTGTTAGGAGAAAAATAAAAATGGGAATAAAATAATAAAAATATACTAATCTGGATCAGGCCCTGTGCCCTTTTCCTATCCTCAAGCTCATGGAAGAAAGGGCATTATTTGCATTTCTAAAGGCTGCTTTAGCATTTATAGATTATATCAACTGGAGGTTATTTTAGCATTTATATACTGTATTGCATTAACTAATCTATGGGAGATTAAAAACCACAGAAAATTATTTTACTACAAAACCTGAAAAAATATTCTAATGCATTTAGTTTTCAAACTTAGATTGTGTCAGGAGCCTTGTGTTCCACATTGGCATTTTTTTTTGCAGTTGCAAAACAGATTTTCAAATGAAGGATACATTTATCCATTGATTTACAGAGTATGCAAAGTAAGCACAATATAAGCATTTGAGAGTTATGGATTATGATTCATACTAATATGCTACATTCTCTTCAGGCTGTGTAAAACAGCTACATCAATCTTAAAGGAACCTACAAGGATGTCAGTAATGCAAAAATCGCAAGATTTTAACTCTACATCTAATAACTTTCAAAAGCTTTTTATAAACTGGAACATTAACCTTATCATAAATCCTAATGAAAGCAAAGGGTTGACCTAGAAACACCCTGACAGTGTTGGAAAGAAAATAGAATCACATTAGCCTGTCGAACAGACATTATTTATAAAACATATGCAATCAGATAGTGGTGAAGTAATTATGTACTGCACAATGGTTTGTTTTGTTGTAGCTTATTTTAGTGGCTTAATCAATCTTTATATTTATTGGGACAAATTTTAACACACATCATTACCCACATCCTGCTTCAGGTTGCATATCCATATATTTCCAAACCTAGCAGCTACAGTATTTTTGAACAAAGATACATGTCTATTCAATCTTTTTCTCTGAAATTTTCATTTATGTCTTAATTTATTTCATCATAATTTTCTTCCTTTTATTTTGTTCTTGTTTCCTGGCTTCGTGGTCGTGTCTATTTCACAATCCTTCCAAATTATTTATTTATATCTTGTCCTAATTATTACCTCTTTCAATTTGTTTTTTTTTATGCTGTACTAATCAGCTTGTTCTTACATTTTTAAGCTTTTCCTGTCCTTGTTCACTTTTTGAAAATATTCCACATAAGCAATAAACTGACATTTCCCTACATCAATTGTATGTTGTTAAATGAATGACAAATATAGTGATATTCTATTAATATTAATGTGGGTGTAATTATAACTGCTAGCCGAGAGTCATGTTTGTAGTCCAGTATAATCAGTTACAGAAGCAAATATCCTCCAGTTTTAAGAAGTGATCCCATGTACATCATCCCTGAAACTCCATTGTTTTGCATAATATTGCAACAAACTATCATGATGTGTTGTTCACTATAATTGTGGAAAAGGGTAAAATATATTTCAGTTAAATCTCCTTAGTTACTTGCTTAAGCTCTAGAATGTGCTAAAATGTTGTTTAATGTTTTATTAGGAAATACTGTGAATGTCTTGAAAGTTTCTAGGTACAGCTTGGTACCAAAAAGCAGGTAAGTGATTGGTTGGTGAGTATTTCTCTCTTTCTCGCTTTTTTCCAAACTTAAATTTTGTGGTTTATAGTTTCTAGGGTCTCTGTTGTGTAGCGGGGAGTGCTAGTAAACAAGGGCCATTGAGTATATCATTTAATTGTAGTGTAATTAGTGGTTTGATTTCATTTAATTTGAATTAATTAAAGGGTAAGTCATGGCAGCACAGCTCGGCCCCGTGGCATGCTCCTCCTGCACTATGTGGGAAATCAGGGACACGTCCTGTGTCCCTGACGACCATGTGTGCGGGAAGTGTATCCAGCTGCAGCTACTGGCAGACCGCATTGTGGCGCTGGAGCTGCGAATGGATACATACTGGAGCATTCGCGATGCTGAGGACATCGTGGCTAGCACGTTTAGGGAGTTGGTCACACCGCAGGTAAAGGCTGCACAGGCAGGAAGGGAATGGGTGACCGCCAGGCAGAGTAGTAGGCACAGGCAGGTAGTGCAGGGGTTCCCTATGGCCATCCCCCTCTCAAACAGATATACCGCTTTGGAAATTGTTGGGGGAGATGGCTTATCGGGGAAAGGCAGCAGTAGCCAACTTCCTGGCACCATGGGTGGTTCTGCTGCACAGGACGGGAGGAAAAAGAGCGGGAGAGCTATAGTGATAGGGGATTCTATTGTAAGGGGAATAGATAGGCGTTTCTGCGGCCGCAAATGAGACTCCAGGATGGTATGTTGCCTCCCTGGTGCAAGGGTCAAGGATGTCTCGGAGCGGCTGCAGGGCATTCTGGAGGGGGAGGGTGAACAGCCAGCTGTCATGGTGCATATAGGTATCAACGATATAGGTAAAAAACGGGATGAGGTCCTAAAAGCTGAGTATAGGGAGTTAGGAGGTAAATTAAAAAATAGGACCTCAAAGGTAGTAATCTCAGGATTGCTACCAGTGCCACGTGCTAGTCAGAGTAGAAATAGAAGGATATTTCAGATGAATACGTGGCTAGAGGAATGGTGCAAGGGGGAGGGATTCAAATTCCTGGACATTGGAACCCGGTTCTGGGGGAGGTGGGACCAGTACAAACTGGACGGTCTGCACCTGGGCAGGACTGGGACCGATGTCCTAGGGGGAGTGTTTGCTAGTGCTCTTGGGGAGGGTTTAAACTAAAATGGCAGGGGGTTGGGAACCTGAGCAGGGAGACAGAGGAAAGGGAAGCAAGGATAGAAGCAAAAGACAGGAAGGAGAAAAGCAAAAGTGGAAGGCAGAGAAATCAAGGGTGTGAATCAAACAGGGCCACAGTAAATAATAATTCTAAAAGGACTAAGAGTGTTAAAAAAACAAGCCTGAGGGCTTTGTGTCTTAATGCAAGGAACATTCGTAATAAGGTGGATGAATTAGCTGCACAAATGGATGTAAATGGATATGATATAATTGGGATTACGGAGACATGGCTCCAGGGTGACCAAGGCTGGGAATTCAACATCCAGGGGTATTCAATATTCAGGAAGGACAGGCAAAAAGGAAAAGGAGGTGGGGTAGCATTGCTGGTTAAAGAGGAGATTAACACAATAGTAAGGAAGGATATTAGCTCTAATGATGTGGATTCTGTATGGGTAGAGCTGAGAAATACCAAGGGGCAGAAAACGTTAGTGGGAGTTGTATACAGACCCCCAAACAGTAATGCTGAGGTTGGGGATGGTATTAAACAGGAAATTAGAGACGCGTGCAATAAGGGCACAGCAGTTATCATGGGTGACTTTAATCTACATATAGATTGGGCTAACCAAATTAGTAACAATACTGTGGAGGAGGAATTCCTAGAGTGTATACGGGATGGTTTCCTGGACCAATATGTCGAGGAACCAACTAGAGATCAGGCCATCTTAGACTGGGTATTATGTAATGAGAAAGGATTGATTAGCAATCTTGTTGTGCGAGGCCCCTTGGGGAGGAGCGATCATAATATGATCGAATTCTTCATTAAGATGGAGAGTGAAGTAGTTGACTCAGAGACTCAGGTTCTGAATTTAAATAAAGGAAACTATGATGGGATGAGGCGCAAGTTGGCTAGGATGGATTGGGGAATGTTACTTAAAGGGTTGATGGTGGCTAGGCATTGGCAAACATTTAAAGATCGCATGGATGAACTACAGAATTTGTTCATCCCTGTCTGGCATAAAAATAAAACAAAAAAAGGTGGCGCAACCGTGGCTAACAAGGGAAATTAGGGATAGCATAAGATCCAAGGAGAGGACATATAAATTGGCCAGAAAAAGCAGCAAACCTGAGGATTGGGAGCAGTTTAGGATTCAGCAAAGGAGGACAAAAGGATTAATTAAGAGGGGGGAAATAGAGTATGAGAGTAAGCTTGCAGGGAACATAAAAACTGACTGTAAAAGCTTCTATAGATATGTGAAGAGAAAAAGATTGGTGAAGTCAAGCGTAGGTCCCTTGCAGTCAGAATCAGGGGAATTTATAATGGGGAACAAAGAAATGGCTGACCAATTAAATACATACTTTGGTTCTGTCTTCACAAAGGAGGACACAAATAACCTCCCAGAGATGTCAGGGAACATAGGGTCTAAAGAGAGGGAGGAATTGAATGAAATCAGTATTTGTAGGGAAATGGTGTTAGGGAAATTGACGGGATTGAAGGCCGATAAATCCCCAGGGCATGATAATCTACATCCTAGGGTACTTAAGGAAGTGGCCCTATAAATAGTAGATGCATTGCTGGTCATCTTCCAAAATTCTATAGACTCTGGCACAGTTCCCATGGATTGGAGGGTAGCTAATGTAACCCCACTATTTTAAAAAGGTGGGAGAGAGAAAACGGGGAATTATAGACCGGTAAGCCTGACATCGGTAGTGGGGAAAATGCTAGAGTCCATTATAAAAGATGTAATAGCAGAGCACTTGGAAAACAGTGACAGGATCGGACAAAGTCAACATGGATTTACAAAAGGTAAATCGTGCTTGACTAATCTACTGGAATTTTTTGAGGATGTAACTGATAGAATAGATAAGGGAGAACCAGTGGATGTGGTATATTTGGACTTTCAGAAGGCTTTCGATAAGGTCCCGCATAAGAGACTAGCGTGTAAAGTTAAAGCTCATGGGATTGGGGGTAAGGTATTGACTTGGATAGAGAACTGGTTGGCAGACAGGAAGCAAAGAGTTGGAATAAACGGGTCTTTTTCCGAGTGGCAGGCAGTGACTAGTGGGGTACCGCAGGGATCGGTGCAAGGACCCCAGCTATTCACAATATATATTAATGATCTAGATGAGGGAACTAGATGTAATATCTCCAAGTTTGCAGATGACACAAAGCTGGGTGGGCATGTGTGCTGTGAGGAGGATGCAGAGAAACTCCAGTATGATTTGGACAGGTTGGGTGATTGGGCAGATGCATGGCAGATGCAGTATAATGTGGATAAATGCGAGGTTATCCACTTTGGTGGCAAAAACAGGAAGGCAGATTATTATCTAAATGGCAATAAGTTGGGAAAAGGGGAAGTGCAACGAGACCTGGGTGTCCTTGTGCACCAGTCGCTGAAGGTAAGCATGCAGGTGCAGCAGGCGGTTAAGAAGGCAAATGGTGTGTTGGCCTTCATAGTGAGAGGATTTGAGTACAGGAGCAAGGATGTCTTGCTACAGTTGTACAGGGCCTTGGTGAGACCACATCTTGAGTATTGTGTGCAGTTTTGGTCACCTTCTCTGAGGAAGGATGTTCTTGCCATGGAGGGAGTGCAGCGAAGATTCACCAGACTGATACCTGGGA